>OY776117.1:138898739-140098739 GCA_963675035.1 Allygus modestus
GCATAACTAAAAGGGCGGTTAAAGCGAAATTTCCAATGAATATATAACATAACACATTAACACTTAACAGGATTCATAAGAAATATATTCACAAACAAGCGATATTAAAAATATTAATTATTCTCTATTAGAATAATATTAGGGATGAGTACGCAGGTTTGCTGCAACAAGGAACACAAAATAATGGGTTTTTATGCAAATATCATTAGAACTCATCTAAGTAAAGTCACATACCAAGTTTCATTCATATACATTTATAAGTAAGCGATATATAACATTTGAATTATTCTCCATAAGAAAATAACATAGGGAACGATTACCTAGGTTTGCTGCTACGGGAACCATACGTGAAAATTTTGTATTTTGTGCAAACAACGATAAACCCCAACAAGATGAAGCCATATACCAAATTTTGTCAGTTTATGTTCATAAATAAGCGAGATATACAGTTTTTCTTTTTCTCCATAAGAATAACATTAGACAACGTACTGTGTTTAGCACTTTCAATATCTCAGGAACCAATTGACATAAAGCAATGACCAAAATACCAAATTGTTTGTTTTTTTATGCTGAATTAAATAGTAAAAATTAAAATTTTATTTAAATAAAAATTACATGTGGAAACCCCAAAAAACCCATTTTTGGGGTACAAACCCCCCAAAAACTCCCCTTTGGATGGTGCGATTTGTCTGGTTTTCGAACTCGTTCAAATAAATGGTGCTTTACACATTTGTACCAAATTTCATTAAGATCGGACCTTTTTTACGAGAGTTATCGTTATTTATATTATATATATAAATATATATATACATATATAAAAATTTTAACGAATGGTGTTTTTGGCATCTGGGGACCTCAAAATGAAAAGTTATCATGGTCTCGGGCTTCAGTCTTACCATGAGACCTACGGTAATAGCTTCTTCCCTATAGGGGAAATTCGCTAAAAGAACAAACATACAAGCCATATATGTTTTTGGTACAAGTAAGCTAATCTATACTTCTCCAGATTCAAAATTGTACATCTTCACAATATATGTTATATACCGTACTATAACTTTTGTACATGTTATGTACAATAAAAGTTACCATGCACATACCTGTTACCATGTTTACCTCAAAAATATTATATTCCTGATTGACAAGTAGGCTTAGGTTTTCATGATTTTTTGCCTCTTCATATTTAGGCCTACTTCATAAGCACAATTTTCTTGATTTACAACTATTATTGTATCATTATCATCAAAACGCATAGGCGTAATTACTTCATAAACATTAGGCCTATCTTTCGGGTCAGTAAATAACCCTAGGTTTGCATCAATCTCAATCTCACTAGTAGTCCTATTTGCATCTAAAATTCAATAGCTGTAATCATACAATTATCTTCAACTAAGTCTATATCATAGTTTTCAGTACTCTTATATTTACTTCTACTACGTACAACACAACTTGGGCCTTGGATTGTCAAATAGGTTAGAATGCGTCGGTGCATCGCCTGAAGGTCCAGTAACATTTCCCACTACACGACTCAAACTATTACACGTCACTACACTACGTATTATCTCGTCATTATCACTATTACTATCTGAAAAATCGCTAAAATCATCACGAGATAAATACTCCAATATTTCGCGTTCACGCAAATTAGACAGACTGTTTACCAAGACACAACAACAAAGGAAGCTACCACAACTATACAGTGACACCTGGCGAAATAATAGACAATAGACAATAGACAAGTCTTTATTGTACATAACGCCTGAGAAACATTACATAAGTAATTTTTAAGCAGGTACATAGTCAAGTTTGTTTAATATTAACCAAGCCTAACATATTCAAGTTCCCTACCTCAAGCTTTCCTACCTTATATAAAATGTATACATAAACCATGTATAAATCATACGCTAAATTTTATCTATAAAAAACTCATCAATTCTATAATAAGCTTTATGGCTCAATGTCTCTTTCAGTTTAGATGTAAAATTTGTTTTTGCTAAGCTTTTGTATGATTCAGGTATATGATTATAAATTTTTAATCCCATATAAAGTGGTCCAGTTTCAAATTTTTTATGACTATGATTTGGATATCGAAAAATGTTATTATTATTTCTAGTATGATAGCTGTGATTTATTTTGTATTTTTCGAACGTGAACGAAAGTGAAACGAAAATTGCAGTGATGCAGACTAAGAAGCACTAAAACAAAAATTATCTCCCATTTCCCTGCATTCTGCTGAACAGTTCAATACCAAATACGTCGTAGTAGTATAACCTCTAACACAAAAAATAACAAGAAATAAAACAGCTGACGCCAGCTCGCATATATGCGGGCGTGGGCTGTTGGCAGGGCAGTCGCCTGCTCGCATATATGCGGGCGTGGGCATCAAGAGGTTAATAAACGGCCGATGCGGCAGGGGAAAGATGTTAGTCTAGAACAAATGCTTAGTACTCAAGGTATTTTGTCATCGTATGACGATTGTGCAAACAAGTAAAACATTTTTGCAAACTAAAAATTGGTTATTTTTATGTATTAGTATTGATACAGTGGGTTATT
The DNA here is from genome assembly GCA_963675035.1 of Allygus modestus. Lineage (NCBI taxonomy): Eukaryota > Metazoa > Arthropoda > Insecta > Hemiptera > Cicadellidae > Allygus > Allygus modestus. The sequence continues at coordinate 138,901,290 of OY776117.1, forward strand.
TCAATCTTTCACAATTAAAAAGATCATTAATGTGGTGTTAATGTTCACTTTAGGAGAGAATCATTTCTGCTATCATAGTCATCAGGGGCTTACCTTAATGCTTATCTTTCCTGATTTAAAAAAGTGATCTGGGTATCAACATTATGATACAACACGCAAGCTAAGAAACGTTTTCATATTTGTTGCAGTCAAAACTCAAGGAGAATGTAACAGAGTTGGGGACGATCTTGGAGCATGAGACGATGGACTTTACCAGCTCGTCACCGCCTCCCCACCCCGCCACTCCCCACACCACTGTGCCCTCCAGCCCCCCTCGCTGCAGCACACCTGACGTGGAGAACTTACACGCGCTGCCGCTGTGAGTAAAGTGCACGATCGATGTTAAATGTGTAATTATGTCTCCCTTGTGTGTATCTACGGCGACCAACTTGGATTGGCAACACTGCTCGGCAAGCAACTTTTTACTTTGTAGAATAAGTAGGTCATCTGTGATTAGCCAATGCAAACTGTCAGTTGGTAACGTCAAGTTACTAAATTTGGGTATCATATAACCTTCTTTTCCTCTCAGAATTTAATGTAAATGTTAAGACTATAGCGGTGTAAGATTTCCTGGCAAACAAAAAACTATTTACTAACCATATTTCACCCTTCAGAGTAAATTTTGCATTAACAATGTATTAATAATTATATTAGTAATGTAGATTTATGCTGAACAAAAAAAACACCATATGAAGCAATATTAAAAATTTACTTAATTTTAGCTTTTCTACAGGTTATTAAATTATTTTAATTGCAAGTTAGGTCTTTGAGATTTTTGTTGAAGCATGTATTTTTTAGGTTTTAAAACATTACAAACAAATATGAAGTGTAAATAAGTTTGAACCAGTGTAAATAACTTGATATTCACCTCGCTAAAGACGATTCTGGTTTGCAGACCCGAGCTGTTGAAGCAGCAACAGCTGACGAGAGAGGACAAGAAGCGGTTGCGCAGGAGTCTGCGGGAGTTCGAGGACGAGTGTCAGAAGACGGTCGGCCGCAAGTTGTCGCGCGAGGATCGGCTCCCGATGGAACAAACGTACGCCGACTACAAGCTGGCAAAGGCGAAACTGCGGCTCTTGGAGGCCCTGGTGATGAAGCAGAAGTGAACAGAAGCAGCCAGCAACAGAATACAGACACACAGTGCAGCCAACACACTCGAGGTTCGGAGGTTCATATTCATACCCTGTCGTCTTTTGAAATGTTAACGGTTTAAGAAGTTTATGTGTAGGAAGTGATTTTTTACAAACGTTTTATAATTTTGGACTTCATTAGTGTTCAACGAATTATATCAAAATTAACTTTTAACAGTGCTTTTACGTCGAAAAAACATTTTGCTTTCGTGAGTGAATTACTCAGTGAAAACCGGACACTGAATTGTGTTTAAGGCTTCTCAAAGACTTTAATTCGTAGCCTTAATTTTCATAGAGTAAAAGTGAAGCTTTTATTTACGACGCTCTGCGCTCTCTGTGACTAACGACAAATTGTAGTAAATTTTGTGATAAAAGAAAAACTTAAGGACTCTTCGGTCGATTTTAAAGTGATTCATAAAGCTCAGAGCGTGCTTTAAAAGTATCAGCGATGCAATAAATATACCACTAGCTTTCTACTTTGTTATTTATTTGTGTATATAAATACTGATATGTAAGCCGATATTGATTTTCTACATCGCTGTTTTAGCCTTTAAGTGTTTTTGTTAATGTTATTGTAACTTATCACCGGTAGCACAAGTCTCCTAACAAACAAAAGTACTGTAGTTAGATTTTGTACAAAGATATATGATATATTTTGTTCTGTGAACAAGTTTGTTGTCATTTTGGGATGCTGTTGATAGGTGTGATATTTTATTGATTCTGCCGCATGCGTCATAGTTGCTCCAAGTAGGCGCACCCCAATGCAGATTTGAGTTTTATTTGTTTTTTCTTTGAGAAACCAAATTAAAATTAGGTCACAGCTTTTTTAGTTTGAATTTAATAGTGAATTTGCTTTAGTCGAGGTTTTATAAATGTGATACTAAATTGTTAGTATCATTTATGTTTACGAAAATGTAGATTATTAATCAAAAGTTAATTAAGGGAGGTCGATTGTTACGAAGGCCTGTAAGTGTATATTCATTAACATTTTTAAATTGCATTATAACTCTTAGATTGTTAAGTATATTCTCAATTCTAAATGATAAAGCTCAGTAAAGAATGTATTTAGAAGTCATGTAACTTTTAAGTTACAACAACTTTTTTGTTTGTTTTTATTCTTTATTAATATTTAAAATATAACTTGTACTCCAAAATATAATACATTCACAGTATTACAATAATTAGAGAAGTAACATTTGTATGGACTGTATAATTTATAAGATTTTATACCTAAACAGATTTATTTTAATCAATAAAAAATGTTATAAAGTTTGTTTGTCCTTTAAACGTTCTAGAAAATCCAAAATAGAAAATTTAAACAATTTTTTGCAACATTGAAGCCCTTGGTATTTCGTTTAGGGCAGATAAATATATTATTTATTTTTGGTTGTAAATCTTTGCATTCTATTTTCATATTTTAAGTTGATTAGCTTTATTCTTGTTCCATTTTCCTTTGGAAGACCTAAAGAACTAATTGTAATTATCACCTAGATGTGCTGGGTGAACGGCATTCTTTATTTACATGCTATTAGTATCTCTTATTTCAAGGCCATTAACTCATTCATTTTGATTACATGCACACAGATATTTCTGAATGCCCTCAAATTCTCAAGTCAAATCAACTGAAGTTATACCTCAAGTTTAAAGGTTTCTCACTAGAAAGAATGTATTTTGTTCCAAGTTTTTACATCTTACTTTTTAATTGAGATATTTTTTGAACTCTTTTAACAGATTTTATTTGATCACTTTTGTAGCCAGTAAAGTTGCAGGTGCAAATCTTTAGAAATATTTTGTTATTAACTTTTGTTTATTTACTGACAAACACATTTTCAATTCTCATGTGAAAACAGTCGAGGGCTTATCCTAGCTATTCCATAGAGTTGTGTCACGTTCGGGCATTTATTTATTGTAGTCTATATAAATGGCATAACAACACGTTTTATATTTTGGATAAATAACATATTTGTATAATAGCTGCAGTATTTAGTTGTCTAGAATACGTTTAACAGTAGATTACTGGTGCTTAGGTCCCTAACCCATCCCACCAATCTCAAATAGACTGATGTTCGTCTTTTGGTTCAGCATATATTTTATGGTTCAGTGTTTGTAAAAATCGATACTCGGATACAAATCCCTCACGTTTGTAAATGTTTTACAATTTTATTACATAAAGGACTAATGACTATTTCTTAGTAAGAGGCACAAATGGAAACATATGTATTCGTTAACAATCATTTATCATCATTATTGTTGTATTAAAGCATATATTGGACCAAAAGGGAATAAACCTTAGATTTGAAAGAATTGTATTTGTCTCTAGAGTTTTTTTGTATTACCCTTTGAACTGCTAAATGTGCTTTTAATATTAGTTTTCAATGGTTTTAGCACCCAGCCCTTGTGCTTGAACTTTATTTTAAAACTTAAACAACTCCCTTAGTAATAAACTGAACAAAGAAGTTTAGAAAAAGTCTTGGAACCTTTGTCTTTCTAACCAGTGGATTGGAAACAGAGGTATGAAACAATTTGTTATAGTTAGTGACACAGCAAAGGCATAGGCGTCATTCAGGTGGGGGTAGTTGCCCCCCCCAATAGTTTTGAGGAAGTAGAAAAAAGTAAAAGTGTATGAAAAATATGATTACAATTAAGTTCGCTGTAATAAATAAGACATCATTTTTAGCTGTTTTTAGAAATAGCAGTTTTAGTTTTTATAATTTTGCAACGGTAACATTATTTATTGTAACTCAGTTATTGTACAGTGGAACCTCGATAACACGAACCTCAGGGGGAACGGCAAACATTCGAGTTATCGAATATTTCGAAATATCGAGGTTCGACTTATCAAGGTGATTTTCCACAGACTTCGACTTATTGAGAGTCACGGTAACACAAAAGGTGGATCATGGAAGGGTATAATCCTTACATAAGTTCGAGCTATGTATCACAAATAATCATACCGTATAATAATAATTATTAAAATTAAAATAGATTTGAACAATTTTAAAATGTTTAAAATAAGCCCGGAAATATATTGTAAAGCTTCTTTGGTTAACGTAGTAGAGGACGAAATACTTCCTTCAGTGAAAATATAGAAGAGGAGGAAAGTAAACAAATAATGATTCACAGTTTGGTATTTTGGACCGGTCGACCACTTCCTGTCTATTTTCTAGACTTTTTTGCTCACTTCCTATCACCTGCCCCAAATAAATCCCTCCCCCTTACGGAAGTCAGTTCTGACCAACTACGCATCAATTTAATATAGCTGAACATTAATGTACTGTAGGCTATTAAAAAATTTGCAAAACTAAAAGGAAACAAAATATGATAACAATCCAAATCGCAGAGCATTGTTGGAATTAGGGTGAAGCAGTACGATACTTTTTTGTTTTAAAATTGTCGACAGTGTTCACTGGGGTTCCAAACTGTTTCCCAGTGTCACTGTTTTTATTTCCGGTGTCAATAGCCTCAATAGTCTTGAACTTCTCCTCATGGGGTAGAGTTTTGCCAACACGTTTTACCAAACTGCAAACACGTAAAAAACAACGTAAAAACTAAGTTTCACGTACTACATCCAGAACCTCTGAACTAAGTTTCACGTACTACATCCAGAACTTCTGAACTAAGTTTCACGTACTACATCCAGAACTTCTGAACTAAGTTTCACGTACTACATCCAGAACTTCTGAACTAAGTTTCACGTACTACATCCAGAACCTCTGAACTAAGTTTCACGTACTACATCCAGAACCTCTGAACTAAGTTTCACGTACTACATCCAGAACCTCTGAACTAAGTTTCACGTACTACATCCAGAACCTCTGAACTAAGTTTCACGTACTACATCCAGAACCTCTGAACTAAGTTTCACGTACTACATCCAGAACCTCTGAACTAAGTTTCACGTACTACATCCAGAACCTCTGAACTAAGTTTCACGTACTACATCCAGAACCTCTGAACTAAGTTTCACGTACTACATCCAGAACCTCTGAACTAAGTTTCACGTACTACATCCAGAACCTCTGAACTCACACTAACGTTTCATTTCATAGATAAGGAACAGTCTCATATTGTTGTAAATTATATATATATTTTAAATAAAATGGTTTTGATTTGATTAGATTTGTGTTCTTAGTCCATTCAAAACCATTTTATTTAAAATATATATATAATTTACAACAATATGAGACTGATCCTTATCAATGAAATGAAATCCTCACATAGGTGAAACCCGTGCATGAGGATGAGTGTGTTTGATATGCGTGTTGCTCATCAACGTAAATTTGTCGGTTGTTTTAACGACACCAGGAGTACCCGGGAAAGAGATTTAGTGGGGAGGGAGGGTTGAAATTTCCGGCTACAAAGTCACTGGAGGTTTGGTGAATCAACAACTTTGACTTATAGAGGTTCTCTAGTCAATACTTTGACTTATAGAGGTACGGCAATTGTACAAATTCGAGTTATAGAGGTTCTACAGCTAAAACTTTGACTTATAGAGGTGTGGCAACAGGCTAAGAATACCGCAAAGATTCGAGTTATCGAGGTGTTTCCTGTTAACCGTTCGACTTATAGAAGTAAAATAACATAGCATTAGGTAGACAAGTTCAAGGGGAATGATAAAAATTCGAGTTATCAAGAAATTCGACTTATTGAGGTTCGAGTTATCGAGGTTCCACTGTAGTTAAATAGTCAGCGATAATTTTATAAAAATTGATGGAAATCATGAACTATAGTCTGACTTTTTCCTGTGGCGATCGGAAGATTTCTTGGTAACGAGTCGCCGAGTAGCCGGTTGTGCAGACAACAACAATAACCTTCCGGTCTCCTCTTCTTCATTTTTAGATGGAGATATTAATCCAAATTTAACTGATATTGTTACTTCTCGACTTACCGGATAAAAATAAATACTTCAACTTTCATTTTGATTCCCCTCAGGGAAATCAGTCGGATCCAAATCAGTCGTTTCTTTACGTTTGAAGTTTACACATTTGAATTTTGAAATTGAAAGTGAATTCATGTAATAAGATTCCAAAGGTAACTCAATAACTTTAATATTTAGTATAATTAAACTACTTTAGATTTTAATATTAATATTTCAAAAGGAAATAGATAAACTTTAAACCTTTTGCAGTTCTTTTAATATGGCGATGATTTTAGTTATTTTTCTGGAATTTCTTGTCGTATGCAAATAACAAGCCTTCAAAGGAATTATTTTGCAAAACAAAATTCATAATGACCGGGTTTCAAGATTAGTTTGCCATTCAAAACAGTAATATAATAAATAATACTTATAGCAGAATTAGGGGTGTGCGGGTAGTGATTTTTTTAATCGAGTCGAGTGTTGCCAATTATTTTCGAGCGAGTATTTGCCATCAGTTGGTAGTTTAAAATAGAGTAATGGGATTTGAATACTACCCTAGATTTGATAATCTAAACATGGTTTCTAACTAATACATGAGTAGCAATACAAAATTTTAGCCAGTACAATCAAACTGGATTACGACATTCATTTCCGGTTGATAAAACAGGTCCGGTTGTCATTTGGCCAAAATCACTTGGTCCATACATCTCCTATAATCAATATTAGATGACGAAATCGTCAGTTATGGCCGATGTTAAGGGGCCCACTCGCCACTTTTGCCGATAATATATTTTCTGTCGTCATTTACGGCCGAAATTACGCGGTCCGATTATCATTTTCGGCCTATTTTACATGATGTGATCGCCTTTTGCGGCCTGAGACCACTATGGAAGTTCCTAACTTGACCCCCTGGACACGTTTTGGGGGGTTGTTCAAAATTATATATTGTTTCATATGTATATGCACTCTAGCGGTCACATTTTTTGTCCGATTTACTTCAAATTTGGTAGGGACGTTCCTTTCTATAATCAGTTGGACAAGTTCGTTGGGCAAAACAATCGAAAAACTCTAAACCCCTTTTTTGGGGATTATTCTTTAAAATTTCGAGTTTTTGGGCCCAAGAAGGGTCAGAAAAGCCCCGGACGAACAATTAATACATGTATTAAGATGGTAATTAGTGAAGCGGAAGTTTTAAGCCCCCTCTCGTCATTCTAGCATAAATATTTACCGAGTTATTAAAGAAAATATAAATCGGCTAAACACAGTACGTTGTCTTATGGGGTTTTTATATTAGAAAAGCATGTTATTCATTTGTTGGTGTATTTTTTCATCCCCAGCAACCTCACGCCTACTTATAAGCCTGACTGGACCTTCTCCTAAACCTTATAATGCGCAAAATTGTATTCCCAACATTGCAGGTAAATTAAACCAGGAGCATCAGAACAGCCAAAAAATCAGTGTTTTCAGATTTCAATAAAATTGGCTTAAATGGATGTTTTTACATTGGGTTTGAGTTTTAAAAGTTTTGTATTTGGAAATTCACTTCCCTCACTTTAGCGTGCTGCGTGCGAACTCGTTTCAACAATAATAATTCGTATTATTACCTCCAATGAGATTTAAAAAATAATTAATAATTATATGCTAAAAATAAATGTATTTGATATAAGAAAATGTATGATTAGAATTTTTGAAAAGAGCATAAAACAATTGTCTCTCTTTTAAACATTGCTCAAGTTGCAGACATAATACTCAATTATCAATTGATCATTCTGTTGTCTTAATGACATCCAGAATTATTGTCTATGGGGAAAATTCATGCCACTCCAAACATTTTTTAAACTACCAAAGAAAGCCATACATAAATGGTTTATTAAAATTTAAAATTGTGACTATATGATCAGTACATCTTAGAAACACATATGTAATACTACCCTGATTAGAGATTTGGTATAGTTTTTTGGGGTTTTGAACATTTCCAGGAGAAGCCCTAGATCGTTCTTGTTCAGATTGTCTTATGGCACTAGACATAAGAATATTATTAAGCCTGTTTCTCCGATTAACATTGATTTAAAAACCACCCCAATATATTAACTAACAATATTTTATAACATTCCAAAAGATGACAAATCTGTGCCGTTAAAATTTAGTAATCACAAGAAATTGTTTACAATGAAGTCTTTACTCACTAGATGAATATTTAAAAAATTGTGTCAGTTAATTTGTACAATGAAATTATCTATTCGATTTTGTAGATAATTAGTTTTAAGTGTTTTGAATACCGAAAAATGTTCTGTCATTGTGTGTCGTAACATACTGTAATAAACAAATCAAATGAGCCTAATTTGCCAAATGATAGCAAGTATTGCGAATACTGTCCTTGGCAAGTGTTCCGAATGTTTGGAGTGTATAAACCCACATGTTATCAGATTCAAAGGCGTGCCTGAAATATGAGCAACACATATACAGACTTCCACTGGTTGATGATGCAACTGACCGATTTTCTGCCGCGACTTAAGACTACTGGATATCGCGCCGTTGCCGCAGCTGACACTGGATACAGGGTGTATGTGTTGCGTAAGCAATATATCTGTAATAGCAGTTGAAGAGGAAATGGGTGAACTCCATTCTCTTTACGGGAATCAATAATGTTTACATTCACTTAATTACTTGGAGCATTAAAGTATGTTAACCCAGTTTGTGTGAATTAAATATATGGCAGTACAAAGTTCAGAGAGTTAATCAGACTTTGTATGTTTGAAATTATTAGTTAACCTTAGAGTTTCGTTTGAGTTTCCATGCTAACAATATTTTTACAAACAGGAAAAGAAACGTTAATTGATAGATACCATGCGAACAAAGTCATACTGGGCATCAGCTAGTTATTTATAAAGATATAAAAATACTAGTCTGTACCAGTAAACAATTGTAAAACCAATTGCAGTTTTGAAAAATATTTTTAGTAAAATATTATGTTTCAATCGCTTACTACCGATGATAGTAGGAAAAAGACAGATTGCTTGTGAAATAAATCAATAAATTAGTATGAAGAAACAAATATTTGTCCAGACTTTGTGATATGAGTTTGCAATCTTCATGAGACAGCTAGGCTTAGTAAAAAAAGTTATTTCTTTTATCTTGAAAGCTTAAGATGGATTTCAGAATTTTTTTGGCCGCTGCCCGCTGTAAAGAGACATCGGACAACTATATCTTTATGCAGAGATGTTACAGCCATGACTGAATTTTTTAGTGAACATACGTCATAATCGTAATAATTAGTACTGAAATTTAATAAATGGTACCTCTCACATGTTGGTTAAATTAAAATTAAACATCTAAGAAAACTCTGTTAGCAATATATCCCTGCCTGTTGGCTATAATTAAGGATCTGGACATTTTGTTAAGATTATTATAATACTCACACCATTAAATAAATCTCATTTAGAATTATTTTTTACCTCTGTTCAAAACAAAATAGCTCTTGGAAGAAGGACTTGCAGTAATGAGACGTATTGATATAGGTTCCATAAGGCTAGCATGGGGAAAAAATATAAAATAGCCGTAATTTGTGAGAGGTTACAGTTTTATTGTTGTTACTAAATAGTACAAAATAGGTACTAAATCATGGCAAATACTTCACTCTCCGATTCCATCATTGCTGGACCAGTAACACTGACGTGCAGAAGACCGGGTAGAGCTTTGAATATCTGATGTAAAAACTGAGAAAATCAAGTTGTAGTTAAACGCTAGCATCCCTAATGTAAGAACTTGTAGTGTGCTGTAAATCCGCGATGCGCTAAAGTTACGGCATAATTTGGGGGGGAGTAGGGCTTAATACTCATTGGTATTGTTTGCCTAAAAATGTTTTGCGTATTTCTCAATCGCCACATTGTTGGAGTGATTTGAATGAATTACGTTATAATAGTATTTATAATCACTGATAGGCGTTGGTCTCCAAACTGTTTTCTTATGCTGGCCGGAAACTGTACCAGCAAAAGGCCGACCTGAGACCTACTAGTAGGTCCATTGAGGACGGACCAAATGTAATTGTTCATAACTCACTTTGTGTATGTTCAGTATATCACCAAAAAAGTTAACTGTAGTTGCGATCAGTCGCAATAGATTAAAGCCACGTTTCATCCCCACAAACAGGGTAAACCATCACAATCAGTCATACAAACGAAATACCGAAACGGTTAAATTCATTGTTTGTGTAAAAATTATATAAATCTTACACTAATCGCGTTTCTACTATTATAATTGTGCTCTTCCCGCGAGACCAATGACAATGTTACTTTCAAACCGTCGCACGTCGTACTTGCTCGACAGTGAACCATCAGAAAGGGAAGATTCATGCAGTACTCATTTTAAAATATGGAGGTTTAAAACTTGTCTTAAAAAGAATAACACCTCAATTAGGTTTCGTGGAGCTCACTCTGCACAGAACCTCGCTCCGTTGGGTCAGTTTAGAAACGTAAATAATGCAGCTTTTTTCGTCGGTGGGTAGTGAGTGGCTGACCCAAATGAGTGGCGTATTGGCAACACCGTGCCACCGGCCAGACCGCGCGCTACACAACACACGTGTCGCGTCGCCCCCGCGGTCTGGACACTGGACACCGACACCGCCCCTCCTGGTCGTGTATGAGTTTTTGCCAAAGATGTGGGAAGTCTTGTGAGTCGCCCCCCCCCTCGTCCTATTTGTCTGTTTACCAAACACGTTAGCTGCATTGCGCGCAACCAGTTAAGCTTATCGAAGGTGGCCCTCACTACACTACGATTCAGTATCCTAATCGCGATTCTTTAATTCTGCCGTTTCAGTAAAGCAACAAATCTTTGAAGCATTTATTTCTCATGAATAAGCGACATCAGGTTTTTCAAGTTTGCTCATGCTATTCTTCACATAAAAAGTACAACACTTGAATTTCGGTTCTACAAAATGTTGTAATCGAGACAGCCATTGTCTAATGTTTGATACAATGGTAGCAATGACTACATAAACTACAACTAATGTAGTTTATGTAGTCATTGATGGTATTAATCTACCCTTCATTTCGGAAGGTTGTAGAATCGCGATTCGGGATTTGTTACATTCGTCCAAAGAGCCGCTTTCCCTATAAGTACAGTTTAACTTAAACTTTGGTATATTTTTATGAGAAATTCCGCTTTTGCCATGTGTTGTGGGTGGTTTAAACCTGGGTGGTGTTAAACCAGTAAAGAAACCACTGATTTACAATGATTTTTTTCTATGACAACATAACCTCAAATCCTGTGTAATAAATATTTGTTTTCAGTTTAACTTGAGGGTAAACAAACGAACAATCATATAAAAACGTTGCTAACTTAATATTTTATAGAATAAACTAAACTGGCTGGATCAGGTGTTGGGGAAAACGAAACGTACTTTAATCTCAAGTTCAAAATAACCCCAGGTTTAGTTTAAACTGAAGTTGGGGAAAGTGGTCCTATGACGTAAAAGTGGACCTTTGTTCGTCAACTCGAGTGCTAAGGTCCAACTGTTGATGTGACTTCCACAAGATAAACCAGTTGAACGCATTGCAATGGAAGTGTTGGTAAACAGATCATTAGGGACGGACGCATCTATTTATCTCCGAGGTTCCTCATTTGTGTTTAGCAAGAACACAATTATAGTTCAGTAACGTAACTAGGAAGTATGTGCCTACTTGATTCTCTAATTCCCTTTTTTGTCTCCTATTGTCAATGCTTTTATATTACCATTGACTATAAAAAATGGTCAATGATAATACTTACAACCATTGACTATACTTCTCATTGCCATTGTGAAATGTGTCCCTAGTTTTGTGTATGCCAGGATTGAAAGAGGTCGTAGTTTACACCAATCACCAACAGAGTATACTGCTGTCAACTATTACTTACCCTCTCAAGGAGGGGATAATGTAACAGTTGGTGTGTCAGGAAACAACCATAAGTTGATTATCACTTGCTTTCTAGGGTGGAGATAATTTAAAAGTTAACGTAAATACCTAAAATAAAAAGTTTACAGCAGCACAATCTGTTGGTGACCCAATCAAACTACCTCAGTTTTAAATTCTAGCATACACTAAAAGTGGGACAGCTGGACCATATGGATGGGATGTCTCCTTCAGTATTTATAGTCAATGATAGTACTTACTACTTACAACTAAAAAAACTGCCTAAAAAAGACTTACAAACTTTTAAATTTTGCTTTTCTTAGGAAAAAATCTAAAATTTCTTTATCACTTATATTTTCAAAAAAATTAAATTAATATTTACGTAAGAGGAGTGCCCGAAATTCTGACAAAGGAGGAAGAGGAAGGCACGGTAGGACAATGCATGGATGTGTGCAGGGCGCCGGGGCGGCGTGGCCTTGGCGCCCCCTCACGGCGCCCCCACGCGCCCGGTGGCGCCCACCTCAGGCTTTGACCCTCACAGGAGTTGACTGCGACACGTAACTCCTCATGGTACATTCCGTCATCCGGCGGACCTTTACATCTGTTTACTACATCATGGATAACATCATGCATGAGGCCACGGCCGTGTGTGACTTAAAACCACAACGTCGACTAGGCATTGGGTGGCTTATAAAGTAACCGAGGAATGACTAAATTTAACCAAAAACTTGCTGGTTTAAAAATGTAATACATGCAATACAAATGTCCTACAACACTACTAATGTTTCATTCATGGTTAAAAACAAGAGAGTTAATATACATGAACGACAACAATGTAATTGTAATTCGTAATAATGGTAATTCGAGTACAAGGTAATCGAATTCGAACAGTCACACCGCGCGCTGGTCACATTCTCATTGAACCTGGTGATGATGATGATGATGATGATGATGATGATGTTACAGGTCGAAATCGAGTGCCTTGTACCGTCTTTCAAGTATTGTTACCGTCTTCTATGTAAGTACCGTGTTAGTGTGAATGTAATAGTAGTATTCTAAGACGTATTGTTCTACATCTACATCTTGTTCATAAGTAATTGCCCCGGCATTACTATATAACATTAGCTTAATAAGTTAAGACTTTCGGCTGTTAGTTTTGGAATATTATGTAAATTAATTGAAAATCAGAAAGTAGCGACTTCATTGTTTATACATTTTTTTAAGATGAAGATGTATAGCAGTGGAGTCGATACGCGGGGGGGGGTCAGGGAGATATCCCCCCTTTGTAACTTGGAAAAATTAAAATTTCTATACTCCCGAAATCAAGCTTACGCCTTTTGATTAAAAATAATTGCTTCTACTGAAAAACAAAATATATGTGTGCAATATCTCTAAAATATATTTTTTATATTAAGAATGTTGTACGCGAACAATAAATAGTACGTCTAGAAGACAAACTGCACCGACACAGTATTAGGTACGCCAAGTAGGACGTGAGTCACCGAACAGTCTATCCTCACCCCCTAGCGACCAGCTTGTCAACTGTAGTGAAGGTGCTGGTGTTGCTACAGATAGTGGCGCAAAAAAAACAGTGCTTTAGGTGACAATGACGCGTGTATTACTGCTACCGCCCCCTGTAGTATGGCCACAGCCCCAACATCACCCAGCTCGTGAGTGTGGGGGCTTATCACCATCAGCAGAACTTGAATGTAAGGGACACGCCAATGATGTCTCCAATTTTGTATACCGCTAACCGCGCCAGTCACGAACACAGTTTTTTGTTTTGTATTCCCTAATTTTGTATCCCCCTTTGTTGGTAGGTAGGGGTATCCCCTTGGTTTTTGTGTACGGTACGTCACTGATGTACCGGGTGTCCCACGAAGTGTCGCTATTTTTGAATTAATATACCAGACGTATCGAACAATACGCTACAATCTTGAAACTCTACAGTTATAATAAATACATATGTAAAAAAATACCCCGAGTCTCATTTGATTCTGATTAATCAGAACAAAATGGTGGAACATCAAAATAATGGTGCGTTTTCGTTAATTTTATTTGCAAAACCATTTAAAATTAATTCTTGATTTTTTTACAATGGTATTAAGTAAATAAAATTAAAGAAATTAAAGAGATAGGAAAGTGGTAAATCATAAATTAAATTAATTTGATTCATAACCCTTCATTCGAACTGATGTCCATCAATCGCTAAGCACTGATGGCAACAAAACAAAAATGAGTCATAAGCGTTTTTGAAAAATTGCCGAGGCATCAACAACAGTTGCTCTTCAATCAACCTCATTAATTCATCATCTGTCGAAATGTGGTGAGGATAAACCTTTACTTCAATAAGCCCCACAGGACATTGCGACAGACGTTGAATTAATGAGGTTGATTGAAGAGGAACTGTTGTTGATACCTCGGCATTTTTTTTTTAACGCTTATGACTCATTTTTGTTTTGTTGCCATCAGTGCATAGCGATTGATGGGCATTAGTTCGAATGAAGGGTTATGAACCAAATTAATTTCATTTATGATTTACCACTTTCCTATATCTTTAATTTATTTTATTTTATTTTAATTACTTAATAACCTTGTAAAAAATCAAGAATGAATTTTAAATGGTTTTGCAAATAAAATTACTTTAACGAAAACGCACCATTATTTTGATGTTCCACCATTTTGTTCTAATTAATCAGAATCAAATGAGACTCAGGGGTATTTTTTTCATATGTATTTATTATAAGTGTAGAGTTTCAAGTTCGTAGCGTGTTCAATAGTCTGGTATATTAATTCAAAACTAGCGATCTCTTTGTGGGACACCCGGTCTAGAGGCGATACAACGTAGGCCTAGTTATATTTAACGTGGACATTTTAGATAGTCCTCAAGATACCTACCTCAAAATCCCTCAAATCCTCAAAATTGTTTTCAACATATATTATTCTCGTTTGACCACCTGCTATTCAACAAAGACTGTAAGACTTGCACTTTAAAATTATTATTATTATTATTCGTTTAATTGTCGTTAAAGAATCTTTAAAAATACGCCACCTTAGATTACTACCAATATAACAATCCAGCGGTAACTATTTTAACAATTAACCTTCTAACATAACCCTTCAACATAAATTTGAATACAAAGAAAAGAACTTACTGCGAATGTAAATCTATAGATCAAAACCCAACCACATATCTGTTTACCTTAACATCAATCTTCTTCATGTGTATTCAACCTTGTACCTAAATCCAAAATTTACCGAGGAAGTTGATAAATCTCCTTCATTTTTTAATCACGCCTCGAATGTCTGTGATGAGTAGAGATATCCGTGATGTGTGTGCGTGCGAGATGCGTCTGGGAACGATGTCAGGGGCGTCACGGCAGAGGCGATGTGCGTGAACCAGGGTCCGAGGGACTAAGGGTGTTGGATTTGTGAACCCTGATTACTGTTTTTCAAAGGCAGCTTTCGTGAAAAAGCAAGCAAAGGTCCTAAGAATAACTTGGAAGTGAAATATAGTGGTATATTTGAAGCTCAGGATTTTCCACATGAATCCAGACGATCACGGTTGTCATATAATGTGGACTTCTCAGTGCATCTTAGAATGCATGTTTGGTGGAATTTATTTCTGGATTACAGATATGATCAGTCATTAAACTAGAGAAGTAGTGCTTAGTTCTACTGCTAAGTGGTAGTTGCAAAGCAAAAATTTTGTTTTAAGGGGTCAAACTCTGACTCTTTACTCTGATTGAAACATTCTGTCTTTGTCAGTAAACAATAATCTTTCCTCTTAAACAGACGTTTATTGTCGCATGGCTTTTGGTAGGGATACTCCAGTATATAGTTCACCTTGTCCTGGGTGCATATCCATTTTTGTTTTCTTAATAATTTAGCCGAGCAGTTTAAGGTTCCAAACAACCGTGTAAAAATCGCATAGATAATGGCCAATGTTGATTGCAGGGATCGAACCGGGGACCTTGCGCAGCAAAGTGACGCTCTGAGTAATGCTCCAGATTAAGACTTAATTTGTTTGTAACTTATCAGAACAACACTTGTATATCATTTAATTCTTAACTGAAAATATAATTGATTTAATAAATTAGTAGTTTTTACCTCTTTAAATTATTGTAATTGGTTCTAAATAAATATGACTATAAATCAGTATGATTCATTTCACCATAAATCAAAACTCCCTCGTTAAAACACGTGAAAATAGTAAGTTCGTCTTGTACATTAAGTGACATTATTTATTATCGCGGAAAGAGCGAGGAATGACGTAGCGCGATAGAGCGAGATCCCTGAGAGCAAAGTTATGTTGGAGACCGAGTTGGAAGCGATTTGCACAGTTGGATGATAGAGTAGTGAGCTGGCTAGGCGTGCCGGTGACACATGGTCACAGGAGTCCGACACATCATGGCTACACCCTGCAGCTCGCGGCGGACCATAAGCCAAGTTATGTTGGAGACCGAGTTGGAAGCGATTTGCACAGTTGGATGATAGAGTAGTGAGCTGGCTAGGCGTGCCGGTGACACACGGTCACAGGAGTCCGACACATCATGGCTACACCCTGCAGCTCGCGGCGGACCATAAGCCAAGTTATGTTGGAGACCGAGTTGGAAGCGATTTGCACAGTTGGATGATAGAGTAGTGAGATGGCTAGGCGTGCCGGTGACACACGGTCACAGGAGTCCGATACATCATGGCTACACCCTGCAGCTTGCGGCGGACCATAAGCCAAGTTATGTTGGAGACCGAGTTGGAAGCGATTTGCACAGTTGGATGATAGAGCAGTGAGCTGGCTAGGCGTGCCGGTGACACACGGTCACAGGAGTCCGACACATCATGGCTACACCCTGCAGCTTGCGGCGGACCATAAGCCAAGTTATGTTGGAGACCGAGTTGGAAGCGATTTGCACAGTTGGATGATAGAGCAGTGAGCTGGCTAGGCGTGCCGGTGACACACGGTCACAGGAGTCCGACACATCATGGCTACACCCTGCAGCTCGCGGCGGACCATAAGCAAAGTTATGTTGGAGACCGAGTTGAAAGCGATTTGCACAGTTGGATGATAGAGCAGTGAGCTGGCTAGGCGTGCCGGTGACACACGGTCACAGGAGTCCGACACATCATGGCTACACCCTGCAGCTCGCGGCGGACCATAAGCCAAGTTATGTTGGAGACCGAGTTGAAAGCGATTTGCACAGTTGGATGATAGAGCAGTGAGCTGGCTAGGCGTGCCGGTGACACACGGTCACAGGAGTCCGACACATCATGGCTACACCCTGCAGCTCGCGGCGGACCATAAGCCAAGTTATGTTGGAGACCGAGTTGGAAGCGATTTGCACAGTTGGATGATAGAGTAGTGAGCTGGCTAGGCGTGCCGGTGACACACGGTCACAGGAGTCCGACACATCATGGCTACACCCTGCAGCTCGCGGCGGACCATAAGCCAAGTTATGTTGGAGATCGAGTTGCAAGCGATTTGCACAGTTGGATGATAGAGTAGTGAGCTGGCTAGGCGTGCCGGTGACACACGGTCACAGGAGTCCGACACATCATGGCTACACCCTGCAGCTCGCGGCGGACCATAAGCCAAGTTATGTTGGAGACCGAGTTGGAAGCGATTTGCACAGTTGGATGATAGAGTAGTGAGCTGGCTAGGCGTGCCGGTGACACACGGTCACAGGAGTCCGACACATCATGGCTACACCCTGCAGCTCGCGGCGGACCATAAGCCAAGTTATGTTGGAGACCGAGTTGGAAGCGATTTGCACAGTTGGATGATAGAGCAGTGAGCTGGCTAGGCGTGCCGGTGACACACGGTCACAGGAGTCCGACACATCATGGCTACACCCTGCAGCTTGCGGCGGACCATAAGCCAAGTTATGTTGGAGACCGAGTTGGAAGCGATTTGCACAGTTGGTAGAGCAGTGAGCTGGCTAGGCGTGCCGGTGACACACGGTCACAGGAGTCCGATACATCATGGCTACACCCTGCAGCTCGCGGCGGACCATAAGCCAAGTTATGTTGGAGACTGAGTTGGAAGCGATTTGCACAGTTGGTAGAGCAGTGAGCTGGCTAGGCGTGCCGGTGACACACGGTCACAGGAGTCCGATACATCATGGCTACACCCTGCAGCTTGCGGCGGACCATAAGCCAAGTTATGTTGGAGACCGAGTTGGAAGCGATTTGCACAGTTGGATGATAGAGCAGTGAGCTGGCTAGGCGTGCCGGTGACACACGGTCACAGGAGTCCGACACATCATGGCTACACCCTGCAGCTCGCGGCGGACCATAAGCCAAGTTATGTTGGAGACCGAGTTGGAAGCGATTTGCACAGTTGGATGATAGAGCAGTGAGCTGGCTAGGCGTGCCGGTGACACACGGTCACAGGAGTCCGACACATCATGGCTACACCCTGCAGCTCGCGGCGGACCATAAGCCAAGTTATGTTGGAGACCGAGTTGGAAGCGATTTGCACAGTTGGATGATAGAGCAGTGAGCTGGCTAGGCGTGCCGGTGACACACGGTCACAGGAGTCCGACACATCATGGCTACACCCTGCAGCTTGCGGCGGACCATAAGCCAAGTTCTCAACTGGCTCCGGACGTTATGAAATTGTGAGATTTGACATTTTAGCTTAACAGGATGCCCCAATCACGAAACATTTGGCGTTTCTACCTGCTTCTATTATAAGGCTTCTGTTAACAGTTAAATTTTAAAGCCCGTCCCTCCTCAACGGATTATCCGATATCGTTGACTAATGGCTAATTTAAAAAAAAGAAATACCTACCGATTTCAGTGAGTAAAAATTTGTTTTAACTAATGATAATCGTTCAAAAAATTCCAAAATATTCGATATGGGTGATTATCATTCATCATTTTCATTGTTGCGGATTAGGAAACCCCAGCATAGCTGCTAGTCACATCTTCCACAAGCGGGAATATTGCGCAGGTTACCGGAAAGATAGGATATAGCAGGAAAGGAAAGGGTGGGAAGGGACGGCAGCCAAATCGACCCTTCAGAGGGCCAACTCCCGTGCCCCTGTGACAGCTGGGATGAGGCTCTCAAATAGGGGACCCTCATTTTGCCCTCCAACTGGTCAACTCAACTGACAGGGTATCCATGTACAAAAGCCACCATTCATTCTCAGGTTGGCAGGTGGGGACCAAACCCGGTGATTCTGTCCCTATCTGCTGCAAATGGAGGGACCAAAGGTGAAAGGGAAGTTTGTCATAATGGACAGCCAAAAGACTTACCATATGTAATGAGAACTTCATTTGCTGTACCCAATGTCAGCCTCAAAACTGGTAAAGACCAGTCTTAAGGTAGTCCTAGGACGATATGGGTGTTATGGGTGAGCTAGTTGCATTCTATACATCGAATTTCTGCTCACTGAAATCGCTAGGTTATTTTTGCTCTTCAAGATGAACCATTCGTCCATTCACCATCAATTTCAGGTAATCCGATGAGTACGGACGGGCTTTGAAAGTTAACATTGGTCTTAAGAATAACAATCGTTATTTCCCTTACCATTTTACATGTAATATGTATTTTAATATGCCGTCACTTGTGTGTGGCACTTAAAAAAAAAAAAAATCAGTAAAAATTCACAAGAATTACAAATCATCAAATTATTTAAAATATAACACAGACTATCAACTTACATCTAATCAATGGTGTCACACAAACCTACAAATCATAAAAGAATGTAAAACAAAAGTATCAAAAATGGGAGAAACAAAGACAGAATGAGCTAGAGCCCCCTCTTAATTGAAAAATGTGACATTAAATGAACTAAAAAACGTATTGCTTGGTAATTATATTATTATATATTGTTAAAAGGCATTCCAGGTTGTTTGTTTAGGTTATTCAACATTTTCCAAATTACTTCAGAAGGTTGAAAACACCAGTTGTATTAGTATGTTTGTAGCTTATATCAATGTGCAAGCATTAAGAAAAATGTAGTTATTCACAACAAGATGAGTTTTGGAACCTCATTTCTGGTTAAAACTGATATAACTTATCATTTTTTAAACACGACTTTAGAAATAACAACCTGTTTCAGTGAAGAGAGCTAACAATTATTGCCGATTTAGAATCACACAACAACCATTTCAGGTAAGGGGTAGGTCTGCATGACTGTGTCAGGGGTCCGTTATACGGATCTGATAGTCATAAATGGATGGCATTTGTACATTTTAGTACTGCATTACAACGGTTCACAGCCGGAAAGGTATATTAGCCAGCAGCAGATATCTGACACCTTCAAACGCACCACAATCTTCCGCAAGCTAACATTTGCTCGAATAAACCGATGTATTACTTTCTAAAGCTGTGTCCTCTATTATATCTGTTAACAAAATCAAAAACTTGAAACCACTAGCAACTACTAAGCCTGGGTTAATTAAACCTGCAATTTATCCAGCTATTTTATCTCATAGTGTTGGCCAGACTGCATCCACCACCATGATAGGAAGTTAAGACCTACGTCATCTCTAAGCGAAGGACTCATTTTCCAGGGCGTTACACCAAACCGCAACGAGAAGAGTGAAATAGTCACATTAGAATCTAATTTTATGCGTGCCATAAATGGGCACATAGTGACAAGATGAGCGGTTCTACCCACACCAACACAGTCGCCCCCACACACGCACACACCCACACGCCTTTTTGGGTCGATCTGCGGTAAAACGGTCCAGGTACCCACACAGACACACATGCATGCCTAGATGGGGCCACTCACCCAGATGACTCATAGTCTGCGAGATCAGATCACTTGGCGGCACTTTTTTATGAACTCTTGGAGCGATAACCTATCGAGGTGAATATTTCCAGTAATATACAGTATATAAAACTCAGACAAATGCAGATCGCGTCATATGCAGAACGATGAACATATAAACGACAGCAGCGGAAATGCCCTCTACCGGGGTAAAGCTATGCTCTCTTAAAAATTAATACAAACATGAAATAAGAAACAGAATTGGAATTCGAAAAAATAAAGATCTCAAAATTTAAGACAACAGTTTTCTAACTTTGAAAATAGTTTTAGCCATCCTTATAAAATAGATTGATACAAAATTTCGTTTAGAAGTCTGTATATTAAGTTCATCAATTCTTCATGTAGATTGAATTACAGAGGAAATTTGTATAAATTGATAGAAAAAAGGAAACAAAATTAAAATCCCATGGCATGTTGAATGTCTAACGTCTTTACTAAAGAGGTTATAGCTAAAATATAACACTGACAAGTTTTCAAATGTTTGAACACATTATTATACATGATTGAGTTTGTACAGTAACTGTTTAGTTTTTAATAACCTCTGGAGTTGAACAGTTTTCTTATAAACTCAAAGTGAGGAGTTTAAATGTCAACCTAGTTCCAGTAATAATCTTAATGAGCTGTTTTTTGTGTTTTTTACGATTCGTACTTAACTTAAAATGGTCTTAAACTATTAGTTACAAATTATAAACACCACCTTCACTTAACGACATTTTACTTATATAGCCTCGTGTACCGTTCTGATGCGGAATGTTCCCTTGTTTTATTGCCCGCGGAATCAAATATCTGGATGCGTGTTCACATCGCCTCTGTTCTTGTTGTTTTCTCGCGTTACGACGCAAGCTTCAACTGCCCGGATCACTTTTCCGTTATCCTTGCGACTTCTTCTTTTATGATCAAACCTCAAGTACATGTCTCTCTGCTACGTGGGGGATACCCCAATTAAACCAAACAGAACTCGAAATCGATGCCTTAAGCGGGTTTATACCTCAACCTATAATGTAATGCTTTATAATTATATGTTTAATAGATAAGACAACAATCGTATATATTCTTTGATATGACTGTGATTATATGGAACTTCTTTCAGAATCTCGAAAAAACAATAAGTTTATTTAATAGTACAGATAGATTGTAAATTTTATTTCCTAGGGGTCAAAATTATTTCCACTGATCACTTTTCCAAGAAGCACGCTTCCTTGATTGGTTTAAATGGCATCTGCTGCGATTTAGACGGACGTTGTTCCTATAATCGTTCCCGATATGGGTTAGAAGGGTCATTAAAAACCGTGAGGGACCAAACCGCTTATTGTCTGGAAGCGGCCCAAACTCAGACAATGCTCTATAAGGACACACTTTCACGTCTCCCCTCCCCCCTTGAACTTTCTACCCCACTTTTCGATCGGCCTTACCGCAACAACGCAACAACTAATTGAAATGGAATCGAATCAACGATCAATTCAAATCATGGAGTGATCGATTCCAGAGTTGCAACAATGAACTGTGACTCGTATTGTTGGAAGATAAATGGCCCTGAATTGGAACGATTGAATCAGTCCAATACCTTGATTAGAAATCGATTTATCTTGTTTGAAGGTTAAAACATCCTAATTAGTTTGAATAGATTTCAAAATATAATTTATAAATTCTGACAGTTTTTAATGCAACTTAATTTGTACAATCAATAAAAATAAAATAAGATTAACGAAAAACGTTATTGCTATTTTGCTATTTTGCTTTCTTCCTACAGATTTAGTTTCAAGAAGTTTTTTTAAGTTGGACTTTGGGATGACATTATGATATGATATGTACAATTTAAAACACAAACACTTACAACTCTTAATCCATCCTTAACTCACGTTTTTGGAGAGGAACGTTTGTGTGTACTGCTTACACAATCTAATTTAAACGATGATTTTCTTAAATAAATGTGCAATAGGTGTTCCAAAAAATGTGAAAAATTAATAAGTTACAAAATACAAACAAAATTAATAAGTTACAAACAAAATAAGTTAAATTAAAATTAATTCTATCGATTAATATATTTAATTAGTAATTTATAATTTATAATCAATGAGAAGAGCTATAGAATATGAACGATTTTTACGGTTTTTACAATACTAATGACAACAATTATTGGTCACTTGTACAAGTAGTGTGTCCAGTTTTAATAACAGTTATACGAAACACATTGAACAGTTAGTTTTAACATTTTAGTCTAGTCAAACAGTTTTGCAAAGTTTTATACCAAAATTGCAAACTGCAGCAAAAAGGCTAATTAAAATTTAACCCTTGCTATGTATTTCACCAACCCCACAGACAAATTTAGCTCTTTTATATGCACAAGTGTTTTATTCCCGAGTGGTTAAGTTTATGTGCAGGAAGATTTTCTGCAGTATGTTACCTCGAGCGAATAAAAAACATTTTTACTAATTAAATAAAATACATGATACACTACTTGTTATAATAGTACTACTTTCATCATACAGTTTTGGTACTGAACAACTAACGTTTAAACCGGAGACTGTGGTCAACCTCTTTGCTGAACTGTGCATCTACAGGTCAACGAACTGAAGCCCTTCTCCTACACTACTTGTTATAATAGTAATACTTTGATCATACAGTTTTGGTACTGAACAACTAACGTTTAAACCGGAGACTGTGGTCAACCTCTTTGCTGAACTGTGCATCTACAGGTCAACGAACTGAAGCCCTTCTCCTACACTACTTGTTATAATAGTAATACTTTGATCATACAGTTTTGGTACTGAACAACTAACGTTTAAACCGGAGACTGTGGTCAACCTCTTTGCTGAACTGTGCATCTACAGGTCAACGAACTGAAGCCCTTCTCCTACACTCCAAGATTTATAATTTGAATGTGTAAATGGCGATAAAAACACACGTGGGTGAAGTTGCCCGACGATGTCGCCTTATTGGTGCCGCCGCGACGCGCCGGTCGCCGCTCCGCCCTCCACTGGGGTCATGTTTCATTGGACGATATTGCAGTTGTATGCTCTATTTGATACCACTGTAAGCAAAAGGATTACTTTTCCTCAACCAGAGTTGAACACAGACACATAGGCACAGCTGGCCAGACTGCTTGCCAGCCAGCAGTCACCAAACCACCATTATACACCCAAACAAAATAAACGCCCAAATGTACATGAACTGAACATAACTAAAATATAACACTGACAAGAATACCGTAGGTTTTCTTTGTTTTTTTTGCCCGTGACCGTGCGTTTTTTTCATTAAAGTATACGTTCTCTGGCCTAGAGGGATTTTATGAAATTAAGATGAAAAAATATATAATATTATGGTGTATATTAACTGAGCTAGAATATTTTAATTGACTTGCAATATTGATTTTGGTGATAAAGGAACCAAAAAAGAAGCGATATGTATAAACAAATAAAGAATATTTTTTAGTGATTTAATGAAAATATTGTAAATTTAGACATAAGATTTCTAGTTATTCCGTTTTACTTGACGATTTTAACTACGCTTATGGTAGTGACCTTAGAGTAAATGAAGTAATGTAAGAATTACCTCAATAACAAACCGATTACACGAATACATGAATCTGAATTATGGCGGAAGGAGCAAATTCTTTAGTCTAACTATGGGATCATTAATATATTAGCGAAGACTTTAACGAGGGGTTTCAGTGAAGTTGTAAGGTGCAGATTATGTAGGTCCTGGTTTGTCAACTTAATTCACAGTGTAATTATGAATTATGCTTTATCTTTGTATCGAATTTGGTATACGCATACATTGAACTGAATTAAAAATTAAATTAACGTACAAACTCTCATAAATATAAAACAAAATCAATGCTGGCATTTATTTCAAAAGCAAAAATAATCAAAAACCGATAATTTTGGAAAAAATCCATTATAGGTACAAAAATAAACGAACGCTAGAAGTGATTTACTACCAGTCTGTAAATAAGAAAATATAGGAATGTGTTTACTCGGCTAGTTAAATAATAAAATGACTTTAATGGGTGATGTGAATATGTGGTTACAAAATAGCAGTTAATCTTTCGATTTAATTAGCGTTGAATACAAGATTTTGCTATGCTTTATTCACATCACCTGTAAAAAGATAGTACTTTACATCAAGGATATAAAAGCTTAAAGAATGTTATATACTCATATAAAACCTTAGCGTATGGGAAGTAATTTCTTAAACGTAGTATTAAAAAAATTCTACATGTACATCTGGAGGAAATAAGACTTATTTCGTTGCCAAAATGCATATTGCATCTGCAAATTTACGTTCACGGGATGAAAACTGGCGAACAAATTACTTTAATTAATTTTAGTTTGGATAAACTCGGTGGCTTCACCATCCGTGTCATACAACAGTTCTGTGTGCTGCATTCTCTGGCTAACCTTTTGAACTAATTTAAGTAAATGAAAATAATTTAAAATTACTAGTAAAAAATAATATAATGATAATAATAATAATGATATAATGATAATAATAATATAATGATAATGATAAAATAATAGTTCATGTCCTTAATAATAACATTCTAAATTGAAGAACCGTGATGGAAAATCGAAACCAAACCCCTTTAGTTGTTCTATTTTAGACCTAAGCAATAATTGTATCAAATTTCACCCCTTTAGCTATCCGGTAGTTGGAGGGTTGGTGAGGAGGCAATGAGGACTTCGGCTTTTTATGTTACGATATCAAATAGTATACGGGTAGTTTGATATTATTGGGATGGATAAATGCACTTAAACAAGCGAAGCTATTTATCATTTACCTATAATAGAATACCCTGAAATATACGACACTTATAAAACAGTACATTTAGTAAATCTTAACTAATTGTGTCAACACAGGCGTTTCACTGATGTGGGTGTAGAACCATTCAAACATAGGCCTATCACCTGAGAGTGTTTTCCGTCATCTGCATGTAGCAAATACTGTAAACTAACAAATTATATTTTACCTCAAGTTAATTGTTAGTTACGAATACTAGATTTTTTCTATCACTACAGGTACAAGTAATTATAAAAATGCGGATGCCAATACTGGCCCTCGAGTGTCAGCCACGTCGTTTTAAAACATGTAACTGCATAAATTGACATACACAATCAACGATCTTCTAATTTATACAAATAATCTAAATGCATTTTAAATACTACCTCAATTTTCCACATGGCTACCTCAAAGGCATTTCCCATTATAAGAACAACTACATAGCTCCAAGACATGGTAACATAGTAATTAAGGCTACACAACATCACGAACAAGAGAGGATATAAAACCAGCTTCCTAGATGGACTAGTTGTTATTTTACTTACGTCGTCAATCCAATTTTGTTGGTGATGAACGCGTTTCGACGCTGGCCATCATCAGCATCCATACACTCTACACTAGATTATTCCTAGATGGAGGAAGTATCTAGATGCAATGAGCTTCTTCTGATTCATTTACTTAAATGGGTATTTTTAAGCTAAACTCTTCTTCATAAAGTGGGCTCCAGTCATGAAAGATCTCGCTTATCTTTCAGTATTGCCAGTAAGACCAATATTAACTATTCAAACTGAATCTTCATGGCTCTGCTTCATTACTGTGTTTTAGCGAATTTACCTATAGGAAAGAAGCTATTACCGTAGTCGGTATGGTAAGACCTAGGCCCGGGACCATGATAACTTTTCTTTTGAGATCCCCAGACCCCAAAAACACCATTCCTTCGAAACTGTATATATATATATATATATATATATATATATATATATATATATATATGTCCGTGGGTGCGATAACTCTCGTAAAAATGGTCCGATTTTGATGAAATTTGGTAAAAACGTGAAAAGCAGCATTTATGACTTAAAGTTCGAAAACCAGACAGATCGCCCATCCGAAGTGGTATTTTGGATGTGATTTGTACTCCAAAAATGGGTTTTTGAAGTTTTTACACGCATGCAATATTTTAAAAAGTCTAATTTTAGTTTTCACCATTAGATTCGAATTAAAAAAAATACACAATTTGGTGTTTTGATCATTTCTCTATGTCAAATGGTTACAGAGATATTGAAAGTGCTAAACACAGTAAAATTGTCCAATGTTTTTCTTATGGAGAATAAGAAAAACCTACGTACTCAGCCCCCATGTTATTCTTATGGAGAATAAGTAAAATGTAATGTCTCCCTTAATTTTGAACATAATTTAATAAAACTTGGTATGCGGCATCACCTTGTTTGAGTTATATTGATATTTGCATAACAAACAATTTGTTGTGTCCCTTGCTGCAGCAAACCTGCGTACTCATCCCCCATGTTACGTTCTTATGGAGAAAAATCAAAATGGTATATATTGCCTATTTATGAATGTATATGGATGAAACTTGGTATGTGGTTTCACCTAGGTGATTTGTATTCATATTTGCATGAAAACCCATATTTTGTGTTTCTTGTTGCAGAAAACCTGCGTACTCAATATTATTCTTATGGAGGATAATTAAATTTGTATATATTGCTTATTTGTGAATATATGTTTATGAAACTCGCTATGCGCCTTTATGTGGTATTAAGACATGTATTATACTTTGGAAATACGCTGAGTACGCAGGTTTTCTACGGCGCGGGGATATTAAGTTAATACTATATGGCTCACATGTTGTAAAACCTTTAAGGAAAAAAATTTGCTGTGCAATTTTTCTCTCGCTGAATTCACTTTACATTATTATTTAAAACGTTACCAAACATAACTTTTAGCTTTAACGTTGAGGAGCTGCGAAGGATAACAATTAACGAAGGCCTTAAGCACAGAGCAGGTAGAATCATATTTCTTTAAGGAGCGCATTTTTAACGGGGGTGAATTGAGTGTGACTAAATATTGCAAAGGTTTGTAATCATTTAACTTATTCCACATCGTGAACAGCTTGACGGGCCCATTGCTGCCAGCTCAAAGTACGAAGTAGCAAGTAGCAAGTGCAGAAGGGATGGCGTCGAGAAAGTATCCTTTACAACCAAGGTTAAGTTTCCTGTAATCGGCTTCTGCCTGTTTCTGCCACAAAACAATGTTAATTTTCAAAGCCTGTTCCTCCTCAATGGATTGCCCGAAATCGTTGGATTATGGTTCATCTTAAAGACTTTGAAGGTTAACATTGACCTTAAGCAGTGAGAAGCAGGTAGAAACCCCAATTGTTTCGTGACTGGACCCCACTCAAAAAAACCATCTGGAATCCCAAGCATATAACATCCAAAATCCCCAATGTGGAGCCCCCGGGGCCGGGCCTCCGACAAGCCGAGTGGCGTTATCAGGGCGGAGACCTTGGGCCGCCACGGGGGCGTGTGCCGCTGCCCCTGCGTGGTCAGTCGACCGGTGGCTGTGCGCGCTTCGCCATGGGGATTTCGCCTCTCTATTCTGCGATATGGGTAAGTCCCACGTTTTGAAAAATATGGCTGTTCAATAGAAATAGCTAAAAACCTTAACTGATCAGTTGGATTTACATAAGCATGGGAGCATGTATTTTATGGGAGAATTTGAATTATTATGATTTGTTTTCTTATACAGAGTGTCCCGTGAGAGTATGGCACAAATGCATTATTGGTATTGATGCATTATGGTATAACTTATCAATAGGATCAAAAAAATGGATAAACTTTTTTCTAAATAACTTCTTTTTCCGTTGAGTGCATGTATGTGAGTTTTAATCAATACAGCATCTTTTAGGAACCACTTGAGGCACTGATTCGAATCTTGGCACTTGCGTCATCCTCACGCAACGAAGGGATTGAATTTGGTATTTCTATTTTTTTAAATGGTGGTTATTTAAATTTGTGAAAGCTTAATATCATGAAAATGACCAATTATTTAGAAATTGATCTACAGATTTAAAAAAAATCCAAAAAAGATGTAATAAGGATTTAAATATCTCTTATCCCAATTGCTAAGCAATTGAAATTTGTATGAGTAAAATCGTGCAAATGCTAGTAAATTCCCACAATTCCCACAATTTAACTTATAAAAATTGCAATTATTCAGCTATGGGTTAAATGATCTTTAAAATCCTTATATCATATTTCTTGGGATTCTGGTTTCAAATTTATTTGATAAATAGTGTACAATTACAATTACTCAAAAATTTGCCATTTTCAAGATATTAAGCTGAAAAAGATTTAATTTTTCACCACGTTAAAATGGTAAAAACTAGAGGCGCCAAATTCAATACCGTATTAGCATTGATTAAAAATCACATACAGGCAGACAGACGGAAAACGAAGCAATCGAGGGAAAAGTCTATATTACGTTTTTTTTATCCTTTTGATGATTTATACCAAATATTGTATTTATGCCATACTCTCACGGTCAAAATGTAAAAAGTCAAAATTTATAGGGCCTAAAAAAATATTTGCAATATGGAAAAACGCATATTTATATTTAATTGTCGCACGCTTCTACCCGTTAGTGTTTTCAAAACTCCACTTCACTCCGGGATGAAAGGAAACTCCTCCCGTTGTCAAATGAAACCTAATTACATTAATATACTGTAAAGACTCGTCGCGGAAATAAATGGGTTCCCTTGACAACGGAAGGAGTATCCTACCTACCGAAACGTAGTGTAGTTTTAATCCCAGAAAAGAAAGAAAAGTCCAAATAGATTGCAATTAAATAAAATATCTACGGCCATCGTGGTTTAAAAAATAATAACACAGGTTAATATTTATATCAATTGTATACTTCAACCTTTAATTATTCGAAATTGCCCACCTATATGAACAACATGGACAGTTAAAATTGTTTATGTAATGATAAATGTACGTTTTAATTAAATGCTTATTTAAACCCTCTTCTGTATTTACCATTTTATTTTTATTCATATTTGTAATTGTTATTTCAATAGCAGCTATTGGGTCATTTCTATTCGGAACTGGAATAATTCTATAGACTTTTGTGAATTATTATAATACCTATTTAATATATAATTTGAGTAGTTTCAGCGTAGTCAGTTATTATTTTTAAGCTATTAAATTATTTTAACTAGTAAATAATAACGCAATAATTCTTTCTATGCGTCATTTCGTGTGTTTTAAATCCAAACTCAACACAACTTTTAAAAATCTTAGAAAGAGTGGAAGGGATAAATAACTTTATATGTATATTATAATCTAATTGGTTTATAAATATCGTTAAAAACCGGGGTTTTCCAACATAACGTTTCAGAAGATGGTCAGTTTAAAGACAAACCCAACGATGTACGAGTATCATCATAGACGAGAAAGGGCACGTGCTGTGCTGTATTATTTGCAGCTTTCGACCTGTCTAATAACACCAAAATATTGTGCAGTGGAACCTGTACATGCTCTAAAACAAATAAACCGTAATTCATTTTACAATCAAATGACAACTGCGACATTGCTTAGTTATTATTTATCATGAAATCTATTTTGTTTTTTCTTATCTTTTGATATTATATGTAATGAATATATGGTTTGGACCGTTCCCTCAAAAACTTTCAAACAACTTTCCACTAGTGGTACATTATAGTTACAAAATAAATTTCTTGCATGATGACTTTTTTAATGATTTATATTTTGCACAACACACATGGGGTTTTTGTTGATGTATGATAATGATAGCAATAATGCTTGTTTATAAAGGCTCATACAATTTTATTCCAAGACAATTTTTTATAATTGCTTACATATAGCTACTACTAGTCATCTAGCTGCTACTGGTCATTGAGCTATTAATTAATGATCTTGGCTAAAGAATCAGTCGGTCTTAGGCAGTAACAAGGCTCCACAAGGCATCTCCCCTATTCTACACTCGTCATTCATTCATATTCGCCTTAAAATACGCCCTAG
The DNA here is from genome assembly GCA_963675035.1 of Allygus modestus. Taxonomy (NCBI): domain Eukaryota; kingdom Metazoa; phylum Arthropoda; class Insecta; order Hemiptera; family Cicadellidae; genus Allygus; species Allygus modestus. The sequence continues at coordinate 138,931,824 of OY776117.1, forward strand.
TTGCGTCGGCGTCTTACACAATGATTAGAAACAATAGAAGCTTCAAGATCAAGCGTTAACCACGTGCACATAAAGGCATTCATTGGTTTATGGCAGTATAAAGTTCCTGCTCTGTTGTTTTCTATTGAAGGAAATGATAGAAACTATACTTTGAAATTCCAACCAGAGATTTTATTAAGGATTTTAAGTTTATTAAAATCCAATTCATTGTTTTACCAAGGCCAACATATTTGGAAAGGAATAACTTCTGGTCTGTAATCTTAAATAAATATGATAGGTTTATTCGTTACAAAAGGAATTAATATGAGTCAAAAGTGTCACACTAAAACGAGATCGCACGCAGCTCGCTGACGTGAGGGAAGTGGATTCCCACATGCAAAGCTTTTAAAACTCAAACCCAGTGTAAAAACATACATTTATGCCAATTTCATTGAAATCTGAAAACATTGATTTTTTGGCTGTTCTGATGCTCCTGGTTTAATTTACCTGCAATGCTAGGAATACAATTTTGCGCATTATAAGGTTAGGAGAAGGTTAAAACACAAGCTTAAAAGTAGGTGCGAGGTTGCTGGGGATGAAACAAATACACCAAATAATGAATAACATGCTTTTCTAATGTAAAAACCCCATAAGACAACGTACTTTGTTTAGCCGATATACATTTTCTTTAATAACTCGGTAAATATTTATGCTATAACGACGAGAGAGGGCTTAAAACTTTCGCTTCACTAATTCCCATCTTAATACATGCATTAATTGTACGTCCGGGGCTTTTCTGACCCTTTTTGGGCCCAAATACTCAAAATTTGAAAGAATAATCCCCAAAAAAGGGGTTTAGAATTTTCCGATTGTTTTGCCCAACGAACTTGTCCAACTGATTATAGAAAGGAACGTCCCTACCAAATGTGAAGTAAATCGGACCAAAAATGCGACCGCTAGAGTGCATACACACACACACACACACACACACACACACACACACACACACACACACACATATATATATACACACACACACACATATATATATATATACCTATATATATACATACATATATATATATAATTTTGAACGACACCCCAAAACGTGTTCAGGGGGTCATGTTAGGAACTTCTATGGTGGTCCCGGGCTTATGTTTCACCGTGCGGGTCATGCTAATAGTTCACTTTTCCATAGGAAATTCACTTACAATTATTTCGCAGTAGTACTTAATCTTGGGAAACTTCACTCGTAAAGTCTTCGTATAGTTATTGTCACGTAAGCACCGCAGTTTGCGTTTCTACAACATGACCGTTCTTGGCATTACTGTGTCACCCGTTCCTTAATGAGTTTTCTTTCAAAAAAACTCGTCGTAAATGTTATATAATACCACAGGAGAGTTTTCAATCAGTAAAAGTAAACTTGGGTTTTTTGTTTGAAAATCTGTGTTGGTTATGGTTATCAGTTTATGAAGTTAGTGAGAAAACGTTCGGTCACTAAACCAATTTCACAATGTATTGGGATTAGGAATCCATTGTGTATTTGGGTAGCTAATACACAACAAAGTTAATCGCAAAAAATCAGACATAGCTCGTGAAATAGAACTACGATATCACAAAAAATGTGAAAAACTGTTGGAGCAGCAAACTAACAAACTGCTTAACTGCTATTATTTTATAATCAAATCATCTTATCGAAGGTAATCCAGAAATACGTTTACAGTATTTTTAACTATCAACGTTTTAATTGTTTCAAAAACCCAATTGAATGATTTAAATAGATTCAATAATATCAATCCATATTAATAAATCCAATATAAATGTTGGGAGTTTTCAGACAATTTATGAACGCTTTAAAAGATTTTATAAGAACTTAATCATAGTTCCATGGAAGGAGAAGAATTCTAAAATTGTTCTAATATTTGTTGATCAATTCATAAATAATGCTATTTAGTAAGGTTTCGTACATATCAATTTCTCCACAACCCGGCCCCGCGCTATTCCAGCATTTCAACCTCACGTGCAGTAAAGTTTATAACAAAATCAAGGCACTTGTTATTGACTCTTATTGTTTACCGTAAATCGATTCGCTATAACATTACGAACGTTTAATTGTTGCTTTTTTGAAAAGTATATATGGGTCTGAAATAATTCGTTCAATTTTCATTTATTACCACACAATTCCTCAAGAAAGATTTAACCTTTGTAACTCCTGGGAATGTGAACTCTGCGTAAAAAGTTAATATCATACGTACAATATGAAGCGAGTACGAGATGTGTTTGGTCTCCCAACGCGAACAAGCGACTGGGCAGATGCTGAAATGCTGTAGGAAGATACCATAATCGAACGTAGGAGTACTCTCACTTCAACAATTAGTATCGGGCCCAATTGACCTTTAAAGGTACACTTTAGCATTACAGATATTATTATTTATTTTATCAGAGTTTCACATAAGGGATTTATTACAACTGTGTAGAATTTCAAGCTTCGATAAGCTCCGGTTTAGGCTGTGAGTTGTCTGTCAGTGTTTAGAATTTGATTTAGTAGATATAGAAGACCTTGCAGATGAACTTGTGACACTGTAATATTGCTAATGTGTCCTTCGGTGTTTAATTGTTTTCCAAGTTCGGCTTCACCTCACTCGTAAAACTCTGTAATATTGCTAATGTGTCCTTCGGTGTTTAATTGTTTTCCAAGTTCGGCTTCACCTCACTCGTAAAACTTTGTAATATTGCTAATGTGTCTTTGGTGTTTAATTGTTTTCCAAGTTAGGCTTCACCTCAATCGTAAAACTCTGTAATATTGCTAATGTGTCCTTCGGTGTTTAATTGTTTTCCGAGTTCGGCTTCACCTCACTCGTAAAACTCTGTAATATTGCTAATGTGTCCTTCGGTGTTTAATTGTTTTCCAAGTTCGGCTTCACCTCACTCGTAAAACTTTGTAATATTGCTAATGTGTCCTTCGGTGTTTAATTGTTTTCCGAGTTCGGCTTCACCTCATTCGTAAAACTCTGTAATATTGCTAATGTGTCCTTCGGTGTTTAATTGTTTTCCAAGTTCGGCTTCACCTCACTCGTAAAACTTTGTAATATTGCTAATGTGTCCTTCGGTGTTTAATTGTTTTCCAAGTTCGGCTTCACCTCACTCGTAAAACTTTGTAATATTGCTAATGTGTCCTTCGGTGTTTAATTGTTTTCCAAGTTCGGCTTCACCTCACTCGTAAAACTTTGTAATATTGCTAATGTGTCTTCGGTGTTTAATTGTTTTCCAAGTTCGGCTTCACCTCACTCGTAAAACTTTGTAATATTGCTAATGTGTCTTCGGCGTTTAATTGTTTTCCAAGTTCGGCTTCACCTCACTCGTAAAACTTTGTAATATTGCTAATGTGTCCTTCGGTGTTTAATTGTTTTCCAAGTTCGGCTTCACCTCACTCGTAAAACTTTGTAATATTGCTAATGTGTCCTTCGGTGTTTAATTGTTTTCCAAGTTCGGCTTCACCTCACTCGTAAAACTTTGTAATATTGCTAATGTGTCCTTCGGTGTTTAATTGTTTTCCAAGTTTGGCTTCACCTCACTCGTAAAACTTTTACTCCAAAAACACTCACTTTGCTTCAAGTGTTGAGGACTACTATTATATTGTACTGGAAAAAATTAAAGAACGCATTGTCTTAATATATTTATACGTTCTTCACTACAGTTATTTTCTTTTCCGTTTGCGGTGATCTAATTGCTGGTAAATTAAGGTAGTACTTACAATGTTGTGCTTTCTCCGGAAGGTACGTATACACTAACTAGAAGAGCATTACGTATGAATGTCAGTAGGAATGAGGATACGGTTACAAGCCCCACTACACTCCTCAGCTGTGGTTATTATAACCAATCAGCTGACGGAAGCATGATCCCTGATGACGCCTTGTATAATCAGACCAAAAGGTCCGTGACGTCGGCGTCGCGGCGCCGCGGGAGTCTCCTCTGCTGTCATTGGCTGCTTCCGGCGTCCTCGCCGCATCCTCGGTCTACACGGCACTGTGCGATTGTCTCGAGTAATTTGTAATTTTTCTAAGAAAATTATGGATGAAGTGGTTATAAAAGAGAGGTCGTGCTTGTTTCTATTGTTAGATAGTTAGTTGAAAGTAGTATGAACTTAATGTCATGATTGAGTAGACCTAAAATAGTAAAACATTTATCTTATGGATTTTAGACCTTATGAATGAAATTGTTTATAAAATAAATATTTTTTTATCCGGATAGTCTCTGTATAAAATAAAGTAAAAGCAAACATTAACTCTGTCTTAATACTTAATTTGAGGCATGGCAGGATGTTAATTGTTAGCACATTGTCAGAGTCAGACAAGAATCTAGAAACAAATGTGATCGTTCAGCACATCCTTAAACGGTCGGTTTCTAAACAATTGTTTTGGTTAACTTAACGACTTTAAGCTACGTAACTTTAGCACCGGAAGTGTTTCACAGCAGGTCTTCCTAAGATTATTGAATTGAAACTCTTATACAGTTACTTTTGTAGAAAAGTGTAAACTTGTTTGTATGTTTCTTATCTTATAATATTTTTCTTTAAGGTTTGTAATATTTGTTCTCGTGGCACCATGACGATCGTCATTAATCATGGACCATACAAAACGGGTCTGCATAAAAAATGGATTAAATTAAACATACGAAACAAATTTAAGAGGGGGTCCAGTCCTCGGCCGGGCGGCGTCTACCTCTACCTGCTTCTCCCACAAGCCAAAAGTTAATCTCCAAATCCCGTTGCTCCTCAATGGATTATCCTAAATCGATGATTTATAGTTCATTTTAGAGAGCACAAAAATGTCTAGCGATTTCAATGAGCAGAATTTCGATATCACGAATAGTTTACTCATAAAATTAATCGTAATTATTTATCACTTAGGAATTTTTTGTTGCGACTTTATTTCGTGATGTCGAAATTTTGCTCACTGAAATCGCTAGATATTGTATTGTTCTTTAAAATGAACCATAACTCAACTATATCGAATAACCCGTTGAGTAGGGACGAGCTTGAAAGTTAACATTAGCCTTATGGTGGAAACGGGTAGAAACGCGAAATGTGTCGTGACTGGAGCCCCCTCTTAACAACTTTGAATGTCATAGGAGGCTGGCATGTATAAAGGTGTTTCTCATATGACTCCTGATTAGGGACAAAATAAAGCGTTTAAGCGTATTAGGACAATATTAAGCGTTTTAACAACTTTCTCGAACGCACCAGACGACAAACGAGTGTCCAGAGTGGTTATGTTCTCATTCCGGCCCAACCAAGAACCAACGCCCAACGTGGTGTTGACGAGCAGGGGCCGCTTTTTCAAGGCCTAGCCGATCACCGGTCCAGGGTCTACCGTAGAGTAGCTTTCTCCTCAAGTTGAAGTTCATTGGCGCTCCGCCTCATTTAATTCAGTGTCTATTGTTTTAACGTAATGGACCTCTTAGTATTCAGTGATTAATTACAAAAGGTTCCACCATTACAGGCTACAGGCTAACACATGGTGTATTTACATTGTAATAATCATACTGTAAGACAGTTGGATGCTGTTAATGTGGACTAGTGTTATTCTACATGGGGGATACTTACTACATGTATGAAGAATCCGTTATAACCGCGATAGTTTGTGGTGATAAGAGGAAATGTTAACCCTAGCAAATGTATGTATAAATAATAGTTTCCTAATCAAAGGAAACTATTTTATTCATTAGCTAAACATTGAAACAAAACGACAAATGGATTTCAAATTATTTTTGTGTATTCATGATATTTATGTAGGAATCATTTTGTGTTTTATTTGACATTTTAATATGGTAGGGATTTGTGACTAACACTTGCAAATACTAGATTTTGGATGTTGTTAATTTTGGCATGTAGTTGTTTTAGTATGTAATTTATTAGTCTACTACAGCCGATGTCCCGTCACCCTTCAGAGATGTTACAGGAATAAATACAAAGATTTAGATTTTAGTGGTTCAATACAAAACCTAAATTTTAAATTCAGTGACAATATGCAGTTAGAAATGTTGTGCTGTATAAAAATAAATACGATTTAAAAACACGTGATATAAACACAATAACATATTAAAAAGTACTATGAACCCTTTGGGGGTTATGAACTAGGGGAGCGAACCCGTAATGACCGCACACATCCTTTTAGCGAATTTCCCCTGTAGGGATGAAGCTATTACCATAGGTGGCATGGTAAGACTTAAGCCCGAGACTATGATGACTTTTTATTTTGAGGTCCCCAGATGCCAAAAACACTCTTCGTTAAAATTTATATACATATATATATATATATGTGTGTGTGTGTGTGTGTGTGTGTGTGTGTGTGTGTGTGTGTGTGTCCGTTACCGCGATAACTCTTGAAAGAAACGCCCGATTTGGATTAAATTTGGCACAAATATGGAGAGTAACATTTATGACTTTAAGTTTGAAAATCAGATCGATCGGACAATGGAAGGGGGTTTTATGAGGGTTTTAAATTTTCCAAAAATCAGTTTTTTGAATTTTTCCCCCTTAAATAAAAAAAAACACTTAATTTTGGTTATAGCCATTTTATAGAGATTAAAAAACAAATAATTTGGTATTTTGAATCATTAACCTAGGTTAAGTAGTTGTAGAGAAAAGTCCAGAAACGCGTCCATACAATTTCCTATGTTAATCTTATGGGAAACAGATTTTTGGATTTTCCTCAGATAATTTTACTAAAAACTTCACATTTCTTTTTACCAATCAGTTTAGCTCTACAAAACAATCATTTTGGTGTTCCAATTGTTGTTCTACGTCCAACCGTTGTAGAGATATTCAAAGTGCTAAACACAATAGGTTGTCCAATGTTATCCTTATGGAGGATAAATAAAATTTGATATCGCGGTTATTTATGAATGTATATTCATGAAACTTTGTATGTGGCTTCAACTAGTTGTGGTATATTGATATTTGCACAAAAAAGGTTTTTTGTTGATTTTCCCCGTAGCAGCAAACCTGCATACTCGGTCCCCATGTTGTTCATATGGAGAGTTAAGTAAAGTTTTATATATCTCTCAGTTTTGAACCTAAATTAATAAAACTTGGTATATAGCTTCACCTAGTTGAGTTGTATTAATAATTGCAAAAATACACATTTTGTATCTTCCTCGTTGCAGCAATCCTGCGTACTCAACCCTAATGTTTTTCTTATGGAGAATAAATCAAATGCTATATATCACTTATTTATGAATGTATTTTCGTGAAACTTGGTAGTGGTTCTATGTAGTAGTGAGACATATATATGCATTGTAAATTCGCTGAGTACGCAGGTTTGCTGGGACTGAAAATGCTTTTAATTTGTCTCTTCAATCCTCAGTTGCATAACAAATAACTAGATTCAAAATTCAATTCATCTGATATCAGGTTTCATGCCGGAGAGCTATAGGCCTACATCACAGGGATCACAGTAGGAGAGATGACCAGCGGTGTAGGTTGCATTCATCTTGTACTACATAGCCATGTCTACCTTGCACATCTGATATCAGGTTACATGCCGGAGAGCTATAGGCCTACATCACAGGGATCACAGTAGGAGAGATGACCAGGGGGTTTCGGGTGTAAAAGCGGTGTAGGTTGCATTCATCTTGTACTACATAGCCATGTCTACCTTGCACATCTGATATCAGGTTACATGCCGGAGAGCTATAGGCCTACATCACAGGGATCACAGTAGGAGAGATGACCAGGGGGTTTCGGGTGTAAAAGCGGTGTAGGTTGCATTCATCTTGTACTACATAGCCATGTCTACCTTGCACATCTGATATCAGGTTACATGCCGGAGAGCTATAGGCCTACATCACAGGGATCACAGTAGGAGAGATGACCAGGGGGTTTCGGGTGTAAAAGCGGTGTAGGTTGCATTCATCTTGTACTACATAGCCATGTCTACCTTGCACATCTGATATCAGGTTTCATGCTGGAGAGCTATAGGCCTACATCACAGGGATCACAGTAGGAGAGATGACCAGCGGTGTAGGTTGCATTCATCTTGTACTACATAGCCATGTCTACCTTGCACATCTGATATCAAGTTACATGCCGGAGAGCTATAGGCCTACATCACAGGGATCACAGTAGGAGAGATGACCAGGGGGTTTCGGGTGTAAAAGCGGTGTAGGTTGCATTCATCTTGTACTACATAGCCATGTCTACCTTGCACATCTGATATCAGGTTACATGCCGGAGAGCTATAGGCCTACATCACAGGGATCACAGTAGGAGAGATGACCAGGGGGTTTCGGGTGTAAAAGCGGTGTAGGTTGCATTCATCTTGTACTACATAGCCATGTCTACCTTGCACATCTGATATCAGGTTACATGCCGGAGAGCTATAGGCCTACATTACAGGGATCACAGTAGGAGAGATGACCAGGGGGTTTCGGGTGTAAAAGCGGTGTAGGTTGCATTCATCTTGTACTACATAGCCATGTCTACCTTGCACATCTGATATCAGGTTACATGCCGGAGAGCTATAGGCCTACATTACAGGGATCAAAGGACGAGAGATGACCAGGGGGTTTCGGGTGTAAAAGCGGTGTAGGTTGCATTCATCTTGTACTACATAGCCATGTCTACCTTGCACATCTGATATCAGGTTACATGCCGGAGAGCTATAGGCCTACATTACAGGGATCACAGTAGGAGAGATGACGAGGGGGTTTCGGGTGTAAAAGCGGTGTAGGTTGCATTCATCTTGTACTACATAGCCATGTCTACCTTGCACATCTGATATCAGGTTTCATGCCGGAGAGCTATAGGCCTACATCACAGGGATCACAGTAGGAGAGATGACCAGTGGTGTAGGTTGCATTCATCTTGTACTACATAGCCATGTCTACCTTGCACATCTGATATCAGGTTACATGCCGGAGAGCTATAGGCCTACATCACAGGGATCACAGTAGGAGAGATGACCAGCGGTGTAGGTTGCATTCATCTTGTACTACATAGCCATGTCTACCTTGCACATCTGATATCAAGTTACATGCCGGAGAGCTATAGGCCTACATCACAGGGATCACAGTAGGAGAGATGACCAGGGGGTTTCGGGTGTAAAAGCGGTGTAAGTTGCATTCATCTTGTACTACATAGCCATGTCTACCTTGCACATCTGATATCAGGTTACATGCCGGAAAACTATAGGCCTACATCACAGGGATCACAGTAGGAGAGATGACCAGGGGGTTTCGGGTGTAAAAGCGGTGTAGGTTGCATTCATCTTGTACTACATAGCCATGTCTACCTTGCACATCTGATATCAGGTTACATGCCGGAGAGCTATAGGCCTACATTACAGGGATCAAAGGACGAGAGATGACCAGGGGGTTTCGGGTGTAAAAGCGGTGTAGGTTGCATTCATATTGTACTACATAGCCATGTCTACCTTTCACATCTGATATCAGGTTACATGCCGGAGAGCTATAGGCCTACATTACAGGGATCATAGGAGGAGAGATGACCAGGGGGTTTCGGGTGTAAAAGCGGTGTAGGTTGCATTCATCTTGTACTACATAGCCATGTCTACCTTGCACATCTGATATCAGGTTACATGCCGGAAAACTATAGGCCTACATCACAGGGATCACAGTAGGAGAGATGACCAGGGGGTTTCGGGTGTAAAAGCGGTGTAGGTTGCATTCATCTTGTACTACATAGCCATGTCTACCTTGCACATCTGATATCAGGTTACATGCCGGAGAGCTATAGGCCTACATTACAGGGATCAAAGGACGAGAGATGACCAGGGGGTTTCGGGTGTAAAAGCGGTGTAGGTTGCATTCATATTGTACTACATAGCCATGTCTACCTTTCACATCTGATATCAGGTTACATGCCGGAGAGCTATAGGCCTACATTACAGGGATCATAGGAGGAGAGATGACCAGGGGGTTTCGGGTGTAAAAGCGGTGTAGGTTGCATTCATCTTGTACTACATAGCCACGTCTACCTTGCACATCTGATATCAGGTTACATGCCGGAGAGCTATAGGCCTACATCACAGGGATCACAGTAGGAGAGATGACCAGGGGTGTAGGTTGCATTCATCTTGTACTACATAGCCATGTCTACCTTGCACATCTGATATCAGGTTACATGCCGGAGAGCTATAGGCCTACATCACAGGGATCACAGTAGAAGAGATGACCAGGGGGTTTCGGGTGTAAAAGCGGTGTAGGTTGCATTCATCTTGTACTACATAGCCATGTCTACCTTGCACATCTGTAGAAGGCACTATAGATATTTTTTGGTTACGTTTAAAACGTTTGAACACCCTTATACGTTGTTTAAACAGATTTTAGCCAATTCCAACATTTTACGTATTCAATATAGAACAGAAATAATTTACCCACTGCTTCATTAATTTAAAAAATTAACTATCACTTTAGCATTGTTCCTATCCACGAACATCGCGCCGTTCAGGATGAGTCTCCCAGGTCCTCGCTGATAGCCAGTCGCGTGCCGTCTCCTGGAGGGCTGGGAGGGGGCTCAAGGTCGTGTGATAAGAGGTGTATCATTGTGATATCATCACTCTCTCTCTCTCTCACACTCTCTCCGGTAGCTGCAGGCGTCGCCAGTACTCGCTCCGGTCGCGCGCTGTGCGGGTGTCTTCAGGGTACCTCCTTTTCTGTTTTCTTCTTTCGGATTATTTTGATTTGTTACAGTTTTTATTTAATATTTTTATGGTGGTTTTACGTCAACTATTTATATTTTTTTAGCCTTTATTTCAAAACGGAATTTTAATTTTGTTAATATATTTTTAATTTACCGGTACATAAGGTATTATTTGTGATGCGCCATATTTTTTTATTAGACATGTAAAATATTAGATTCGCTAAACAGTTTTTAAAACGTTGCAAACATAACAAAACAAAATCAAATAGACAAATAAATTATAAATTATTCATAATATTAACAATTTGGAATAATCCTGGTTTTTTATAACTGAACATTATAATTTAACAGGTTCTTTTGATTTGTTGTGATTGTACACTGGTCTTATACATCGCTGTATAGGCCTTTTAAATTATCAAGAGTTGATTTATATTAATCAAAGATATATTCAAAAAAATACTGACATTAATAATACGTAACTAAAGCCTACTGTTGACAAAATATCAAGAGTATCTTAATTTATTTTACAATAAAAATAAACAAAATACATTTAAGGCCTTTTTTCAACATTTTAAAGTAATAAATATATAAATTAAAAACTAAAAAATGCGTTCCGTTTTAGTAAGTAACAAAACGGGATCTGAAATATATTTTCTAAAGAAAATGTTATTATTTCTAAATATTGATTGAGTTCTTATTCAATTTCCGAAATAACCAAATACAAATACAACTTCTGACAATATAGTCTAACTATAAAATTGTTTGTTTCTAATTAAAGTCAAATACAATTATTGCTTTCGAAATTATATTTTATTATCTACTTATAAAAATTGCCTCATTAGCCCACTACTTTTATCACTTCCCTTAAAATAAATATAAATTTTAAAAGTTAGGTAACTTACGAAATTATTCTATCGTATATTGCAAGGTTCTTTTGCATATGACATGGTCGTATAATTCATTCATCGAAATCGATAAAGTTAAACTATTTAGTGTTTAATATTCCTGACAGTTTCAGAGACTTGATAGTTAATTTTATATTCATAACATATAGATGTAAGTGACCTAAATTACAATTCGACGATTAAAAGGGAAATAGTATTCTAAGGAGTTTTATAAAACAAAACATTTATACAAAACTGGAAATTTAAAAGTATAGATTTTTAAAATTCTAACTTGGTATATTTAAACAAAATATCCGGATAACATTGAAACCCGTTAAAAATGTTTAAAATTCCCAACAATAAACTTCAACAGTTAACCGGTTATACAATCGAATCATCAAAACTAACTATAGAAGAACTAAAACTATTTCCACTGAAATCGCTGTGCTAAAACTTAATCGGGCATAACCTTATTCGGTATGAATATAACAAGCGGAGAAAGCACGGTTAGGTAAGAGACCGATCGGGTGTAGGGACTTCCGGTGAACATACTCCAGTTCCAGGTCCGGTTCCGGTGATCCGTCGGTCCGCGGTCCGCTTCCTCGGTTCCCCACCGGCTAATCGGTGATCCCAGTGGCCGAGAGGTGCTAGATAGAAAGCCACGTGTCGTGTGTGACCGGAATACGCAGCGCTGTTTTGACAGGACAATAGCACGGCCGAACGTGAACTGGGTGACGCGCCGAACACCGGGCCGAACAGCTCAGGAGGGTGTTTCGGGGGGTGAGGTGTCGGGGGTGGTTGAAATCCCTGTTGCCTAGAAGGATATCTGTTACGTGCTGGTATCAAATTAGCACAGTTATTAAAATATTGTATAGGAAAATACGTTCTACTAATGAAACAAATTTAATTTATCAAACTTATTCTTAAAACATTTGTTGCTACATAAATTAAAATTGGTATGTTTTAATCACTGAAAAAATATGTTAACAGATTAATTTGGCTTCTTAGACGTATTGGCTATTATAATGGTACCTAAGAGATCCTTAAATAACTGATTTACTCAGCAAAAACGTGTTAAATAAGAAACTTTCATTCTCTACGGGTTTCCCAGTAGGTCAGGTGATGACGCTTGCAGGAGCACGGTACGGTCACACGCACTCCAGTGATATTTAGACACAAGTGACAGTGACAAGTGACCGAGTGATGTGTAAAGTAACTAGCCTGTGACATCATGAAGCCTGTTTTCGTCTGCTGCGCCACCATTTTGTCGGTAAGATTTGCCTTTAAGTATTAGAGGTCGGTTAGAAAATTTACATAATTTTTCGTAAGTTGGAGGCAGTTAAGTTTTACCATTGCACCTTCATTATTGGGTTTATACTAGTATTTTGACACAAAGGTTGGTTAAACTGTTTAATTTTTTTGAATCAAATAACTTTTGATAAGTTGATTTTTGTGGTAGAGGCGAATGATTTGACAATCATAACGTGAGGTTTCACCTTCTCACGGACTCGGGATCGTGAAAGTAATCCTCAAGGTTACTGCTACTATGTGAATAACAGTGATCGTTTTATATCAATCAACAGTCAAATTCATTTACAGTGAATCTGTTTTTTTAATCTACCATCGTCTGATAACAACTAGTTACGGATGTGCCAATCACAATTTTTTCTTTAGTTTTAATTTTAATGTTGATGGTAAAGTGAAGCTTGCGTGCATTTTTTGGGAGATCGCCAGTGTTAGGTGCTGGTGCACACACCACCTCACCACTCTAACGATGAATTCAACTTTAATTCATCTCAAAGATTTGTTTACCAAGTAGATTTTCATACAGTCTAAAACAGTTAAGTGTTAACCGACTACAAGGAGAGCAAATTAAAACATAATATGAATATACAGAAGTACAGTAAATAAATACTTTTAAAAATATGGATTACTAAATAGCAATCAACATAATATATTATATACTCCGCAACATTTTGCCCTTACCTGTCTTTAAAATGGGTGGTTAGGTTGTAAAACAATGTCAAAATATTTAGTCTTCTTCACTAACATTTCGTTTTTAATAGCCCGAGGTATACTAGTATTGATCTAGCTTAGTAATAACTCAAACAACAAAAACAACAATAGCAATTATGGTTGCTTATAGTCATTTTATAAACAACAACAAATAAACAAAAATGCCGGGGTTTAATTTTTAAACAAACAACTCTCTTATCGCATCTTCTATGGAAAGTCCATGTATCAAAGCGATATACCTAATTAATTGTCCTTGTTTTACTGCCGGTATTTTTTAAATTTCAACAAATCTTTATCACCTCAAGCAATATAACGAAATATACCGATTACGAAATATAAAGATTTGCTACCGATTATAATTTATTTGATCATTAATTACATTTTAAATTAATAAGAGTTACTCAATCTTGACTAAGTTAATGATTGTTATTTTGAGTACTGAGTAAATACACGACATACATTCGCTTAGTTTGTGGGCAAAAGAGTTACGTTTAAATTTGTTTATTTATTACTCAAATGCTCTGAGGCTCTCAGTGGTTTATTTTACTGTGGTTATTTTTAAACACGAATCAGAGATCTTTTCTCTGGACTGCTTTGGATGCTCTCTGCCATGGCTCTTTTGAGACTTCGCTCCATCTTTGTCAGGATTGTTAATTATTAATTAGTATTCTCTTATTATTCTTATCACCTGAAGATGGGGCCCGTTTCCAGATCTAAGACGTCACGTGAGCATGTTTTTTTCTATAAAAGTCTAGGGAAATTCTCTAAAAAATAAAACCTTACCGTCGTCAACAATGTATGAGATTTAAACAAAGAATCAGAGTCGTTGAGTTAAATATATTTATTGTAGCGTGAGAAATATAATAAAAGTGGACTCACCATAGCAGGGCATTGCCCTTAAAAGAACAAAATAACGTATGATTAATGACAAACCAAGATGAGGGCTTCAAGCAAGATGAGCTACTTTGTTTGGCGCTTTTGTTTAATTATTTTCCAAATTAATTTTGTAGCCAGAGGGACTGTCCAGGTCGTTCTATACACTGCTTGAGACTTTTATAAACAGACGAAATCTAATATCAAACAACAATCAACATTTCTTTTTTAGACGGACTTTTAAATGAATATTTTTGACCAGTCATTGTAACAGTTAATTCTTTCGTTGTAAAGTTTTACGGGATGCTGCACAACCTTGTTTTTAAAGTTTGTGTCTACATACTACTCTCAGACTAGACTAGTTATCATTCAATAAACTTTGCGTGTTGTGTCTCTGAGGCCGTGAATAACGTTTGGGACCGTGAATAGAATCAAAACGTTACAATAGAATTTGTAATCATGAATACGAATTACTTAATCTATACCGGTAAACAAGTTGTTTCAGCTAATGCTTCTGGTTCGGTCTCTTTTTAAAATAAACAAATATTTTCTAATTTTACATTTATAAACTTATAAGCTACATAATCCAAAGATTTGTTCAGACTTCGTTACGACTATAAACTTTCCGTTCAACCACTGTTCCCGTTATACATGGTATTTATTACTTGTCGCAGCATATCACCATATATCACGTAGCTCGCTTTAGTCGGTATGGCTGTAATAGTTGCGAGTTGTGCATCACAGACTTACGGCATTAAAAGCATTTTGTGGGAGACATGTCCTGCCGGAGTTAGGAATTTTGGAGGAATGCACAGCCGTGTTCAGTATTTCAATTTGAGGGATTTTCATCCTATTTTAGGGATATTTTAACGTCTCACGGGATAAAATGGGATTATGCGATAGCGTAGGATATTTTGGATTACCTTAATTTGTTTATAAACCCTCAGCTGTGTATAATTTGTATTTACTAAAATGCATAACACAAAAAATGAGATTTAAAAGTATTTACACTTGATTATAAACCAATAATAAAAGTGCATACCAATTTAAGAACTTGAAAGGAAAATTAGGGATTTTTGACAGCAGGTCGAGGAATAAAGTGGGATTTTTAAACTCTGTGGGATATTTTACACCTCTGCGGAATGTAGCCACCGGCATGTACTAGGAAGAGTCACCCATCACACTAGCGGCCCAGATCAGACACAGGAAGACCGAGTGTGGATGTGGACCGCCACTCGGATGTTCTGCCACTTTCCCTCTGCGGTAACACTTGCGTCACACCTCCATCTTCTGCCACTGATAACACCCGGGCCCGGGCAACGGTATCGAAACATCGGAGATGTACAGCGCCGTTCTCCTTTGTCGGACGCAATCGCAACTTATGAGCGAGAATGATCTCGAATTGGAAATAGGTCAAAGAATCTAATTTCGAAAAATCGTCGTTGTATAATCTCGGGGGAGCGTTTTGATTTGGTTGTGAAAGAAACGTATATCGCTGGCTGATGTAAGTTGGTTCTGTGCCAATTGAATTTTGCTGTACGAAGTGTGGAACACGTAGGGAACAAAATTCCTAAAATGTGAAAACATTGATATTGTTATAATTTTAAACAATTTTCTTCATTCTTAATCATAGCCGTTTAGTGTCATACTATGTTTCATTAAACTATTTAATCTTGTACATTTTTAACCGTTAGAAGTGTGTTTTTTTTATTTTTAACTTTAACCGTGTAAAAACTAAAAGTGTTGATTTCCTTCCAAATTCGAATATAATCTTTATCTTGGTTTTTCATGAGTTTTGAGCCACCTCATTGTTTTACAAAAAAACCATCCAATCTTATTTTGCAAACTTACTCTATTGTGCCAGATTAAACAATTTAATATTAGTTTTCGAACATCGTCAAGCAATTTTCGATTAACATTTATATTATTTATAGACTCTCTTCTTGGACTCTCTTTACAGTACTTTAAGCTCGGGAAGTGTTGTTTCTATGATTGTAGGCAAACTACCGAAATAAAAATAATAAAATAATAACATTGTTAGTAGTTGATAGCACTACAATACTGTAATTAATTGCATAAAACATAAACATATTCTATTAACTGCAGATTGGATTAAACCTAAATTTTCAGGATACAACTTGATTAATCATGTTAATGTTTTCTCAACAACTATAAGTAAATCTAATGTTTTTCCTAATATTAACGGAATAAAATTTATACGAGTAAAAAACAACTCGTATAATATTAGATCTATGAGTGAGTATTTCTTACATATGAGTATCTAAATGAGATACCTTCGTATTGTTGCGGGACTAATTTATGTCCAAACTTTCAAAATGATGAGACGGGAGTTACAATTGACAGGCAGACTTTTATTTGTTCATGAAATGAAATGATACAAAACAAACTAGCGAATTAAACTTATTTGTTATCAAGGGGGTATATCGAGTGTGGGTTCTTCATGACTGTGCTTCGTGGGAGTGCAAATATAGTCATTGTTGAACATATTTTTGAATGTTTACAAAACTTATAATATAAAATGCAATGCCATCTGGAACTTGTCTTTTTCAAACAAACAACTTACTATAAAAAATTAATTATTTAAGAGTTATAATGGAATAAATTGATATATACAGAACACTCCGCTCAAAGTTAAAGTTTCCAGCAAGGCAAGGTTTGGCTCTGCGGCAGTGGCAGTGGTGGTATTTCTCTTATCATTATCAAATCAGTCCGTGACCGAGTTTTGAATATTTGACGCACATTCAGATTGCAAGACCTTGCGCTGTGAACATTCTCTGACCCCCCGTTTTACTTACTTTATTAGATCCAGAGTATCATTCTAAAAAATATCATGGCAGTTCAGATTCAGTGACTCTTCCACTTCAGAAAAAGTTAAAGATTAGATAATAGTTTTATAAGGGGTCAGTAATCTATCTTCTCATACATATTGTCGCATACCATTCCCTCTCACGTGATATGTATATGTATATTCTTGCAGACTTTATTACGTCCAGATCGCCGACAGATTACCAGATGGCCGAGAAATAATTTTGAACTTAAATCAATTAAAATAAAAACATAGTTATGGTAGGAAGTTTGGAAGTTAAAATACATTGTAGGTCCAAAAACTGGAAGTAGTCATAGGTCATGAACTGCTTACGCTGACTGAAGAATAGCCGCGTATAGCCAGTAACAAGGCTGCACATGGTGTTCTACCCTTCTAAGACTCGGGTTTTAGCAATAAAACTATTAAAGTAATTAAATATATATTCCTGTATTCCGAAGCAATTACGTGTTATTTGTTAGTTCAACACCTTAAAAACGTTCGGGCAGAGATATTGTCGGTGCCTGGTAAAATATTACAAATTAAGATAGAGAATAAACGGTTGCAGTTGTTATTATGTACCTAATATTAAACTTCTTTAATTAATTAGTTAATTAAGTTTACAACTCTAGATTGAAAAAAAGCTCAAGATTTAAACAAATTGAAAATGAAAAAATAAGACCACGAAAAACAAAATAAATAGATTGAACATTATAAAAAAGTAGTAAAATAGATCATCAGACTAAATCTAAAGATTCCAAATGGATACAAAATGCAAACGAGCTTCACTTTGTGCTCATCAAACTAAACAAATAAAAACAAATAACAAATAATAATTATGTTGGTTAACAAACAAATAATACTTATAAACAAATAATAATTATGTTGGTTAGGTTAAGTTAGATGTATGATGTATACATGGGAAAGGAATTGCATTCACTTATTGATTTACAAAGCCACAAATTACACCATACAACAAGAATTATCTTAATGTTAGGTGGCATGTCATGGCTATAAACAAATTATTTATTAACACTAACAAGTGTATCAAGGAAAACATCACGTCAGATGATTAAACAGGCCACTTCACTTCACTTTATATGAACAGTTTATGAATATATTATTCTACAATGAGAGTACAAAAATTGAAATAATTTATTTCCAAACATTATTTATAATAATTTCCTTGCAAAAGCTAGAACCAAATGTTTTTGAATTTAATCTACCGTAAAACTCTTAGATTTTCAAATTGCTACGGCCAATGCCGCTTATTACGCTGCATAATCCTGTCTTGGCCTCATAATATGACGTCACTCGCATTATAAAACAATTACCCGGTTATTAAACAACAAAACACCTTTAACCACAGGAAGCGCCAGTGTCGCCCTTGGCCCAGTTCAGGGATTCAGGGGTGTTCAGGGATTTTATCTGCTCCGTATGTCTTTATAACATTTTCTAAATTAAGAGCTGTTTATTACAAATTACAACTTTACATACTTATTATTATAATTAAACATTTTTAGGTTAACAAATGTTTAGGAAATTAAGTGAAGCAGAAAGTAATGCCATATCCCATTGACTTGGGTACTTAGACACGAGCACTGAGAATCAATGGTATTCTTCCACGAGCTAAATACAATTTTGTCAAAGTTCGAACCAATATAAAATATATATATATATATATAATAAATATATATATATATATTCAAAATTTTTCAAACAAATAAATGTATTTGCCTTTGAAATGTTTTAAAGTGCTCTTTTATTTATTATTGTTTTGTGCAGTAAACTTAAATATGTGTGTACGTTTTTAGCAACCTCGAAATTAAAATTAAATTTCATCACTTGTAACTAAAATTAAAATTAAATAACAAAATAAGTACCTGTGCTGAAATAAATTTTAATTTTTAAGTTTCTAAAATAGTACTCAAAATTTTAAATGTACCACACAAAACATAGTTTTAGGGAATCAATAAATTTAAATTAATTATTAACCATCATAAATATAAATTAACACCCATAGGAGGTTTTATTAAACTTGTTAATGTCCCCATCCTAATGAAGAACGATTTTTAACAACAACAAATATACTGTAGTTTACTTTATCTTGTGCAGAGTCAATTTAATTCTCGTTCGGTTACACATTGCACCTACCACTCCAAGATTGTAGAAGTGCCGCTCTTGTCTGATTGATGCATAATGATATCTGATGTCTGATACCTGTATTGTGGGATGCCTAAGACGCCTGCAATGCTTATACCGACAATGGCTGATGTCTGTTACCTGCCTGCAGCTTGTAAAGCCAATGGTGTGTGATACATAGAATCAGTCGGTCTTAGTCAGTAACAAGGCTACACAAGGCATCTCACCCATTCTACACTCATCATTCATTCACATTCACCTTAAAATACGCCCTAGTCGCGTCGGCGTCTTACACAGTCACTCAGTGATTCATATTATAAGGTCTGATCCCCGCGATGCCAGATGTCTACTGTTTGCTGTTCGGTGTCGTGCGCCCCCCTGACCCTGGGCCGCGTCACCACTTGACATCCAACTGTCACAGTGTCGCGTGCCGACCGTGACACCCACACCGCAATAGCAATAGCTGCCTCGCGGCTGCTGCTGAATAGTGTTATTATGCAATAGTTAGTTGTTTGTGCATTGCGACGTTAATGACTTTAGTACTTCACCAGACTAAACACAAAGTTTTATGAGTTGTTCTGTTTGAAATTAACGTTGATGTTTGTTGTGAAGGAATCTTTAAACAAAATATAATTATATTTTCGAAAAAGAAAATAAATTCCTGCATGAACTGTTGACAAAATACCCGAGTATTTCAAAGTTAATGCGCATGATTATGAGGATGAGATTTATAACTGGAGTAAGATAATACATCGAGTTGTCTGTGTAGTACAGCACAAGTAGTAACTACGTTTTCTAAGCGAAGGTCATAAAATAACAGCCAAATTAGTGATTTAATTCTTTAGATGAGAGATGGAATCTAGGATTTGTTACGTCATTGTGGAATCCATAACTCTACCTACGATCAATTCTGGGCAAATACGTATCAACACATTATTATTTAGTTAGGGGAATAGAACTACGCGTAAATTATCTTGGTACTTCATACTTTTCTTTGAGAGTCAATAAAATCATATTTCATATTTCTTGAGATAGTAGTTCTTCTTGAGATAGTAATTTTTCTTGAGATAGTAATTTTTCTTGAGATAGTAGTTTTTCTTGAGATAGTAGTTTTCTTGAACTGCATCAATCAAACTCGAGAGAAATTAAATCAGGAAAAGTGCAGGAAACAGTTTTCTTTGTCATCTTGATAGTAATAATCCGAAATTGCTAACGGTCAATTTTGGCAACGCTTCTTCAGAAAGCAGGAAGTTCCTAGGGACACCGCGGGAGATCCCCCAGGACGACACGTCCCGACGTTCAAACTCCGGAGAAAGTTCAAATCTGGAGCCGGAGCGTGCAGGAGGTGGAGGACCGATCTCTGGAACTAATCCCGGTAATGAATGGACCTCATTAGTGGCGGCGGGACAACAACAGGTGTTCGCCAACCTCCACCCGAGATCTGTGGTATGGAAAGCAACTCCGTTTAGAGGTGGGAGGACAAGAGCGGGATGATAGGACTGATCCGGAGACCTCTCCTTCCGAGTGACCATAAACATTAACAATATGTACACAGTTGGTGATATAATAGACGCAGTTTCATGTTAAACTTATTCCTTAATGTCTTCATCCAGCTGAATTTACTAGATACGGTTTATGATTACTTCCACAAAGCACTTTAGGATTTGATAAATATTGATGACTTTTGTTATTATGAAATACTATGCCTGACAATCCTCTCCCAGTTGCACCGGGAATATTTCAATTAAAACATATGATTGAATAATACGTTACTTTAACAAATGCAATAACGCCTGCTACAGATATACAGTGGCCGAAGAAGTGAACCCCTAAACAATTTTTAATATTTTCTGAATATTTATACATATTTAAGAATAATAACGAATATTTTGATATGCTATAAGATAGGTTACGATAACCTAAGGTAAGGTAGGTACGATAACCTTCAAATGTGGTAAGGTGTATTTCCCATTTGTTTACATGCATTGAAAAATTGGCGTTTTCTTTAAATATATTATTCTAAATCGATAGCGGCCTTACAGGGTTCCTGACTGAAATTTAATCTTCAGATATTTGTGGATGTCCATCCTTAAACTTACAGGAAGAAATGGGATGGGTTCCCCCATTCAACCATTTATCAGACGACGATTGTAGGACTGAAGATCCCAGGGTAGACGGATCAAGGGTGGGTTGTAAAATATTTTGGAGATGCTTGGCTCAGGGTCCCCTCCCTAGCCCTCATTAGTCCTGGGATCCTCAGTCAAGCCTCGAAAAACAGGTATACGGGCACTCGGGCCTCCGCCTCTACCTGCCAGGGGCTGATAACCGCTGGGACTAGCTGTTCTCGCCGGCCCTGCCTATCTCCTACTTGGTAATTTGTTTCACGCTCACAGTCGTGTTATAGTATTTGTATTGCAAATGTCAGACTGAAACTTTATGTTTTTCTGCGAGTCTTAAAATATATATAATAACACAAATACTGCTTGATGGTTCATTTGCGGCGGTTGCAGTATGTGGATAAAAACTACCTGTGGATATAGGGACCACATATAGGCTACGCGGAACTAAACTGTACTTCTTTTTAATTTACAATATCAATTAGTAGGATACATTTATTTATGTATATGAAAATATAAAGGGAAATCTGTAATAACTCCAGTTAAAAAGAGCAAACTACCTACATAAGGAAATAATGGAGATTGTATTGCGTTTTTTTTATTGTTTTGTAGTGAAATACAGTATAGGGACTACAGCCATTAGTTAATAATTAATTTTAAATTACAGAAAAATATAAGTGACCCAAGATTGTATTGGTATACCTTGTTAACCCTCATCAAACTCGATGACGATCCCAAGAGCGGGGCTTGACTGAAGGTCCCCGCTCGACCCCTCATTAGTGCTGGGATCCTCAGTCAAGCCTCGCCAAAACAGGTAAACAATTCCCAGGTCAATTTTAACCCGGGGATCTTCAGTCCGTCTACCATCAGACGACAACTCTGATAATTATTCCGAAGAATGTAAACTGTTGGTGAATCACCACCCTCTAAGGAATATGGTGCATCCTTGAAATGTTGTTTAACAACGTACTCAAAGACATCTTGAAGTATTAAACACCATAATTGATTGAGAGAATACCCAATACATTAAACGGATGTTTTTTTTATTGTTAGTACCTTGTAGTAATACGTAGGAGCTTCTTTATGCCTAACAGATCATTCTATTGTTGTTCTTATACAGCTGAAGGATTGCCTACAGTGTGAAAAACACTTCCGGAACTGATCAGCACGAAATACTGCATAGGTCGAATTGATCAAAACCATGCCGTGAGTCTCGTTGTTCCAAGGCAATCCGATATTGTTCTGCATAAATCGCTAAGGTATTCGACCCAATGTCGCTGTCATCCTTGAGGCTGCTGCACATTTCACTGCTCCAGGGTTCGAGTCACGGCCACTACAGGTACTGTTATGGCAGATAGTATCCTGCCAGGCCGGTCGGTCTGTTGTGATTGTGCAACGAGCTGGCTGATTTGTTAATGTTTGGCGAGCGTTATAAATAGACGAGGCCTCGCGGTAGTCCCGCAACATAGGACGTAACTCGCCAAAACAAACAAGGAGTGAAGTATCGGTGACATGTAAAGTAAATTGTGTTTTGAAGAGAGTGAAATGTCAGCGAAAGTTTGGCAATAGCACGAACTATATTTGTTTTTCGTTGGTTCGGACATTACAATATTTGCTTTAGGGATATTACAAATTAACTCCCGGGTTCCGAGAGGGGATTAATTAAAATATTGGAAAGAAACCGTCACAACAATTTTTATACTTAATTTTTTAGCAATTTGCCAATTAATGAAAGTCACTTCTTACTTATGCCAAAACAAATGCTAAAATTGAAAGATAAAAACTGACTTATGGAAACATTAATTGGACTTTAATGAGTAGTCTAGAATTAACATTACGTTGGTTCTACCACAACATACTACTGAAACAGTTCTAGTTGTAATCAACTCCATCACCCTTGTTGTCGTCTCCACCCAAGCCTCCCCCAGGGCCGGAGGGTTGTCCCATTCCCCAGGTCGTGTTCGCCTTGCCCTCATACCGCACTCTCTTCGCCGTACCTCCCTACTTTCCTCCGCCTCCACCTCCGGACCGTCCTCTGTTATGTACGCCTCTGGAGCAACGCACGACCGCGAACAAAGCCCGAGATGTTATCGTCTCAAAGTAGATAGCCGACATCTGGCGTCCTTTACATAATTCCTTCTCGTGGGAGTTGTTAATTGCTGGTTGTGCTTATTTTTAGGGATCCGAGGTCTTAGCTGTAGCGAACTGTTATTGGAGTAGGTCTGAGTGCAATAGTGTATGCTGCGATTTAAAACACAGGTTTTAGCGAATTTCCCCTATAGGGAAGAAGCTATTACCGTAGTCGGCATGGTAAGATATAGGCCCGGGACCATGATAACTTTTCGTTTTGAGGTCCCCAGACCCCAAAAACACCATTCGTTCGAAACTGTATATATATATATATATATATATATATATATATATGTGTGTGTGTCCGTGAGCACGAAAACTCTCGTAAAAATTATCCGATTTTGATAAAATTTGGTATAAACGTGTAAAGCACCATTTATGACTTTAAGTTCGAAAACCAGCCAGATCGCTCTATCCGAAGGGGTATTTTGGGGGGGTTTTGTACCCCAAAAATGGGTTTTTCGAATTTTTTCCATATAATTTTGGAAATAGTCAAATTTTAGTTTTTCCCATTGGATTCAGCTTAAAAAAACACACAATTTGGTATTTTGATAATTTCTCTACGTCAATTGGTTCCCGAGATATTGAAAGTGCTAAACACAGTACGTTGTCTAATGTTATTCTTATGGAGGAAAATAAAAATTTTATATATCGCTTATTTATGAACGTATACTGACGAAACTTGGTATACGGCTTCATCTGGTTGTGGAACATTGATATTTGCTCAAAAAAACAATTTTTTACCAAAGGCTCCCGTAGCAGCAAACCTGCGTACTCAGCCCAATGTTATTCTTATGGAGAATAAGTAACGTGTTATCTCCCTTCATTATGAAAATAAATTAATGAAATTTGGTATGTGGCTTTACCTACATGAGTTATATTGATTTTTGTATAAAACCCCATTTATTGTGTTCCTTGCTTCAGCAAACCTGCATACTCAGCCGCCATGTTATTCTTATGGAGGTTAATTAAAATGTCATAAATAGTTTATTTATGAATGTATATTGATGAAACTTGGTATGTGGCTTTATGTGGTATTAAGATACATATATATGCATTGGAAATTCGCTGAGTACGCAGGTTTGCTGCTACGGGGGTATTTATCCTAATTGTACTATCGTAATTTTAATGTAAGTTTAACGGCATAGATACTTAAATAGTTATATCGGGTTTGATGTTTCTTCGAAACAAATCATCCCAAAATTTGTTTTACATTAGCATGATTTTAATTGAAGAAAATTAAATGTTGTGAAATCATTTCATAGATTATCTTTGTCATCTTTAAATAAAGTTAAGTACCTGGGGGCCAAGCTTTGCTCGGGGAAGGCCAGTCAGTTTGTTTAGAGCACTTGGAGTAATATTTCACCACTTCCCCCAACTGATGATCAGATTTGTATAGCTAATTTGCCTCTTTTCTGCATTTTGAAGGTGACTCTAATTGTTATTTATAGCTCAATGTCCCTTTGATTTATTTCGGATTGGCCACTCTATATATTAAATCTTCACTCAACAGTTTTATTCACTGCTCTCAGGAAACCACCAGTGAGCTCTATGTATAACTGGAGAGACTACTGCTGGTTGGATTTTCGTGCCGTCATCGACGGCATTTTTCCTCTCTACAGTACCAACATTATAACACGAACATGGTAGTTAGTCTATGCTTATAAATGGTGTTCGTTGTGTTACGTTAGTACAGTAGAGGGAACAAATCGTGCATTCAGCTGATTTTCTACAGCACGCTTTTTTGTCAGTAACTGCATGGCAGTAGTCTCTCTGGTCTGTCCAGATTGTATAGAGCTCACTGGAAATTACATTTTAACAATTATAAACAACACGAGTTTTATTTTGACAGTTCCCTGGTTGATTATGAACAGCTATAACAATTATTTTGTTTTTATTTAAAACTACATAAGTCCAATGTTATTTTTTTAACTTTTCATTTTAGTTTTTTTACATTAGTTGATTTTTCCTGGGGATGAACTTGTTTATAACTTATTTTTATCCTAGAAATTAGTTATTTCTAACATTTTAATGAAATCGTTCAGAGATCAGAGTTGCAAACAAGCACGCACGGACGCAGGCAAGCAAACTTTACTCATATTAGAGTATAGGATAAGCTAGTGTGAATAGAGTTGTGTTATATTTGTAATTTTTGTTGTAAACCTCAATTGTGGTGTTCCTAAACAGAATTAAATAAAAATAATCTTGCTTGCATTGTTACGAGCTGATCGATCTAGCAAAGTTTAAAGTTTTGGTATTATTTTTGGAAGTGAATACTATTTGAAACAAATTACCTCCTGAATAGCCATTTTAGTAACTTGA
Organism: Allygus modestus; assembly: GCA_963675035.1. Lineage (NCBI taxonomy): Eukaryota > Metazoa > Arthropoda > Insecta > Hemiptera > Cicadellidae > Allygus > Allygus modestus. The sequence continues at coordinate 138,957,774 of OY776117.1, forward strand.
TTACAAGGGTTTACGAGAGTCCTATATAAGCTGTCAAATTATAGTTATCGGTAAATTAATTAGGAGAGTTTGCTTTAACAAGTTAGTATTAGTGCGAGTCCTGTTACAGCGTTGTAGTAATCACATGTCTCGGTCAAAAAGGCAAATTAACGAATTGAATGTACTCCTTATACTAAGAATCTGAATATTTAAATGTAGTTGAATGCATGTCTTACTCGCCCTCCGAGTAATATAAAGGATGTCGAGTAAGTATAGCAAAACAGCTTCTCATACGCTAAAAGGCAAATATTCAAGCCAGGGTTTGCTTTATAAATAAAGGCACAATAGCAAAATAAAAGAAGTCTGAAATAAGTGTGTTGTTTTTTAAGAAGGTAGCTGCCACCTGGCCTTCATAATATAATTCGAAGATAACTTTTAACCAGTAGCTATTAAGAGTTTTGTTGCGGTGTTCTTCGAGTGATTAAACCTATAATTACAACTCGAACAATGCTTTACATTCATTATTGTAAGTAAATGTTCCTATTATGCAAATGACGTTGATAAACTTAAGCAATTTTTTGGGGGACGACATAACAATTTGCCTTGCAGCAAAAAGCTGACTTCGCCATTTAAAGTTTGTAAGAATGTCAGTTTAATAAACTTGTTCCTAAAACTGATCTGGGGAGAACTAATTAGTTATTTAATAACTTAATTCGTTAATTATAGTATAATAATGAAACTGGGTGATTTTAGGCAGTTTTGGTTGTGCTAGCTTGGAATTTGTTCTATTTTTGGTATACGACTACACAACACATTTTTAGTTCACTACTTTTTTCATGCACTTTAAACATTGTCTTGCTGTGCTGCATTATTAAGTTAATTGGATACTAACACATTGATACTCATATCCAAAGAAACATTACATGTATGGTGTTCTTAAATTCCCTTACAACTAAAACAAAATCCACTCGAAAACTTTTTTTGAAGCTTGGAACATGTTGACCGTAACCTAGTACTTTTCTAAACCAGATTAAGTATTAATTCACGAACGCCAACCTAATAATCTCAAATAACTTTTCATTTCCAATATAAGTTATCTTTTCTTAAGACATGTTAACACGGCAGGTGGTGCGGGTGCTGGTCTGGCGGTAGCGAGAGCATTTCTAATTACCGACCCATATAACCACGTGTTCCTCTCTCCGGCATACCACCGCGCCACGCGGCGTAACAGCATCAGATGTTTCCGCCATGTATATACTGTGTAACATCTCCTTGCTAAGCGGGGTTTAATTTGTAAGGAATCGTTATTTAGGTGGTATTTCTTCAATATTGAAGGTAATCCTTACTATGAAGAGGATCCTTATTGGTTATTAACCCTAAATTATCCTTAACTTAGATTAATCCCCCCTCCCTACATCACCCCTACATTACCCTTACATCATTCCTACATTTTCTTTTCATTACCCCTACGTTACCCCTATATTACCCTTACTTTACGCCTACTTTATCCTTACATTAGCCTTAATTACCCCTGCATTACCCTTACACTACCCTTAATTACCCCACCACCTACATTACCACTACATTGATCTTACATAACCCACAATTTCTTCTACATTACTCTTAATTTACCCTTACATCACCCCTACTTACTTAAGACGCAAACACACAATCATGCATATTTTAAGGCGAATATGAATGTTGAGGAAAAAACTAGTGTTAAGCCTAGTATAGCCTTGTCTTCAACCAAAACCATCTGTTTCTACAGCTAAAATCATGAATTACTAGTTCAATGGCCGTTGACAATTAAGGGGTGTGCACTGTACTAAACCTACTATGGAATTAATTTTGATTAAATTGCGGCTCTTAATAGCGCCTGAAGACTTCGTGGTAATATCTGTTTATTTAAAAGTGAATTAATAACTCATGAAACCTTTATTTTAGTTATATTCTACTAATTCAAATTTAACTTTTCTTTTGTTGTTTCGCTGGATCTGTATGATGATTACACTGAATACTACACTCTCAACAAGTCGGTTTCCTTGCCGGAAAACATTTAAACATCTTAATGTCTCATCCAAGGAGAAAACAAGTAACTATTAGTAGGGTGGACCTTATTAGTTATTAGTGGTGTAGTAAAACATGTAAACAAGAGTTAAGGAAAGTGGTTGAAAACCTATTGTCTTTGAATAATCTCTTCCCAGGAGTAATAGCCATTGCCGTCCCAAGAGGCAAAGAAAGTTAGTGTGAATATGTAAATAGGGCCATTACATTAGCATACGGTGGATACCAGTGATATAAGTACTTCAGGCTTAACACTAGCCATGATGGGCCTTCAAAAATGCAAACACCTTTTAACTTTATTAAGAGTCTTCATCACCGGAAGTTGTCGGACGCCAGCTTGGTGTTTTGTTCCATAAGGCCAATGTTAACTTTGTGTCTCCGTTACTCCTCACCTGATCGTCACAAACAATTAATTTTGGTGTCAAATTAAAGGTTTCGTCGTTGTCTAGGGAAATAAAATAGATGAATTTAGATTTTGTTGCTAATTACTGAGAAAATGTACAATGTTTTGGTTCAAAGTTAAACTATTTATTATGAAATTATGATACCCAAATTAAGGAATTCGACATTGTATTTTCCTAGAGGACGACTAAACCTTTGATTTGACACCAAATTGAATTGTATGTGATGATCAGGTGAGGAGTAATGTAGACACAAAGTTAACATTGGCCTTATAGAACAAAACTCAAAGATGGCGTTTAGCAACTTCCGGTGATGAAGACTCTTAATCTAATCAAATTCCAAATAATTCAAATACAAGGTTCAATCTATTTTATAAATTGAATGTTCTTCAATTCATTTTAACACTCTGGGTACAATTTAATTCCGAAAAGATTAGAAATTTTTAGTCCGATAGTTTTACACAGCAGTAAGATGTTCTGCCATTTGTTATTGTTTTAGAGATCAGTTTCGTCGTTTCAGGAAGGTATCAAACTAATTAGGGATTTATGAGGATCGCAAGTGTTTAGTGCGACTTAATGGCAGGCGGTCTAAATAATGTCGCAGTGACTTATTGTCCGTGGAAAACTTCAAATGCGTTGTGCTAAGTCGTATCCTGCTCTACTTTAGCTGGCTCCTTTCTTTACTAGTTGGGTGCTACGTGTAGCTTATGAGGGGCTTAAGAGGGAATCAGGGGGGGGAGGAGTGGAATCCAGTTCGAGACAAACACATAATTTAAAAAACAAATTGAAGTTGATTTCAGAAAGTTGTATTTTAAAGGTTGTTTTTATTTTCACTTACATTACCGCTCAACTGCCAATCAATTTCTTTAAATTATCTTTTGTCTGTTATCCATCCAGAGTGTGCTAGAGTGATTGCTACACACCACCGCAATCGGTATGGAAATTCTTACACAAGCCCAGGAGCATGAAGTACAAGGCAGGGCCTTTTTTAAAGTTTCGCTCGGCTGTGAGGTCACGGAGGTCACAGGGAGGTCACGCGAGTCACGTCACGGTGTCACGCCGCCGCAGGTCACATGTGACTAATGGCTCCAGGCGACCGACAAACTGTTACTGCGTTACAATAATAAAGTGGCGACCCCTCCGATTCGACTGTTAACCATATCCGAACGCGTATAGCCTAATTCCATGTATTTTAATTTTGTTATAGTTTTATGTTAAATTGATATAAAGTAATAATCATAAATATTGTGTAAGTTCAGTATGTAATTTTGTGAACTTTTGTTGTTAATGAAAAAAACTCACCTGTTTTTAATACTATCCATTGTAAGCTTGGCAAACAATAGGTTGTCAATTTGTCTTTCGATTTGTTTATGGCACGAAAGAAGAAAAGATTATTAAAACAAATGTTAGGAAACAGTCCTTTTTTTGTAAAGTAAAATCGTAGGTTAAACATCAATACAGCGATTTAAAATTCTTAAGTAGACCACAATATTGCAAATCCAATCTCAAACGGATTACTGAGTCAGAAAAAACTGGTCTAAGTTTTAGTTCAATACTATTTTCAAAATTTTAAAATTCAATTATTTTGATTAAAATTATCGTTTGGAGGCCCGTTTTGTTGCATTGTGTAATGCTATATGGGACCTTAAAGTGCCATATGATATGACCTATGCCTACCTTTAGAGATACAATAAGACTTTCTGTAATGATCGACCTTTGATCGCGGTGATATAACATGTTTTCAGATTACAATTATGTGTCACTGATGTTATCTTCTTTGCAATTTTACGAGTCTGCTCCCAATATATTTTTATACACTGATGTTCCTGAGTTAACTGTTTTTAAATTTCTTTGAATATATAGTTACACCACGATTGTTGTAATGTTCGTCAATCTGGAGTTTAATTTCAGATTGTTGTCTTTTAGATACATGCAATTAAATATTCATAGTATCCGCTCAATTTAATTTTGTGGCTTAATCCGCTCCCAAACTGTTCACACGGTACCGAACTACCGAAGGGCAAGTCAGTGAACGTGCGAATGTGAGGGCGGGGCGTCTCTGTTGGAAAGGTTAACACCATTATTGCATAACTCCGACTCTCCAGCTGACCGTACGAGGACCTTGATCTGTATCCGCGCCCGCCGCTTCCCTTCCCGCCACTTTCACCGCTTCCCGCCGGCATAATCAGCTGTTTACTGTGATCAGCTGTTTACCGTGACCAGCCGTTTATTAGTGGCTACTATAGTGTTATATTTTCACGTCCACTTTTCCTGACATTACCTAAAATCTAGTGAAGCATTTCTCTTTCTGCCGGCTTCTTTGAATTTGACATAGGAACGATTTGAAACCTTCAGGATCCAAATTTATACACTAAAATATTCAATGTCTCAAAAAATAACTGGTTGTGATATTATTTTGTTACGATTTTTTTTAATTTTGAAAGAAAATTTGACTTGCAAAAGTTATTAGGGTTTACCAAAAAGGTTAGAAACGTAACGATTGTAAATTCTATAGGGTTTACCCGGACATTAACAGTAATGTTTAAAGAAACTCTAACTCATGTTTTGGAACTCTTTCAATACTCAGGACAATTAGTTGAATTACGGCAGTGTTCACCGGATGTCCTTTGTACAATCTTTTCTGCCTCCAACCAAAATATGAAACTTTCAAAGCAACATTGTCTTTCGAAAAATCAGAAATTACAGTTAATTTATTTTAGTAATCAAATTATATTAAATTAACTAGTTTTGTAAATGGTGCCCTTCTTGAAAACTTAGATTGTATGAGATTGCATAGAACTTAGTTTGCTCTAAGAAACATTAATGAAATGAATGCCAGTACAAGACTGAATTAATGGCTTCGTGTGATACCTTTCTGGGTCGGACCGGACTATCAGTTGTCAGACCGGAGACCGGATATGGTAATATTGGAGTGAGACACTTTCACTGTACCACTGAGGTGTGGTTGACACCCCTCCGACAGTTATGTCTTGACCGGGGTAACGGGTAGGAAGTCTAAGGGTGTATTCCGGACTAACTGCGTTACCCAGCTTCACGAGGAGATTTTGTAATCAGTATCAAAGGAGATCTCCATATTGCTATTTTCTATATTACTATGATAAACTATTTCTCAATGCAAAAATTACAGTTATTCTCTACACTGCTATTCCTTTTTGCTATACTACTTCTCTATACTGTTTTCCTTTGTTACTGTTTCTCTATGCTAGTATTGTAAAAAAAAAAAAGATTTTTTTTGATTCTGTCAGTTCTCTCATTGGCCTGATGATGACTGGTGTGACTGGTCGAAATCGATAGCCTAGTACCATCTTTTATATATGTTTACCGTCTGTATGTGAATCAGTATAAGTATAAATATATCTTAAGTGTTGTAAGACGTCTTTTATTACATCATGTAAAACTTCCAGCATAAGTATTTCTGTTTACAACTTTTCAAATTTAAATTTTTTACCAAAACTTACCTGGTCTATACAAAATTCAAGTTTTCCTGTTAAGTGCAGAGGTTCGCACTAAGGTACGTAACAGAAAGGACAATACAAACAAATAAATAAATAAAAAACTATCAATAAAAACTCGAATTTTTGTTAGCTATAAAACGTTTGTTTTGAAATGGTGTTTTATTTCGTTTATATCTCAGTTATTGTTTGTATGTACTTGTTTGGCCACGCATTTAATTGTTGCACACATTCATAGCATGCATGTAATTTAGTAATAGAGATGCACATTAATCAATTCATAGTAGGTTTTTACAAGCTGCAGTTACTGCATCTTTATAAGATTACGCAGGAGCGCATACGCTCATTAGTGTCGTACTGTAGTCCCAATCTCTACAATTTATCGGCAGATACGACGAGTAGAGAGCATTACGTGTTCGCATTTGCTAATTCACGCACAGAGATTAATTAATGGACGTTTAGTGAAATCCCCAGGCTGATGGTGGAAATTACACAATATTATAAGGGTGCAAATAATTATAATGTTTCACCATTCTGATACATCATACACTATGAATAATGTACTCTTTTATCAGTTTAAATTTTTTTGGTTGTGCGTTTACGACAGTAACGGGATTAAAACTTATTTCACCCATTAGGAAAATTATTTTTCGTCATACTGCTTGGAAAACGGCTGTTTTCAATTTTCAGTCCTAGGACGGAAAAGAATCAGCTGGTGTCGAGGTCATCAGCTGTTCCGTTTCTGCCATTTATAAATATCAATGTAGTGAATCTGCAAACTTGTGTACGTCGATTGTAAGTAATCGATTGTATCGAGAGTTGTAATCAATTATTTTATCGATTGTAATTCATTGTTGCAGTGTTGTCGGTTTAAGTATATTAGTTGCGTTTCAGCCCAACAAGATGAGTCACATGGGAAATAAATATATATAACAAAAAGCCCAAGAAATTCAAGCAAGCTTATTACCAGCTAAATCTAGGAAATGCTCCGAGATGATTCCTGTTATAGCTCGATACGGTTGACTACAGTATCCACTCCAGTATCCATTCTTGCAATCAGTAGTCCACAGCATTCGATATACATATCGTTATAGTTAGTCTAACCTAACACTAACGCAAACGTAACAGACAATAGTTGAATACATCTGTAGTAACAGCTATTTGTTTTAAATAGCAAGAACAAGATGGAAGCCATTTTGGGAGCAAGCTTTTAAATGTAAACAAGTTTTAAAATATTAGTTTTGAGAAAACAGTTAGCTTAATTGTGCAGTAAGACAAAAAATATAGTTCATCACACGGGCCAAAAGTGGCTTTTTGATCCTCGCTCATTTTCCGACATCGGCTTCGCTTCGGTCGTTAAACTTGAGCTCGTATCGAAAAGCGTCACTTTCGGCCCAAGTGATGAAATATACTATATCAGTCTGAAATCTCATAGTCTGATTTTCCTAGAGGTCCGATCTCACTACTACAGTATATTTCTTGATCTTTGTGCCTGACTCGCTGTCTTAGCAGGCACAAAGTATAACGATGATTCAACTATAACGTACAACCCAGACTCTGAACAAATTACAGATGAGTCGCAAAGTTCACTCCAACTGGGTTTAATCTGTCACGTTATACATTGCCAATATATAAATTGTAGGAGGTCACTGTAACAAACTTGCCACAAAAAGGTTTAGTAAGAACAAAGTAATTTGGAGATTTATATTCCGCCTGTGTTCTTATTCTGATCACTGCCTCTGACGCAACTGACTTTGGTCTATGACTCACGGAGGATGATATAATGGTCTATCATAAGAAATGTTTTCTGTACTTCATCACGAGGAGGTTCGCAATACTTTTCTTTCTCAGTTTTTGGATTTTTGTTTCAGTACAGATTAAGATAATCCGTCTCGAGCATGCGAGCCAAGTTTATTTGAGTAACAGTTTACTGAAATTCATATTGAATTTTAGTGACAGAATAAAGTATAAAGTTGTTATTATACAATAAATAATTTAAACTGGGTTTAATTATTCGTATTCATTGATTGAAGTATTGATTTGTATATAAATATAGAAATCTCTATGAGATTATTAGTATGAGTTACAAAACTTGTAATTTACACCATAAAACCATATGCGTTACATTTCCTTTCAGTATTGTGTAGTTTTTACCAAATTAATCATCAAAACATCGTCTCCCCAACCCGGATCTACTCCCAGCCTTGGACCAAGACCTTGGCGCTGCCACAGTTTCCCTCCTACACAGAAAAATAAGTAATCGCCCCAGTTATAGTAAATTAAGCGGCTGTTCCCGCCGTCGCGTCGGTCGCGCCATTTGCGGCGGGATTTCCTTCTGCCGCTACCACACTACCCGGATACCTCCTACGTCCGCCGGGAGTCGCGAGTCCAGGCGACGCCAACGGGAGGTTGTCGGTCGGGCCCACGCGAGGGCCGAGGGTCGAGGGCCAGGGGAGGGTGGACGGCGACCCACGTCCACTCGGACAAAGAATGCCTATCCGACAGTCCGCTATAAATGTTTATTACCAAACATCTGTCCGTGTCGAGATACCGGTGTCCCAATGCGAGTGGTCGACACCATCTGGAGTTTTGGCCTTCCTGGTTGTGTTGGCAGAGAAACAATAATCTGAGATAGCCTTCTGACGGGCGAGCGTTACGTTGAAGAGCTAGACACCGCGATGACCGTTCAGTGGGAAATAACGAACTTGCTGTCCTCCCTTTACTACGACTCACCCAACCCGCGCAACAGTAGGGTAACATCAAGGCGTGGAACAAGTAAGGATAATTGTCATCTGTAGGCTATATTTTAAAGTTTTATCTGATTACTGGATTTTTTTGAATTGAATCCAATCACTTTAAACCGATTGACTGGAATTCTTAATGAATCGTCAAACCATCGTTAGAGACACATTATTCATTGTGATTAATTACAGTTCATATATCTAGTTAATCTTTTGATCTATAATATGATTATATTTGTACTTGCGATGACACAAAGAATGGTTCACAGTGTGTTTCGTAATAGTACGTAATTCATTTTAATGAAGTGTAGCTCGGGGGGGTGTAACTACTCACTCAACTGTTTATTCACAACTATAGTGTTGGGACGGCCAATTGAATAACCATCAATAATATTATGACGACAAGCTGTAATAAATACTGTACGATCTTGTAAATAATCCACTGGAAAAGTGGTAAAAGTTGAAAATGACTGAGACTACCTTGTCTTCTGAATCGCTAATAAGTCATCACCGCGAAATTTTCTGTGTTAGAATATTCCCATCATCTTGACCAGGCTATCTGAGTACTCTGATGACTTTGATGAGCCAAAAGACAGTGTAGAGCTTAGAGGATTATAATATATTCAAATGCACCGATAAACGTACATATCGTTGCAGCTGTTGACTGGGAAGGTCATGCATTTATGAGCATGGGAGTGGCTCTGCTTGCGTCCTATGCTATCTTCTCTACTGCACGCCATCTTGTAAAATCAACAAGAGTCGGTTTACTGAAGTACCATGTATCTTGACTTACGTCCATGATTTGTGTACATGCAATATATAATTGGAATTTAATGGTCTTGGGAGTATTGCATATAATTTATTGTTTATACTATTACATACGTAGATATTACAATGAATTGAAGGTTTAACATTTAAACCGGTTTTATAAACAAAATAAACATAGTCAAGTCATTTTTGCAAGCTTTTAAAGCAATTTAAAATTAATACTGAAAAAAATATCTATATTAACCAAAAACTATAAACAACTGGATCATACCATAAACTTCACCATCTGGAACGGATTAACAAAGCGAAGGGGCGTGTTATTTTATAGTAAATGTTTATGAGTATGAAAAGAGATATAATAGTGGTTAAGTTTATTTTGGGTTCATCATAAAGGCGGTCCCAAACTTTTCGCGAAAAGGCCTGAACATTCGGCCGAACATTCTCCCGAATGTTCACTGAACATTCAGTCCCGTATGTATTCAAAAGTTCGTGCAGCTCCCACACTTCTCGCGAACACTCCGAACATTCGGATTTCGGCCGAATGTTCGGGCGTGTTCGCGAGAAGTGTGGGACCACCTTAATACGAAACGTCTAATATACGCAAGCGCTCTAAAAAAGTACATTTTGATGCCAAAGAGTAGTGTGGGTTTGCGGGTTTTGCGCCGGAAGTGACGTCATCCGGTCACGTGACCGGAAGTGCTGAGTCATGAAAGATGTTATCTGGGGCTGAGCCAGTGACGTAGGCGGTTTTGTGACGAAATGAGTAAAAGTTCAAAGTTCAAGGTCACGGGGAGGTAATTTTAAAAAAGTACTACCTCGCACGCGTAAAATCCGATTGTGATTCGATAGTTTTAATTCGATAAAATATCGAATGAAAATTATCGAATGAAGCAATCGAATGATACGAGTGCGAGGTAGAACAATTACAAATATTACTTTATTTTATTTACAATAATTCATATTACAAATATTACTTTATTTACAATAATTCATGTTTACAATAGTTCCCCGTTGTTGGTTGTCATCGATGTTGTTGATCCGGACGAGTTGCGGCCATCACTTTGTTTTCTGAAGAAAGACGGTAGATACTTCGATCCCTGCGCAGAGTCCATGTTGTGTTTTTGACACCTATCTGTTCTGTTAGGTGTTTGCATTTCATTGCTGTCAGGAGGAAATAATACGTGACGGCAATGAAATAGAAACATCTATCAGACCTTGAGTGAAATGATATTGTTATTTTGTGAAGAGCGTCTCGGAGAGCTCGATGTTCACCGGTCGAGAGCCGGAGGTGTACTGACTATTCGCTAGCTAGCGTTCTGGTATCAAACAAAATGGTGGGGGTAAAAGTGTAGTAGAACGAAGCAGATGGCTGGTGGCAGGTGGCAGGCGGCAGGTGGCAAGTGTGCGGCAGATGGTAGTCCCCCCACTACACCAGTCCCCCACTACACCAGTCTCCCCACCGAGTTTTACATCGCACAATAACTAGTTTACATGTGTTAGTTAGGGTTTAGCTCTTAGACTGTCAAGACCTTAGCTCCGTAACTAAAAACTTCAATAATGTTTGCGCTTCAACTCTGTATAAGTATAACAGCTACTATGATCTAAACCGGTGCATGTATTCATATGGTTCTTTTTGCGAAGCAAACAACTAGCTAAAAGTGTTTCAACCTCGATTATTCTTCGACGAAACCGCTCATTGTCCACTAAAAGTGTAGACCTTCTGTCTTCATTGTCAGGGAAGTAGAAAGTAGTGTCAAGGGGACTACTGAAGGTCACTTTCCTCATGTTCCTGTAAAACTGCGACATTTTTCAGACCCTCTAGGTAGATGTTCATCCGTCAAGAGCTGGAAGAATAATGATGGAGCGTTATCATGTATGATAGGCACCTAACCCCCACCACAACGTTACCTTGTCCTTCAAACCATCGTTTTTACGCTACAGATGCTATACTGTTGGTTAGATTTAAATTTAAATTGCACCTTCTTGTTTGTCTTGACAAGCCGCGTAATTGAAGTATCCACATGTTATACTTTGAACCAAAAACAAAGAAGTTATTTAGGTTTGTCCTTGAAAATAGGTGTTTTTTCGCTGTTGCTGCTATACCCGTTGTCGGATCTGAATTCTGTTTGCACCAACTTGTTCGTCTGATCAATCCGCGTAATTTGAGTACCCACTTAATATACTTTAAACCGTAAATAAAGAAGTTATTTGGGTTTATCCTTGAAAATAGTAGTTTTTTCGCTGTTGCTTCTATACCCTTTGTCGGATCTGAATTCTGTTTGCACCAACTTGTTCGTCCGATCAATCCGCGTAATTTGAGTACCCACATGACATACTTTGCACAAACTTTATACCCCCCCCCCCTTGGGTCATGGACATGGTCAAGGTCAAGGACCTTGGGACTTCGAAATTTTTACAAAGTGGGCTGCACACAAACATAAGACTAACAGTCTCCTGCCTATGTACAGGCCAAGTCCCTAACTTGAAATGCTTAGGGTGGTCCTGAAAAGGACCGTTTTTGATGCCATGAAGAGGAGTCCTGAAGGAGTTGCGGTTAGTCGAGGTGGAGGAAATGGACAAGGGCTGTGACAATTTATTTAATTAACCAATGCGCCTTGCCCTCTTGTCTGACGAAAAACAGTTCCTTTTTGGATGGGATTCTAGGCGGTTGCGGCAGGGAATGAGGCAGTTGGACCTTGAAGTGAAAATCTTCATGTTGTAAAATATAGCTGTTTCCGCTGAGCCTTGCCACAAACTTGTATTTGATATTTGTTTTTAGTTTTCTAAATTTAAGTGATTTGAAGTTTAGAGGAGTGACTAATTCTTCTTCCTTCAACACCCTCGTCCGCTCCATCACCTCATCCACGGTGAGAGGTGGAGTTGAAGGTCGAGGCTGACTTGTAGTCGAAGGTCGATGCTCAGATGACGGATGTTGGTTGAAGTAGAGCGGATGGTTCTTAAAATTTCTTCTTATTGTGGCCTTGAAAGAAGTTGGTCTCTTAAAACCACTTCTTCTCTCAACCGTCTCCTTCAGGGATTCCTTCAGACGTCGCAGTTTCTCAAGGTTCACAGGGGAAGTCATCGTAGCGCTGCTGATCGGCACGTAGTTTTAGTTCGAGAGACAAAGCTGGAATGAGTCCTAATGTCTTGACTTTTGAAGGGTCAGACGGTTTATCTCGTTGATTAGGTTTTTGGCGGCTTGCCAAGTGTAACCTTGACACTTCCATATACGGGTAGAAAGCTAAGAACCGGTTCCCCTTCCCTTCATGACACCCCCCCCCCCTCATTTGGATCATGTCCCCCCCCCCATTTGGGTCATGTCCCCCCCCCCTCATTTGGATCATGTCCCCCCCCCCATTTGGGTCATGTCCCCCCCCCCATTTGGGTCATGTCCCCCCCCCCGACGTCACGGGGCGGAGTCACCTCCCACCACTGACCGCCGCCTTTATAAGCGGGAGCAGTCCGCAGTCTCTTCGCAGTAGGCTGCCGCCCGTTCGTGATCTACGTCCGTCCGGGTTGCATTCTGCTGCAGCGTAGGTCTTTTAAGTGTGCGTTGGGCCCGACGCGCAATTAAGAGATCCGCGCCTTTGCATGTGCATGGTAGTTTGTTAAGCATGGTAGTTTGTTTGTTAGATTATTGCTTGTAGATTGCTGCTAATTAATGTAGTTAGTTTAATGAATGTTGGTGTTGGTTTTAAGTGTTTTATTTAATGATGAAATATGTACCTTTCTTACAGATCCTTATCCCTGGGTAAAGTCTTTATATCCGTGGGGTTTGTTATCAAAGTAATTTAAATGCCGGTCTTTGTAAATATTTAATGATGAAATATGTACCTTTCTTACAGATCCTTATCCTTGGGTAAAGTCTTTATATCCGTGGGGTTTGTTATCAAAGTAATTTAAATGCCGGTCTTTGTAAACTACCTTGGTCAAAACATTGGTTCGCAGTAGCCTGACGCCCGTTCGTTGATCTACGTCCGTCCGGGTTTCAGTGTTGCTGTTGTGACCTTGTTAAACTGACCGCAGTATCCTGACGCCCGTTCGTGATCTACGTCCGTCCGGGTTTCAGTGATACTGATTGTTCTTTGTAAAATTAACGTTAACTCTAACTGACCAGTTTGTTTCAAAGTAATGTAATTTGTTTCTCATCCCTTTCCTAACCCCCTGACAATAAGTTTCGGCCCTGAAAACCGGACTTGTCAATACGGCCATGTAAACCGGTTGACATTACCTTTCTTAGCCTGAGAAACTGTTGTGATTTTCCTTTTTTTTTTTGGGGGGGGGGGGTTTCTTTATTTTTTGTTATTAAAATCATTGCTTGTAATTCCCTGTCCCCTAATACAGAGCGGGGAATAGAGCACCAATTTGTGCTCTACCGGACTTGTCAATACGGCCATGTAAACCGGTTGACATTACCTTTCTTAGCCTGAGAAACTGTTGTGATTTTCCTTTTTTTTTGGGGGGGTTTTTTTCTTTATTTTTTGTTATTAAAATCATTGCTTGTAATTCCCTTTCCCCTAATACAGAGCGGGGAATAGAGCACCAATTTGTGCTCTATTCCCCGCTTTGGCAACAAGTTCAGATGACCTTGACCCACTGACAGGACTTATAAAACCTCTGTCTGGTTACATATAGGAAAATTAATATTTTAAACCATAGCCTATCCCCCTTCCCCTTTCCCCTTTCTCCTTCGACTTATATTGGGTATAAAAGAGGCTTCCCATTACTGGTAAGATCATTCTGCTGCTTGTGCTTGCTCAACTCAGAACTATGGAGTCACACCCGATATCACTACCGACTTCTGCGTCACCCTCTACTTCTACATCACCCTCGACTTCTGCATCACCCTCGACTTCTGCATCACCCTCGACTTCTGCATCACCCTTGACTTCGGCTGCTGGTTCAATTCTTCGTCAGGCTCTTTTAATGTCTCTTATCATCCCTGAGAAGACAACTTCACCACCCATTATGGATCGACCAACTTCTCCTTCACCATCATCCTCGAGATCAAGGTTTTCGTCGAGCTCCTCCTCCTCATCATCTACCTCGAGATCAAGGTCTTCTTCGAGCTCCTCATCATCCACCTCAAGATCAAGCTCCACCTCGAGATCAAGCTCTAAAATATCTACAAGACCCCCAATTGAAATTTCACCTTCCACTAGTTCAACCAGACCTTCAGTAATTTGCACAAATATTCGATCTCCTTCAGAGAAATTTAATCAATTAAAGTCATTGCATAGAAGGTGCATACGTCCTGCACAACTATGTAATTATATCTTCAAAAAAGGTGCAAAGAAAGGCGAACGCTGTGCAAAACAGTGTACTTTAAATGAAGAACTGTGCAATCTTCATTTAAAAAATACCGCTTCTCCTTCTTCACCACATCCAACAGTGAAACCGGCTAAGACTCGGATTAATAGGCTAGCTAAAAACAAACAATACGTCTTTGTAAAAATAATGGGATTCCTGAAGGTCATGTTAAAATGTGAAGACCGCCTTTACATTTTAAGATTACCTAAAGGCATGCGTCATCCCAAAAACCCTACAAAAAAGCACTATCTAATCCGAGCCGATTCAGGAACCACTGTGTGGAATAAATTGTAAAAAAAAAAAAAAAAAACATTCTTTCCAAATTAAAAAAAAAAAAGTGTGGACAACCTATTTTCAAATTGTAGCATATGCTGCAGAGTGTAAATAGGTTGTCCACACTTTTTTTTTTACAATGTTACAACGACCTTGACCTAGATAACGGACTTAGATATTTTACACTAAGACAAAGATAAACGTAAAAGGAAAAAGGAGAAATATTATACTAAAGATATTATTCAACAGTGAAGAAGGGAGGGGGTAAGCGGGTATTTAAGCAAGCGATTCGGAATATAATTATTAGTTGTATCATCATGAGCGTCAACAGCAACACATGGGGAAAGGAAATTAGCGAAGAGGAGTTGTACGCGATTGCTGAGGCTGCTGAAATTACCGAGGTTTCTAAGATTGATAAGGTTGCGGAGAATGATGCCCAGTCACAACCGCAACAAACTACATCATCGATGCGGTCTACAACGCAGCAACCAAGACCCTATCATGTTATCCTGGAGGAGTATAATGAGGCAATGAGGTACGCCTTTACAAAGTGGTGTGGACAACCGCGTTCTCCTGAACAATGGGAGGAGCACGATGCAGACTTTCGCCTGGTTGCAGACTTAGAACTTGAGCTTCAAAGAGCAAAGGCTGCTCAATAGTGTGAAGATTTATTGTTTACTTTAAGAAATACAGAGCGGGGAATAGATCAGTTTGAGGTCCAAGTGAGAACCACTTACTGCTCTATTCCCCGTTTTGGCAATTTGTTCAGATGACCTTGGGACTTAGAAAATTTTGTTTGGTAAAAAAAAAAAAAAAAAAAAAAAAAAAATATTGAAATATATATTTCTTACAAAAACATCCCCTCCCTAAAACTTGCACTCCCACCACTTCCATTGGGTATAAAAGAGACACCTTATCGATGGTAAAATTAGTCTGCTGCTTGTATTCGCCCACCTCAGACACCATGGAGCACATCAGAAAACCAACTTCTGACGCCTCTTCTTGTACTGTTTCATCTTCTGCTGCCCCATCGATACTTGTCCAGGCTATGATTCTATCCAACATTTTTCCAGAGACTAGTAATACTTCGCCAAACTTAAACTCGAGATCTCTCAAAACCGAGAGAAACAATGCTAGTTCTAGAAAAATGAGAACAAGGATCGCTGATTGTTATAAAGTATTAAGACGCATATTACCATCCTCCAATCCGTATGATTCTAAATTAACCACTATACAAAAGTCAATAAAATACATTTCAAACCTTCAGTCGCAGCTTCAAGAACCGTCCTTAATTCACAAAGAAGATTTACACAACCCTCCACCTTTTGAAGCTGTTTTTCTTAAAGAGGATGAGTTAGCGGACCAACATTTCTTCGCTGAAGAACCTTCAGCTTACAAACAAATCTTCCTCATGGATGAAGATCAGGACGAGTAACTATCTTAAAAAACTAAAGTCCTTTGAAATACAAAGCGGGGAATAGATCAGTTTGAGGTCAAAGTGAGAACCTCTTATTGCTCTATTCCCCGTTTTGGCAACTGGTGTAAATGACCTTGGGACTTAGAAAATATTCGTTTGATAAAAAATAATGAAAGATCTTCTTATTTCTCACAACAACAATATCTTTTCCTAACCCCCACCACTACCTAAACTAAGTATAAAGGAGGTTCTCCATCGCTGGTAAAAATTAGTACTCTGCTGAAAATGAATGCATCCACTACTTCTATCTCTGCAGCAACTATAATAGTTAGCAGACGGGTCGAAAACATTGATCAGTTGCTTGCTGTAAGGAGATTACTGCTACGGTATCTTGATATAGAGGTTAGTTGTCAATTGTGCATGTGGAGACCAACAGGTGAAGTTTATAGTAGTGAAAATGAAGCATTTGAAATAAACTATAGTAGAAAGTTATATAAAATCTTTGGTAATATGGTAAGGTTAGTCAATAATGGATGGAACATTAATATAACATTTTATATTGTTCCAAACCTGTAATTAAAGCAAAAAAAAAAAGAAAAAAAAAACGATGGGTATATAAGCCCGATGTTACAGAGACAATTATCACTTTGGTTCTGAATTGCGTCAAGAGAGCACCTACCATGGTATACCTCCACTATATTGACTCTACTGCTAAAGCGGATACTTTTATCCAGCGTGTTTACCAACTGTTAACGGAGTACCATCATGTTCAGGTCAAAGGATTGGGTATTCGTGGAACAGAAGAAGTAAAAATAGATGTAAAACCAATCCCTTTGAAGAAAAAAATTGACCAATTATTACAAGAAGGCTACACACTGTGCCTTTATTACACAACCTCATAAACTAAATAAAACGCCAAAGGGGGGGGGGAAATACAGAACGGGGAATAGATCAGTTTGAGGTTTGAATAAGAATCTCTTACTGCTCTATTCCCCGTTCTGGTAATAGGATAAGGTGACCTTGACCCACTTACAGGACTTAATCATTTGTGTTACAATAATACCTCTTCCCTATCACTTTTCCCTACCACTTGCACTTTCAACACTTACCCCCACCACCACCGAAATCATGTATAAAAGGTGGTTTAGTATTAGTGGTAAATCAGTCTGCTACTTGGAATCATGTCGCCCAGAGATAACATTTTCCCTTCTAAGAAGACTATACTAGAATTGATTAAAAATATTCCATTAAATTTAAACGAAGATGAAGACGAAGACGATTCAGAGATGGAAGGTGAACTATTTAGTGATCTTGAACTATTTAGTGATCTTGAACTACTGAGTGAGTATGCTAGCAGTGAACCATATCTTGGAGAGATGGAGCTGTTGGAGCTGTTGACTGACGACGACGATGTCGATAATAATGAACCGGAATTTCATCATCAGTTGCTTTGCTTGGAGGAAATGGACCTTGTTGATAGTGAAACCCCTCCAAGCAGTATTAATATCGATGATGTAGTTCTAGATCCAGTCACAGGGAACTTTTGTGTTCGTCGTCGCTTATTTAGTGATACGAGCTCATCATCATCATCATCGGAAGAATCTGAATAAGTTTTTGTTGTCTTCAAATAGTTTACTTTAAATACAAAGCGGGGAATAGATCAGTTTGTGGTTATAGTGAGAATCACTTACTGCTCTATTCCCCGTTTTGGTAATATCGTTGTATGACCTTGACCCATTTACATGATTAAAAAAGTGGGGTAACTTATACATTTAATGGTGGGGGAACGTCTATTTAAAGACGATGCAACAGTGTATATTTATCATATAGGCATAATGAACCCACCAGGAAACTCCGTTTGCTACAGCTTTCCCCTCATAATAACAAAACGGTTCGAACTCGAAAGGCGACTCATAAAAGTCGACGTAATTCCACAAGATCTTCGTTCGACAATGTTGACTATTGAATATGTTAAAGATGAATCTACAACTGAAGATCCCTATTGTTTTATGAAATTTTTAGTTGATCAAGATGCAATGTGTACAATCCAACTTCACATCCGAGTTTAAAATTTATCAAATGTTTCTGTTGGAGAAAATTGTCTTAGTTAAATACAGAGCGGGGAATAGATCAGTTTAATATGAAATCATTTACTGATCTATTCCCCGTTTTGGCAAATTTGTTCAATGACCTTGACCTAAATACAGAAATTTGTAGCCTCCAGCTACAATAGTAAATATAAAATGCAAAAAAAAAAATAGTAAACTTAACGTAATACGTACCCCCATTACTTTTGCTAGGGTATAAATAGAGGGGTATTTGCAGTGTTGTTCATTATTGCCTAGACCCTTGTGGAGATCGCACCTACATTATGCATCGCTGCGATATTTGCAAGTCTTCATTTAAGGATGAATTTATTTTAATGATACATAAAGAACTGAAACATAACAAAAACCAAAATGAAGAATATGAAGAAGAAGAATTGAAAGAAATAGATCAAATGTTAGCTCAACACCAAAATTCCAGACCTAGTGTTATTCAATATGCACCATCAACATCGACTTCTACCTCTGCTATGTCTACACTTCACCGTCCTTCAACATCATCATCATCATCTGCATCGACTTCTACGCCTGTTCTGTCTACACTTCATCATCCTTCAACATCATCAGCTGCATCGACTTCTACGCATGCTCTGTCTACACTTCACCGTCCTTCAGCATCAACAGCAGTAAATGTAGAACTACATGCCCGAGCACTTCCGGGTAATGTAGTAACCCACTTCAAAATTGACAATGCAAAATTACAACTCAAAGAGTTTTTAAATAACGCAAAAGGATTGGTAAGCAACACTTTGCAAAATGAATTAAAAAGATTAAATTTTATTAAATTTGGACTATTAATGGATGCTTTATTTACAAACATTCAAAATGAAACTTCACCGAGAGGGTTTTTAACAAAAAACCGAACTATTATGTTTTCGTCAGATATTGATTCAATCGTATCTGAATGTTTTGAAGAGCTAATGACTAAAATACAAGAACATGAAGGAAGAGGCTCTGGATGGAATTTGTTAAGCATCACAGGGCTAGACTTAAGAGTACACAAACACGGCTATGGAATTCGAGGAAGTAGCTACATTCCTCTACCAACAAAGATTAGAAATACCTTATCCTGCGTCAACGTACAAAATCAAGATACTGAGTGTTTTAAATATGCTATGTTGGCCAAATATGTAACAATTCATCCGGAAAGACCAAGTCACTATTATGAAGAAGTACAACATAGATATAATTTCCAAGGGATGACTTACCCTGTTGCTATAACAGACGTTTCAAAATTTGAAAAACAAAATCCTTCAGCTTCTGTCAACCTCTTCGGATTGGATTCGACAAACAATTTGTACCCCTTGCGTATAACACCAAATGAGCGCAGAGATCATACCGATTTGTTATTAATTACTAAAGGTGATATTTCACACTTTGTGTATATCAAAAAATTTGAAAGTCTTGTTTCTAATCAATTATCTAAGCATAAAAGAAAGATGACAATTTGCAAAAGATGTTTTTGTCACGTGAACAAAGAACTAAGAAGGGGAGGGTCTGATTGGTTAGTAGAACACCAGCGGTTATGTAATGGAAACTATGAAGTAAGAATTAAATTGCCGCATCCTAGCAGAGCGCAGATAAAATTTGACAAAGTAATACAACAATACCGTGTACCTGTTGTTGTTTACGCTGATTTCGAGTCTTCTTTACATCCGCTTGAACAACAAGAAGAGGACGTTACAAGAAGAAGCAAATACCAACTTCATTCACCAAACAGTTATTGCATACTAATTAAATCCACGTTGACTGAAGACCATCTTCAAAAATATGGACTATCATCTTCTCCAAAGATTTATCGCGGTGAAGAAGCAGCCAAATACTTTGTCGATGATTTGTATGACATAGCTGCAAAGGTAGAAGAACTGTATGGAACAAAGGTACCCATGTCACCTATGGAAGAAGAAGAACTTCAACATTATGATTCAACAACAACGTGTTATTTGTGTAATAACACCTTTACACTGGATAACGTTAAAGTTCGTGACCACGATCATCTTACGGGAGCGTACAGAGGTGCAGCCTGTAACGCTTGCAACTTGAACTACAAACTACCATATTTTATCCCCGTAGTTCTGCACAATCTGAGTGGTTATGATTCGCACTTCATAATCCCCGAACTAGGAAGAGATAATGGAGCAATAGACGTTTTGGCTACTACAATGGAAAAATTTATAAGCTTTTCAAAAAAGGTGGGTAAAATTAAATTAAGGTTTGTTGATTCATTTAGATTTATGCCTTCAAGCCTCATGAAATTATCTGAAAATCTAAGAAGAACAGATTTGATAGAAACAAGCAAAATTGTACCCAATAGTAAAATGGATTTGGTTCTTCGAAAAGGAGTCTTCCCCTATGATTACATCGATGGACTGCATAGATTTGATGAAACATCACTACCTTCACCAGAACACTTCAAAAACAAACTTAATGATTCGGAAATATCACTTGAGGACTATCAACACGCACGTCGAGTATGGAACGAGTTAGATATGAAGACCTTAGGAGATTACTCGGACTTTTATGTCAAACTAGATGTAACTCTTCTTTGTGATGTAATGGAAGAATTCCGAAACACCTGTTTTGCTGCATACGGTTTGGACCCTCTACATTCGTATACTTCACCAGGATTAGCTTGGCAAGCCATGTTAAAAGAAACAAAATGCAAACTCCAACTTTTAACAGACATTGACATGGTTTTAATGGTTGAAGCTGGAGTAAGGGGCGGATTGACCCAAAGTGTTACCAGACATGTCAAAGCCAACAACAAATACCTACCCGATTACGATGAAACCAAACCGTCAACCTATTTAGGATATTTCGATGCAAATAACCTGTACGGATGGGCAATGTCAAACCCACTTCCTTTTGATAACTTTAAATGGATTAATCCCGACTCTATTGGCGATATTTTACAAATTCCGAAACATGGTGACACTGGATATATTTTGGATTGCGATTTTGAATACCCAGAAAATTTACATGATCTTCATTATGACCTTCCACTTCTTGCTAAAACAGAAATTTCACCAATTGGAAAACACCCCAAATTAATGATGACATTAAATAATAAACAACGCTACGTGGCTCACTTTTGGGTGGTTCAACAAGCTATCGAATTAGGACTACGTCTAACAAAAATTAATAGAGTTTTGGAATTTTCTCAATCGTGCTGGTTGAAACCCTACATTGATTCAAATACCATCAGAAGAGCAGCAGCTACATCAGACTTTCAAAAAGATTTCTTTAAATTAATGAATAATGCGATATTTGGAAAAACATTGGAAAACAAAAGAAGACACAAAAATGTTAAACTTGTTACCGACGCAAAAAAATTACAGAAACTAGTACAGCAGCCAAATTTTGGAACATCTATAATTATTAATGAAAAACTTGTAGCAGTGTCCATGAAGAAGACGAGTGTGAAGATGGATCGTCCTTTGTATATAGGCATGTCAATCTTGGACATCTCAAAAACACACATGTACGATTTTCACTACAACAAAATGGTGGCGTTCTACGGAAGAGAAAATATATCTATTACATATATGGACACTGACGCTTTCATATATCGCATAGTAACATTGGACATGTATAAAGATTTGCGTACATTTATTTACAAGAACGACTTTGATTTCTCCGATTATCCAAAAGATCATCCAAACTACGACAATGACAGACAAAAAAAAGTACTAGGCAAATTCAAGGATGAGGCTAATGGTGTTCTGCTTGAAGAGATTGTTGCATTGATGTCTAAACTATATTCTTTGAAACTCTATAATGAAAAAGAAGAAGAAGAAGAAAAGAAGAATAGCTATATTAAGAAAGCTAAAGGTGTAAAGAGTTTATATTTAAAGAAGAAAGTGCATTTTGAACACTACAAGCAATGCTTATTTGAGGATAACATCATTACAGCTAAATTCAACACCATCAGAAGTTTTAACCATCAGCTGTACAGCGTGACTGAAGTTAAAAAGGCGCTATCCTGTAATGACGACAAAAGACAAACACTTCCAGACAAAATCAACACATTACCATTCGGCCACTACTCCCTCAACCCTATTGACGAGTAACCTTTTCATCGTCCTAGATCCTTTATCCTTTTCCTTTCCGTAAAAAAAGGGGAAACACAGCAATGTTAAGCTGTGTTTCCCCTTTTTTTACACAAGTTTTAAATGACCTTGAACTATATGTATATATATATATATATATAAGCAGATTTATACCAAAGAATATTTAATACCATATCAGCTGCCTTCGTGAAACCATCATGTCAGACCTGAAGGAGAAGATTATTAATGAACTACACAAACCTGCAAGAATAAAGTTTCCAAGAAGAAATACTGTTATAAAAGGGATAAATGATCTATATCAAGCGGATCTAATTGAAATGCGACCGCATAGCAGAATAAACAAAGGATTTAAATATATACTCACAATTATTAATTGTTTTACAAAAGTTGCAGACGCTTTGCCTCTAAAGGACAAGACTGGTAAAAGCGTAACAGAAGCCATGGAAATAGCCATAAAAAGAGATAAAAACAAAATTAAACATTTACAAACTGATGATGGAACAGAATACTTTAATACAAACTTTGCACAGTTAATGAATAAATATAAAATAAATCATTATTCTACAAATTCAGAGAAAAAAGCAGCTATTGTAGAAAGATTCAATAGAACCTTGAAAGGAGCACTGTATAAACAATTTTCAAAAAGAGGTTCTTACGTATGGTATGATGTTTTACCACAATTAATAAATGATTATAACAACAGGTTTCATAGAACTATTGGTATGAAACCTAACAAAGTAAATAGAAGAAATGCAAAAGATGTATTAAAACGCATAAAGAAAAATACAAAGCCTAAAGTAGAAAAAATGCAGCCAAGAAAATTTAATGTAAGTGATAAAGTACGGATTAGTAAATATAAGGGAGTGTTTACCAAAAAATACCTTCCCAATTGGACGAATGAAGTTTTTACAGTGTATAAAGTGCAACCGACTGTACCTGAAACGTATATCCTAAAAGATAACAAAGGAGATTTGTTGCAAGGTGCATTTTATGGACATGAAATGTTAAAGTCAACAGTAGGTGATGTATATCTTGTTGAAAAAGTGTTACAAAGAAAAAAGGACGCAGTTAAAGTGCGGTGGTTAGGGTTTAACAAAACTGAGGATTCATGGATACCTATAAAGGACTTGGTTTAATACAAGCAACTCATTTCATCGTTAACCTTTGAGCAGGATGGAGATTATTCACCATAAAGATCGATTCAATATTAATAACATAGATGATTTAACTGTGGATAACGTTAAAATCAACAATGGTAAACACGGTAGTTTACTTCCAAACACTGTTCGATGTATAGTAAGTGGCCCCTCAAACTGTGGAAAGACCAATGTTGTCTTTAATTTGATCACTAATCCGCAGGGATTAAGGTTTAGTAACCTATATATTTTTTCAAAGTCTCTACATCAACCAAAGTATCAATTGCTGGATAAAATCCTATCTGATGTGTCTGATGTTAATTTTTACAAATTTAACGCTAGTGATAGCATTATGCAACCAAACGAAGCGAAACCGTATTCTGTATTTATATTTGACGATGTATCTTGTGAAAATCAGGATACTATTAGAAACTACTTTGCCATGGGAAGACATAATAACATCGACAGCATATATATAGGACAAACTTATAGCAAAATCCCAAAACAACTTATCAGAGATAATGCAAATATTCTAATTGTATTCAAACAAGATGATACTAACCTAAAACATATATATAACGATCATGTGAATGCGGATATGCCATTTGAAAAGTTTAAAGAGCTTTGCGGAAAAGCATGGGCGGAAAAGTATGGATTTTTGGTTATTATGAAAGATCAAGCTATAAAAGATGGTCGTTATAGAATAGGTTTTGATAAATTCGTTTTAATACACTGATTAGCGGTATTACTGTACAAGTCGTCAAGGTGTGAAGATGGTTAACCAGGAAAAGCTATTAAAGGAAATAAAATCACTTAGTGATTCTATTAGACAAAAAAACCGAGCTTTAAAATCAGGTATAAATGAAAGAGAGCAATTTTTAGAAACAACATTCAAACCTGTTACTGAACCTTTAAAGCGATTAGCACAAAATATGGAAAGACCTTCAATTCGCTTCGAAGGAGACAAAATGCTACCAATTTCCAAATATGAAGAAGAATTTCAGAATGATGAAAGTTCTGACCAGTTACAAACATCTGAAGAAAGCGACGAGTATGAAGAAAGCGGAGATATAGGAGATTTAAGGGAAAAGAACATTGCAGGAGATACAAGTACAGAAGATACAAGTGCGGAAGATACAAGAGCAGAAGAAGAGGATATCAACCCATCCAACTTAAGCAAATTAGGCACAGATATTATGTTTAAAGGAACACTTGGAAGAAAATATACATTAAAAATGTTACATGGCACACATGCTAATCGAAATTATCATACATATGGAGCTAGAATAGAGGATAAAGGATTAATGATTGGAGATAGAAAGTTAGATATAAACGAAAATGATGATATAGTTATTGGTGATAAGAAATATAAAGGTACAACAGGTTTGTTTGAACTCATCTTTAAAAATAATCCTGGTAAATATACTAAAAAGGATTTACAATTGTTTAAAAATATACTAGAGTATACAAATGCACATAGAAAAAAATATTCCAAAGAACTACCTATTCATAGAAACAGGTCAATAAAATACACAAACATTATATCTAGTCTTTTCCCCTCGAAATCAAATAAAGCTCCAATTAAAAGAAGAGCTTTATCTTCTGCTGAATTAAATGTTTTGCATAAAAAAAGAAAAACAACTGATCCTACTACATCTGGAAGGGGATTATTAAAAAATTTGTATAAAACCAATATAATATATTACAACGATATAAATAAGTTAGTTGATCGAATGAGGTTATTACATGAAGCTATGGAAGCCGGGCACACTGGTTTAGAAAACGAATGGGTAGCTTTGGTTGATGAACTGCGAAAACGAGAAATAATTGTTCAGTAGACGTATATATATATATATATATATAGTAAGAACCTAAACGATAGCGATTCAGTTACATCATGAGTGTGGACAAGTTTGGACGGTATTCCGAGTTTGGAGTAAAATCTGGATATAGTGAAAAAAGAGCTGGGTTTCCGTTAACACCTGATGGTAATTATAATTTTGAAGGAAAAGTAATTCAAAATGTTGGTGATCCGCTTTTGTCTTCTGATGCGGTTACGGTACAATACATGGATAAAAGAACCCCGATTGTACACGAAGACCATTGGGGATTTTCCGGTAAAAGGTTAAGCAATATAAAACATCCCATTTATGATGGTGAAGCAGTAAATTTAGCGACTTTAAAATTGTTAACGATTTACAAAAAGAATGAAACTGATACAAGCTATGATGTAAAAAAATTAAAATTGTCAAATGTAGGTGATTGTGAGCAGGATGGAGACGCTGTAAATAAGAAAATATTTGATATAGTACACAAGAAATGGACTACAGAATATGAAAAACATATGGAAAGGTTTGGTGCAGCTTTATTTAATTATATCCATCGGGCTTCAGGAAGAGCTGTAGCTTCAGATGTTGACAGCCACAATTATTTAGACTGGAAAAAGATACACAATCCAGAAAAACCTAATCAATTAGATAAACCGTCTGAGCCTTCTAAAGTCAAGACATTAGGAAAGGGGGATAAAGTGAATGTGATTAATGAACCAACAGAAAACGATGAAGATTATATAAGAGAAAAAAGAATTTAAATACCCATGATAAGGGATAAAGCATCAGTTATATTCGAGAGATGATACAGAGAGGATGATGGAATCCAATATTACTGCGTGGAGTTTAATATCTCAAGAGCCGAGATTTCCCCAAGGAGTGCTGACAGATGGTTTTGTTCAACGGTTTGATAGATATATGGATTGGGAACAACTTTCCATACACTACCTCTTCACAATGACTATGTTAAGAATTTATTTTCACAGAGTTAACTGGATTCATATTTTACAAAGACAACAGTTTTCAGAAAACTTCCTTGTAGAGATGACATCAAATTTTAATAACTGTTGGGAAGTAATAAGTAAATATCAAAATCTCTCTGAAAATTACATTGACAATTTTAAAGATAAACTAGACTGGAATGTGTTATTTAATTACCAACGATTAAGTGGCAAGTTTCTAAGGGAACATGACAACTATTTAGATTTTATTCATTTTACCGAAAACAACGATACCATCACCAGCGGAGAAACATTTGAAACATCTTCAATTACACCTTATTTCTATTTTTACTACTTTTATTTATTATGTCTACATTTAATTAATTAATCCATTTCTATATAATAAATGGATTTTAAACAGTATATATAATACAAGAAGCCAAGACTAATATTACATTCATTGTAAAACATTTATAGAGTGCACCTACTGACTGTAAGTTTGGCTATAAATAGTCATGCCGAGGGCTAAACGCATCAGTCATAATCGAGAGAGATTACAGAGAGGAAGGGGAATAGCATCAACAGCATTTTCTCTATTAAGTAAACCGGTTGGAGCTATAGTTAACAAGGCGATTGATTTATTACCTGTGGAATTACATTTACCTGGAGGATATCAATATTGTGGTCCTGGAACCAAATTAGAGAAACGGCTTGCTAGAGGAGATCCTGGAATAAATAAGCTTGATCAGGCTTGTAAACAGCACGATATAGCGTATTCCAAATTTGGTGATACAAAAAATAGATCAATAGCAGATAGAGCACTTTCTGAGAAAGCTTGGCAAAGAGTAAAATCTAGTGACGCGAGTATTGGTGAAAAAGCATCGTCTTTAGCAGTAACAGCAGCAATGAAAGCAAAAACTACGTTTGGAGGAGGAAAGAGAAGAAGGCGTGGGAAAAGACCCGCTAAGAAACAAGGAGGTAATATCAGAAGAAAACGTCGATCTACTAGTGGTAAAGGTAAAAAGAAACCAACAATATGGTCAATGATAAAAAAGGGAGGAGGACTATACCTAAGACCGTATCGTGTGTATTAAATAAGAAAGAGCAATTAATAATTAAAAACAAAGAATTAACCAATGAAGAACTGATTACATATGCTTCTTGTTTGAAAATCCCATTTTTTAGAGGAGTATTTATGAAAGATGAATTACCGGTTAAAATGTGGAAAAATGAGACTGGTATAGTAAATTTGGATAATAGTGAAGGATTAGGCACTCATTGGGTGTGTTACAAGAAACTTGGTGAAACGATTTATTATTTCGACAGTTTTGGAAACCTTCCACCACCGAAAGAACTTCAACAATACTTTCGTGCGGCAGAAAATGTTTTTTACAATTATACAAGAAAACAACCTGATGATACATCCATTTGCGGTCATTTATGTTTAGACTTTTTAGCTAAAAGTGTTAGTCAACTTTAAGATGTCTTCGTATACAGTGTCATTAACCGGTAACTCATGTACTTTGCGCAGTATTCTGTTTCCAGCGCTACGTTTGCAAAAAGGAAGACTATGGGAAGCCGCATTATTGGATTTAACAACATATAACTCTATTCCAAACGTTAGTGAAGGAATTAATAACAAAATACATTATTACAAGACAAAAGATAATAAAGGAAAATATTCAGCTTTGGAAGAATTCAGTTTACCAACAGGAGCTTATGAAATTGATAATATAAATGAAGTTATACAAAAACATATGGGAAAAGAAAATATAACGATAAAAGGCAATAACAATACAATGAAAGCCGAAATTACTTCTAAGTATTATATTGATTTTGGCCAAGAACGTTCAATTGGTAGTTTATTGGGGTTTTCTAAGGAAACAAAGGTATTAGAACCTAATACAACTCATTCTGGGAATAGAACTGTGACGATCATCAAAGTAAACAGCATAGACATTACATGTAACATTATACAAGGATCCTACAGAGATGGAGAAAATCGGCATATATTACACACATTCTACCCATCAGTCGCACCGGGTTTCAAGATAGTAGAAAAGCCTCAAAACCTTGTGTACCTACCGTTAAACACCAGTTTCATTTCAGACATCGTGCTGAACATAGTGGATCAAGACGGAAACCTTATTGACTTTCGAGGAGAAGCTATTACTGTAAGAATACATATAAAATCATCCGCTTAGATAATGGGGTTATCATTTAAAAAGAGAGAGCCAACCAGCAAAGAGGTCAGTAGCTCATCAGCTGTAGAAGGATTAACAAGTGACAACATTCGTTTTCTAGAAGAAATTGGATTAAAGGTCATTAACAATGGATATACTGGATATAGCGCAGGGCCCAACATTCGACGAGACCTTATGGGAAAAGGAATATCACACGCACAACCCTTACGCTTCGTCCAAATTAAACAATAACGATGAAATTAGGATTCCTATACAACAACAAGACATTTATACTCTTCCATGCGAAAGTTATTTATATATTGAAGGAAAAGTAACAAAAGCTGACGGTACTGTTGGAACCACTGTTCCGTTCATAAATAATCCTATGGCATTTTTGTTTGACGAGATTAGATATGAAATTTCAGGAGTTACAGTCGATTCAACAAAAAAGGTTGGAATTTCCAGTACATTAAAAGGATTAGCGTCTTTAACACCAAATGAGAAGAATCTGTTAGCTGTTGCAGGATGGGTTGCACCAGACAAAAGTATAATTACTCCTGACGCTTCGGGAAACTTTGATTTTTACGTACCTTTAAGATTACTTTTAGGATTTGCTGAAGATTACAGAAGAATAATAATAAATGTAAAACAAGAACTAGTTTTATTAAGGTCATCAAACGACAATGATATTATTAAAGCATCTGCTGGAACAACTGAAGCCAATTTAGACTGGAAACTAACATTAGACAAGATTGTTTGGAGAGTACCACATGTGCGACTAAATGATGAACACAGGATTACATTATTAAGAAAGTTAAAATCAGATCGAGACATTGTAATACCATTCAGAAGCTGGGAGTTTCATGAATACCCCGTTTTACCTTCAACACAACGGCATACATGGACTGTAAAAACTTCTACTCATTTGGAAAAAGCGAGATATGTAATCTTTGGATTACAAACAAAGAAAAAAAGTATATTAACTGAAAATGCTGGTGAATTTGACCATTGTAAATTAACAAACTGTAAAGTGTTCCTGAATTCACAATTCTTTCCCTACGACAACTTTAATATCTCTTTTGATAAAAAAAGGTACAGTGTTTTATACGATATGTACGCTAGGTTCCAAAATTCATATTACGGCAAAACAAACACACCTCTACTATCTCCCGTACAGTTTGAATCGAAAGCTCCGATTGTTGTAATTGATTGCTCCAAACAAAACGAATCTGTAAAATCGTCTAGTGTTGATATAAAAATAGAAATGGAATTTCAAGAAAACGTACCTGCAAATACATCTGCGTATTGTTTAATTTTGCACGATAAAATTGTTACATACACACCGTTGACTGGTATCGTAAAGACGGTATTGTAAAACGTTGTACCACCACCAGCACCGCCACTGTCGCTAACCTATAAATAGCGGAGCAACAATGCAGGTCTTCAGTTGATCGTCTATCGTCGCATGGGCAACATCTTCTACAAAATGAGTTCTCCATCTGTTGTACAAGGTGATGCAGAGGTAGCACCGTTATTGGAACGTGATAATACTAGTGAAGAAGAAATCATCAAGGAAATAACTGCATTTTTAAAGTTTGGTAAAAGAGATAGAGAGGAGGAAAGTAATGCAGACCCATCAAAGGTAGTACCAAAGAGGAAGAAGAAAGTTGAAGAAAATATTCCTCCTCACATTTTAACTGAAGTTTTTTTGCGAATCTTTTACCCCATCTCAGCATGCATCAGTAAAAGTGTATCAGTTGGATTGATGAAGTCATTGGATTATTCCCCTACAGTAATACTACACCATGGAACAAAAAAGGTTTTATTTTCGCAAAATGCTTGGGAGTCATTTTTGAAACATGTACATTTAATAGAATGTTATTTAACTAACAGTTTGTGTGGAAGGAAAACACATATTCGACTTTTGGATTGTGACAATGAAATCGATATTGTTAAACATCGTGGACAACTACAAGTGCGAATTAGAGACTTGACTCAACATGAAAATAAGATTCTACTGTCACGTGAAGAATTCTACGTTTTAAACTACGCAACAGAACCTATTACAAGGTACATGAGACAGTTGGTATTTGCAAGCGCTATTATTAAAGAATATTTGGTCGATACTTTGGAAAAACAACCTGATAGCACCATCGTGTACGGACCTGTGGATACATCTATTTTTAATAGAATACCTCATGAAGTTTGCATGTGGAGAAAGTTAAAGGATTTTGAACCACTTGTAGAAATCGCTACAGAAGCTACAGAAGAAACAACACAGGAAGAAGAAACGGAGAAACAAGAAGAAGAAGAAAACGAAACACAAGAAGAAGAAGTTAAAAAAGACTAAAGTTTGACTTAGTAAAGAAGAACACACGTGGGGTAGGCCTATTGGGGACGGTGCCCACGTTAAATATACACCAACGCGCCTGCAACTGTACGGCCTGGTATTTAACCTACCGTGGTGTGGAAAACAGTTTAGTTGATCGCTAGGTGCCATGATGAGCGGAGGGGATGAAGAAGTGAGTGTAAAGCCTTGTGTAATAGAATTTCAAGCATTTCGAAATAATGATGATAGGTTTATTATCAAGGAATTAGTAATTTTAGACTTGCTTACATTTGTAGTTTACCCATTCACGTTTGAAGCTCCTTTTTCTTTTAACAACCTTAACGCCAAAGCAAAAAGTACAAACAAATGGATAACAAACTACTTTCATCACATACATTGGTATGAAGGATTTATAAGCTACAGTAATCTGCACAGTATTATGTTTAACTTTTGCAAACAATATTCACATATATACACAAGAGGATTAGAAAAAAGGAACTGGATACAAAAGTACACGCACGGTGATGTTTTCGATATAACTATCAGTAAGGACTTTAACATTAATCTCGGTAATATTTGTGTCGCTGCAAAAGATCTTAAACACGGTCAAACAAACTGTGCATTGTACAACGCATATCGTTTGGCTGCTTATTTGAAACAAACGCAGGAATGTGGTGGGGGTAGCGGAGAACAGAAATGTGGTGGGGGTAGTGGGGCCTATAAATACGAGGAGGCAGCACCGCTCCAGCACGAGTATTATTCGAGACTCCGAAGAGGCAACACCACAACCACCACTGACGAAGATGACATCACAACAGTTTCTACAAACACTGGTTGATCAATTCAACACTCATTCAAAATCCGACCTTCTGCTAACTAAAAAGTGTTCAGAACTAAAAGAACAAAAACACTACATTATTCATAACATCAAGAAAGTGGAAACCACACATGGAGAAGCAATTCTAGTTTCATTGAGCGAAGGACCTTTCACTCCAGGAGATGAGCCGAAGTTTCAAGTATTTCTTCCAAAACGATTTGTTCAACTGCTACAAAATGAAGATTTGCGAGATATTCAACCGGGGACGTTGTATTTGGTATCACACGGTGTAAGCGGCAACAACTCGACGGAACTCACTCTGCACATCACGCATCCTTGTACATAATGTCTTTGTTTGTATTTTTCTGTTTGTATTTCTAGGCATCAATGTTAGACTTAAGCTTATTGTATTGTAAGATGTTTGTTTAATAAAGAAAATATAAAAAAATAAAAAAAAAATAAAAACAGCAACACAGCAGTATATTATTTTATATACTGCTGTGTTGCTTTTTTTTTAAAATTCAAATGGATGACCTTGAACTTTCATTCAGGGTTAACTTATGAAGAGGTATAAAAGAGAGGGAGCAGTGAAGTTAGTCTCAGTCTTGTCTAACACACGCTGCAGCTAACATGTCGGTGTCACCTATGAAAAATTTATTTTTCGATAACAATTTGAAGACATATTGTTGCGAGTTACAATGTTTTAAAATACCAGGCGATCAAGTTGACGGGAAAGCTTGTCGTAAGTGCAAGTGTTTCAGCTATTGCATATGTAGATGTAAAACGTATCAAATGAACCGACAAGATAAACTACAAGAATTACGCCGAAGGATTGCATTACTGTGGCGGCGAATGTAGTAGCAACCAGCTGCCACCTGCCGCCTGCCATCTGCTGTCCGCCATCTTCTCCGCCCCACCACACTTTTACCCCCACCATTTTGTTTGATACCAGAACGCTAGCTAGCGAATAGTCAGTACACCTCCGGCTCTCGACTGGTGAACATCGAGTGCTCTTCACAAACGTAAAACATTGTATTAAAATGTCCATTAAAATTAGGTGTATTCATTATGACTCTATTCATCTGGCGACTTTCCAAGACCTCGAGGTTTTTAATGAAGAGTTAAGACTTCTCATTGCGTCCGGTTACGATTTATCTTTGAAACTTTACGCATCAAAAAACAACATGGACTCTGCGCAGGGATCGAAGTATCTACCGTCTTTCTTCAGAAAACAAAGTGATGGCCGCAACTCGTCCGGATCAACAACATCGATGACAACCAACAACGGGGAACTATTGTAAACATGAATTATTGTAAATAAAGTAATATTTGTAATATGAATTATTGTAAATAAAATAAAGTAATATTTGTAATTGTTCTACCTCGCACTCGTATCATTCGATTGCTTCATTCGATAATTTTCATTCGATATTTTATCGAATTAAAACTATCGAATCACAATCGGATTTTACGCGTGCGAGGTAGTACTTTTTTAAAATTACCTCCCCGTGACCTTGAACTTTGAACTTTTACTCATTTCGTCACAAAACCGCCTACGTCACTGGCTCAGCCCCAGATAACATCTTTCATGACTCAGCACTTCCGGTCACGTGACCGGATGACGTCACTTCCGGCGCAAAACCCGCAAACCCACACTACTCCAAAGGCTAATTAATGTTAAATTAATTTTAAAAGTAAATATTTGTAAAACGCTGAGGGTGCTAGCAAATATAAATTACTAGCTGTTACCCGCAGCTTCGCTCGCGACAAATTAAAACACATTACAAATATTAACCTAACCGGCACTATCAGATCTTTGTTTAATTTTGCCATATGACTTATTTTACCGTAACCGACAAACTACAGCTGGTAATTTTATAAATTATATCCTCCCATAATATTTGCATTAGAACTTACAGGACCCGTGGGGAGGAGCCCTAAGGTTGGATGCGGTCATTATCAGGTCTATATGTTAGTTTGATGTGTAAGCTATGTTTAAGCACAATTTTAGCTTAGGTAATCGATCCAGTAGTTTATGTGTGATGGAACTCCAAATATCCATACATCCAAACAAACATCCAAACTTTCACATTTATAATATTAGTAGGATTAGTGTCTTTATGATATTTATTCTACTGCGTGTATTCAGGAAATAAATACTCCTTCGAGCTATCCGCTCTCTAAATTGGGGACTATAGACAGTGAAAGTCAAATATTTCTGATCCTAATGAGGAAACAGATCCAACTTTCTCGAGTCCTAAGGAAGGTAAATAAGTTAAAATTCTCCTCGCTGCGGTCAACCAGAGTAATTGCACACCGTGGGACACTAACCTGTTGGATAATATTAAGGTTATGCAATGAGTGTATTCGCAAAGGGTATTCGGGAATTTAATAACAGTATTTGGCATACCTGGAAACGTATGTGTTTTAGCGAATGACTGATGAAAGAGTGTAAACAAATAATGTTTGGGTGAGTCTTTGATTAGGTGAAAGTTTGTGTCATATACATTTGTCAATTGCAAAAGTTACGACATTTTCAAAAGTATTAGCCCTTCGCGAACACGCTCATTTTATAAATTAACGGGAATTGCATGTTTGGCTAACATTATGTAACAACAATTTCATTCAACCTTGCCTATAAATTTGACATTTGCACCTGCTACGGTGTTGCATCAAACTAATATGTATCAGTTTAATTTGAGGAATTATTGTACACACCTATAATGTAATCACCTATTATCCATATTAAAAACACTAATTGTTTGAATAAATTAACTCAAATGTGAAACCTTCCATACCACATTTGGAGTTCTTAGTGTATTGTCGTTATGATTCTTACATCCTACATGCATCACAATTCAGCAAATGTTAAAATACCCCCATAGCAGCAAACCTGCATACTCAGCGAATTTCCAATGGAGATATGAATGTCTTAATACTTCACTTACCAAGTTTCATAAAAAGATATTCACAAATAAGCGATATATACAATTTTAATTATTCTCCATAAGAATAACATGGGCTGAGTATGCAGGTTTGCTGCATCAAGGAACACAAAAAATGGGTGTTTATGCTAATATCAATATAACTCAACTAGGTGAAGTCATATACCAGTCGTTATTCATTTATGTTTATATTAAGGGAGACATAGCATTTAGTTATTATCCATAAGAATAACATAGGCCTGGGTATGCAGGTTAAGGTAAAGGTAAGGTTAAGGTTAAGGTAAAGGATGCCTTTGGCAAAAAATTAATATTTTGAACAAATATCAATAGAACACAACCAGATGAAGCCGTATACCAAGTTTCGTCAGTGTACGCTCATAAATAGGCGAGATATAATTTTTTTCTTTTCCTCCATAAGAATAACATTAGACAACGTACTGTGTTTAGCACTTTCAATCTCGGGAACCAATTAATTGACGTAGAGGAATGATCAAAATACCAAATTGTGTATTTTTTTAAGCTGAATCCAATGGTAAAAAATAAAATTTGACAATTCCAAAAATTATATGTAAACAATTCAAAAAACACATTTTGGGGTACAAAACCCCCCCAAAATACCCCTTCGGATAGAGCGATCTGGCTGGTTTTTGAACTTAAAGTCATAAATGTTGCTTTACAGGTTTATACCAAATTTCATCAAAATCGGATCATTTTTACGAAAGTTGTCGTGCTCACGGACACACACACACACACACACACACACACACACACACACATATATATATATACAGTATCGAACGAATGGTGTTTTTGGGGTATGGGGATCTCAAAACGAAAAGTTATCATGGTCCCGGGCCTAGGTATTACCATGCCGACTACGGTAATAGCTTCTTCCCTATAGGGTAAATTCGCTGAAATCTCTAAGAGCTTCAAAGTTTCAATGTTTATTGTACACGATGATGTTTGATTATTCAAATGAGTGTTTACATGTTCCCAGTGTAGCTGTGATTGTCAGACTTAGTATAGCGCGATGGTCTCTGTCAATGTATGCATCACCGAGTTATGTATACTTAGTCTCTGTTATTTATGAAGTGTTATTTATTTACTCTACTATCCTGGCCAAATATGGTTTGCCAATATTTATTTGTGGAGCTAGAACCACTGCCGTTTACGATTAATAAACGGTATCAGGAAACTGACACATACTTTCTCCCTTTTAGCCCAACTTTAATGAATAAATTACTTTTTATTTACTAAATATAGAATACAAAGCACGGTCGAATGTACAGAAAATCTTGTAAACAAGTTGTTTATAAAAACATCCACCCAAATCCCTGTTTTGGAGGCACTACAGAATCCATTGCTACACTCGTGGTTTTAAGAGGGGAAATGCCCCCTATTCCCCCCCAGGGTTATTAAGGGCAACATATTTCGAATTTCCTCTGTTAGTCAATGCTAACTTGACAAGCATATCAAGTTTGAATGAAATTGACCAGTAAATAAGAGAGAAATAGTATTTTTTTATTCCCCATAAGAATAACATTGGACAACGTACTGCGTTTACCGCAAAATGAAAATTTCAATTTTCTCCGAAACCAACTATCGTAGAATAGTAATTCAAAATACTAAATTATTTAGTTTTTTGAGCTCTTTTTAATGGTGAATAGTAATATTTGTTTACATTTATGTCTTTTTATGAAAAATCCAAAAAACTGAATTTTGGGTGTTTTAAGTCCTGTAATTTCTGAACCAGAATTTTTACAGGAATGCGGGTGGTGCCATTTTGTTGGAAAACTAAAGTTCTACAAACGACTAAAGTTTAATGAAAATCGTTAGAGCCGTTTTTGAGAAATTTGGATTTTTCATGTTTTTTGGCGGTTTTGGGGGGATAATTACCCTTAAAAATCAAAAATTCAAAAAAATGAATAAAATGCCTGGATATATCGTGGATTAGTACCTACATACCAAATTTCATAAAAATCGGCCCATTGGTTAAGGCTGTAGCTCTGTACACATCCACACAGACACACACACACACACACACACACACACACACACACACACACACACACACACACACACACACACACACACACACACACACACACACACACACACACACACAGACAGACATCACGTAAAAATCACTTTTTTGGGTTTAGGGAGCATCAAAACGAATATTTCCACTAACAACTCAAATTCGAAAATTTTTACGAAAACAATACTTTCTCCATATACTATGTATAAGGGGAGAAAATAAAAAGTAAAACAAAGTGTACATTTTCGCGAATACAACCACTCAAAGTTAGAAGGGGATAATCACTTACCCACGGATAGATCATTGCCGTTCACTAAACAACATATCTGATTAAAGAAATAAATGCCCCACTTCGCCCCGTTGACCTAGAAGAAAGCATTGTTTGACTCCCCATTTCAGGTTTCTTTTGACTTCAATGCTACTAGAGAAATACTTAAATTTATTACTTGCTATTAATTTATCTTAGGCTAAGGCCTGAAGATAAACTAAAAAATCTATAAAAAATAAATTATACTCTGCCTTTATATAGAATATAACCTTGTAAGTGTTTGTTATTAATTAAATTTGTTCATAAGCATGTCTAAATTGGTGTTATTGCTGGGGGGTCAGATGTTGTTTATTTGCAAATTAAAATGGCATTACTGAATTTAACAAAATTATTTGTTGTAATTTGGAACTAATAGCAGTTTTTAGTCATTTTAATTATTATATATGAATCCGATATTAGAGAATCCCATTATAGAAAAACGGTTTTTTTGTATTCTATCAAACAGTTTTTGTTTTTTCCTACTAATGTGTTAGTGGGTTTAAGAAATTTCAAGCCATTACGATTATCAACCAGCTGTTCCACGCAACAGCTGGTTAAAGTTACATTCTAATATTAAGTGAATAGTTTATTCAACATTTCGCCGCAGGATGTACTGTTATAATAATCATTTAATTACTTGATTAGGTTTTTACAGATCTGTATTTTTAAATAAATACCTACCATCTAGATAAAAATATACTAATAGTGTGACTACAAAACGAATAACATTGTGTAAATTTCAAATCAACACAGAACAATAATAAAGACAATAGATGAATTCATTCCCCAGACTATCATAAACTCGCCAGTCCCGAGACGTTTAACTCATCTTGCGCCACGCGGCCCAGGGTGGACTAACAATGATCAGTCCTCGGCCCCCACGGAGACATTAGCATGAAGTATCGGCGCCGGCGATGGCGATGGAGAAAGTGAAGATGCTACAGTCAGGGTCACGGAGGCGTGGGCGGAGTCCCTCTCTGAGTCATCGGGGCTCCTCCGCGGGGTCCCCAGCCTCGACGTGCTACTGGGGATCCTAGCATGGTCACTAGAACCGATGTCGGTTGCAGACCAACACTACTTTACAATTTGACCTATTTCCACAAATACATAACACAAATGTCAAAAGCTAACAGGGGTTTCAGTCAATCAACAATTCGTGTTTCTTCCTGCTTCCCCCACAAGGCCAATGCTAAATTTAAAACCCCGTCCCTCCACAACGGATTATCCGAAATCGTTGATTGATGGTTCGTTTTAAAGAGAAAACATACCTAGCAATTTTAGGGAGAATAATTTCGATATTACAATTGTTCACTAATAAACAAATCGTAAATATCGTATATATTGGAATTTTATTGAAAGATTATTATTTGTGTTGTGTACAAATTTGCAAAGAGGTATTTTTTTCTCTTTGAAATGCGCCATAAACCATCGACATTGGACAATCCACTGAGGGGGGCGGGCTTTGGAAGTTAACATAGGCTTTACAGGGGGAGCAGATCAAAACACCAAATGTGTCGTGATTAGAGTACATCGCACTTTCGGGAGTGCGTTTCTAAAAATGATTGGTGTGACCGGTCAAAATCGATTGTCTTGAACAATTTTGAATATATTTACGTCTTGAAAGTGAACTAAGTGTAAATAAATTATGAAGTTTAGTAAGCCGTTATTTAATTACGTCCCGAGTTTTAGATATAAACTGCAGATGACATACCATATTTGACAATGGCTTAGATATACTGGAAAATGAATAACTTCAGTAAACGGCTCTATACTGCGATCTACTGGAGGATATTCCGGTCCTGTGTAATGTCATAGAGGTTCTCCGTTCCCAGCCGAGGGCCCGTTCCTCCAACAGTCCACAGCGTCGCCCTGAATGTCCTCAAGGTCCTCGATGAGGATGCAGTAGTATAAAGGTTAACTAGTCTCTGCTCTGCTTTTATTCTTTATTTAGCTTCTTTCTCTTTTTATGCTACACCGTCCCGCTATTTAAATTTCATTCTATTTTTGAACACCGAAGGCCAAGGAGGTTTTTTCAGTTTAAACTTAAGACTTTTGTGCAAAAAACGTATTTACTCGCTTGTGAGTTTTATTGAGTTACACCATTTATTCGAGTACAGGATATACGTACCAGTATGGATTTTTCATGAGATACTGCGTAAATGTGTTCTAAAAATAGTTTTGAGGTGTTATTAGAATACAAATATTGTTAATATTTTTATAGGACTATCCGTAATTCTGCGGAGGTTCTAAAAACAAATTACTTATAATAGTTAAACACAAAGGTTTGCCTATTTGAACATTATCCTCATCAATTTAAAACATAATTTCCATTATGGTCAAATGGGGTGAAGCCCTATGACCAGTCCTTTACGGATACCTGAAATTGTATCTGTATATCTATATATATATGTTTAAATATAGATACATATATATATATATGTGTGTATCTATATTTATATATATATGCAATATTATTTGTGCAATATTAAGAAGATAAAAGCATACTAAGTAATAGGGGTTGTCTCAAAACACATCCGATTCTGTACCGCTAATTTCTCAAATTAAAAAATTAATTTCATAATAAGCCTGACAAACCGTAGGTAGATTTGCTTTTAAATGAGCAAACTCAGTCCAGGAACTCTGCCTGTTCACTTTATTTTTTTTAAAATAAAATCAAAGTGCAAAGCTTGTCATGTCGTATTCATTATACATTTTTTTAAATATTTAATTCCAGCGCTGTTATAATTATGAGATGTAATTAAACAATAAGAGTCTTACAACATTTGATACACAATGTGTTTACACTTATGTATTACTCACGGACAAGGCAGTAGCTATATATGAAAAATATGGTAGTTTTCATCGATCAGACCAATCACTATCAGGTACAGTGAGTGGTTACCTCTTTGATTCATGACTTTAGGAGACGTTTGGTCAAGTTACTGATATTTCTTATCATGTTTTCATACCTAATCATCTCATCCAAGTACGCGGTTAGGGTGTCGGAATTACAGTTTTCTCAAACGTTCCTCCTACATTTGCATGAAACAAAAAGGCAAACTAATTGGTATTATTTATTTAACTAATATGATTGGGCGATGTCTCATCTGTCGTCGTTAATTATGTCTAAACTGTGGTAAAAGAGAAATACCACGATGCCCTTGCGATTGGCTGTTACCACGAGAGGGCAATGTGCCAAGGATAATCCCCTTAGACGTGCGGTTCTCTAATAGAATGGCCTCGAGATTCGGCCAAAAGTAATTAGGTTAGTGGTCCATATGGTCCAGCCTACAGTGTATTGACAATACTACATTTTACTCCAACTGGAGGCTCGTTCTTCGTAAACTGAACTCGGATGCTTAAAGACAGATGTATTGCAAATTTCATATTATTCGTTACCTTTAAAACTATTTAAAAGTGTATAGAACTTTTAAAGTAGTTGGGTTAGAACCCTTAAGTATTTTATATTTTGTCAGTAATCATTTATTAAAACTGTAGTCCTGAGTTTAATAAAAATTATTAAATCTGGATTAAACAGAGATAATACAGAAGGTTTAGCTCTGTTATCGTTTACGAACTTTTCAGCTTAAAGCAATTTTTCAGAATATAAGTCAAAAACGTTTGGTTAATCGAACAATATAATTGTAGTATCCCCCAACAACGATTTTATCCTACATTTACATTTATTACTCTGCCTGCTAGATAAAATCCACTCTATGAATAAGAACAGCAATATTTAAAATCCTATTAAGTTGTTGTGAGTTAAATCAATTGCTTATTATGTTTAAATATTAAGTAAAATATTTTATAAATTAAATGTTAGTTTTATAAGATCGTTTGGTTCCCAGTTTCTGCTCTGCTTTTGCATGTCGCCAGTCATCCATCGTGTTCACCATCAACTACCTATCAATGTCACGGGTAGAGTCACTAACCCCATATATCCTAGGTACATCCCCGGCGTTCTCAGGACTCCGCCTCCTCAGCGCTGTAGTAACTCAACCTATCATTAACCATTGTCCTGCTCTTCAACCGCTGATAATCCGTACAAAGTCAAGGAATCCGTGACAAAGTTGATATCGTATCTTGAATTAAATTGCTAGAGGAGGTAAGACTCATGTATCTTTTTATTTTGTTATTTCTACCAAAGAGCTTTACAACTGGTGAAGTTGCCATAATCAGACATGCGTTTAACACAAGTAGCTGTATCAAACCTATTTTAACTTAAATACTAAGCTATTGTTACTTAAATTAACTTGGCTTGTAGACTATTATTCATAACACCTGCGTTTAGGGCCTTAAGAATAACATTAGACAACGTACTGTGTTTAGCACTTTCAATATCTCAGTAACCAATTGACGTAGAGCAATGATCAAAATACCAAATTTTTTTTATGCTGAATTAAATGGTAAAAATTAAAATGTCATTTAAATAAAAATTATATGTGGAAACCCCCAAAACCCCCCTTCGGAAGGTGTGATTAGTCTGGTTTTCGAACTCGTTCAAATAAATGGTACTTTACACATTTGGACCAAATTTCATTAAGATCGGACCTTTTTTATGAGAGTTATCGTGCTTACGGACACACATACACACATACACATATATATACATGTATATACATATACATATATAAAAATTTGAACGAATGGTGTTTTTGGCATCTGGGGACCCCAAAATGAAAAGTTATCATGGTTTCGGGCTTAAGCCTTACCAGGAGACCTACGGTAATAGCTTCTTCCCTATAGGGGAAATTCGCTAAAAAGAGTTCACTCTCACTACAAGGGAACCCTATTATAACACAAGACAACTCTTAAAAACATATGAATAAAGAAAGAGTAAAGACTTCTTTGAAGAGAACACACTTAAATGTACAAGTCTGGGGTTACCCACACTAGTCACTGTTTACTTGCAAGCGAAACAGTTGCTTTTATTTTAAATTATAAATGAATATAATTTAATTACCTTAGAACTTATTTTCCGTGAATGAAAAATATACAGATGTATCATAAAACAACATGCGTAGTTAAAACTAGATAACCAATTTTAATTATATACATATAAATTGATTATATTTATATTTAGGAAGTAAGGTATACCAAATTTCATTAAGATGTGACCTTTTTTATGAGAGTTAAGTATTTTATATGTATATGAGTATTTTATGTCATTATGAATATTATGTTAATATTTATCATATATTATAGTTTAATATATTTTAATAAGTACTTGTGTTCTGTATAACTGCATAGTCACGTAGTATGTAAATAAAATAAAAATAAACCTCAACACAGGGCTTGCCTTGGAGGATATATTTTTTATTTTCTCGATCATTTTTAAGATTGGAAATCAGTAGTATAGATAAGGTCAGAACTGGTGTTTAGTTTTTGGTTAAGTAGACGGTGTGTTAGGAATGAATTTTGCATTTGTTATAAAAACACTACTTGATGTTGTAATTAATTGTAATTGTTTTGGGAAAATAAAGTTTATTCTTATTCTTAATTTTGTCAGTTAACAAGTAACTAATTATCAAAAATGTAAAATATTGCACCTTCCACATTTTTACGAACACATTTCTTAAGTTTAATCTGGTTTTTAAAATCATTTTAAAATTGCCCTGTAACTATTTTGCAATCTGATTTGTTCGTAACATGGTTATACAATGAATGCTAAATTATACTGTAGAATAGATTTACTAAATAGAGCGTATTTGATACAGTATTATTATGTCTTATTCTTATTAAAGAATACAATATACAAAGACAAAGAAACTATAAATTAAAATTACAGCGTGTCATTCTTTTTTATAAGGTATTCAAGAAAATATTTGATCCTATTAAATTAAAATTTAAATAAATTTAAATTGTTGTTTTCTTCTCTGGAATTACACGTTTTCTAAAAACAACTACAAAATGAATAATTAAATAAAACTTCAATCACTAAAAGATTTCCAACTTGACGTTTACCAAGTGTTCTCTTTTAAACGAGTGTTCTCTTTCATACAAGTGATCACTTTAGAGGGAACCCTCCGTACCACAAGACAACTCTCGTAAGACAACTCTCGTAAGACAACTCTCGTAGGACAACTCTCGTAGGACAACTCTCGTAAGACAACTCTCGTAAGACAACTCTCGTAAGACAACTCTCGTAAGACAACTCTCGTAAGACAACTCTTGGGTTTATTCACGTGCCTGTCTAGAGAAGACTAGACTTGGTTAGTGAACACTCTCGAGTCATCACTAGTTTTTATTCACCTCACTCATTAGCTAAAATAATGATTTTAGCATGGTAGGTTAATAAATACCTGCAATTAGGGAATATTATGGTTAATCAGATGAAACCTAAATATAGGTAGCGTGGGAAATAATTATAACAGAAGTATGTTTTT
This sequence comes from Allygus modestus, assembly GCA_963675035.1. Lineage (NCBI taxonomy): Eukaryota > Metazoa > Arthropoda > Insecta > Hemiptera > Cicadellidae > Allygus > Allygus modestus. The sequence goes on from OY776117.1 coordinate 139,001,286, forward strand.
GCAACTCATACGGCACAGTGACAAAATCCGCAAATGAGCTACCATCCAAGAGTTTCTGCAACGCGATAATTGGCCTAATTCGTCCCCTGGTACGATTAAGGCATTTAGCTGTAATTAGCTAATTGCAGTTGCAGCGTCCAGCGCCGCGCCGCCCACGAAGAATCTCGTCCAAGGCCGAGGGCGTCACGACGCGCCGCGACGCGGACAGTCAAACCGCAAATCCCTAAAACGGGGAACCGCACAACCGCAATAATGAAGGCCCTTAGCCAGCATCACTTCACCGGTCACTGGTGGACTGTGCCAAGGATGTGTCCTGGGCCCATTGCTGTTTCAGGCTGACAATATGTTTTGTGGAGCAATCATGGCATCAATTTGTGGTTAGCGGGATGATGGTTTTTTTGTTGGCCTCGATTAAAGATGGAATTGGAGAAAGACATATGTCAGTTACACATAAATATGTCTTCTGTGGTCATCGATTCTAAGTTGTTGTATTTGGATTTAAGCACGTCAAGTTTATTTGGGAATTATTTATTACAACTCTTTTTATAATAATAATAATTATTGTTATAAGTCTCACGGTTGTATGTCGAATATACAACTATAAACAGTCTAAGAACTTAATTAAAATTGTACGTGATTTTTATCGTTGATTTTGGCCCTTGAATTCTTGTTACGATAGTTGAAATCAAAACTGACGTTTCTGTTTTTCTAAAGACCTCTTCAGCTCTCAAGTTGTCTTTAAAACACTCATCTACCTCACGAAACTTAACAAACCGAGGCTCCAATCAACCCCTGCACGCCGCGCAATGCTAGAGTTTGCAGTGCTTCGCTGAATAGTGGCCACAGCTCCTAGAGTCAAAGTCAAGGTTTGCCATTAAAGATGAAAAAGATTATATACATTTTGCGATTTTATTTTTTAGATTTTGAAGTATTTTTAGATGTAGAAAAATAGTATTTTTTTACAGAAAATTAATTTAATATAGGACTACTAATTTGAAACTGTAAATGGCAGAAGTAACGTTGAATTTCTTTTGGATTCCATTTAGAGTTTGTTAACTTGATTATTGTAGCTATGAGTAGTAATCATGGGGAATTTTGCAAGATCATTTTCCCTGTCTAATCTGAGTGCAAAGTAAACTTAACCTACTAAGCAGCGACGCGCTTGTGGAAAACTTGTTTCTAGTGAGAAAGAGAACGTCGCCACCCGAGCACATATTATGGAGTTATAATAACGTATTTGGCTGTGTTCGCTCGGTTTTAAACGTTTGCGCATGAAGCCTATTGTTAAAATACTTGCAGCTGGCTTGAATATATTAAAGGGCGCCTGTCATCTTCAAGTTTATTAACAAACAAATATACTTACTTTGACTTTTTAGAGGTAAACAGTAGCATCAACAATGGGCCACAGAGAAATAGCAGGGACGCCAACAATTTGTTCTACAGTCTAAACTCGGGGGACGAAATGATAAAATGCTAATGCATACTTTGACAATTGAATGCAAATGAGTTTCACGCGAATTATACTTTTTCGTAGGTTAGACCGAAGCCCAAGGTGCAGTCGGCCAGCTAGTGCTGACGTCACATAAACGCAGTGTATTTTAATAAAAGTTCCTTAAAACCAAAGCTGTGACAACAGAAAACCGGCTGTTCAACCATACCGTCTTGCCCTAGCAAAGTCAAACCTAATTCGTATATCCACTAGATTATTTACCAACACAGCATTCACATGATCTTGAACTGTTGGCAAAGTTAGATAACCAGTTGCAAATGAGGACCCGCGCCTCAGTCAAGGGCGCGTATCATCAGCATGCAACAGCTGATAGCAAGGTCGACCATTGTTGATCAGCTGTCACACTTCCTGACACCAACGTCGATGATACACTGCCTCAAGAATATTTATATTATCACTACCCGAGTATGTAAGAAGGGATTTGTTTTTTAAAGAGTGGTACAGTTCGGGGCACGGTGCTTGGCGTCCGGGAAAGGCGAGAACCTACTCAAATTTCTCATAAATAAAAGCAGACAATACAAAAATAACCAAAACAAATGTTTTAAAATTATATAAATGAATTTTGCTTTCTGTTGACAAAAGTATACTGTAACATTAACGGTACGAAGCCAAATAGAGGCGAAATGTAATTCCAGAGCATACGCTAACCAGGCGTCAAGCTCTGTTCCCCGAACTATACTGCTCGTAATAGTACATACTCCTTTATCTCAATACGAGGCATCTAGATGGCATAAATTAGATTTAAACAAACCATTACCTTTACGAATTATTTAGTGTAATTGAACTTTATCGTATTGCTTTGAAATTACAGTAGTAATTTTCAAAAAAATATATGGGTTTCCATCAGCTGTGTTTCCAATAAATAATTAGTAGTTGTATGTTAACTACGATTTATTATTTGAAAGAACATTAAAAATAACGAATCAAACGTTGATGGCAAAGGTGGTTTCTGGTATATTTGAAAACTATTTTAAAAGCATAGCCACCATTATATTCTGCCACAGTAAAGTAAGTACAGTATAAGGGTTCACTGTTATCCTATGGTACAATGTAAAGGTGGTTATATTTTTAAAACATTGCAGATTCAAATAATTAGTAATCAATGTAATCAATTTTTATTAATCTATTTAAAAATTATAAAACCAAGGAAGATATTTTCTTCGGAATGTGGGATTAAAATTTTATTATTTGTGTGTTTGTAAAAATGGTTCTTCGAGCCGGATGAAGGAACTTGAGCCGTCACTCGTAGCAGCAACACTGACATTGCCTCATACCACTTAACTCGTGCCTCATGCCTCAAGTCTTGCCTCTACCGCAGCTCTAGATAACCTCCCAGGTTGAGACATTCAGTGGAATCCAGTTCTTGACATTGGCGGTCTCCTGTCCTCAAGAAAGACTGGAGTCGTTACTTGGCTTTATGGTTGATCTCCTTCCCTTTATACTGACACGATGTACCATCCAATTATTAAATTATGACATAGGTTGCAATCAACTTTGATTTCCTTCACTATCTCGTCTCTGAGGTAATTTGCAAAAGCAATACAATTATGTACAACATAAAAATAAAGAAACTAGCAAATAATGTACTGAATTTTACGTACAATTAATTATATCACCAGTTTAGGGAGAGTGAGGACCTCCTAAAATTAAGTGTACACTTTGTACGTAAACACAAATCGTTTTACAGGTTTTTGAATTTTATTTTTACTGATATGATGTCAGAAATGTAAACGATGTTTTGGTGGCAATGTCACACTAACTTGTAACTGATGCTAGTAAAGTTTAAAATGTAATTGAAATGTTTTTGTGTTAGTAAAAAATATATAATTTTTACTAAGATTAAAATCGTGTTACCGATGGACCTTGTTAAACCTGCAACAATCGAGTTTATAAAACACAACCTGGCTAATAATCTGTTGTAGTTATTTATAAATATAAATTCGAGAATCACATCACCGTAATGTTCGATTGAGTGAAGGTTAAATCAAATTACAAACTTTGGTAAAAGGCACTTGCCAAAATGGCATAACTCACTTCCTTACTTATGCGATCCCGTATGGCTTCATTTGGAGTTGTTTTTAGTTAGGTTTATGTGGTAGACAGTATAATATTAGATCCCTTTGTTACGGACATCTCCCACCTCAAGCAGGCTCATGAGATAGTTATGTGGCCGAGCGGGAGGGGCAGTGCCTTATATAGCGCGGCGTGAGCGGACCGTAGGCGCGACACGGGTCTTCCTGCAAAAACTGCTTCTGACGTCACCTTATCTGGTGGAGCAGTCGTACAGTCCTCTTGTTTTACTTCTCTGAACTACTCGGTGCCTTGGAACACTATTGCAGAACACTTTAAAATTAAAACTTGATGAATTTCCTATGGAATTGCATTATTGAGGTAATTAGTACAATAAGGAAACGGATTCAAAGATTTCCTTTAGGGGTTATTTCGCTCCAGGGGTTAAATACATGGTTTTCCAACACTTTTGCTAGTTTATTTAGCGAGGAATGTGCCATCGCAATAGGGCTGAAACTAGTTTACTAACTAATCTTAACAATGTAAACAAATAATCAAATTACACCATTTTGGCAAGTGCCTTTTACCAAAGTTTGTAATTTGATTTAACCTTCACTCAATCGAACATTACGGTGATGTGATTCTCGAATTTATATTTATAAAAAAACTACATTTTAATGAATATTTATAGTAAACAAACTTTAACTTAATACTTCAGGTATTTTGAGTACCCGATTCGCTTGAATTTTCTTTAATTATAGGTTCTTATGCGTAAAAAGGCCATAAAGCATTTTATAATTTGTCCCAATGACTTCACCCCATAGCGATTTAATTTCCCATTTCAATTTTGAGAATTCGATTTTATTAAAAAAATGTAATACCCAAACATAAAAGGGGTTTGTTGTTCGAGAGAATGTATCAGGATCATCACCGAAAGTGATATGAACATGGTTTAATCCAGATGATAACCAAGTTGTCAATGATTTTCTGTGGGTAATTTGAATTAAAATAACCATTAAAAATATTCAATAAAATTAGGTCTTTCTCCTTATCGATGAATTAATATATACAGTATAAATAAAAGGTAACCGATATTTACTATATTGTTTGCATTATTTATTAGGATGGATTAAAACTTTCACTGAAAGTATATGGGGATTGCTCCTACCATATTGGACCGGCGCCGGCGCAGCTGGTTCGAGGCGGTCAGATTAGGGATTAATCAGCTGTGGCAACAATGCCCAATCACAGGTACAACGCCACTCATCACTCTGTCGGCTGTCAGCTGTTGGGCAACCCCCGCGTGCGAGGCGCTCCCGGCACTCGTACTTCCTGCTCATATCTGGCGAGACTGCTTCCTCCCAGAACAATAAGTTGCATCAGTCGCACACCTTCCCAGGCCGATCAGAGGACTGGGGAACGCCGCCTTTGTTGACGGGTGATTGCATCTTTACGACTCTTCGAAATGAGTTTGTGAAACGGTGAGATTAGAAACGCTAGTCGTTGGGCATTTTAATTTGTGACTTGCTTTTAGTTAAGAAGTCAGCTGTATGAATCGGAAGCGGAACAGGGTGGCTTAAATAGATTGGTTTGTTTGTTAGTATGTTGAAGTCGTATTTTTTTATCTAAAATTCGTAATGTTGGGAATGATCCTATTTTTAATTACCAGGTCGCCGAATTATTACGCAGCTAAAACCCACTGGATGTTGGCGGGAGATGAGCCCGCCATCATGCCTTGCAACGTATTCAAATTTTTAAGGATAAAGCATCTTGTGGTATGAGTGGATAAAACGATCAATTGTATTTTTGTTAAACGTAAGCAGAACTTACTTTATATTTTTCTTGTTAGATACAATTTTATGTTACAACTTAAAGTTAAGAATGATTATACAATGAAACCCAACAATACAAACTTTTGTTCAATAATCGAAACCACATTGAGGGTTTGAAAATTGTAACTCTATAAACTATATTATCTACTGTAGATTGATAAAGTACTTTGTCAGTTAGATCCATGACCTCTCCGGTGATCTAATTCTATAAATGGTAGTGAACAAATAGTCTCTGACGGGCGGTGCCGATCTATTAACTTGTCACTATGGAATGAAATATTCAGTAATTACTATCGGGTCTATTAACATGTGGGGGTTTTTGACCCGGGCGTCTGCCTTTCTAGCCTCGACTGTTGCATGACCCGTCTACAACATACAATGGCAGTTAAACCCTGCCTCAAGCCGGCATCGGTTCTACCGACCACTCAAGTCTTTGGCCTGCCTCACTGACAAATTATACTGTAATTCGGTTTGGAATACACAAGGTCGTGTCACGCTGGAGTGCGACCATATTGGGGTTATTTATTCACAAGAAATTATAATTTTGTGTCTACAAAAAAATCAGTGTAAGTTTTAAAGTTTATTTATGGCCTTGTACTTTTTAAGGCCCTTCTGTTCTTAGAAAGCATAATTATAATTAATAAATAATAATAATAATTAATAATAACAAAATAACATAATTAATTAATAATTACTTTTTATTATTTATAATTAATTAGCATTAATATGACAGATGCCAGATGAACCCTGTTTCGAACCTTCGAACCTTAATTTTGCATAGGTAAAATATTTGACCAATATTAAAATTATATTATTATTCATTGATTATTTGGAAAGCACTATAACCAGTAAATATAGTTAAACTTCATTACACTCATGATAGTTTATTTATGATTAACTATAATGTCTCAAACTAAAGGTCTCTTAAAAAATGCAATATTTTAAGACAGATTAATTCAAGTAAGTAGTAAATTAAAATATTTTCGAAAGTAAATAAATAAAAGTACATCTTATTTAAATTGTTAAGTTTATCTACAAGGCATCTCAACAAATAATACCTAAAACAATATCCAAAATTAAAATGTTAAACTAATCCAAGTAAAATTGTAATTGCATTTTTTAAGAGGTAGGCGACATCTTGCAACCTCGCCCAGATAAAATTGCACGAGGCCTGATTAGAACCAGTGATCAAGTTGGACCAAGCTTGATCAAGCTTTTTCATTCTTGTGGGATTTTGGTGAAGCCTGATCCAAACAATTTCATGGAAATACTTCGTATATTGACATGAGTCTCAGACCTATGTCGAGCGAATCTAAAACAGCAAAGGAAGATTTATTACAGTACTAACTCGGCTGTGCTGTTAAATTATTCTCGTAAAGACTAAAATTCGAACCCACCCGAAGTTACTGCTAATTTTGGTTCTCGTATTCTACGACTTGTAAAATTGTCCTACAAAACTAAATTCAAAGGTCTAATCTATTAACGTTTATAATATAGTGAATATAATTTTGTCTTGTTGTAAAATGCACATTTTTGGGAGGAAAACTAAACCAATCCGCATTTTAGTGTTCACATATCTCATTCTCTAACCACAATAAGAGAATTGTTACAAGTTACTTAGGACTGTGACTAGCATTAACCGCGGAGGGCAGTAAGGGCCAAGGGCGGGCCTGAGACTTTCCTCCCTAAATACTTCCCTTCAACGTATTGACTACTAGTAGTGTCTATCGAAGGGAAGTGTAGTGGGGAGCAATTCTTGGGCTCACAGTTACCTATCCGTTCTTGGGTCCTACGCGCTTTACCTATCCGTACTCCATTTCCACACTCTAGTTCGTCACCTCTAGTATGTGGGTCAGCAACTCCCACCGCTGACCACTCCCTCGCGGTCCTCCGTGTCGGGGCGGGGGCGAGGCCCGGGGGTCGTGGGAGGCCGCGGACGGAGCCCAGGTTGGCACTCAGGGAACTGGAGGTCGTCAGACTGTAGGTGTATCTTCCACTATCTCATACTGAAGGTCGCAGGAGAAGGGTGCCTTAGCGCTAGTCTTTAAGGCCTTAGTTCAGACACTGGTATGTGGTTTTGCGAAACCCTAAAAAGTGAAAAGTGTCGTAAAGATAAAAATATAGGAAATTAATGCAAAACAATAGATACTAGAAACTTTATTTGACTATCAACATTGTAAAGTACGGAAGATTTATTGCGCAAACTTACATTCAACTAAATCCCTAATTACTTCAATTAAAAAAATATATAAATATATATATACAGTTGTATTCTTCGTGTTATGTTGGTTATTAAGATATTTTCACGTAGATTTAATTTTAAACATCTTCTATTTAAGTATATTTATTTCGAAGTTTTATCAGAAAATATTTTGCCATTGAATGCTGCATATCATATAGGTCAATGGTGTGACCCCGGTCTGCTAGGTGCTCACCATGGCATCGCTAACAACCAACTATTGATATTCCTAGAAGCTATTCATAGATCTTTTAATTCTACATTAATATTTTTTTAAATCAAATTGTTTCCCAGTGTCATTTAGTTAGAGGGTACCATTAAACAAATTATTATAAAATCGCAGATTATGTTAATTAAATTTGACTGATATAGTTTAAAGAAGCAACGAATATAGTATTCAAAGTTATTCTTATCTTCCCGCAAAACCCTTGTTTGCTGAAATGTTGTATGTATATCTCTGCTGCTGAAGGTTTGGTTGCATTATTTCTGATTTATCAACATATTTAACACTACAATATTAACGTTATCTGTTGAGTTTGATTGTTATTCCATTTGTTTGGGTATTGTATTTTTTCTGTTGATGTATTCAATATTTTCGTTACTTCCGTTGTACTCGTAATATTTTTACAAAATAATAAGACCCAAAAGTTGAAAACTTTGAAGAACGCAAGTGACAGCCGGACAATACTTGACAGTTAATTGTTTTGTTGAGACAATGGGACATTTTAGCATCAAGGTTGGGCTCGCCAATCGTAAGTTGGCAGTTGGCAGTCGGCAGTCGCGCCTCCGAGCTGGGCTAGGGCAGGGTAGGTGGGCAGTCGTCAGCCTTGGGGGGCGTCGCGCGTCGTTCAACCGTCCATGTCAAAGACCCGAGAGGGATAACGACAAGTTTACTGGAGAATACTTTGATCGATCATGTCGATCAATCTTTATAGAGAGAAAATTAATCAATCCGATTAAATCAATCGATATTAACGTATCGTTCCCATGACGATTGCTATATCCTCGCTCCCTCCCTAGAGAGATTGTGAGTAACATTGTTGGTAGGATACGTTATAGATTAAGGCCGATTTGTATTTCCAACCCCCTGCAGAAGTGGGGTTTTTCGACGTTCATAAGTTGTTTAGTCTTTCATTTTATGTTATTCAGCTACATAATAACCTTCTTGTCCACATAGCTTTGCTGACTGTTTTAGGCATTTTGTAACATGGTGGAGCTATGATTCTGGCGGGAGTCTGACGTATATAGAGTTGTGAGCTACAACAGTTGTGCGTTGTGGGGCATTTGGCCGGAAGGATAGTTAAGCCGGTGCACGATTACCTAGTATAATAGAGACTTAAGATTATTTTCTTTCCTCTAGGCAGAATATTTAGTGAGAATCACTGGATTTGATTCTGTACTACTTAAAATGGGGTTGTCTGTCAAAAAAATGAATACTTAAACTTAAAAGCCTAGTGCTCTGATGGTACATTAAAATTTAACAAATACATCTTACTGAGATGAGCTTTGCAGGGAATGCTTTCAGTCAGGTCTACTAGACTGTAGTGAGCAAGTAATTATCGATGCTTCAATCAAAACAAGAATGAGATTTGTACCCTTGTCAGAACGTGTCTTACCGTGACCATTGTCGATGGGGTAGCTGCGCTGTTAACCCTGTGACGTACGAGGGTCTCTCAAAAGGTCCACACCCAACCCTTGTCAGAACGTGTCTTACCGTGACCATTGTCGATGGGGTAGCTGCGCTGTTAACCCTGTGACGTACGAGGGTCTCTCCAAAGGTCCACACCCAACCCTTGTCAGAACGTGTCTTACCGTGACCATTGTCGATGGGGTAGCTGCGCTGTTAACCCTGTGACGTACGAGGGTCTCTCCAAAGGTCCACACCCAACCCTTGTCAGAACGTGTCTTACCGTGACCATTGTCGATGGGGTAGCTGCGCTGTTAACCCTGTGACGTACGAGGGTCTCTCCAAAGGTCCACACCCAACCCTTGTCAGAACGTGTCTTACCGTGACCATTGTCGATGGGGTAGCTGCGCTGTTAACCCTGTGACGTACGAGGGTCTCTCCAAAGGTCCACACCCAACCCTTGTCAGAACGTGTCTTACCGTGACCATTGTCGATGGGGTAGCTGCGCTGTTAACCCTGTGACGTACGAGGGTCTCTCCAAAGGTCCACACCCAACCCTTGTCAGAACGTGTCTTACCGTGACCATTGTCGATGGGGTAGCTGCGCTGTTAACCCTGTGACGTACGAGGGTCTCTCCAAAGGTCCACACCCAGCTCTGGCTAGGCGCTAATATAATAATAATAATGTTTATTCTTGTGTAAAATAAGTTACAACACAGTACACAACCGTTTTATAATACATTTCGTGTACATCACCCAATGTATATACACGAATGTACACTGTACATACAATATACTAAACAATGCAAAATAAACATAGCCAATCAAAAATTGGTTTTCCTCATTGATACATTCACTATACATTAATCTCAATACAAAATAAGGCACATTTTTTAATTCCATTTAATGACTAAAGGAAATTTTAAAATACAAAATAGGATGAACAAACAAAAATTAAGTTAAAAATTAAAAACAACTAACAAGTCATGCAATGTAACGATAAAAATACACATTAACACCAGGCGATGTCCTCAAAACTAATTATATATATTTGAAAGATTAGTACTCATCAATGATATATTTAACATACACGATTGTCATTCCTGTCACATTTAAACATGCAAAGCTTCTTATGAAAACCAAATAAACGGTATCAGGAAACTGAGACATATTTTCTCCTTTTTATCCCATTTTAATGTATAAATTGCTATTTATTTACTATACATAGAATATAAAGTACGATAGGATGTACAGAAAATCGTCGAAACACTTTTTTTTTAAATGTCCGCCCAAATTTCATTTTTGGAGGCACGACAGAATCCTCTGCTACAGACAATAGTTCTAAGAGGGAACATGCCCCTCCCCTCCAGGGTTAAGGGGCAACATATTTCAAATATCCTCTGTTGGTCAATGCTAACTTGACCTGGATATCAGTTTTTAACGAAATTGAATGTTAAAATAAAAATAAAGTCATTGAAATTGATCAGTAAATAAGAGAGAAATGGTAGTATTTGTATTCCCCATAAGAATAACTTGGACAAGGTACTGCGTTTACCGCTAAATGAAAATATCAATTCTCACCGCAACTAGTAATCGTAGAATAATAATTTAAAGTACTGAATTATTTAGTTTTTAAAGTTCTTTTTAATGGCGATAAGTATTTTTTAAGATTTATGGTTTGTTATCAAAAACAAATTTTTTTGATGTTTTAAGTCCTGTAATTTCTGAATCCGAATTTTTCCAGAAATTCGGATGGTGTCAATTTGTTTGAAAACTAAAGATCTACAAACTACTCAAGTTGGATTAAAATAGTTTGAGCCGTTTTTGAGAAATCTGGGTTTTTAATGATTTTTTGCGGTTTTGAGGGGAAAATTAACCCTTAAAAATAATAAATTCAAAAAATGTAAAAAATACCTGGAGATATCGTGGATAAGTTCCAAATTTCATCAAAATCGCTCCACTGGAGTCGTCTCTAGCTCTGTACACATCCATAAAGACAGACAGACAGAGAGATCACGTAAAAATCACTTTTTTGGATTCAGGGAGCACTAAAACTAATATTTCCACTATCAACTCAAATTCTAAAATATTGACGAAAACAATACTTTCTAAATATACTATGTACAGGGGGGAGAAAGTAAAAGCCTCTAAAGGAAAACCTGTGTTTAGGCCCTTCTTAGAGACTGGGTGAGCAATTGATTATTATTTTATAGTTATTTATATTTTTTAGAAAATGACTTTATAATTATTTTATTTTCGAGGGTGCCTTAAAATTGTTAAAAAATATGATAATATAGTTCGATTTTTACAATAGTACTGAAGAGAAAAACACGTAAAACAGAGCAAAACAACCCCGTAGCAGCAAACCTGCGTACTCAGCGAATTTCCTATGCATATATATGTATCTTAATACCACATAAAGCTACATACCAAGTTTCTTAAATATACATTCATAAATAAACAATGTATGGCATTTTAATTATTCTCCATAAGAATAACATGGCGGCTGAGTATGCAGGTTTGCTGAAGCAAGGAGCACAAAAAATGGGGTTTTATGCTAATATCAATATAACTCAACTAGGTGAAGTCACATACCAAATTTCATTAATTTATTTTCATAATTAAGGGAGATAAAACGTTACTTATTCTCCATAAGAATAACATGGGGCTGAGTACGCAGGTTTGCTGCTACGGGAGCCTTTGGCAAAAAATTTTTTTTGAGCAAATATCAATGGTCCACAACCAGATGAAGCCGTATACCAAGTTTCGTCAGTATATGTTCATAAATAAGCGAGATATAAAATTTGTATTTTCCTCCATAAGAATAACATTAGACAACGTACTGTGTTTAGCACTTTCAATATTTCGGTAACCAATTGACGTAGAGAAATGATCAAAATACCAAATTGTGTGTTTTTTTAAGCTGAATCCAATGGGAAAACTATAATTTGACTATTTCCAAAATTATATGTAAAAAATTCAAAAAACCCATTTTTGGGGTACAAAACCCCCCCAAAATACCCCTTCGGATAGAGCGATCTGGCTGGTTTTGAAGTCATAAATGTTGCTTTACACGTTTATACCAAATTTCATCAAAATCGGACCATTTTTACGAGAGGTATCGTGCTCACGGACACACACACACATATCTGATATATATATACAGTTTCGAACGAATGGTGTTTTTGGGGTCTGGGGACCTCAAAACGAAAAGTTATCATGGTCCCGGGCCTAGGTCTTACCATGCCGACTACGGTAATAGCTTCTTCCCTATAGGGGAAATTCGCTAAAAACTCTTAGATGAGTTAACTCAATAAGCAAGCACCTAACTATATTTCATACAATTGTGTTATTTTAACATCTCTTCTATATTATTTACCTTTGCAATGCGGAAATTTACAGTATGTTGAGAGTGAAAAAACTGCTTATCCCAAAGTCTAGCCTATTGGAATACGCTTTAATGCTGTTGTGTACATTTCCACTCCTAATCTAAAAGATTCTAAAGGACTTAAAAACAAACTATGATCTTAACGGTAAAATGCCAAGTTGTTTAAAAAGTGGAGAAGAAGGTTCCATTCTGTTTTTCCGTAACATTACCATAATGATCTTTTTCTATGTTATTGCTATTTGCTTAAGCGTTGTTATATAGGCCCCCCCAACAAGGGATGCCATATTGAAGCCGAGAATGAACTAATGACAAATATAATGACCGCAAGATCTCTACAGGGCATAAATATCTTAAATAATAAATCCGACGAAGTGTCGATACTAACTGACTTTGCAACTTTGATGTGTGATATTTCCAGATTGCTATACAAAATAATACCCAAGTATTTAATTGTGGAGTTATTTTTAATGAGAAGGCATTGACTGTTACCTGTTGAACTTCCTGAACCTCCACCAATCACCAGTCGCGCTAATGACTCTCCGTTGTGTTTCAGGTCGTGGTGTTGGGAGTAGCTAGTGCCAAGATAGGAGGCTGGGACACGGCGCCAAACACGCAGTACCACATCCAGACCGACGAGGGGCCCGAGAGGTACTTCAAGTACCAGACCCTCAGCGGGCAGTACCGCAAGGAGAAGAGACTCGAGGACGGCACAGTGGTGGGAACCTACGGGTGGGTCGACTCCAACGGCTACCTCAGACTCCGGGACTATATAGCCGACAGCAAGGGGTACCGCATCGTACGCACCAAGAAGGTCCTAGTAGGAGTCGACACGCCCATCGGGAACGCCGTGTCGGCGGCGAAGAAGGTGCCCAGCCAGGGAGGAGTGGGAGTCGAAAACGCCAAGATATACGAGAAGCCGAAGCCTTCCTACGTTTCGTCCACCTACCGCCCCGAGCTGGCTTCCAACTCCCTGGACTATGCTTCCTCCACCGTGGCTCCCATCTCTCTCAGCGACTACTTGAAACAGAGTAAAGAAAGTTATCCTTCTTCAACCCCAAGTCCGTACGTGAAAGAGGTCTACATCACCCCCAACTCGTACTACCCTTCGTACCCGTCCAGCACCCCTGAGCCCTACTACGAGGCCACCACCCCTACCCCCACCCCCGCCCCCATCAGACCCCAGACCTTCCGACCCTACTTCGACCCCAACTCCATCTCCCAGAGCTACTACCCCTCGGCCACCAGGCGTGTCTACGACACCGTCGGTGCCCAGCAGTACTCCTCGGGCCGAGAACAACTCCCGCTGTACGACGGCGTCTCCATGACCCATGACGGTTTCCGGTACTACCTCCCCAGGCACTACCACGAGGAAGAGACTCTCCCCGGCGAGAAGCGCGCCGGCAGCTTCGGCTATGTCGACCCCTTCGGCATCCGCAGGGTCATATACTACAACTCCTCCCCGGGTTCGGGCTTCGTCCACCGGAAGAACAACCGATATGTCGGCTTCGACTCGACCCCGTACGACCCCAGGTATTAGAGTCACCTGGGAAAGTCGATCATCGTTGGCTATTGACAAAATATGAAGCGAGAATTAAAGTCAATGCAAAATTGTTCAAATGTTAAACCTTCTACTTATATTTCGGAATGAAAGATGCATTCTTTGTTTAATATCACCATAGATCGTTATATTCAGACACATTGACAAATTTACAAATATAATGACACCTTTATGTTCGTCTTAATTATTTCAGGAAATTTAAGTTTTATTCTTGTGATTCCATCAAAACTTCTTTAAAAACTGGAACTACTTAGTTCTATTACGGAATATTTTACAACACAGAATACCTGAGTTACTTGTATGTTTAGTCTTAGTGTACCTTAAAGACATAACCAAGAAAATCGGAAATACATACCACGTCCGGCCCTGGTGGGCGATCATAGTGTCATATTATTGTTACATAAACTGTGATCCACTTAGCTCTACGGTGTGTAGATAAGACTCATCTAAGAAATGGGGAATACAAGTATTCACTAATAATTTATTTTACTAAATAATTAAATTAGATATTATTTTACATGATTGTATATAGTAGTCGAATAAGTTAATTATGTTATTAAGCATGTATTATATGTTTTACTCTGTTTCCCAACTTCAAGTTGTCAAATGTGTTGAAGTGAAATTTAAGACCAATTTTTCTGTAGTAATTAGTAACATGCTAATTCATTCATCAAATAGTTTTATTTGATTCTAATCACCATTCCCATAGTTCCAATCTACACAGTTCTATAAATTGAAAACACTTTTCTATAGACAACGATGTTTCTGCTTTCTAACTTGCAGCTGGAACTAAAATCTCTACTTAACCTAGTTTATGGTTTGGTTGATGCCATTTTGGGATGTTAGGAACCCTGTGACGCTGGAGTTAATTGTTTGTTTCTCTTCAGTGACACATTATTTTGTCGACCTCCATCCTCCACGTTTGAAGAGGCGGGTTTCCCAATCTCTAGCATCAGATCGCCCACTGAGATCGCACACATTCCATGTCTCCCATTGGTCATCTGACATTGGCCTCAATTCCATCTTATAGTTGTGTCAGAACCTTCGAAGATGCCAAGAAACTGTCGTATCTGTCCCTGGATAGTTCTCTATACTATTCATTGTTCCCTTTAGTTTTAACACCGTGTATTGGCCTCAATGCTATCTCATAGTTGGCAGAATCTTCAAAGCCGCATTATCCGCCCTTCATTGTTTCTCTACAATGATTGTTAGTCACTTCTTACTTTTTTCTAGTTAAAATCCTCTCCCTCAACTTATCATTGGATCCCAACAACTGTAATGTTTCTGTTTCAATTTATTTGTTTATGGAAGAACGCATTCACCTCATGAGTTCATGGTAGTAACAAAAATTGTGGTTGTCATAATAATTACAGGGTTTCTAAAACATCTGCATGACCTTCATTTGAGTTATCAAAAATGTATTTGTTCATAACAATTCTTAGCCGAAACACATTGACATTTACAGTTATATTGGAAAATATCCTTTTACCTTGGGAATATTTTTCTGCGTTTTCTCTATTGTGTGGCTCTATTTAAATAATTTATCTTTTCGAATTCCAGTTGAATACGGTAGTTAGTTGTTGTGGCACAGTATACAACCAATTGTATTGTATTAAGTTTTATTTTCTGAAAAATCACCCTTGAACTTTATTTTATATTTCAAATGGATTTTATAACGTTAATAAATTAATACTTTATATTTACATTCCGAGCAATGTTTGTTATGAAATTGGGTACAGTATGACATGTTGATAATATTTATTTGACATTACACGACTTAGGATGTAGATAATCAATGTTCATTCGATACTAGTTGATCATTTTATACATGTAACCGCAGATGAAGGTAGTTGTTCAGTGGAACGGCTGAGCGATGGGTTAGTTTAGATTTATTGAGAGGCTTCTTTGTCAGACAATATTTTATAATGTGCCAAACAAAAAAATAATCCGAATGAACTATGGTTACAACGTCCTGTCCTAAGCATTTAAATATGCTAACACATCTCAAAATTAGGTATAAGAGTTTAGTGTGATTCTAGTGATAGGTCATAATATTTAGTTTAATTATTAATTTAGTAATACGTTTAGCAATAAACTTTGTGACATAATATTGTATATTTTTTCCAATCCCTACAAACCACCTTAGAGTTAGCTAATCTTCATATACTTGTTTTTTCCAATCACTGCCATCTGGATAAAAACACAGAGTCCCAAGCTTGAGAATAGAGCAGTTGAATCTTTGCTATTTTGTTTCTGAATACTTTGAATTACAGCCTAAATATTTCAAATATAAAAAAATATGGCGAACATACACACAGACACAGTCAGGATGGGTGAGGAGAACGAGCAGCAAAACACCTTATCAGGTGTGCAAGTCATAAAGAATCCCCCATCCTGTCTGCTTGGTCATATTTTTCATTTATTTTTAAGGCTGCAATGGTAATAATTTGCAGAGCGTTTAGCCGAATTGCAATCAGTTAATGTCAGGTTTAGTGGATATGAGACACGGAATAATTTTGTCCATTGTTTTCACTCCCACTCTTCGTTGAAACATGTATTTAAATAAAAATTAAGTTTAACAAAATAACATCAATTTATCATTGTCACCATTGTCACAGTTGGGAAGATCTTGAAATCAATTTCTCAACATTTTAATATGTACAGTTCACAGTTTTTAACAAATTTGAAATACGCAAAAAAGGGTTTTGACAACTTGCAGAAAATAATGACTGTCACTGGATACATTAATTCTACACCAAACTTCCTAAATCGTATGCTTTTTGTATACTTTACTATAATAACTAATAGTTAAGTGACAAAAGGCTATTTTTATACTGATGTGAAAGGCTCGAAAATCGCATCCAAGCTTCTGCTCTAATATCAGTACATTTATTAAATCCAGTTTTATATGACACTGGAATATCCAGTCGGTATCCAGTTAATATTCAACAACAATTTTTCCCCGTTGGTTATTTTTTATTTTATTTATTGACCTATTTAACAATAGCACACGTAATTTAATATACGTGACCATAGAAAGTTTATTTCAAACAAAATTGTATTTTAAAAGACTCTTGGCCAAACAACCTCAACTAGAGTGAAAAGTTACCTTCCAAAACAAATTGAAGTAGCGTCTACGATATCTCGAACCTTTCAGTTAAACCTTTAAATAATAAATTGTAGATTGAAAAAAGGTATCTTTCATACAAAAGCTTGTACAAAAGTAAATGTAGTATTGTTTTAAATTAAGGTGTCTACCTTAGTATGATACTGAACACATTACCACTTAATATTACATGACTATTTGCTCTCGGTTCAAACTAGAACCAAAGGTCCACTCCAACCACTACAATATTTGCTCTCGGTTCAAACTAGAACCAAAGGTCCACTCCAACCACTACAATATTTGCTCTCGGTTCAAACTAGAACCAAAGGTCCACTCCAACCACTACAATATTTAGTCCCTGAATTGAGAAGTTTCCCTCCTGAACTTTAAAATTCAGGTGATTAAGAAATAAGCAATAAGACAATGAATTCCTCCAGTATTACAAAAATCAGTATTATTGTTAATGAAAACCCATTTACAGTGACATAGATTTGTGTTTAAATACAGTGGAAATCAAAAGTGTACATATTAGGTTAGACTATTTGTTCAGCAGTTATTTGAAAGGCAGCAAAACAAAAACAACCCGCGGGCGAGTGTAGCAAACATACTTATAGGGATAATAAGAATGCACAATCCTTGCCTCCTCCGGTATCGGCTGCCTCAACATCTCTATTAGCTTATCAATATTTTCAGGTATAGTACTTACTTTAGTAAATAGTAAAACTAAAAGTAAGGACCAAATAATCAAATTAATCAAAGATACGAATCTTGATTAAATAGTTTTTTATTAATAACCTTGTTTTCTTTATTCGGTAATATTTCATCATATATTATGGCAAGAATGTAAATGCAAATTGAATCAACAAAATAAATTTGTTCATGTTTTAATTCTTTTGGATTGATTGATTCAAACTAATCAGCTTGCTTAGAAGATTCGAACAGTCCATTACTGAAACATAAATAAAGATATCGTCCTCACTAACCTTACCAAGGCAGTGGTACTGCTTTTCAGTGCAAATAGTTAAGCAGTGTTAACTCCAGGATAGAGTAAGAGTTCAGCGGTGGGAACTGAAATTTCCCGCCCGTAAGAAATCAGAGGAAAGTGTTCGAAGGTTAGGTAAGTCACTGCAAAAGGAAGTATTAATTGAACTGAATCGGCTCTCGGAATGAACACCTGGCCTGCACTTGACACTTACAGCTCAGAACAGCTGTAACAGATTCATAATAAGCCACTTGGCTACGTCTAACTGTGCCGTGGTGTAACTCAACAATGATTATACTGTTGAGATAACCAGGGATCGTAAACGCTGCTCTCTCCAGTGCAGTCCTTGTCATGGACTGATTTGGTTGTAAACACACGTCCGTGCTGAGCTGTACAGGTAGTTCCGTCCAGGGTGATGTACAAAGTGTAGGGGGTGGTACTCGAATGACAGCTGATATCATCCCCTTACGCGATAACAGAGCGTACTCCTAGTTATAAGATAACATTAAAACAATTGGAATAAATCCTATGAGTAGTTTTAACAATATGGTTTTAATAGTAGGCCCTTCAGTTCGACAAAATCTCAATAACTTAGTAAATTTGTCTGAGGCACCCATGACTACAGATAGATTACTGTAGTCAATACTGTCAAACAAATCCGTCTGTAGGCACCGTTCTTCAAGGCACTTCAGGTATCCAAAGCCATGTTGTTAAACTTATGGAAGAATAGGAATACATCAACTGAATAATTTTAACAGCTATAGATTTACTAACAAAGCACAATACTTTAGCAAGAACAGTTGTTACAGACAACAAACAATTACAATACAGTCACTTCTGGAATGATAATTCATAGGTTATGAAGGGAGTTAGTTATACATTCAGAAGTAAGAGACGAACATTTACGATGAAGGGTTCCACCCCCAATTAAAATCCAACTTGCCAGTAAATAGTTTTTAACATAAAAACGCGCAAAATTGAATGGCTTTTAGAGTTTAAATCAAAAATCAAAATAAATAAAAGGAAGAATTACATTATATGTAAATTTACCAGTACATGACGTTTGTTATTACAGTGTTCATTGTCGAACAAGTTTTTCTTCCATTCTTGTATAGATGAAAACCAATTCTTGTCCCCCGTAAAAAAAATTATCGTGAATAAAAGCACCATTGTCGCTTCTAGTCTATTGAAAATCGGGGAGGTGGTCGAGAGAGTATTTAGTGAGAGGGAGGGGGTAAAGAATTAAGGGTGGAAGTGGAAT
This sequence comes from Allygus modestus, assembly GCA_963675035.1. Lineage (NCBI taxonomy): Eukaryota > Metazoa > Arthropoda > Insecta > Hemiptera > Cicadellidae > Allygus > Allygus modestus. Next base: position 139,020,798 of record OY776117.1, read on the forward strand.
GGGTAAGAGGGGTGGATGGTGTCGGGTATACGTTTGTGTCTTGGCGGCCGGTGAAGGGCTCGGGGCCGTATTAATCGGATTTTTGTTGATGCCGTTTCGTGAATCCCGGGAAGGTAAGGACTCGAGGACAGAAGTCTAGTCTGCCCTATCTGAACTTGGCCACATCGGTGGAAGGAGAATAGGTGACAAATGTTGACGGGGCTCCAGCCCTCTGCGACTCTCTCCTACCAATGTTAACTTTTAAAGCCCGTCCCTCTTCAACGGATTATCTGAAATCGAAAATTTATGGTTAATTTTAAAACGCAAAAAAAACTAGAATTTCATTGAGATGAATTTCGACATTACAAATAACGATAATTGTTTTGCTCATTGAAATCGCTAGGTAATTTTTGCTCTTTTAAATGAACCATAAGTCATTGATTCCGGATAATCCGTTGAGGAGGGACGGGCTTTGAAAGTTAGCATTGGCCATATGAGGGAAGCAGGTGGAAACGCGTAAATTGTCGTGACTGGAGTCCCTTCTTCCCCTACTGCCGCTGCACTCTGCGCTCACTACTAACTGGCAATATTATGTTATGAAAAACCAAATTTTAACATCTATTTAAAACTTAATTAGATTTGTTAATGTACTATTTATACCCTTACTAGATTACAACTTTTAAGTGTGTGAAACACAATTAAAGTTTTGAAAATAATTTAATTATTTTATTAAAACCCATTAGCATTACTTAAAAATAACTTTTTACTTCTTGCAATTCAACCCTCCTTGAATGATTGATTCAAAATTTAAAACACGTTTCAGACTGCCCGCCATACTCAGGGTGTGGAAAGGTGAGCAACAGTGGCTTCTCGCCACTTTGTTCCCACCCGTGATGTCGTTGCTGACGCCAATTCTATTGTCCTGGTGTGCGAAATCGATACCATGTTTGACACTCAAAATAACCTTGATCCAATAATTTTGGTTCCCATGCGAGTTTGCGCAAATACAAAGAGTTTGTACTGCGTGACTATCTGAAACGGGATTTTTTGCAGGTGGAGAATTTCAACTACACCATTACGACGTGGTGTGTAATGGTTATCTTCAATATTCATGCATTGGTAAGTGCATATAGTTCCTGGTTCAATTAACCATATGTGATGTATAGCAATATACAAGAAGGTCATACATTTCTGCACACTCAAACCTCAAACTAAATAACAATTATGGATAAACAAATTAATTTTGTGAGGTACCTTTAATAACAAAGCATAAAACATATCTATCTTTTATTTTTACGTTATTAATTGTTCAAGAGTCTCAGGTTCACCATCAGAAATGAAATCATATATATTTTATATTTGCCAGAGTTTTATCAAATTTTAAATGTAGGGACGGACATATTATACGACAATTAAACCAAAGCAATTATGGATAGACATTTTGCATTTACCCATATTTTTACTGGCACATTTAGGAGTGTCAGATTTATTTTTTACAAAATATAAGGATATAAAATTAATAATATAGTCCAATTTCTTTGACTTGGAAATTGTTCATAACCAGATGATGAACTATAGTTGTAGAAAAATAAATTATAATCCCAAATCAATTTTGATTCCAAAGAAATAATTCTACAATTGATGCGATATACAAACTATTAACAATTTTAATGACAAACATTGATGCAGATCTTCCATCTCTTAGTATATTTCTTGATTTATCCCGTGCTTTTGATAGTGTTAAGCATAATTAACTCCTTAATAAACTTCGATTGATGGGGGGTTTAACAGGTCAGCACTTGGATGGATAATCATTTCTAACAGGACGAAAACAGAGATAAAGAATACAACCCATCCAAAAAACAAGAATATCATCTGATAAGATTCATGGAGTACCACAAGGACCATTATTTTTCATTATTTACATGAATAATCTACCATCCGTCGTAAATAAAGGAGAAGTCATACTATTTGGAGATGATACAACTCTCAATGTTATCGAAAGTTCAAATAATCATTATCATCTGATTATAAAGATCATCTTTCATTCAAATTTATAAAAGGTAACAATGGTTTATTGATAAAAGTTTGATAGTAAATGGTTTAAAATAATCAGATTTACAATATAATAAACAAGTTAATAATGAAACAATTCAACATGTTCTACTTGGCAACTCAACAATACCACTGGGAACTGAGTATACATTTCTAGGTTTAACATTACAACCCAATATTTCATGGTCACATCACATTGATCAAATTTGCAAAAAAGTCAAATTTTTTATAAAACGTCTTTCAAAATGTTGTAATTTAGACATAAATAAAATGGTACATTATGCTTATATCCATTCACATATGTCATATGGACTAATTATATGGGGTTCATGACCAAATGCCAAAATCATTTTTAAAATGCAGAAAAAGCTATAAGATCTTTTTATCAAACCTCAAGAAGAATATCGTACAAGCAACTAATTAAACAATTTAACATTCTAACATTATTAGTGAATTTCCTATGGAAAGTGAACTATTAGCATGACCCGCACGGTAAAACTTAAGCCCTGGACCACTTACAACACGTTTTGGGGTGTCGTTCAAAATTATATATATATGTGTGTGTGTATGCACTCTAGCGGGCACATGTTTTGTCCGATTTAATTCAAATTTGGTAGGGACGTTCCTTTCTATGATCAGTTAGACAAGTTCGTTGGGCAAAACAATCGGAAAACTGTAAATCCTTTTAGCGAATTTCCCCTATAGGGAAGAAGCTATTACCGTAGGTCTCATAGTAAGACTTAAGCCCGAGACCATGATAATTTTTTGTTTTGAGGTCCCCAGATGACAAAAACACTATTCGTTCAAATTTATATATATGTATATATATATATCTCTCTCTCTCTCTCTCTCTCTCTATATATATATATATATATATATATATATATATATATATATATATATATATATATGTGTGTGTGTGTGTGTGTCCGTGAATGCGATAACTTGAGTAAAAAACGTCCGATTTTGATGAAATTTGGCTCAAATGTGTAAAATGACATTCGTGACTTTAAGTTCGAAAACCAGAAAAATCGGACCATGGGAAGGGGGGTTTATGGGGGTTTAAAATTTTTCAAAAATCAGTTTTTTGCATTTTTCACCCTAAAATTTTTGAACAAATTAATTTTGGTTTCGACCATGTTATAGAGCTTAAAAAAACAAATAATATAGTATTTTGAATTATTAACCTAGGTTTAGTGGTTGCGGAGAAAATCCAAAAAAACCTGCTCATAAAATCGCCCATGTTAATCTTATGGGAAAAAGGTTTTTGGCTTTTCCTCCGTTTATTTTAATGTAAACTTCAAATTTGCTTTTACCAATCTGTTCAGTTCCACAAAACGATCATTTTGGTGTTTAAATTGTGATTCTACGCCCAACCGTTGCAGAGATATTCAAAGTGCTAAACACAGTACGTTGTCCAATGTTATCCATATGGAGAATAAATCAAATTTGATATCTCGATTATTTATGAATTTATGTTGATGAAAATTGGTATGTGGCTTCACGTAGTACTGGTATATTGATATTTGCACAAAAAATTTATTTTTTGTTGATTATTCCCATAGCAGCAAACCTGCATACACAGCCCCCATGTTATTCTTATGGAGAATAAGTAAAATGTAATGACTCCCTTAATTATGAACATGAATTAATCAAACTTGGTATGTAGCTTCACTTGGTTGAGTTATATTGATAATTGCATAAAAACCCATTTTTTTTGTTCCTCGTTGCAGCAAACCTGCTTACTAAGCCCCCATGTTATTCTTATGGAGAATAACTAAAATGTTATATGGCGCTTATTTATGATTGAATATTGATGAAACTTGGTATGTGGCTTCGCCTAGTTACATTATATTTATATTTGCATAAAAACCAATTGTTTATGTTCCTTGTTTCAGCAAACCTACGTACTCATTACCAATGTTATTCTTATGGATAATAATTAAAATCACTTATATGTGAATATATTTTTATGAAACTTGGTATGCGGCTTTATGTGGTATTAAGACAAATATTTTTCATTTGAAATTCGCTGAGGATGCAGGTTTGCTGCGACGGGGGTATTTTTATATTAATATTTCAAATTTAAAGTTGTTGGGCCCTTAGAGAGTCAGAAAAGGCCCGGATGTAACATTAATGCTTCTAAAAAGATGGGAATTAGTGAGGCGAAACTTTTAAACCCTCTATCGTCATTCTATCATAAACATTTACCGAGTTATTAAAGAAAATGTGTATCGACTAAACACAGTATGTTGTCTTATGGGGGTTTTACATTAGAAAAGCCTGTTATTCATTTGTTGGTGTACTTTTATCATTCCCAGCAACCTCACACCTACTTTCAAGCCTGACTGGACCTTCTTCTAACCTTATAATGCGCAAAATTGTATTCCCAACATTGCAGGTAAATAAAACCAGGAGCATCAGAACAGACAAAACATCTGTGTTGTCAGATTTCAATAAAATTGGAATAAATGTGTGTTTTTACTCTGGTTTTGACTTTTAAAAGTTTTGTTTGTGGAAATTCACTTCTCTCCCGTCAGCGTGCTGCGAGCGAACTCGTTTTCAATTTTTATATATCAAGCAGAAAGTTTTGTAGTTACATTTGAACATTGATAAGTTTTCATTCAGAAAACAAATTCATAATTGTAACACGAGAAATATCAACCTTACATTCACATAAAGATGACTAGACTACATATCAATCAAAATTTACAATAAAATCCCTTCAGAAATAATATAACACAATTCAAAAATAAGTTAAAGCAATACTTATTGAGACACGTCCATACAAAATTGAAAACTTTTTTAATGAAAATACAGCATACATTTTAAAATCAAAATTTTGTAGTTTCAAGACTGGTCAAGATGCTATTAATTATTATTAGAACTACATTCTCTGTTAATTTAATGTAGTCTCAACCGTAAATAAAGAAGTAAAGAAAAAAACAAATATTTTGTTTTGTCTAATTTTATTTGTATCTATTTCAGTTCCTAATAAAAATGTACTTTTTAAATGCATCATGATGAAATATTTCAGTATTTTCATACTTCATAACAATTTAACATAAAACATTTACTTTTACTATTTTATAATTAAGGTTCAAAACCAACCCCTGTGTAATAATATGAACGATATATTGAAATAAAAACGATTTGTTGTTGAAGAATTAATACCAAATTATGTATTCAATTATCTCCGGAAAAATACAATTTAACTTTTCCGCTAATATTATATTACATTATAGTTACACTAAATATTTCAAAAATGTCAGATGTGTTATTGCTATCCCGTTTATTACAATGGAACTCAGTTCTAGTGCCTTCAACTGCAAGAATGCAGTGTTCTAAACAGTTAAGTTGATCGTAAAATCACTAACTTCCTGTAGGCGAATAATGGTGGCAACGTCAAAAAAGTACAAGGATTTCTGTACAAACAATTCAATAAATTTATATAGTGTACTTTGTTTATTTTTAAGACTTAATGTCAGCACATTAAGTTTTGTAAACAAATTATAAAAATAAAATGAAACAAAGGTTCGTTTCCAGATTATTTGAAAAATTAGCCATCCGACGTAGCAGATTCACCCTCGGCAATATAAACGGAATATCTAAGTTATATTAGTTACTTTGTGAAGAGTTTTTCTAGAAGTTATTAGCTATTATTTGATTAAATTATTGATATGGCTAATCAGTAATTTGTAAGATAAACTGTGGGTATTTTTCGATATCGCAGGATGATGACATATGGCTCAAATGAAATATATTGGCCCAAAGGGTAAATAATGTAAAAACGCAGTTTTTTTTAAAGTGCATGTCTCCAAGATATTATTTTTTTTAAAGTGCATGTCTTCTTTAATGCCAAAAAGTTAGCTTTGTTAGTGAATTTCCTATGGAAAGTGAACTATCAGCATGACCCGCACGGTGAAACTTAAGCCCGGGACCACCATAGAAGTTCCTAACGTGACCCCCTGAACATGTTTGGGGGGTCGTTCAAAATTATATATTATTATTATATAGTTTGTGTGTATGCACTCTAGCGGTCGCATTTTTTGTGCGATTTACTTCAAATTTAGTAGGGACGTTTCTTTCTATAATCAGTTGGACAAGTTCGTTGGGCAAAACAATCAGAAAACTCTAAACCCCTTTTTTGGGGATTATTCTTTCAAGTTTTTGGGCCCAAAAAGGGTCAGAAAAGCCCCGGACGTACAATTAATGCATGTATTAAGATGGGAATTAGTGAAGCTAAAGTTGTAAGCCCTCTATCGTCATTCTAGCATATATATTTACCGAGTTATTAAAGAAAATGTATATCGGCTAAACACAGTACGTTATGGGGTTTTTACATTAGAAAAGCATGCTATTCATTTGTTGGTGTATTTTTTTCATCCCTAGCAACCTCGCACATAGGCCTACTTTTAAGCCTGGCTTGACCTTCTCCTAACCTTATAATGAGCAAATTGTATTCCTAACATTGCAGGTAAATTAAACCAGGAGCATCAGAACAGCCAAAAAATCAATGTTTTCAGATTTCAATGAAATTTGCATAAATGTATGTTTTACACTGGGTTTGAGTTTTACAAGTTTTGTATGTGGAAATTCACTTCCCTCACGTCAGCGTGCTGCGTGCGAACTCGTTTACATTACCACATGCAATGTTCGGAGATTACTTGTGAGCTAATAAACCAAGACTTGAGGCGAAAGTTGCCCCTCCAATGTTGATGCACTGTTTATTGACTCAGCCAACCAAGAAATTATCAACGACGCGTAATGGTGTTTAACGGTCAGCTATGATAAAATATTACAATAAAAAAAATCAAATAACACTGTCAAAAGGCATAAGTACGGAAGTATTGAGGTGGGGCTACCTTTACTTGTTTGTATTTGTGATTTTTCAATTTCCAGTAGTTTTATATGGTACATGCAGCCAATGAAATGTCAGAAATATGCAGTTGCATAACCTCTTCAAAACAATTAAAATGAAATGTTGTGTCAAAGCTAAATCATTGACTACAGTGGTTAAATCTAATAACCGTGTGATCAATGCAAGTAAAACTATCATTTACTATTATTTGTTATTCTTTTTTGCTTATTAATTGGGTTTCGTTATCCAAAATTATACATAACTGTCACATATATTCCTATGGGATCTTGGAGAATCTATAAGTCTATCACAGTTAAGGTCTCCTTAAAATATTAGATTATTATTGCTTGATATATAGACAAGTTGCTCATAGAATTTCAAAAGAAAATCTTCATGTGTGTATCTGTATTGACATTTAAAATGAAAATAGCTTAAATCTAACTTTTTGTCAAATTAAAATAAAAACAAATTATTTTTCTGCAGGTGCTATTCCGCCACCAGCACATGGAACGGACAGTAGGGCCAATGTCCTGGTATTTTCAGATGTCAGAATTTCGTTGCCCCAGGACGTCGTTACAGGGAAAGCTTTGTGACAACAAGCCACGCATCTTTGGCGAGCCCGTGCGACCTGGTCAGTGCTGATGATAATACTCATTCTTCTAGCGACCGCTGCGCAAAGACTGTTCAATGTGAACATTTGGCATCCCGATCAGCAGCAGTAAAAAGGTAATGAACGGCGAGCGGGATTCCCAAACATTCTCAAACTTCCCTTATCCGGAATTACATTTGATCTTGCCGGACTCTCGACCTCCTCACGGGGATCTCTTAGGGGCTATCCACATATTACGTAACAAATTGTTTGGTCGTTTCAGATCCCCCCTCCGCCATGTAACGCACCAAAACACTTGATCATACCCCCCCCGCCCCCTAATGTGTAACGTAAATCAATCGTAGTTTGCTTTAAAACATTTATACCTTTTAAATATCGTTTTACTAGCAATTTGGAATATGGATTTCAATGAATCAAAAAAATAAATGACTTTCTTTTAACAACATTTGTTAATAACTTATTTCAAAGCAAAATGTATACAAACAAAGAAGACTGTTTCTAATAATATAAAAACAAGATACACTATCTCAGCTAAAACGTAACAAATTCAATTTATAACTAATACAAATGCAAAACAACTTAAAAACTAAAGATGTGGGCGGCATTGCGCAGTATTGTATCTAGTCATGATATCACACACTAAAATACCCCCGTCGCAGCAAACTTGCGTACTCAGCGAATTTCCAATACATGTATATATTTCTTACTACCACATAGCCAAAACCACTTACCAAGTTTCTTAAAAATACTTAAATAAATAAGTGATATATAGCATTTTATTTATTCCCCATAAGAATAACATTACGGCTGAGAACGCAGGTTTGTTGCAACGAGGAATTTTTTTATTATCAATATAACTCAACCAGGTAAAGCTGCATACCACGTTTTAATAATTTATGTTCATAATTAAGGGAGGTATAAAACTTTACGTATTCTCCATAAGAATAACATTAGGGATGAGTATGCAGGTTTGCTCCTTAGAGTATAATCAACAAAAAATCAATTTGCTGTGCAAATATCAATATACCAGTACTAGGCGAAGTAATACGTTCATAAATAATCGAGATATCAAATTTTAATTATTCTCCATAAGGATAACATTGGACAACGTACTGGGTTTAGCAATTTGAATATCTCTGCAACGGTTGGACGTAGAATCACAATTTAAAAACCAAAATGATTGTTTTGTAGACCTAAACTGATAGGTGAAAGCAAATGTGATGTTTACAGTAAAATTAATTGAGGAAAAGCTAAAAACCACTTTCCCATAATATTAACATGGAAGATTTTATGAACACGTTTTTTGGGTTTTCTCCACAACCACTTAACCTAAGTTAATGATTCAAAATACTTATTTTTTAAGATCTATAAAATGGTCAAAACGAAAATGGTTAAAAATTTCAGGGTGAAAAGTGCAAAAAACTGAGTTTTTAAAAATGTTGAACCCCCATAAACCTCCTTTCCCATGGAGCATTTTTTTGGTTTTCGAACTTAAAGTCATGAATGTCACTTTACACGTTTTGAGAAAAATTTCACCAAAATCGGACGTTTTTTACTCAAGTTATCGCATTTACGGACACACACATATATATACAGCTTCAGGTTTATATACATATATATATATATAAATTTAAACGAATAGTGTTTTTGGCATCTGGGGACCTAAAAACAAAAAGTTGTCATGGTCTCAGGCTTAAATCTTACCATGAGACCTATTGTAATAGCTTCTTCCCTATAGGGGAAATTCGCAAACAACACAAAACATAAGTGTAAATGTAAAGGAATACAGAACTTCCTAAAAACAGGTTATGTATTTATTTTTAGTTTAACTGTTATTAAAATAGTACGACGGAAGTATTTTTTATGTAACTAACTGTTAACCTTGAGTTAAATATCAATTTGATTTTTTAATTTTGAAAGATTTATAACAGTATCAAAAGATACGGGAGTGCGCCAGCTCTTAGGGTTAATATGTGTGAGTTACGTAACGTTGATCCAAACCTCCCCCCCTCCCCCACATAACTCAGCATAACGCTACGCCAACCCCCCCTTCATTAGGTACTAACTTAATATGTGTATGGCCCATTATCTCGCAGACACAGAGTGCAATTCAGTACACATTAACAAGTAAACACACATAGTGATTGTCTGTGGTTATAAATGTTTCTTAAAACTGATAATTATTCAGACTGTATTAATTAGGATAAAACAAGTGGCACAAACCATCAAATGTTTCCTCCAAAAATAACATGATACCTTTGGGGGCCAGTGCTCAGTTGTCCGAGTGAACAAAAATTGCTTTTGGAACATGTAGAGGATAACTAACTTGTTTTATTAACATGGTACGTGTTGTTATAATTAAAGTATGTAAATAAAATGACTTATAACACTTCAAAATATATTTACTCTGACATACAAATCGATAAACATATAAAAAGAAGGCACAAAGACATAGAGGCGGGATCAGAGGATAATCCCTTTAATTTGACTTCTCGATCTTTAAAACTGGCCATGAAATAAAAACATAGCTTACCACACAAAGAAAATAGTTGGGCAATTAAGAAGAAGATTCTCATATTAAGGAAAAAGTAATTATCTACTGTTGCTTTGATTTACTGTTTTGTAAAATTACTGTAGTGTTTAGTACAGTAATTTCAATATCTCTGTAACCAATTGACGTAGAGCAATGATCAAGATACCAAGTCGTTTGTTCTTTAAGCTGAATCAGGAAAATTACAATTTCATTTTTATTTGTACAAACGAAAAAACCCACTTTTGGGTTTTTGGGCCCCCTTCCAATAACCTTAGGATAGGGCGATCTGTCTGTTTTTCGAACCTTAGTTCAAAAATGTTTCATTACACGTTTGCACTTGATTTCATCCAAATCTGACAATTTTTAAGAACGTTTTTGCTCCGACGAACACACGTATTGAACGAACGGTGTTTTGGCATCTGGGGACCTCAAAACGAAAAGTTATCATGGTCTCGGGCTTGAGTATTACCATGCCACCCACCACTACTTCCCTACTCACTAAACGTGTAATTTTCTTCGGGGTACCCAACGTACACCATTAGAAAGTTATAGACAAATTAACAGACATTTGACTGTTGTAATCCGGTATCATCAAGCATAATGTGTGTTGCACACTTATATTGCAACTTAACACTTGGAATAAGTAAACTGAAAACAAGTTCGCACGCAGCACGCTGACGTGAGGGAAGTGAATTTCCACATAAAAACTTGTAAAACTCAATATAAGTGTAAAAACATACATTTTTCCAATTTTTATTTAAATCTGAAAACATTGATTTTTTGGCTGTTCTGATACTCCTAGTTTCATTTACTTGCAAAGCTGGGAATACAATTTTGCGCATTATAAGGTTAGGAGAAGGTCCAGACAGGCTTGAAAGTAGGCGTGAGGTTGCTGGGGATGATAAAAGTACTCTAACAAAGGAATAACAGGCTTTTCTAGTGTAAAACCCCCATAAGACAACGTACTGTGTTTAGTCGATATACATTTTCTTTAATAACTCGGTAAATATTTATGCTAGAATGACGAGAGAGGGCTTAAAACTTTTGCCTCTCTAATGCCCATCTTTATACATGCATTGATTTTACATCTGGGGCTTTTTGACCCTTTTTGGGCCCAAAAACCCGAAATTTGAAAGATTAATACCCAAAAAAGGGGTTTAGAGTTTTCCGATTGTTTTGCCCAACGAACTTGTCCAACTGATTACAGAAAGGAACGTCCCTATCAAATTTTAAGTAAATCGGACAAAAAATGCAACCGCTAGAGTGCAAACACACACACACACACACATATATATATATATATATATATATATATATGTCTATATATATACAATTTTGAACGACCCCCAAAACGTGTTCAGGGGGTCACGTTAGGAACTACTATGTTGGTCCCGGGCTTAAGTTTCACCGTGCAGGTCATGCTAATAGTTCACTTTCCAAAGGAAATTCACTATTGAACGGACTTAAAATGATTAATGGTCAAGAAAACGTCCAAGCGCAAACAAATATCTTGTTTTTATTTAAACACGTTAAGCCAAGTGGAATTACTAGTTTTGGTTATTGGGCTGAGTTGGACAAGTTTGTCAGTTCGACCTTCGTGATGACAATAGAAACATGAGGAGTTTCTACTTTGGGAAACAACTTGAGTTATGTAACATTCGTTCAACTACATTCTACGGTTAGGTGTTGGTGTTTCACAGGCCAAATGAGGTTTACAGGTACCCGTATCTGATCGATTTACAGTTTTAATATTAACGTTTCGCTGCAGACCTTTTGCTCGAATCCAAGCACACTTTTAGGATGTTCGGTTTTCAAATTACAATTTGAACAAAGTAGCGTTCATAAACACTTTATAGACACGGTTATTTTGAGACTACGTCAAAACAACCGACCGTTATAAATATTTACCGAGTTATTAAAGAAAATGTATATCGACTAAACACAGTACGTTGTCTTATGGGGGTTTTACACTAGAAAAGCCTGTTATTCCTCTGTTTGGCGTACGTCAAGTCTTAAAACAATGGCATTTTAAATTAGTATTTACAGTAAAATCTTTCACCGGTCACTTGTTTGGCGCTCAGTTAATATTCTTAAGTTAATATTTCGCCCGCAAGGCGCCATATACACATAATACGAAACACCGAAGAGAGGAGGGGGGTGTGGTATAGTATTAACTGTGATACTTTGGGGGAGAGAAAGAAGTACTGAGCAAGGGTGCGAACTCAATAACTCATTTATTAAACCAATATAGCAAACAAACATATAAATTCCATGGGGTATGTTTTTGGGGTTTGTTGTTTCCCCTGTGATACTTGCATTGGTCATGCGAAACAGAAATTAAACTTACAATCAATTTAAAATTTTAATTGAAATTACTTTGATGTTTATTAGTCTAAAATTCACATTTGATATATAATAACGAGTTCGCACGCAGCACGCTGACGTGAGGGAAATGAATTTCCACATAAAAACTAATACCCCCGTCGCAGCAAACCTGCGTACTCAGCGAATTTCCAATGCATAATATATGTCTTAATACCATATAAAGCCGCATACCAAGTTTCATAAAAATATATTCATATATAAGCGATATATACAATTTTAATTATTCTCCATAAGAATAGCATTGGTGATGAGTACATAGGTTTGCTGAAACAAGGAACACAAACAATTGGTTTTTATGCAAATATAAATATAATTTAACTAGGTGAAGCCACATACCAACTTTAATCAATATTCAATCATAAGTAAGGACTATATAACATTTTAATTATTCTCCATAAGAATAACATGGGAGATGAGTAAGCAGGTTTGCTGCAACAAGGAACTAAAAAATTGGTTTTTATGCAAATATCAATATAACTCAACAAGGTGAAGCCACATACCAAGTTTTATTAATTTATGTTCATAATTAAGGGAGTCATTACATTTTACTTATTCTCCATAAGAATAACATGGGGGCTGAGTACGCAGGTTCGCTGCTACGAGGATAATCAACAAAAAATCAAATTTTTGTGCAAATATAAATATACCAGAACTACGTGACCCCACGTGCCAAGTTTCATCAATATACATTCATTAATAATTGAGATATCAAATTTTATTTATTCTCCATAAGGATAACATTGGACAACGTACTGTGTTTAGCACTTTGAATATCTCTGCAACGGTTGGACGTAGACTCACAATTTAAACACCAAAATGATTTTTTTGTGGAGCTGAGTTGATTGGTAAAAGCAAATGTGAAGTTTACATTAAAATTAACTTAGGAAAAGCCAAAAACCTTTTTCCCCTAAGATTAACACAGGAGATTTTATGAGCAGGTTTTTTTTGGATTTTCTCCGCAACCACTTAACCTAGCTTAATAATTAAAATTACCATATTATTTGTTTTTTTAAGCTGTATAACATGGTCTAAACCAAAATTAAGTGTTTTAAAAATGTTAGGGTAAAAAATGCAAAAAACTGATTTTTGGAAAATTTAAAACCCCCATAAACCCCCCTTTCCATATCCCGATTTTTCTGGTTTTCGAACTTAAAGTCATAAATGTCACTTTACACATTTGAGCTAAATTTAATCGAAATCGGACGTTTTTTACTCAAGTTTACGCATTCACGGACACACATATATATATATATATATATAAGCACCAAACATAAATATATATATATATGTGTGTATGTATATATATATATATCTATTTTTTATCTATTTATCTATTTTTTTATTTACATATATATAAATTTGAACGAATAGTGTTTAAGTCATCTGGGGACCTAACAAAAAATTTGTCATGGTCTCGGGCTTAAATCTTACCTTGAGACCTACGGTAATAGCTTCTTTCCTATAGGGGAAATTCGCTAAAAATCAGTTAAAAACATACATTTATTCCAATTTTTATGCAAATCTGAAAATATTGATTTTTTTGGCTGTTCTGATGCTCCTGGTTCTATTTACATGCAATGCTGGGAATAACATTTTGCAGCATTAGGTTAGGAGAAGGTCTAGTCAGGCTTTAAAATAGGCGTGAGGTTGTTGGGGATGATAAAAGTACACCAACAAATGAATAATAGGCTTTTCTAATGTAAAACCCCCATACGACAACGTACTGTGTTTGGTCGATACACATTTTCTTTAATAACTCGGTAAATATTTATGCTAGAATGACGAGAGGGGAATTAAAAGTTTCGCCACACTAATTCCCACCTTTTTACATGCGTTAATTTGACATCCGGGGCTTTTCTGACCCTTTTTGGGTCCAAAACCTCAAAATTTGAAAGATTAATCCCCAAAAAAGGGGATTAGAGTTTTCCGATTGATTTGACCAACGAACTTGTCCAACAGATTATAGAAAGGAACGTCCCTACCAAATTTGAAGTAAATCGGATGTATATATAATATATATATATATATATATATATATATATATATATATATATATATATATAAAATTTTGAACGACCCCCCAAAACGTGTTCAGGGGGTCACGTTAGGAACTTCTATGGTAGTCCCGAGCTTAAGTTTCACCGTGCGGGTCATGCTAATAGTTCACTTTCCAAAGGAAATTCACTAATAAATAAACTCCCTTGATAATAAAATACACAAAAATTAAAATTGAAGCAAATAAAATAGTTACCCCCCAGGCAAACTAACTACTGAAACGAATATCGTTGAAATTTGACTCTTAAAAATGTAAGGTTTTTTATTTTTACTTATTTTCTGTTACATTCACAGTTTAGAAACTTACTATAGGGATTCGACAAGATTTGTGAATACGAGCAAATATATTCTGTGATTTGTTATTGCATTTAAAATTTGATATAGAGAAAATATACAATAGATAAAACTGCAATTAAAAATAACACTTACTAATTAAATATTAATACGGTTCGTTCTGCAAATTATTGTTTGTGAATTATTTATCTAGTAGTAATGCCAAGTAGTATTTTAAATTATAAATATTAAATTATTTAAAGGTTACAATAAGTTTGATAAATCTGTAAAATATTGTAGAATACAACAAAGTTTCCATTTTATCAAAATTAAAGAATTTTAATGCTTCATTTAAATCCTTTCAAAATAGCGCTTTGCACCTGTTTTTTTGTACCTCGTATTAAGCATAATACAGGCATAGCGTTACTTATCTTGGTACTTGTGTAGTACACGGAGTACCTTCTCTTAAACTTTTTTATTCGGTATTTTTTCAATTTATGGATTGTTATTTTTCATATCGATAGAAGTTAACGAATCAATATATACAAATAATGTTGCCAAGGAGGTAATCGGTTTTAGGGTAAGAAATGAAAAGAGCAGTAACATTTAAAATTAAAATCTATATTTACTATTAAAACAATGAACATTTTTCAACTAATAAGAAACAAGAACAAAAATGCCTATTGTAAAATTCACGGATGTCATTTAAAAGTGAATAAAATACGTCTGCTCTTGATTGTCACTGAGATGCGCCACATGAATTCAGTGAAGTATGATCCCAAATGCTGGCGGGCAATTCCTCTGCTTTTCGTTCCGCCATTTGGCTGATCCCCACATTCGCTCCACTTGTTGAATAACCACTTGAATATCATTTCGAGTTTGGAGAAAGGTAGTAGCTTCTTCTTTGGTTTATGGTAAATCTCACAATGTAATTGGTTCACTCATTGTGATTTAGGTACAGTTACACTACACAAATTGTAAACAACCTACAAACACTCATGAGTTTGGAGAAAGGTAGTAGCTTCTTCTTTGGTTTATGGTAAATCTCACAATGTAATTGGTTCACTCATTGTGATTTAGGTACAGTTACACTACACAAATTGTAAACAACCTACAAACACTCATGAGTTTGGAGAAAGGTAGTAGCTTCTTCTTTGGTTTATGGTAAATCTCACAATGTAATTGGTTCACTCATTGTGATTTAGGTACAGTTACACTACACAAATTGTAAACAACCTACAAACACTCATGAGTTTGGAGAAAGGTAGTAGCTTCTTCTTTGGTTTATGGTAAATCTCACAATGTAATTGGTTCACTCACTGTGATTTAGGTACAGTTACACTACACAAATTGTAAACAACCTACAAACACTCATGAGTTTGGAGAAAGGTAGTAGCTTCTTCTTTGGTTTATGGTAAATCTCACAATGTAATTGGTTCACTCATTGTGATTTAGGTACAGTTACACTACACAAATTGTAAACAACCTACAAACACTCATGAGTTTGGAGAAAGGTAGTAGCTTCTTCTTTGGTTTATGGTAAATCTCACAATGTAATTGGTTCACTCATTGTGATTTAGGTACAGTTACACTACACAAATTGTAAACAACCTACAAACACTCATGAGTTTGGAGAAAGGTAGTAGCTTCTTCTTTGGTTTATGGTAAATCTCACAATGTAATTGGTTCACTCACTGTGATTTAGGTACAGTTACACTACACAAATTGTAAACAACCTACAAACACTCATGAGTTTGGAGAAAGGTAGTAGCTTCTTCTTTGGTTTATGGTAAATCTCACAATGTAATTGGTTCACTCACTGTGATTTAGGTACAGTTACACTACACAAATTGTAAACAACCTACAAACACTCATGAGTTTGGAGAAAGGTAGTAGCTTCTTCTTTGGTTTATGGTAAATCTCACAATGTAATTGGTTCACTCATTGTGATTTAGGTACAGTTACACTACACAAATTGTAAACAACCTAAAAACACTCATGAGTTTGGAGAAAGGTAGTAGCTTCTTCTTTGGTTTATGGTAAATCTCACAATGTAATTGGTTCACTCACTGTGATTTAGGTACAGTTACACTACACAAATTGTAAACAACCTACAAACACTCATGAGTTTGGAGAAAGGTAGTAGCTTCTTCTTTGGTTTATGGTAAATCTCACAAAGTAATTGGTTCACTCATTGTGATTTAGGTACAGTTACACTACACAAATTGTAAACAACCTACAAACACTCATGAGTTTGGAGAAAGGTAGTAGCTTCTTCTTTGGTTTATGGTAAATCTCACAATGTAATTGGTTCACTCACTGTGATTTAGGTACAGTTACACTACACAAATTGTAAACAACCTACAAACACTCATGAGTTTGGAGAAAGGTAGTAGCTTCTTCTTTGGTTTATGGTAAATCTCACAATGTAATTGGTTCACTCATTGTGATTTAGGTACAGTTACACTACACAAATTGTAAACAACCTACAAACACTCATGAGTTTGGAGAAAGGTAGTAGCTTCTTCTTTGGTTTATGGTAAATCTCACAATGTAATTGGTTCACTCATTGTGATTTAGGTACAGTTACACTACAAAAATTGTAAACAACCTACAAACACTCATGAGTTTGGAGAAAGGTAGTAGCTTCTTCTTTGGTTTATGGTAAATCTCACAATGTAATTGGTTCACTCACTGTGATTTAGGTACAGTTACACTACACAAATTGTAAACAACCTACAAACACTCATGAGTTTGGAGAAAGGTAGTAGCTTCTTCTTTGGTTTATGGTAAATCTCACAATGTAATTGGTTCACTCATTGTGATTTAGGTACAGTTACACTACACAAATTGTAAACAACCTACAAACACTCATGAGTTTGGAGAAAGGTAGTAGCTTCTTCTTTGGTTTATGGTAAATCTCACAATGTAATTGGTTCACTCACTGTGATTTAGGTACAGTTACACTACACAAATTGTAAACAACCTACAAACACTCATGAGTTTTGAGAAAGGTAGTAGCTTCTTCTTTGGTTTATGGTAAATCTCACAATGTAATTGGTTCACTCACTGTGATTTAGGTACAGTTACACTACACAAATTGTAAACAACCTACAAACACTCATGAGTTTGGAGAAAGGTAGTAGCTTCTTCTTTGGTTTATGGTAAATCTCACAATGTAATTGGTTCACTCATTGTGATTTAGGTACAGTTACACTACACAAATTGTAAACAACCTACAAACACTCATGAGTTTGGAGAAAGGTAGTAGCTTCTTCTTTGGTTTATGGTAAATCTCACAATGTAATTGGTTCACTCACTGTGATTTAGGTACAGTTACACTACACAAATTGTAAACAACCTACAAACACTCATGAGTTTGGAGAAAGGTAGTAGCTTCTTCTTTGGTTTATGGTAAATCTCACAATGTAATTGGTTCACTCACTGTGATTTAGGTACAGTTACACTACACAAATTGTAAACAACCTACAAACACTCATGAGTTTGGAGAAAGGTAGTAGCTTCTTCTTTGGTTTATGGTAAATCTCACAATGTAATTGGTTCACTCATTGTGATTTAGGTACAGTTACACTACACAAATTGTAAACAACCTAAAAACACTCATGAGTTTGGAGAAAGGTAGTAGCTTCTTCTTTGGTTTATGGTAAATCTCACAATGTAATTGGTTCACTCACTGTGATTTAGGTACAGTTACACTACACAAATTGTAAACAACCTACAAACACTCATGAGTTTGGAGAAAGGTAGTAGCTTCTTCTTTGGTTTATGGTAAATCTCACAATGTAATTGGTTCACTCATTGTGATTTAGGTACAGTTACACTACACAAATTGTAAACAACCTACAAACACTCATGAGTTTGGAGAAAGGTAGTAGCTTCTTCTTTGGTTTATGGTAAATCTCACAATGTAATTGGTTCACTCACTGTGATTTAGGTACAGTTACACTACACAAATTGTAAACAACCTACAAACACTCATGAGTTTGGAGAAAGGTAGTAGCTTCTTCTTTGGTTTATGGTAAATCTCACAATGTAATTGGTTCACTCATTGTGATTTAGGTACAGTTACACTACACAAATTGTAAACAACCTACAAACACTCATGAGTTTGGAGAAAGGTAGTAGCTTCTTCTTTGGTTTATGGTAAATCTCACAATGTAATTGGTTCACTCATTGTGATTTAGGTACAGTTACACTACACAAATTGTAAACAACCTACAAACACTCATGAGTTTGGAGAAAGGTAGTAGCTTCTTCTTTGGTTTATGGTAAATCTCACAATGTAATTGGTTCACTCACTGTGATTTAGGTACAGTTACACTACACAAATTGTAAACAACCTACAAACACTCATGAGTTTGGAGAAAGGTAGTAGCTTCTTCTTTGGTTTATGGTAAATCTCACAATGTAATTGGTTCACTCATTGTGATTTAGGTACAGTTACACTACACAAATTGTAAACAACCTACAAACACTCATGAGTTTGGAGAAAGGTAGTAGCTTCTTCTTTGGTTTATGGTAAATCTCACAATGTAATTGGTTCACTCACTGTGATTTAGGTACAGTTACACTACACAAATTGTAAACAACCTACAAACACTCATGAGTTTTGAGAAAGGTAGTAGCTTCTTCTTTGGTTTATGGTAAATCTCACAATGTAATTGGTTCACTCACTGTGATTTAGGTACAGTTACACTACACAAATTGTAAACAACCTACAAACACTCATGAGTTTGGAGAAAGGTAGTAGCTTCTTCTTTGGTTTATGGTAAATCTCACAATGTAATTGGTTCACTCATTGTGATTTAGGTACAGTTACACTACACAAATTGTAAACAACCTACAAACACTCATGAGTTTGGAGAAAGGTAGTAGCTTCTTCTTTGGTTTATGGTAAATCTCACAATGTAATTGGTTCACTCATTGTGATTTAGGTACAGTTACACTACACAAATTGTAAACAACCTACAAACACTCATGAGTTTGGAGAAAGGTAGTAGCTTCTTCTTTGGTTTATGGTAAATCTCACAATGTAATTGGTTCACTCACTGTGATTTAGGTACAGTTACACTACACAAATTGTAAACAACCTACAAACACTCATGAGTTTGGAGAAAGGTAGTAGCTTCTTCTTTGGTTTATGGTAAATCTCACAATGTAATTGGTTCACTCACTGTGATTTAGGTACAGTTACACTACACAAATTGTAAACAACCTACAAACACTCATGAGTTTGGAGAAAGGTAGTAGCTTCTTCTTTGGTTTATGGTAAATCTCACAATGTAATTGGTTCACTCACTGTGATTTAGGTACAGTTACACTACACAAATTGTAAACAACCTACAAACACTCATGAGTTTGGAGAAAGGTAGTAGCTTCTTCTTTGGTTTATGGTAAATCTCACAATGTAATTGGTTCACTCACTGTGATTTAGGTACAGTTACACTACACAAATTGTAAACAACCTACAAACACTCATGAGTTTTGAGAAAGGTAGTAGCTTCTTCTTTGGTTTATGGTAAATCTCACAATGTAATTGGTTCACTCACTGTGATTTAGGTACGGTTACACTACACAAATTGTAAACAACCTACAAACACTCATGAGTTTGGAGAAAGGTAGTAGCTTCTTCTTTGGTTTATGGTAAATCTCACAATGTAATTGGTTCACTCATTGTGATTTAGGTACAGTTACGCTACACAAATTGTAAACAACCTACAAACACTCATGAGTTTGGAGAAAGGTAGTAGCTTCTTCTTTGGTTTATGGTAAATCTCACAATGTAATTGGTTCACTCATTGTGATTTAGGTACAGTTACACTACACAAATTGTAAACAACCTACAAACACTCATGAGTTTGGAGAAAGGTAGTAGCTTCTTCTTTGGTTTATGGTAAATCTCACAATGTAATTGGTTCACTCACTGTGATTTAGGTACAGTTACACTACACAAATTGTAAACAACCTACAAACACTCATGAGTTTTGAGAAAGGTAGTAGCTTCTTCTTTGGTTTATGGTAAATCTCACAATGTAATTGGTTCACTCATTGTGATTTAGGTACAGTTACGCTACACAAATTGTAAACAACCTACAAACACTCATGAGTTTGGAGAAAGGTAGTAGCTTCTTCTTTGGTTTATGGTAAATCTCACAATGTAATTGGTTCACTCACTGTGATTTAGGTACAGTTACACTACACAAATTGTAAACAACCTACAAACACTCATGAGTTTGGAGAAAGGTAGTAGCTTCTTCTTTGGTTTATGGTAAATCTCACAATGTAATTGGTTCACTCATTGTGATTTAGGTACAGTTACACTACACAAATTGTAAACAACCTACAAACACTCATGAGTTTGGAGAAAGGTAGTAGCTTCTTCTTTGGTTTATGGTAAATCTCACAATGTAATTGGTTCACTCACTGTGATTTAGGTACAGTTACACTACACAAATTGTAAACAACCTACAAACACTCATGAGTTTGGAGAAAGGTAGTAGCTTCTTCTTTGGTTTATGGTAAATCTCACAATGTAATTGGTTCACTCATTGTGATTTAGGTACAGTTACACTACACAAATTGTAAACAACCTACAAACACTCATGAGTTTGGAGAAAGGTAGTAGCTTCTTCTTTGGTTTATGGTAAATCTCACAATGTAATTGGTTCACTCATTGTGATTTAGGTACAGTTACACTACACAAATTGTAAACAACCTACAAACACTCATGAGTTTGGAGAAAGGTAGTAGCTTCTTCTTTGGTTTATGGTAAATCTCACAATGTAATTGGTTCACTCATTGTGATTTAGGTACAGTTACACTACACAAATTGTAAACAACCTACAAACACTCATGAGTTTGGAGAAAGGTAGTAGCTTCTTCTTTGGTTTATGGTAAATCTCACAATGTAATTGGTTCACTCACTGTGATTTAGGTACAGTTACACTACACAAATTGTAAACAACCTACAAACACTCATGAGTTTGGAGAAAGGTAGTAGCTTCTTCTTTGGTTTATGGTAAATCTCACAATGTAATTGGTTCACTCATTGTGATTTAGGTACAGTTACACTACACAAATTGTAAACAACCTACAAACACTCATGAGTTTGGAGAAAGGTAGTAGCTTCTTCTTTGGTTTATGGTAAATCTCACAATGTAATTGGTTCACTCACTGTGATTTAGGTACAGTTACACTACACAAATTGTAAACAACCTACAAACACTCATGAGTTTGGAGAAAGGTAGTAGCTTCTTCTTTGGTTTATGGTAAATCTCACAATGTAATTGGTTCACTCACTGTGATTTAGGTACAGTTACACTACACAAATTGTAAACAACCTACAAACACTCATGAGTTTGGAGAAAGGTAGTAGCTTCTTCTTTGGTTTATGGTAAATCTCACAATGTAATTGGTTCACTCATTGTGATTTAGGTACAGTTACGCTACACAAATTGTAAACAACCTACAAACACTCATGAGTTTGGAGAAAGGTAGTAGCTTCTTCTTTGGTTTATGGTAAATCTCACAATGTAATTGGTTCACTCACTGTGATTTAGGTACAGTTACACTACACAAATTGTAAACAACCTACAAACACTCATGAGTTTGGAGAAAGGTAGTAGCTTCTTCTTTGGTTTATGGTAAATCTCACAATGTAATTGGTTCACTCACTGTGATTTAGGTACAGTTACGCTACACAAATTGTAAACAACCTACAAACACTCATGAGTTTGGAGAAAGGTAGTAGCTTCTTCTTTGGTTTATGGTAAATCTCACAATGTAATTGGTTCACTCACTGTGATTTAGGTACAGTTACACTACACAAATTGTAAACAACCTACAAACACTCATGAGTTTTGAGAAAGGTAGTAGCTTCTTCTTTGGTTTATGGTAAATCTCACAATGTAATTGGTTCACTCACTGTGATTTAGGTACAGTTACACTACACAAATTGTAAACAACCTACAAACACTCATGAGTTTTGAGAAAGGTAGTAGCTTCTTCTTTGGTTTATGGTAAATCTCACAATGTAATTGGTTCACTCACTGTGATTTAGGTACAGTTACACTACACAAATTGTAAACAACCTACAAACACTCATGAGTTTTGAGAAAGGTAGTAGCTTCTTCTTTGGTTTATGGTAAATCTCACAATGTAATTGGTTCACTCACTGTGATTTAGGTACAGTTACACTACACAAATTGTAAACAACCTACAAACACTCATGAGTTTGGAGAAAGGTAGTAGCTTCTTCTTTGGTTTATGGTAAATCTCACAATGTAATTGGTTCACTCACTGTGATTTAGGTACAGTTACACTACACAAATTGTAAACAACCTACAAACACTCATGAGTTTGGAGAAAGGTAGTAGCTTCTTCTTTGGTTTATGGTAAATCTCACAATGTAATTGGTTCACTCACTGTGATTTAGGTACAGTTACACTACACAAATTGTAAACAACCTACAAACACTCATGAGTTTGGAGAAAGGTAGTAGCTTCTTCTTTGGTTTATGGTAAATCTCACAATGTAATTGGTTCACTCATTGTGATTTAGGTACAGTTACACTACACAAATTGTAAACAACCTACAAACACTCATGAGTTTGGAGAAAGGTAGTAGCTTCTTCTTTGGTTTATGGTAAATCTCACAATGTAATTGGTTCACTCACTGTGATTTAGGTACAGTTACACTACACAAATTGTAAACAACCTACAAACACTCATGAGTTTGGAGAAAGGTAGTAGCTTCTTCTTTGGTTTATGGTAAATCTCACAATGTAATTGGTTCACTCACTGTGATTTAGGTACAGTTACACTACACAAATTGTAAACAACCTACAAACACTCATGAGTTTTGAGAAAGGTAGTAGCTTCTTCTTTGGTTTATGGTAAATCTCACAATGTAATTGGTTCACTCACTGTGATTTAGGTACAGTTACGCTACACAAATTGTAAACAACCTACAAACACTCATGAGTTTGGAGAAAGGTAGTAGCTTCTTCTTTGGTTTATGGTAAATCTCACAATGTAATTGGTTCACTCACTGTGATTTAGGTACAGTTACACTACACAAATTGTAAACAACCTACAAACACTCATGAGTTTTGAGAAAGGTAGTAGCTTCTTCTTTGGTTTATGGTAAATCTCACAATGTAATTGGTTCACTCACTGTGATTTAGGTACAGTTACACTACACAAATTGTAAACAACCTACAAACACTCATGAGTTTTGAGAAAGGTAGTAGCTTCTTCTTTGGTTTATGGTAAATCTCACAATGTAATTGGTTCACTCACTGTGATTTAGGTACAGTTACACTACACAAATTGTAAACAACCTACAAACACTCATGAGTTTTGAGAAAGGTAGTAGCTTCTTCTTTGGTTTATGGTAAATCTCACAATGTAATTGGTTCACTCACTGTGATTTAGGTACAGTTACACTACACAAATTGTAAACAACCTACAAACACTCATGAGTTTGGAGAAAGGTAGTAGCTTCTTCTTTGGTTTATGGTAAATCTCACAATGTAATTGGTTCACTCACTGTGATTTAGGTACAGTTACACTACACAAATTGTAAACAACCTACAAACACTCATGAGTTTGGAGAAAGGTAGTAGCTTCTTCTTTGGTTTATGGTAAATCTCACAATGTAATTGGTTCACTCACTGTGATTTAGGTACAGTTACACTACACAAATTGTAAACAACCTACAAACACTCATGAGTTTGGAGAAAGGTAGTAGCTTCTTCTTTGGTTTATGGTAAATCTCACAATGTAATTGGTTCACTCACTGTGATTTAGGTACAGTTACACTACACAAATTGTAAACAACCTACAAACACTCATGAGTTTGGAGAAAGGTAGTAGCTTCTTCTTTGGTTTATGGTAAATCTCACAATGTAATTGGTTCACTCATTGTGATTTAGGTACAGTTACACTACACAAATTGTAAACAACCTACAAACACTCATGAGTTTGGAGAAAGGTAGTAGCTTCTTCTTTGGTTTATGGTAAATCTCACAATGTAATTGGTTCACTCACTGTGATTTAGGTACAGTTACACTACACAAATTGTAAACAACCTACAAACACTCATGAGTTTTGAGAAAGGTAGTAGCTTCTTCTTTGGTTTATGGTAAATCTCACAATGTAATTGGTTCACTCATTGTGATTTAGGTACAGTTACACTACACAAATTGTAAACAACCTACAAACACTCATGAGTTTGGAGAAAGGTAGTAGCTTCTTCTTTGGTTTATGGTAAATCTCACAATGTAATTGGTTCACTCATTGTGATTTAGGTACAGTTACACTACACAAATTGTAAACAACCTACAAACACTCATGAGTTTGGAGAAAGGTAGTAGCTTCTTCTTTGGTTTATGGTAAATCTCACAATGTAATTGGTTCACTCATTGTGATTTAGGTACAGTTACACTACACAAATTGTAAACAACCTACAAACACTCATGAGTTTGGAGAAAGGTAGTAGCTTCTTCTTTGGTTTATGGTAAATCTCACAATGTAATTGGTTCACTCATTGTGATTTAGGTACAGTTACGCTACACAAATTGTAAACAACCTACAAACACTCATAACATTATCTAAATGGTTTATTGAAATTTAATAACAAACAATCAGCTGAAAATTCAATTGATTTTTGAATCAGCTGTTTAAACAATTAAAATAATTCGGTCATTATATTGCTTAGATATTTTGTATCGATATATCGAAATAAACACCGAATAAAAACATTCAATAGAGGTACTCCGTATACTACACAAGTACCCTTATATCTTGGAGGAGGGGCGAGGGAGTGGTTGCCCTCCAGCGTTACAATGTGTTGATAATAATAATTATTATTTGCCGAAAACAATTATAAATTGTATAAGCTTTGAAATTACAGGAAAATACCGTACTTATATTATATGTATGCTTCAATTAAACTAAGAAGTAAATTTTCGAAAATTTATGTCTAACTACGTTTAGACATGTAGACAATGATTTTTTTTTAGCGCTTCACACCATTGGCCATCGAAATTCTCATGGTAATCATAGTTTTGTAATCTCAAGGGGAAGATTTTTTTCCTCGTCAGCAGTACCCATAGAGTTGTTTTATTCCTGTATTTTACAATTGTTTACGGATTTCTTGCAAAATGTATAGAACGATGGATTTGTGATATAAACGTACTAAGTACACGCTCCATATAGTTCCAACGCATGTCGGAGACTTATTACAAATTTAAGCACTTGCAGGATTGTTTGTTGTTAAATATTAAATTACGCTATTTACTCTATGTATTTATCCCACGCGAACATTAAAATGCCGTCACAGTTATAAAACAAAAAACCATTACTAAACTTCCTAAGCTACTAGAATGGTCTGCCATTACACTTTAGGCGCATAAATGAGCGAAGCAACAGTTACAACGTTAAAGCGCGAACAAAGAAGATCTACGGGGAAGAACGCTACATTTAGTAAACAAACTTAAAATAACAATCGAAACAGTGACAGTTTTTAACAGCTGTTTATTTAATTTACATGAAGTCAGTTAAAAACATGCAACATAAACCCAATAAAATATTTCTTCCATTAAAATTACATGTGAAATTTAAGACCCAGTGGGGCATAACCTAGGAGGAATTTTTCAAATCTCTCTAAAGAAAAACCTTCTCCTCGGTATCACATAGCTACTGGCCAAATTTAATATCAATCGGTAAAGCCAATACACTGTGATGCCGTTACAAAGAAGTGTCAAAGTGAGGGAGAGCTTCGCTCAATAATTAATCTGATTTGAACAAGTTTCTTATACGCCATATCGAGGTTGTATATTGAAAACACATA
This sequence comes from Allygus modestus, assembly GCA_963675035.1. Classification (NCBI taxonomy): domain Eukaryota; kingdom Metazoa; phylum Arthropoda; class Insecta; order Hemiptera; family Cicadellidae; genus Allygus; species Allygus modestus. The sequence goes on from OY776117.1 coordinate 139,047,423, forward strand.
AGTATTTCTTTTAAACATGAGCACCAACCAATAAAAAAAGAATTAACTCATTGACATATCACTTTAGTCATTGCAGCACCCTTTTAGTCCCTTTTAGTACATGACAACCCTTTAACTTAGTATTTTTTTCTTGATTTTGTTTTATACTTTTTAGTTTTAGTTTGCTATGATTACCGCGATCCTTTTTTGTAATCATTACGTTTTAAGTGCAGCTATTCTACGTGTTTTCGTTTGTAAAGAATATTATGAGTAAATAGTGTATGTCTATTTTTAAGCCAGTAGTTTTTATTTTTACCCAAATAAGCGGCACCCTTCGTCACACACAGACGGGTAGTCGCCCTCTTCTGGGAAAACCAACCGGAGAATTGCAGTGTAGGATCCCGGAGGAGTGGGGAGGTTTGTCCTCTGTGCAGTTACATGATCTCCTAATTCTATTACAGCTTATTTCAATGTACAAGCTATCCAAACTGGGTCAATCACGTGTCAACTTGGATAAGAAACCACATTGAAAGATTCCACGATAGCGCTTCGGGACCGCATTCCCCTGTTATCAGTTGATTCCACGATAGCGCTTCGGGACCGCATTCCCCTGTTATCAGTTGATTCCACGATAGCGCTTCGGGACCGCATTCCCCTGTTATCAGTTGATTCCACGATAGCGCTTCGGGACCGCATTCCCCTGTTATCAGTTGATTCCACGATAGCGCTTCGGGACCGCATTCCCCTGTTATCAGTTGATTCCACGATAGCGCTTCGGGACCGCATTCCCCTGTTATCAGTTTCACTCGACGTCTGAGGTGAAGGTCTCCGTCCTTGCCGAGGATTATCTGTCAGCCCGGAGTCGCCCATTATATATCGCTTAGCTATTTCTGAATGGATCCTGGACCGCCAACTATGCGGCTTGTTTGTGAGCCGCTGGCGCTGGTGTTGACGTCATCGGTCCTTTCCACGGGAGGCAACAGTGTTATCGTCCGTTCCACTGCAGATGGGACTGCTCTTGTGGGCTGACCTATCGTCAATAACTGGGAAGACACTTGGTCACGACTAAATTATCGATTAATGAGTACTTTTACGTAAGAACTATCTCCTGCCTTTTTTCGGGAAGGTTTTAAGAGTGGGCTTCAGTCACGAAACAATTCACGTTTCTATCCTGCTTATCCCTCAAGGTCAATGTTAACCTTCAAATCCCGTTCCTCCTCATCGGATTATCCGAATATTTTCATTTACTTCAGCGAGCAAGAAGTTGATATCACAAATAGTTAAACGATAGTAAAAATCGCAAATATCGATTACATTTAAATTGTATTCAAGGTCTATTGTTTGTGAAATCAAAGTTCTGCTAACTGAAATCACTAGGTTTTTTGCACAATTCGGCATAGTGACATTATTGTGTTGGACAGGAAAAAAATAAAGGTCATATAATTGATCCTATTATTACATTTGAAGTCAGTGAAGAACAGCCCCAAAATGTACATTTAGAAAAAAACAAACAAAACTAATGCCCTACAATTGAATTTTATAACGGAAAATACAAAATTGAAAACTTTGAAATCACTGGATTGCTAATCGGATCAAGAAGAACAATACCAAGTTTTTTCAAGATTTTTGGAAAAAATTCAAATTAGATCAATCAAAATTATATATGATTGCAATAACGGCAGTGAAACACTCCTCAATAATTTTAAGAAACCATCTTTATAACAAAAGTTAAAATTATTTGTTTGGTATTCTTTGTGGTGGCGCAACCTACATTGGTAGAAAGATTGTTAATTTATTTATTTCATGAATAAACATCTCTATGCATATAAGCCACAGAAGATCAACTCCGGATGATTCGTTTAGGGGTCTGTATTTGAAACTTGACATTTGTCTTATGGGAGGAACAGGTTTAAGCTGGTGACTGTAACCCCCTCTTATTGCTGAGAAAACTAACATTCACAGCGCGCTGCGGCGTTTAAAAAACACCAAAACCTTTCCTAACCTAACCGCCGCAGCGCGCTCTTGCGGATAGGAAGTCAGTACAGTGCATTAAAAGTACACACACACATTACAGTGGTAGTTAGTGTACTACACATTACAGTGGTAGTTAGTGTACTACACATTACAGTGGTAGTTAGTGTACTACCCATTACAGTGGTAGTTAGTGTACTACACATTACAGTGGTAGTTAGTGTACTACACATTACAGTGGTAGTTAGTGTACTACACATTACAGTGGTAGTCAGTGTACTACACATTACAGTGGTAGTCAGTGTACTACACATTACAGTGGTAGTCAGTGTACTACACATTACAGTGGTAGTCAGTGTACTACACATTACAGTGGTAGTCAGTGTACTACACATTACAGTGGTAGTCAGTGTACTACACATTACAGTGGTAGTCAGTGTACTACACATTACAGTGGTAGTCAGTGTACTACACATTACAGTGGTAGTCAGTGTACTACACACTACAGTGGTAGTTAGTGTACTACACATTACAGTGGTAGTTAGTGTACTACACATTACAGTGGTAGTTAGTGTACTACACATTACAGTGGTAGTTAGTGTACTACCCATTACAGTGGTAGTTAGTGTACTACACATTACAGTGGTAGTTAGTGTACTACACATTACAGTGGTAGTTAGTGTACTACACATTACAGTGGTAGTCAGTGTACTACACATTACAGTGGTAGTCAGTGTACTACACATTACAGTGGTAGTCAGTGTACTACACATTACAGTGGTAGTCAGTGTACTACACATTACAGTGGTAGTCAGTGTACTACACATTACAGTGGTAGTCAGTGTACTACACATTACAGTGGTAGTCAGTGTACTACACATTACAGTGGTAGTCAGTGTACTACACATTACAGTGGTAGTCAGTGTACTACACATTACAGTGGTAGTCAGTGTACTACACACTACAGTGGTAGTTAGTGTACTACACATTACAGTGGTAGTTAGTGTACTACACATTACAGTGGTAGTTAGTGTACTACACATTACAGTGGTAGTTAGTGTACTACACATTACAGTGGTAGTTAGTGTACTACACATTACAGTGGTAGTTAGTGTACTACACATTACAGTGGTAGTTAGTGTACTGCACATTACAGTGGTAGTTAGTGTACTGCACATTACAGTGGTAGTTAGTGTACTGCACATTACAGTGGTAGTTAGTGTACTACACATTACAGTGGTAGTTAGTGTACTACACATTACAGTGGTAGTCAGTGTACTACACATTACAGTGGTAGTCAGTGTACTACACATTACAGTGGTAGTCAGTGTACTACACATTACAGTGGTAGTCAGTGTACTACACATTACAGTGGTAGTCAGTGTACTACACATTACAGTGGTAGTCAGTGTACTACACATTACAGTGGTAGTCAGTGTACTACACATTACAGTGGTAGTCAGTGTACTACACATTACAGTGGTAGTCAGTGTACTACACATTACAGTGGTAGTTAGTGTACTACACATTACAGTGGTAGTTAGTGTACTACCCATTACAGTGGTAGTTAGTGTACTACACATTACAGTGGTAGTTAGTGTACTACACATTACAGTGGTAGTTAGTGTACTACCCATTACAGTGGTAGTTAGTGTACTACACATTACAGTGGTAGTTAGTGTACTACACATTACAGTGGTAGTTAGTGTACTACACATTACAGTGGTAGTTAGTGTACTACACATTACAGTGGTAGTCAGTGTACTACACATTACAGTGGTAGTCAGTGTACTACACATTACAGTGGTAGTCAGTGTACTACACATTACAGTGGTAGTCAGTGTACTACACATTACAGTGGTAGTCAGTGTACTACACATTACAGTGGTAGTCAGTGTACTACACATTACAGTGGTAGTCAGTGTACTACACATTACAGTGGTAGTCAGTGTACTACACATTACAGTGGTAGTCAGTGTACTACACATTACAGTGGTAGTCAGTGTACTACACACTACAGTGGTAGTTAGTGTACTACACATTACAGTGGTAGTTAGTGTACTACACATTACAGTGGTAGTTAGTGTACTACACATTACAGTGGTAGTTAGTGTACTACACATTACAGTGGTAGTTAGTGTACTACACATTACAGTGGTAGTTAGTGTACTACACATTACAGTGGTAGTTAGTGTACTGCACATTACAGTGGTAGTTAGTGTACTGCACATTACAGTGGTAGTTAGTGTACTGCACATTACAGTGGTAGTTAGTGTACTACACATTACAGTGGTAGTTAGTGTACTACACATTACAGTGGTAGTCAGTGTACTACACATTACAGTGGTAGTCAGTGTACTACACATTACAGTGGTAGTCAGTGTACTACACATTACAGTGGTAGTCAGTGTACTACACATTACAGTGGTAGTCAGTGTACTACACATTACAGTGGTAGTCAGTGTACTACACATTACAGTGGTAGTTAGTGTACTACACATTACAGTGGTAGTCAGTGTACTACACATTACAGTGGTAGTCAGTGTACTACACATTACAGTGGTAGTCAGTGTACTACACATTACAGTGGTAGTCAGTGTACTACACATTACAGTGGTAGTCAGTGTACTACACATTACAGTGGTAGTCAGTGTACTACACATTACAGTGGTAGTCAGTGTACTACACATTACAGTGGTAGTCAGTGTACTACACATTACAGTGGTAGTTAGTGTACTACACATTACAGTGGTAGTTAGTGTACTACACATTACAGTGGTAGTTAGTGTACTACACATTACAGTGGTAGTTAGTGTACTACACATTACAGTGGTAGTTAGTGTACTACACATTACAGTGGTAGTTAGTGTACTACACATTACAGTGGTAGTCAGTGTACTACACATTACAGTGGTAGTCAGTGTACTACACATTACAGTGGTAGTCAGTGTACTACACATTACAGTGGTAGTCAGTGTACTACACATTACAGTGGTAGTGAGTGTACTACACATTACAGTGGTAGTTAGTGTACTACACATTACAGTGGTAGTTAGTGTACTACACATTACAGTGGTAGTTAGTGTACTACACATTACAGTGGTAGTTAGTGTACTACACATTACAGTGGTAGTTAGTGTACTACACATTACAGTGGTAGTTAGTGTACTACACATTACAGTGGTAGTTAGTGTACTACACATTACAGTGGTAGTTAGTGTACTACACATTACAGTGGTAGTTAGTGTACTACACATTACAGTGGTAGTTAGTGTACTACACATTACAGTGGTAGTTAGTGTACTACACATTACAGTGGTAGTTAGTGTACTACACATTACAGTGGTAGTTAGTGTTCGCCTTGTACTCTTAGGTTCGCCAGGTCGATCCTGAATTAAATTTGAAAACTTTGTGAAGGTTCGATATTGATCAGCCATTTGTCATTAGGCTAATAATTAATTATACTTTCTGACAAATGACAACCTTAATTATACTATAAAAAAAAACAATTTAGGGTTGGACCGTATTCTATCAAAATGTAAAAAATCCCCAACAAACAAATGTTATTAACTTGACGTGTAACGTATAAGTGTAGGTTATTACAAAATTAAAAGGTAATATATTTATGTCATTATAAAGTTAATATAAATAATATTAAATTTATAATATCATTATTAAAATTATATTGCCTGACAAATTCTTGGTTTTCCAGTAGGAAATCCGGATATCGAGGTTGTAAGCTGTCCTTCAGTCCTTGCTATAGATTTTCCAATTTAAAATAGGTCGTCTTTTGGTAATACAATATTATACGACTCTTAAGATAAGTGTCATAATATATATTTTAACTGTCAAATATATACAAAATCAGTGATATAATATATATTTTAATAGTCAAATATTATTTTACTACCAAAAAAATACCTTCCTATAGAAGCGAAAATACATTGTTCACTTAGAAAATCTGTAGCAAGGACTGAAGAGAAGCTTTCGGACTCGACAGGCGGATTTCCTACTGGAATAAAACGAGTTCGCATGCAGCACGCTGACGTGAGGGAAGGGAATTTTAAAAAAACTTTGAAAACTCAAAATCTGTGTAAAACATATATTTATTCCAAATTTCATTGAAATTTGAAAACATTGCTTTTTTGGCTGTTGTGATGCTCCTGGTTTCATTTACCTGCAATGCTGGGAATACAATTTTGCGCATTATAAAGTTAGGATAAGGCCCAGTCAAGCTTGAAAGTAGGCGTGAGGTTGCTGGGGGTGATAAAAGTACACCAACAAATGAGTAACTGGCTTTTCTAATGTAAAACGCCCCAATAAGACTGTGTTTAGTCGATACACATTTTCTTTAATAACTCGGTAAATATTTACGCTAGGATTACGAGAGAGGGCTTAAAACTTTCGCCTCACAAATTCCCATTTCTTCACATGCCTTAATTTTACATCGGGAACCTTTCTGACTATTTTTGTGCTCAAAAACTCGAAATTTGAAGGATTAATCCCCCAAAAAGAGGTTTAGAGTTTTCCGGTTGTTTTGCATAACGAACTTGTCCAACTAATTATAGAAAGGAACGTCCCAACCAAATTATAAGTAAATCGGACAAAAAATGCGACCGCTAGAGTGCAAACACACATAAGAAACACACATAAGATAATTTGGTGCAATTTCGCTAACAAAATTATATAAAGATATAAGTTATTGCCTTATAAGTCCCTTAGAACTATTAGCATGACCTGCACGGTGAAACGTAAGCCCGGGACAGCCATAGAATTTCCTAACGTGACCCCCTGAACATGTTTTGGGGGGTTGTTCGAAATTACATATACATATAATGTAATAATATATTGTATATATAATTATATATAATTTTGCCATATATATATATATATATATATATATATATATATATATATAATTATAATAATTTGTTAGGCAAATCGTAGGATGATTGGATATGGCTCAAATTAAAAGTATTTTCTCAAGGTATTAGCAAACGAGAAATAACGTAAAACATCCCCCATAGGAAAAGTATGGGAATTTAAAAAATGACTGCTTTGTTTACATTAAAACATTTGATTAAGTGTCTACTTTTTTAAGAACTGACATGTGTTCCTTCTTATATTGTTTTATTTTCCTCTTTTACATAAGAGTAAAAAAAAAAAACAGATAAGGCAGAGTATTGGAGCAAGGTTAGGGACTATGGCCCCTTCAAGCCACTAGTTTAATAATAAATAACAATAATTCCAGAGGCTTTGCACAGCGAAATAACAATAAAGCACATCAACCGTAGTAGTTTAGCATAATTATAGTTGAACTAAGTAATAATAGACAGCTAAATTGTTTTCATTAATATGTAGGATATAGTATTAGAAAATTATGTTCACCCCAAATGATTATAAACCGTTATGTAATTCTTCCCTACTAATAGAAGAAGGCCAGATACTCACAGCTCTGACATTGTTTGTCTCAAATCGTAACTGTCAATATTATCCCTCAATTGAGCAGTCTTGTGAGATCTAACTTTGCTGATGACCCAGTAAGACTTTGCTGATGACCCAGTGAGACTTTGCTGATGACCCAGTAAGACTTTGCTGATGACCCAGTAAGGCTTTTCTGATGACCCAGTAAGACTTTGCTGATGACCCAGTAAGACTTTGCTGACGACCCAGTAAGACTTTGCTGATGACCCAGTGAGACTTTGCTGACGACCCAGTGAGACTTTGCTGATGACCCAGTAAGACTTTGCTGATGACCCAGTAAGACTTTGCTGATGACCCAGTAAGACTTTGCTGATGACCCAGTGAGACTTTGCTGATGACCCAGTGAGACTTTGCTGATGACCCAGTAAGACTTTGCTGATGACCCAGTAAGAATTTGCTGATGACCCAGTAAAACTTTGCTGATGACCCAGTAAGATTTTGCTGATGACCCAGTAAGACTTTGCTGATGACCCAGTAAGACTTTGCTGATGACCCAGTAAGACTTTGTTGATGACTCAGTAAGACTTTGCTGATGACCCAGTAAGACTTTGCTGATGACCCATTGAGACTTTGCTGATTACCCAGTAAGACTTTGCTGATGACCCAGTAAGACTTTTCTGATGACCCAGTAAGACTTTGCTGATGACCCAGTAAGACTTTGCTGATGACCCAGTAAGACTTTGCTGATGACCCAGTAAGACTTTGCTGATGACCCAGTAAGACTTTGCTGATGACCCAGTAAGACTTTGCTGATGACCCAGTGAGACTTTGCTGACGACCCAGTGAGACTTTGCTGATGACCCAGTAAGACTTTGCTGATGACCCAGTAAGACTTTGCTGATGACCCAGTGAGACTTTGCTGATGACCCAGTAAGACTTTGCTGATGACCCAGTAAGACTTTGCTGATGACCCAGTAAGACTTTGGTATAACGACTTGCAGTCAGTCGGGGTTGTGGACATGTTGAACCCACAAGTCTAAGACATTTATTACACTTAGAATAGAATGTAATATTTTTCCCATTTTGATTACTCAAGGTTGCATTGCAATGCAAGTTTCTTCTTTAAACGTAGATTTGTAAGTCACTATTACAGCACTCTGGCCCTTTGAAAATCCACGTTGCCACTTCAACATACTCGTACATTGTTATATGGAGGGGAACGTAGCGTTGTAGAGGTCCGTAGGATTACTGGCTCTAATAGTTATGTTAACAAAATACCCTAAAACGCAGTTAAAAATGAGAAAGGCAAATCGTTCGTTTACATTAATTAAACGAAATAAAGTCTCTGTATTAAAGCTGAATATTGCCTCTACAGTTAAAAAATACTACTTTTACTACACTTTTGAAAAGGCTTGAAATATAGCTCACTTCAAAAAATTAAGAAATGAAAATTTCTTAAGTAGGTAAATAAACAAATAAAAACGTCATTACTGTGTTCTTGAACAAAAGTTCAGTTTTTGAAATAATTATAAACAATGTAATATTGTGGCATTTTTGAAGTATTCTATATTATTTAGTGTTTCGATCAGACAGAGCGAATTGTTTTATGGGTGTAATTTTGTTTCCAGTGTCACTGTTGGGAAGGAAGCAATTTGGAAAAAAGTTATAGAATTATATATAATACCCGTGAATATTATAGAATCCATGAAAAAAACTGGTGATGTATGGTACTTAGGGTTTCGTAACAAATACGAACCAATTAGAATTCAAAAACTAACTCACGGAAGGTTTATTGAAACATTTTTAAATAAGTCTATTAAGAACATCATAGTAGTTCATCACAGTAGAAAATCATAGTAGAACATCACTATATCAAATGTTAGCTGCGGTAAACTGGATATTTGCAAGCATAATTGTTTACATGAAACACATTATATTCGTTGGATTGTTTAAAATACCCAAATAGTACAATCAAATTTCAGATACCATTAAATGTCACTTAACGATTCTAATTTTAAAACGAGGAAAAGACAAATACTTTTATCTTGAGCAATCTTAAAAGCTACAAGATTTGTACTTGTTCGGTGACTTTGCACTCAATAACATGATCGTGAAATTCTATGTTTTAAAATAGTTCCCAATTGATATTACAAAATGTTCAAAACGATATAAGCTTTAAGTGAAATATTTAACTGTGTTAACATATTCTAGGATGCGATTTTCACTCGTAGTTTAGTTGACATGCAATATATCAATGCGATCCATAGGGGCACCACTGTACTAGGTGTTGAAAAGTGGTTGAGGGTAGAGGTCAGCGATAAGTAACCCCTAGACTTTAATTATAACTTTAGAATGTTAAAAATTGTATATACTCATTAACAAACAGTCATCTAATTAAGATTACAATGAATTACAACATACTTATTCCTTTATTCTTTCATATTACCTATACAAATTAAAAATTAATCGAATCAATCGCGTTTTTGGGTTTTGTCTCTATTGTCTTACAGCTGTCTTTTGGAGTACAATCTTGCTTTGGAGTACAATCTTGACATATTATTGCGCAGTTCTCATTATCGATATTATTTTGGATTTGTTATTTAAGGACCTGTATATTTCTTTGATACTTTAAAACCCACATTTGTTTGTTTCACTGTGTTTGGTTAATGATTCCTTTTTAACGGTTAAATAGATCTGGCTTGAAAAAAATGATATAATTTCTCATAGAAAATACTATTTAACTGAAATCTGTGAAACATGTATACAATTATGTTTAAGATTTGATTAAAAGTTTAAGCTTTTCTTAAGTTCACTATGATGTTGAGACTGCTATGATGCTAGATGGGGGTGGGGGGGGGATTTACGATATAGGCAAATTGTGTATTAAATTAAATTCTTAATGGTTAGCACCCACGGAACCGTAAAATGTTTACAGTGCATATAACAAGACAGATTACCAGGATCAAGACAACCATCTGGGTAGTAGGGGGCATTAGATGGTTCAAAACCAGCAAAGGCGCGGTGTGGACGCGTGGACGCGAGGACCCCCCCCCCCCCGTGCCCCCCCCCCGGGTGCCCCCCCCCCCCGGGTGCCCCCCCCCCGGTGCCCCCCCCCCCCGGTGCCCCCCCCCCCCCCCCCGGCCGCCAGCAGCACTTTTCGTGATGACCTTGAACATGAGGAAAAAACTTTCGAAAATTAATAATTAGCCTATTTATCCACCGATTCCCACGGGACTTTTTCCAGAGTGTAGGCCTATCCCCAGGGAAGCGAATGACGTAAGAACCCCATAGATCCACCATTAAACAAGGCCGCTATTAATTTAAAACCGCGTTTTCCTTATGGGATCTCAGCTGTTTACCGACCGATTTTGACGAAACCTCACCACATGTCGGGCCGTGACCTAAGAAAACCATCGCTTAAAGAAAATTGAAAATCCACTGTTAAACGGGCCCGCTATTAATTTTCAAACGCGTTTTCCTCATGGGATCTCGGCTGCTTGCCGACCGAATTTGATGTGACTTCGTTACACGTTGTATGTCGGCTTGAATAAACCAAACTGCGAGTGGCTCCGTGGAGTCACGTGTCGAGGCGCGTGCTAGGGCCTACGTGACTGTCCCAGCCTGTTTACTCATTAGCGGTCTTCAAGACCCCTCCGTTCTAGAAGGTTCCGGCAAGTGCGTCGCATGAGGCCTCCTCCTGACTGGAGTGCTATGTATGAGCATGTCACGTGTCGAGGCGCGTGCTAGGGCCTACGTGACTCTCCCAGCCTGATACTCATTAGCGGTTCCGAGAATTGTTTACTACTTTCACCGCTTACTGTACGGTACGTAGCTATGTTACTTCAGTGATTGTCATTGCTTCCTTCATTCAGTTTGTGTTTGGAGCTCAGTGTATGTAGATGTTCTACTTCAGTGTTGTGCTAGTCTTTACTGAACCATATTCCGAGATTTTTTAAACGTAAGTATATGTAGCTCTTATAAGTTGTAGTGTGGAAGACTATTACATTTCCCTTTATAATAAGATTCTCATTTAAGGTATGATCGTTCAGCAATTTTGAAGTCATAATGTGTAAAGAGAGGTCTGGCCTATTAATAGAAGATGAATAATTCGCATTATGTTTTAAGGAAAACGATTCGTTAAATGTTTGAGCGAAATAATTATCTAACATTAATATTTAAACTTTTACATATCCCAGTACACTGAGCCTTGTCGTTGTTTCTTTTCAGATGGAGACGAGTGGATTTGTAATGACCTTAGAACAGTTATGTTTTATAACGATTAAAATTAATGAGTCAAACTTTAAAAATTTAAAAATAGATTCATTTCCACTCTTCTAAAATTTTTTGAGGGAAATAAAATTAGGTATTTGCTTTCCAAGCCTTTGTGGTGGGTGGAGAGTATAGATACCCGATGTTGCAGATGGCTGTTCCTCGTATGTGTGAGGTCTGCGGTCGCGTCTTCGCTGGAAACCTGGCTCGTCACATGGCAGCTGCTCACAGGGACCGCCATTTCGACTGCAACGTCTGCGGGAGACGCTTCGGGCGAAGCGACAGCCTGCGACGCCACCTCACAGCAGTTCATCCTCCCACTCCTCACGACCAAGCGCCAGGTACGGTTTTTACATTAAACAAGAAACCGTCAGTACTAATGACTTGTTTTCGAGAGAGAGTAAACGGCTTTAGCTGAGTAAACAGATTCAAGTAGTAAACAAGGGGCTGCCAGCCTCTGTGCCTCACTCTTGTATTACTGGACCCGGGTAAACTGGCGCTCGAGATGAGGAAGAGGTCGTCAGGCCTCTATGCAATTCCTCACCCTTGTATTACTGGGCTCAAACTGGCGATTGAGATGAGGAAGAGGTTGCCAGTTCTCACCCTCGTGTTTATCGGGGTCACTAATAGGACTTGTCTTCCTGTTCGCAGGCCATCCGTGCCCGTTGTGCTCCGTCGCCCTGGCGGGTCCCGAGGATCTTCGCCACCATATGGAAGCGGTCCACGGTGCGAGCCCGTCAGCTTCGACCTCCTCCTCCTCCGCAACACCACCCTTCAGAGACCCACGGCCCGAGTGCGACGCGTGCGGGCGGCGATTCGCCCGCGAGGACCTGCTCCGGCGCCACGTGCAGCTGGTGCACGTCAACGAGGCCCGTTGCACCGAGTGCGGCACCCTTTTCCGCAGGGCCGCGTACCTCCAGCGGCACATGGCGAGCGCCCACCGCGGTATGAGGTTCACGTGCGCCTACTGTGACCGAGGCTTCACCCGGCGCTACAACCGGGACCACCACGAGGCCCACAACTGCCCCATCGTGAGGAACCTCGTTGTGGACGAGATGCCGCGCCTGCCCACTCTGTCACCCGAGCCCCGACCTAGCTCCGAGCCTCAGCCCGGACCCAGCCGCGAGCCCCAGCCCGGTCCCAGCACGGCACCCGACGGGATGGTGGGTGGTGGCGGACTACCCACGTTCCGCCCCATCCAACGGGCGTTCCGCGGACGCCTCCTGACCTTCGGCCTGTCCCGGCCCATGGAGGACTTCTTGACCGTGGAGGACGCGCTGGTGCTGCTGTTCGACAGCGTCCTGGAACTGTTGACCGACGTCAGGACCCGACACCCGAACATCAAGGTCAACATGTTCCTAGAGTGCGAATTCGCCAACGTTCACGGAGCCACCTGTCTGCGGGCCTTCAAGACGAAGAACGTGCCTCTCACCGCCGCGTCCAACTTGGAGGACTTCCTATCGGCTTCCTTCCACAAGCTGGAGGAAGAGAAGGAGCAGTGCCTGCTAGTGGGCAGCGGGTGGAGCTATCTCCGGATACGCGACCTGGAGATCCGCGTCAACCTCTACACCCCGTTGGGAGAACGCGGAGCCAGGTTCGTCCAGCTTCCCAGGACCATCTGCGAGACGCGTGCCGTTATCAACGTGCAAAACGTCGATGACATGTGCTTCGCGTACGCCATCCTGGCCAAGTTCGTCGCGCAACACCCGGAGAGGCCAACATCGTACACACCGGACGTCATGGCACGCTACGACTGGGTCGGCCTACGCTTCCCCGTAGCCGTGAAGGACATTAAGGTCTTCGAGAGGAGGAACCCCATCAGCGTTAATGTGTACGGGATCGAGCACGCCATGGTGGGGAGACGCCCCGACGGATCGCCAAAGTTCCAGGACCGCGTGTTCCCGCTGAAGATCTGCAAGCGGGAGTTGGAGGATCACCGGGACTTGCTGTACGTGACCACCGGCGGGGACAGTCACTACGCCTACATCACAAACATGAGTAGGCTAGTGCGAGCCCAGCTGACGTCCCACGTCAACGCCATCCACGTGTGTAAGCGATGCTTCGCTTACTTCGACAACCAGCCCAACAAGCTGCAACTGTCCGGTGTCGAGCGTCTGGAGGAGCACATGCGATACTGCACCGCCAAGGCTCCCCTCCGCTTGGACTTACCGAAGAAGCAGCAGATCCGCTTCGCCCACCCCGAGTACACTCGGCGCGAGCGCTTTTGCGTTTATGCCGACTTTGAGTGTGCTCTGCAGCCCGTCGCCGCTGACCCTGCGGAAGCGCCGCCCGGCACGAGGCCTCTGCAACTGCACGTCCCGTACGCCTTTGCCTACCAGATCGTGGACTCGCTCGGCCTGGAGGAGTTCGAGCCCCGCGTCTACTTCGGGGCAGACGCGTCCAAGGTCTTCATGGAGAGGCTCAAGATGGACGTGCTGGCGCTGTGGGAGTTCCTATTCAGCATGAGAGCTCTGCACCCTTCTCTGACCCGGCAGGAGATGAACGAGTACCTGGCAGCGACTCACTGCTACCTCTGCGGGAAGGAGTTCACGGACCAGGACGTCAAGGTGCGGGACCACAATCACGCCCCGCCCTACGAGTTCCGAGGAGCCGCCCACCGCTCGTGCAACCTCAGGTACCGGGAGCAGCGACACATTAACTGCTACTTCCACAACCTGTCCAACTACGACGCCCACTTCGTAGTGCGCGAGCTGGCCATCGACCCCGGCGACGTGGACGTGTTGGCCCACACGGAGGAGCGGTACATCGCTTTTACCAAGCGATTCCACTTTGGTCAGCCCGGGGACAACCAACGTCAGAGCAGTTTCGCGGTGCGCTTCCTGGACACCTACAGGTTTCTGTCCATGAGCCTGGCCAACCTGGCGGCGGGACTTCCCACGGACAGGATGCGCGAGACGAGGAAGCGCTTCCCCGACGACCGGCTGTTCGACCTGGTGCGCAGGAAGGGCGTGTTCCCCTACGACTTCGTTACGTCCTACGATACGCTGTACAGGACCAGGGAGTTGCCGCCCAAGGAGGCGTTCAGGAACTCCATGACCCTGGAGGACATCAAGGACGAGGAGTACGAGCACGCCCTCAACGTGTGGCGAGCCTTCGAGTGTCACAACCTCAAGGACTATGCGGACAAGTACCTGCGATGCGACATCGCCCTGCTCACCGATGTCTTTGAGCAGTTCCGCGACACCTCGCTGGCAGAGTACGGGCTGGACCCCGCCCACTACTACACCCTGCCGTCCTACGCGTGGGACGTGATGCTCAAGACCTGCGGTGTGGAGCTGGACACGCTGCAGGACTTTGACATGTACCTGTTTGTGGAGCAGGGGATCCGAGGAGGCATCTCACAGGCCATCACCCGCTACGCCAAGGCCAACCACGACAGGTGCCCGGACTACCGCCCGGACGAGCCCACGCGCTTCCTCCTGTACCTGGACGCCAACAACCTCTACGGCTGGGCCATGTCCCAGCGCCTGCCGACCGGAGACTTCGAGTGGCTCAGCCGAGAGGAAATCCAGGCGTTGGACGTCGCGGCGCTGGACGCGGAGGCCGATCGAGGCTACATCTTGGAGGTGGACCTCCACTACCCCGCGCGCCTACACGACCTGCACAAGGACCTTCCCTACTGCTGCGAGACGAAGCGTCCGCCAACAGGGAAGTTCCCCAAACTGTTGACGACCCTGGACGACAAGACGCACTACATCTGTCACTACAGGGTCTTGCAGCAGGCGCTGCAAAACGGATTGGAGCTGGTCGCGGTGCATCGGGCGATCTCGTTTCGCCAGTCGCGGTGGTTGGAACCGTACATCCTGATGAACACGGAGCTGCGGAAGAGGGCCAGGACGAAGTTCGAACAGGACTTCTTCAAGCTCATGAACAACGCGGTCTTCGGCAAGACCATCGAGAATGTACGGAAGCGCCTCAACGTGAAGCTGGTGTGCACCCCGGAGAAGTTTTCCAAGTACGTCGCCAGATCCAACTTCCTGGACCGGACGTACTACACGGAGGACGTGGCCCTGGTGCATCTGTCCAAGGTCAACATCGTGTTGGACAAGCCCGTCTACGTAGGCATGACAGTCCTGGAGCTGAGCAAGTGGCTCATGTACGAGTTCCTGCGCAAGATGAAGGAGCGCTACGGTGACCGCCTCACCGTGGACTACATGGACACGGACAGCTACGTCTTTGACATCGTGTCCCAGGACGTCTACGCAGAGATGAAGGAACACCTGGACGACTTCGACACCAGCGGCTATCCGAGGTCCCACCCCTGCTACAGCCCCGTCAACGCCAAGGTCATCGGAAAGTTTAAGGACGAGTGCAACGGCCTGTCCTTATTCGAGTACCTCGGCCTGCGGTCCAAATTATACTTTATGGACATCGAGGACGCGGCGACAGGCGGCAGCAAGGCTCTCAAGCGAGCCAAGGGGGTGGCGAAGGGCGTTGTCAAGAACGTCCTCACCCCCGACGACTACAGAGAGTGCCTGTTTGACGGGGTCCAAAAGCGCACCACCAACGTCCGCTTCCAGTCTCACTTGCACCGGGTCTACACCGTGGAAGTGGACAAGCTGAGCCTCAGCCCGACTGACGACAAGCGGTGTGTCCTCCCCGACGGCATCCACACTCTGCCGTGGGGACACAAGGACGTCCCGCCACTACCGCCAGCCAGGAGAGGAGGAGATCGACCTCAGCGGATGGAGGTGGACGGTGAGGAGGAGGAGGAGCGCCAGGACGAAGACGAGGAAGAGGAATTCCCTGTTTAGTTTTAAATATTAATTTTAAGAAAAACTTGTAAATAGTATTTGTAAGAAAATATAATAGCTTTATGTACAGCACGAACCTGAGTTGTTTATTTCCTCCCCTTTGCTCACTCAAAAGCCGTTAGGCTTAAAGTGTGTGAGAAAGGCGTTATGGGCCGTTTGGCCCGAGCCGTGCAGCTTAAAAAGCCCCCGCCAACCGGGAGCGATTGGCGGCGCGTGTCGGGGGACGGCCCTGAAGGAGTTGCCCAGGAAGGAGTTGCTAAGTGGTTTGCTGACGCTCGAGGTTGCACCCTCGAATTGCTCAGCGGTTTGCTGATGTCCGAGGGGTCTCGTGACGCGCCCTCTTTGGCGACCTTCACTGCCGCTTGGCGGGGGCTCAGCCAGTGACACGCGCCGCTGGTATATAAACCTGAGGTCCAGCCCCGCTGCCTCAGTTTTGCTAATTTTTATAAATTTAGTAAGGAGAAAGGAGAAATGAAAACACAAGCTTTATCATTATGAGGCATGTATTGTACAGTAATAAGGTTACATACACATACTACAAAAACCTTACAAATTAGTTTTAAGCGAATATGGAGTGGAAGAGTCTGCGGACGAGAGCGTCGTTGGCGGCGGGAGCGGCAGGGTCGAAGAGCTGGACGTAGTCGCTGAGTGACGTGCGGAGAACAGCCCGGCAGTACAGGTAAGTGAGGCAGTAGTAGCCGCAAACAGAAGTATCGTAGCCCTGGAGCCGATACCTGTTGTAGACGTAGTGGCGGTGATGAGGATTGCGCCTCAGGAACATTTGAAAGTCGGCCTGGTATGGCGGCCTTCCGTAGCTGTCCAGGTACTCGAGTCTGTCCTCTTCCGAGCAGTAAAACGCCACCCAGTGTTCGCCTCCCTCGGTGTGTGCTACCGTGTTGGACACGATGGCGGTGAGAGGCTTGACCGGCACGTCCGGTAGTTGGTCAGAGGCGTAGACCGCAACGTTCCTCAGTCCGGGGATCTTCGCCAGGCATTCTCTGATCTGGACGGTATTCATCGTGGGCGGAAGCAGCACAGGCAGCTCGAGGTGGACGGGTCCAGTGTGTCGTTAGCCACGAGCCAGTCCCGCAATACTATGCAGTTATGAAGGGCGCAACGGTTGTGGGAGCTCTTATGGTGGCGACAGCGCAGGGTCCGGTAGGTGGGCGGACCGTTGAGCGACCCGCAGCCCAGATCCTCCATGTCCTGAGCGGTGGTGGCGGCGGGCTCGGTTATGAGGTGGCGTTGTACAAAGTCCCTCTTCTGCGATCCTTTGACGTAGACCAGGGGGCGGTGGATGAGGCAGGAGCGCAGCTTGTCCAGCAGGGCGACGTACGCGATGTCCCCCTGGTCCCACTCCAAGCCGTGGCAGTGGCGAGTGACCCAGACGCTCTCGCGCTGTTTCTCGGAAGTCAGGAGGTCCTTACTGAAGGGCGGGCGGGCGATGTGATGTAGGAGCAGCGTGCCGGTAGTCACGTCCACCACGCAAACCTCTTTCAGTAGAAAGTCATTATCACTGTCTTTAAAACACTGCATATCCATCACCACGCTTCCGTGATGACAGCGCGCTGGCGGCGGCTCGATGTAGATCGGTGGCGGCACGTCCATCCCGTACGGCTGACTGAACTCGACTGAGCGCTGGCGGGAGCGCGCCTAGCGGGTTAACCTTGGGTGCGCGCGCCGCCATCACCTAACGGTCCGCGGTGACCTTGAGCGCGCGACAACTCGTTTACCCGCCAAAACCTAACGGTGCGCGCGCGCGGTGACCTTGAGCGCGCGGCAACTCGTTTACCCGCCAAAGTCGACTGTGACGTTGCGATGACGGTCCACCTCCACGACGTTGTCCAACTCGGCGTACACTATGCAGTTGAACGCCTCCGCCAAGGCTTCGGAGAACCCAATCTCTATGCGCAGGTTACCGTTGCGCACCAGGTTCCAGTGGCTGGATTGAGAGGCCGCCATATCGGGTGTCAGATCAAACGCCATCAGGCAGTATCCGTAGGGGTACTCGTTGCGACTGACTTCGTTACCGCAGTCTGAGAAATTGATGCCGGTGCCGGTGTACAGCGTGTGGTAGGCGAGCACGCACAACTCCTTACCGAACGTATAATCCGGTTGAAGCGGCTTACATGGCACTTGCTCACCGTCTATGTACAGCGCGAAGAAGTTCACGTGGCTGTGGGTGAAGTTGAACGGGTTCTTCTTGTAGTCCCCGTTGAACGCTTGATTGCTGACCAGGCCAACTATAACGCGTTTCGGCAGTTGTCCCAGAAACACACTGTCCAGAGTCTTGCTGCTGATACCGGAGGGTAGCGTGAAGGATTTGACTTCCACGCGCGTAATGGGATATTTGGCTGTACCCGACTCCAGCGTCCTGCTGTGAGCCAACAGCACGCTCGGGTTGATCTTACAGCGGCGCATGAACAGGTTGACTTCGGCGATGTCCACTTTGTAGTCTGTCACGGTTTTAGACATGATGGAGAATGAGTTCTTTGACCTGATCAGGCGAAAGCGCATCTCCACGCCGTTTAACATGAACTTCTCCTGATTGCACAGGTCGACGTGCAGATGTCCGACCATGTCCGCGTACCGGCTGGCCTTGACAAACTCCCTCCGGTTCTTGAGCCCGGCATTATCCTCCTCAGTATTGTCCATGTACCCGGCATAGTCCTCGTAGAACAACTCCGCGGTGAGGTGCGATGTCTTGGCATCACCGCCATAGGACAACAGGTTCTCCAGGTAGGCGCGATAGGCGTACGTGTTGTTCTGAGGAGACACCAGTTTGTTGTTCAGGTACAGGTCCACTTGACTGAACAGCGAGTGCAGCCAGTTGTTAATCGGACCCACCTCTTTTATCGCTTGATCACCCATTACAGCGCCTCCGCTAGCCGTTCTAATGGTAGCCTTCACATGCAGTAGCGTCTGTGACAGATCCGTGTACTCGTCCCCGTGGCCCGGAACTATGAACTCCACGGGCGAGTCGTCTGTCAGGGAGGAGATGGGCTTGTACTGCACCCATTTACCGCTCTCTATACTGGTCTGCGTGGGCGGTAGCGAGAACAGGTCCAACTCGGTCTTGACACACTCGCACGACTTCTGATGTAGAAACGCCATTATCCAAAAATGTCCTTCACGGTACTCTCGCTCTTCTTGCTTCTCCTCTTCTTAGCGACACGTTTTGCGGGCTTCCTCTTGGGGGCAGCGCTCTTCTTCCTCGCTCCGAGGAGTTTCGCCAGAGACTGAGGAGTAACCTGCTGTACACGCCTCTTCTTATAGGCGCCACCACCGCTCAGCACGCGATCCAGTTTTTCATCGGCCTTACGTTTCAGCGACCCGGTAAACTGTCTGAGTCGGGCGTTGGCTGCGACTCGGGGGTCGGCTGTGCCCGCTGCCACGTCGCCCAAGAAGCCCACACCGGACCTCAGCGCCTCCTTGCCCAGCGCCGATGCGCCGGATCTGATCAACGGGACCACTGTACGCATCAGCCCGCCTAGGAAACTGCCGATGCCGTGTCCGCGTTGGAAAGCGGCTCCTCTGAATACGGAGGATACGCCATGGCCCGCCTGCTGGTGGCGGTAATACGCCAGATAGGGATCGCTCGGATTCATTGCCGCTGCCTCTCTTTCCTGAAATGAAGCTTCATGCACGTAGTCCCGAAGTGGAATGGCAAGTGTCGCCCTTGGTTATCCCTTAAATCGATTTCCACGCTCTCGAATGAGGTTTTAATCACCGGCACGTAGTGCGGGTCTATTATATACACTGTCGTGTTGGCACCGTACGTGTAATTCCTGATGTCGATGTTGAGGATCTTCAGTAGTGGCGCCACAGCGTCGCCCACCAGTTGGGGTTCCACCAGGTCGCAATACACGTACATGTGTGATGGCAGACCGGCGAAGAGGTTAGCCGGCCTCACGGACCTGTGACGCTTGACGATATCCGTATCCACCTCGTAGCCAAACTGTAGCGCCAAACTGGGGCTCAGTTTGAGGCTCTGAACGGCTGAAGACGTCGACATCAATTCCACCCTGGAGGACCTCTCGTCATACGAGAAGGCGCACAGGTTACTCTTCATTTGAGGGTGGTTGTTGATTGCGTCTACGAGTTCCTCGGTACTACTGTAATTGCCCGGCTCCACTTTGATTAACAACTTGTCCACCACGGCCAACCCGCCTTTCGAGTCCCTCATTCCCAGCACTAGTTTGATGTAGGTTCCCTCACCGACGGTCAGAAAAGAGAAGGGGTAGTGCGCCTCCGCCAGAGCGACCTCCCACTCGCCGTCTGACAGATCAACGGTCGAGGGTAGATGGGTCGTGTAGTTTGTCACCATGTTGTTGGGATAGTAATTCATTGAACTGTTACTGGGCAACGTCAGGTAAAACTGGTCGTGCCTCGTCATCGCAGCTGTTGCACGTCCGCTGCGGGTACCCACGAATTGAAGTCCTCTCCGTAACCGGCCCACTTGACTAGGTAGCACTTACTGGAGCCTCGCCCTTTAGTGTCCAGTATTTTATCTATTTGATACAGGCGATCCGGGGCGATCATCACCTTTTGCATCTCGTGCTCGTAGAAGCGCCCTTCCAGCGGCGTCCCGTTCAGGTCGCGCAACACGTACAATGGTAGAGGATGCGACCCGTATACGTGGTCCACCACGAACAGCTCCTTACTCCAGTTGGTCTCGTAACCTTTGGCGAACGTGCCCTTCTCCTTGGCTATGCGCACCGTGTCGCCCGGCTCGAACCTGGGCTTGTGTCGCCGGATCGCCTTTCCATACATGTGACGCCACACCTTGTACACCGTTTGACCATCGCCGCTGTCCGCGTCCACGGGTCGTAGGCCACCCAGGCTCTTGTGCGGGCTGTGGTTGTAGGCGTCCACAAGCCTGTCCAACACGTTCACGTAGCGATACGTGTTCTTGTAGGTCAGGTAGCGCCACATGCGGGTCTTAAGCGTGCGGTTGACTCGCTCCACCACCGCCGCCTTCACGTCGGGGTTCTGCGTGGTGAAGTAGTTTACACCGTGACTCTTGAACACTCGCTTGGTCGCGGCCCCGGTGAACTCCGTCCCCTTGTCGGTCTGTAGGCAGCGAGGAGTCGCCTCAGCGAATATCCTCTCGAACGCAGCAGCCACCTCAGGCCCGCTTTTCCTCTTCAGCGGTACCGCGAACAGCCGCTTACTGAATACGTCTATCACAGTCAGCAGGTAGTTGACTCCGTCGTTGTACCGGCTCAGGCCGCGCATGTCGTTCAGGTCCGCCTGCCACAGCTCCCGGGGCCCGAACACGGCGTAGCGGTTGCGGGGAAACCGCTTGCGCGCAGGCTTGTGCAGCGTGTAGGTGTCCTGGGCGCGCAGCCAGTCGGCTACCCGACGTTTCGGTAGGCGCGCGGCTCTGGCCAGGGCGGCCACCCCGCCGAGGGAACCGGGCTGGCTCGGGTCGTAGTACAACTTCTCCATTACGGTGTGAACGGCTCCCAGTTGTCCAATGACGATTCCCGGTCGGGTTCCTCGGTTATTATCCTTCTCCTGGCCGCTGGGGGCCGCGGTCTCAAGCGGTCCAGTATCGGCGTCAACCTCGGTGAGAGGGGTGTCGACGAGGCTGTCGTCGTGTCTCCCCAGGGGCTCGATGCCGAGTCCAGTCCCACGCCTAGGTAACGCAACGCCGTGGGATTGCTCACGTATTCTTTGGGCACGTTCATGTCCTTCAAGGCGGCCATCACTTGATGCCAGCCAGTAGGCAATCGGTCCGCCCTTCGCGCTCTCACTATGCTGTGCGCGATGTCCACTATATTGGAATCGGGGATCTTCACCTTGTCCACGTACACCGCCCCACTGGCGTCCCAGGAGATGGGGCTGCCTTGACGGGTCATGAATCGCAACAAGTTGCGCGCCACCGACCTGTAGATTTTTGAGAACGATTCCACAATGTCCTCCTCCGCCGAGGCGCTAGACTCGCGCTTCATCTGACTCGGACCTCCCGCCACTTCCTCCTCCCTCTCCTCACCCTCGATGATTGACAGACCTATGGGTTGACGTTTAGCCGCGGAAAAGTGCAGGAACCGCTGTAACACCTGCTGATATTGTTTCCATTTCTCCGTATCGTCCAGCCGCTTGTCGCTCAATATGCGATGCATCTCAGCGTCCAGGCTGGCTGGCTTATTGGCGCTACCTGCTCCTCCTCTTGGCTCCGGCCCTGGTCCCGGTCCTTCTCGCAATCTCTCGATGAGCTCCTGCGGTACAACCACCATTTTCCTAGCGTACTCCATGTCCGATTAGCTTCTGCGCTAGAACGGGCAGAACAGCGTTCAACAGCAGAGGTAGGAGAATCCCTCCACCCCGTTGGACGAGGTAGTGTCGCTTCTTGGTCCAACCCTCGCCGCGTTTCACCAGCCGTCTGAGCGCCTGTTTGTGTTTGCTCAATTTGCGTTTGAGGCAGGGAGAAAGCGGTACGTTTCCGCGTAGCACGTTATACGCGCACTCGCACAACGACTTGATGCGACTCTTGTCGCACGCTTTTAACAGGGCCTTGCGTTCTTTGGGCGTAGCGTGTATTAGGGCCCTCAGCAGCGCCGCGTCCTTCTTCACGCGGTGTGACATGATGACTGACGCTGGCGCGCGCTCGGCCTATTTATCACTTCTTCTTGGGCAGGTACACGTAGTTCACCGGATCGTCTGGGAAAATGGTTGAACGTACGCGCATCTCTTCTGGCGTGGACTGTTTCAAGTCTATGAGCAGGTAGGCGTGCGGATCACGCGTGGCGTCCGCGTAAGCCTCCTCCATGAATTTGGGGTTTTCCGGGTATACTTGACGGGCCAGGTGTTTGATCTGAGCGCGGTCCCTGGGATTCTTGAAGCACACTATGTAGTGAGCGTTCAGCGATATGTCGCGCTGGCCCCTGCCCTGGTGAAACAGGTTTTGCGTGATGAAGAACACGCTCATGTTGCGGTGGTGCGAGCCCTTGGTGAACAGGTCCGCCACGCCGGAGCCGGCCTCGCGCATCATGTCATCGACGATGACCAGGGCGGGCTCGCTACCGTCATAGTCGTCCAGGTCCGGCAAGCCGGCTACGTAGCGCACGGCAGAGTCCGCACGGCTCTTGCCGCCACCGCTGCCATAGTGCCAAGTGATGCGGGCGAACCGCGTATCGCACATGCGGTCGGCGTGCTCTATGAAGCGAGCCACGAAGTGCGACTTGCCGCTGCCCGAAGGCCCGGCCACGATGGCGGTGAACGGGTGTTTCCACCTCAAGTCCATGGCGTCTACTGACCGCCGTGCACCGCCACCTCGGCTCTTGTAACTAAAGGTTCTTTTCTTGCTCTTTTTTATTTGATTTTATTTTTTCAATTTTGGAAGGAAATAAGGGAATAGGAAATACCGTTTATTTTATACAAATTCCAGGAAAGGAGATTTGCTGCCAGGAGGGCCGCTCCTCTTTACAAGGCTCGTCCTCGGCCCCACGCCAACGTTGTACTGGGAGATGGCGTTGTCGTCCAGGACCGTGAGGAACCGTCGAGGCATGTAGATCCGGATCGGGTCGTCGCCGACGAGACCCTCCAAGGTAGCCATCACCGCCTCGCCGTACGGTGTATCCACCCGCTCGAATGAGCGGATCGGGTACACCGCGTTGTCCCGCAGATCCGCGATACGAGTGTAACCCGCGGCCTTGCAGCTATTGAGGGCTGTCCTGAGGTCCATCTTCTGGTCCGTGTTGAGCATGGCGCAGCGGCTGGATGCAGAATGACCGGCTCTCGCCACCGAGTCGCCTTTTATTGGCGGTGTCTACGTGTCGACTCACGCGTATCAACAACATGATGACATAGTTACTCGCTCAATTCCAGGAAGGGTGATGTAATGGAAAGCTTTACTGCGTAAACAAGTGGATTGTTCTAGAAGCGTCTCGGTTATCAACTGCTTAGTGGAAGTTTCCACGCTCAATTCCAGGAAGGCTGACGTAATGGAAAGCTTTACTGCGTAAACAAGTGGATTGTTCTAGAAGCATCTCGGTTATTAACTGCTTAGTGGAATTTTCCACGCTCTCTCGTTTACTGGGTAGCGCGCTTGGAGTGCGCACTCCTCTTGGTTTTCCCTGAGATGATGCAATCGGTCTTTCGCCAAGTGGGTAGAGGAGTAGCGGTCCTAGTGATCCCGTCGTATCTTGACTCTCCCGTCTCGCTATTTGCCAGCCATAGGTTTTGCAATCTGGATATCAGGTCCTCTAGACATATGCAGATTTCATCGTTTCGCTCCTCGTCCAAGTACAAGCCGCAGCTGAACGTGGGGCGACCTCCTTTGAACACATTCATCTTCAACAGTACGTTACCGCTGTTAGTAGGGTTCTTCACAGTGTACTGATATCCGCCAGCGGACCAGCACAGTGCCGGGGAATCGATAGGCACTTCCTTCCTCTTTACAGTCCACCCATCGAGCTTTTTCTTCTTTGACGCACATCCCTGCTGAACTGGCGGTGCGTTGGCGTTCTCATCGTTCATTGCGTTCAGCTCCTCTAGGAAGGAGCGGATCGTTTGGTCCACTTCGGCTGCGCTGACTCCGCTTCCGTTCATGGTGACGTCTCGAACAACACTGAGGTCGCGCGCGCGCGGCTCTGCCTCGGTTTTATAGCAGAGTCGTGCGCTCCAGCGAACCTTCTAGAAGCTTCTTTATAGCCGAGTCGTGCGCTCCAGCGAACCTTCTAGAAGCTTCCAGAAACGTGACGCTCCTCACCTGCATGATGTTCCGGTGAGTCCTCACTCCACCGTTGCTAATTTTATTAGGGTGGGATGGGAATAGGATTATGGGTTGGGATAGGACAGAGGGTCTTGGGTTGGGGTAGGACAGAGGGTCTTAGATGGGGAAGGGAGTATTTTATTTATGGGTTTTTTCCTTTTATTTTTTTTTATCTTTTATTTTTTCTTTATTGAAAGAAGAAAAAGAATTTAGAGTGACTAGAGCCCTCCCAAACTGTTTTTATGGTCATTGACTTTAAAATCACCAAAGTAGATAGGTAATCATTGTTTTGTGGCCAATCCACTTCCCAAGCACTCTTACCACAGCAAAAACAAGTGTGCTGCAAATTATTAGAGTCTGAAAAGCGATACACTTTAACAATTCTTGCAGGATACAGAACTCTATTACAATAATGCTCAGTGTACTGACAGTAGCGGCATTGATAGACTCTCTTGCCATTGTATCTATTATACAAGTCTAACACTTGAGGATCCGTTTCCGGGTTGTTAAGCACTAACTCATGTTCCCGAACATACCCCTTGAGGCAAGATGCAACGTATCGCTGTATAGGCACTGGCAATTGTGCAATCCCCTGATACAGAATGTATTTATTCTTTCTTATTACAATACACGATTGCTGAGCTAGTGACAGTGGGTTGTATGCTTCCATGACTAACTCAAGATTCAGACTGGTCAAGCACTTAGCTTGCCGTGGAATGTAAGCGGTAAACAGTTCCCGGAACCGCTGATGAGTAAACAGGCTGGAACAGTCACGTAGGCCCTGGCACGCGCCTCGACACGTGACATGCTCATACATAACACTCCAGTCAGGAGGAGGCCTCATGCGACGCACTTGCCGGAACCTTCTAGAACGGAGGGGTCTTGAAGGCCGCTAATGAGTAAACAGGCTGGGACAGTCACGTAGGCCCTAGCACGCGCCTCGACACGTGACTCCACGGAGCCACTCGCAGTTTGGTTTATTCAAGCCGACATACAACGTGTAACGAAGTCACATCAAATTCGGTCGGCAAGCAGCCGAGATCCCATGAGGAAAACGCGTTTGAAAATTAATAGCGGGCCCGTTTAACAGTGGATTTTCAATTTTCTTTAAGCGATGGTTTTCTTAGGTCACGGCCCGACATGTGGTGAGGTTTCGTCAAAATCGGTCGGTAAACAGCTGAGATCCCATAAGGAAAACGCGGTTTTAAATTAATAGCGGCCTTGTTTAATGGTGGATCTATGGGGTTCTTACGTCATTCGCTTCCCTGGGGATAGGCCTACACTCTGGAAAAAGTCCCGTGGGAATCGGTGGATAAATAGGCTAATTATTAATTTTCGAAAGTTTTTTCCTCATGTTCAAGGTCATCACTAAAAGTGCTGCTGGCGGCCGGGGGGGGGGGGGCACCGGGGGGGGGGGCACCGGGGGGGGGGCACCCGGGGGGGGGGGGCACGGGGGGGGGGGGGTCCTCGCGTCCACGCGTCCACACCGCGCCTTTGCTGGTTTTGAACCATCTAATGCCCCCTACTCTGGGTGTATAAGAAAACAGGGTTTCTAGAGATTAGGGAACGAAAGAGCAACAATCCGACCAACGATTTCCGTGTGTGTGACTGTGTTTCACCAGCGGTGTTATTGTTTTACTACGGAGTGTGACTGTGTTTCACCAGCGGTGTTATTGTTTTACTACGGAGTGTGACTGTGTTTCACCAGCGCAGTTATTGTTTTACTACGGGGTGTGACTGTGTTTCACCAGCGGTGTTATTGTTTTAGTACGGGGTGTGACTGTGTTTCACCAGCAGTGTTATTGTTTTACTACGGGGTGTGACTGTGTTTCACCAGCGGTGTTACTGTTTTACTACGGGGTGTGACTGTGTTTCACCAGCGGTGTTATTGTTTTACTACGGGGTGTGACTGTGTTTCACCAGCAGTGTTATTGTTTTACTACGGGGTGTGACTGTGTTTCACCAGCGGTGTTATTGTTTTACTACGGAGTGTGACTGTGTTTCACCAGCGGTGTTATTGTTTTACTACGGGGTGTGACTGTGTTTCACCAGCGGTGTTATTGTTTTACTATGGGGTGTGACTGTGTTTCACCAGCGGTGTTATTGTTTTACTACGGAGTGTGACTGTGTTTCACCAGTGGTGTTATTGTTTTACTACGGGGTGTGACTGTGTTTCACCAGCGGTGTTATTGTTTTACTACGGGGTGTGACTGTGTTTCACCAGCGGTGTTATTGTTTTACTACGGAGTGTGACTGTGTTTCACCAGCGGTGTTATTGTTTTACTACGGGGTGTGACTGTGTTTCACCAGCGGTGTTATTGTTTTACTACGGAGTGTGACTGTGTTTCACCAGCGGTGTTATTGTTTTACTACGGGGTGTGACTGTGTTTCACCAGCGGTGTTATTGTTTTACTACGGGGTGTGACTGTGTTTCACCAGCGGTGTTATTGTTTTACGACGGGGTGTGACTGTGTTTCACCAGCGGTGTTATTGTTTTACTACGGGGTGTGACTGTGTTTCACCAGCGGTGTTATTGTTTTACTACGGGGTGTGACTGTGTTTCACCAGCGGTGTTATTGTTTTACTACGGGGTGTGACTGTGTTTCACCAGCGGTGTTATTGTTTTACTACGGGGTGTGACTGTGTTTCACCAGCGGTGTTATTGTTTTACTACGGGGTGTGACAATGTTTCACCAGCGGTGTTATTGTTTTACTACGGGGTGTGACTGTGTTTCACCAGCAGTGTTATTGTTTTACTACGGGGTGTGACTGTGTTTCACCAGCGGTGTTATTGTTTTACTACGGGGTATGACTGTGTTTCACCAGCGGTGTTATTGTTTTACTACGGAGTGTGACTGTGTTTCACCAGCGGTGTTATTGTTTTACTACGGGGTGTGACTGTGTTTCACCAGCGGTGTTATTGTTTTACTACGGGGTGTGACTGTGTTTCACCAGCGGTGTTATTGTTTTACTACGGAGTGTGACTGTGTTTCACCAGCGGTGTTATTGTTGTACTACGGGGTGTGACTGTGTTTCACCAGCGGTGTTATTGTTTTACTATGGGGTGTGACTGTGTTTCACCAGCGGTGTTATTGTTTTACTACGGGGTGTGACTGTGTTTCACCAGCGGTGTTATTGTTTTACTACGGGGCGTGACTGTGTTTCACCAGCGGTGTTATTGTTTTACTACGGGGTGTGACTGTGTTTCACCAGCGGTGTTATTGTTTTACTACGGGGTGTGACTGTGTTTCACCAGCGGTGTTATTGTTTTACTACGGGGTGTGACTGTGTTTCACCAGCGGTGTTATTGTTTTACTACGGGGTGTGACTGTGTTTCACCAGCGGTGTTATTGTTTTACTAGGGGGTGTGACTGTGTTTCACCAGCGGTGTTATTGTTTTACTACGGGATGTGACTGTGTTTCACCAGCGGTGTTATTGTTTTACGACGAAGCTTGAAATTATCGGACAGATCTGCTAAGATGGGTGGAGCCTAATAAACATTAGAATATAAGCAACCGCCCGCATTATCCTTGGTAAAATAAATCAATCGGCTGTAAAACGCTATAGGATTAGGATCACGATTGGTTTTAAAGCTGGCGGTGCCCCGAGCTTAGACTTAGCTGAAAGCTGTTTCGCTGTGACCTAGTAAACAACTGCATCCTCCACCGCTATGATCTAATTACGGATACTTTCTCTGATTGGTAATAATGTGGTAACTTAAGTAATGGGAAGTGTCAGCTGTCAATTATGGTAACGTTTCCAGTTTCCACAAGTGAGTTTCTCTGCTCTTCGGTAAACAACTTAAGGTGGTGCAGTCGCCTCTGTTGACAAGCTATTCCGCCTAGAGGTCAGGCCAGTCGCTGCTCACTCACATGTAGAAACCTCCCCTCAACCACCCCCAACCCCCAACTTTCCCAAGTGGTCAAACCACTTTCACTCAGCTGGGCTTGTTCCCCGCCTACGCTGAACCGTCTTCGGGCACCAAGATTCTGAAATGGCAAATAGCAGCACAGCGGCAACTCGACTCAACCAGCCTCTCCACATGTGTTATGAACATATTTATTTGTTATACAATTTTCAGCGATCAATATACCATTTAAAAATATCATATTTAACGAATTTAGTCTTAAATTTGATTTGTTTAACCCTCTCAAATCTATGATATCACTGATAAAATTAATTATAAAACTATTTTAACAAGTTGTAATCGGTATAGTCTACTAACATACAAATACCCCTGTCGCAGCAAACCTGAGTAATCAGCGAATTTCCAATACGTAGCTATATGTCTCACTACCACATAAAGCCACTTACCAAGTTACATAACAATACATACATAAATAAGCGATACATTACAATTTTATTATTGATTTATTTGGACTTTACTTATCGCTTCTAGTGTTTAAATCCATCGCTATTATGACTTTCAAAAATACAGTATAACACTTTATTTTAGGGCTGAGTAGGCAGGTTTTCGCTGAAACAAGGAAGATAAGAAACGTGTTTTTATGCAATTATCAAAATAACTCAAGAAGGTGAAACGACATACCTTTATTAATTTAGGATAATAACTAAATGAGGTATCAAACATAAACTATTCTCCATAATTATAACACTAGGGATAAGCTTTGCTGCTTCAGGGAAAATAACAAAAATTGTATAACAAAAATAGATGTGCGAGTGAGAGAGAAATATAGTGCGCGGGTGCCTGCACGTGCGAGTCGGGACGGTATTGGGCGGCTCAGGGGTAGGTAGCTGTCTGGTGTGCGGCGTCAAATTATATTAGGGCTGAAATTAAGTAGTTTATTGCACACAACGTAGTTATTAAACTGTATTTTTACGTATTCTTGAGTTAAACTGCCTTTGTACACTCTTGGCTTGGGTTGGCTGAAGTTTTAAACCACTTGAGTAAAAAACAACCGAGATACAAACTTTATTTCCTGAAATAATTTAAATTTTACTAAAATAAATTTAGGTAACCCTTAAGTATATTTTTTAGAAGTAGATAAACCAATTTTGAAACATTTGTGATTGACCGTTTTCAACTAGTGTATAATTGAAAATACTTCTAAAACGGCGAAAAACCCAATATAAAGGAAATATTTTTTCAACAATTTGTGTTTACGATTTGTATAATCGTAATAAACAAAAAAACAGTAAGAACAAAATTTAAAATTTGTTGACTTCCATTTGTTAACGACGAGATTTTTAATAGATACCCCACTATTGGAGGTATTGGAGGATACAGTAGTGCCAACTGTGGTGAAGCCAGAGAAGGCATTGACCTGTGTCAGTCCTTCCTGAACCGAGCAGTCTACAGTACTGCACAGCGGGCATAAAGCTGCTATACGAAAAATTACAGTAAAAAATGTTACGAATGAAAAGTATAAATGACAACACGGAAATAAAGTTTAAAGACTATTAAAAAGTACGTTGGTATTTTACTGAATCTATTAGCGTTAGAAATATAGTGAAGGAACGCATTTTTTCTCAAAAAGTATGTGTCAGTTATTTTCTGTATTTAATAAGTATTCATTGTAACCAAGTAGGAGTACATTATGTAATGTAAATCAAATAAAAGCCCATACTCCCAACTTTGACTGTAGACATTGTTTTATTATACGTTTCTCACATAAAAAAACTGTTTAAATTTGTAAGCTCTTCGAAAAGTCCAGAACCGGTTCAAAAAACATTATAAAAGTCAGTTAAGACTGAAATAAATATTTTACACGTGTTAAAATAAACTATTTTTAAATACATTTGTAAATGCTTTAGCCATTATTGTTTACAATATTTAATAGGTCTCCCCTAATTGTTTATGAGTATACATATTTTGTGACGTTGCCAATGAAACATAGCCCAAGGTCCATATGAAAATATATCCCAGACCCTACACGTTTTGATACAGATTATCAGCTTGGTGAGCAGATAACATTAGTCGGAGTAGAACAGCTCCAATGGTGCTTACTAAAAATGTCTGGAGTTTGAGACTTGTTTTATCAAATATGATCTGCAATGTTTAATATTATGAATATTGAGGTGACTAATGTATAAAAAATGGTAATAGTAGTATAAAACACGAGCACTACAAAGTGTATCAATTAAAATACAAAGAACATGGTAAGTCTTCTTTTCTGAACAATTAATTTATTGTTTTTATTATAACGTGTTCATAAAAAAAGCAATTAAAGTATTTTTTATGAAACCCAAGAATAATTGAATCTTTCATCTATAGTGTAATCTGAGTACTTTAACTTGTTTTTGGTATATCCAGCCTGTTCTCTGTTCAACCTAGGTGAGGATTACCTATGACCTACCAACAACTGTAAGAAAAGGTTATCATCATTCGTCGAGATGACTATAAATAAAAAAAAAAAATTAATTTAAATTTTATCATCCATAGAATGTGTTATGATGTTGAACAATTTTCCGGCCCAAGCCCGCGAAGGGGGCAAAGGGGGGAAATTACAGGCGGACTTACAGGTCCATACAAAGAATATACTAGTTTTTACCCGCGGATCCACCCGCATTGAGGTGAATTCTCGTAGAACGTTAGGTAATACACCCCAATCAATTATAGGCCCAACTCCCCTTAACCGAAGCCGTATCGTTTTTCAAATGGCGTCCCCATAGACTACTTGGCAAGAAGTTTGTCATGTTTTTTTCGCCAGTAAATATTGTCCCCCACTATACAATAAATTACATTACCTTGAATCAATATAACATTAATATTTAACTTAACTTTATCGGAATTTTATGAACAGAAAAAAACTCTAATTTTGTTGATATAGATTTAATAATACTTAAATAATTGAAATGGAGTTATAAATAATTGAGCTGACGCAATTATTATTATTTATTTAACTGTTGAATTGTGGAGAACCCCAAGATCGGCTATGTCAGGTCACGTGTAAATTGCATCATCTCGGTTATTTAGACTCGATTTAAATTATTCAAGTATCGTTAGATTTGTCATGTGATGTTCTAAAAGAAGTTAATCTTGTAAATATGTTGTAAAATGGCTGGTTTTCAAGGCATTTAAGCTATAAAGCCTTAAGTGGCCGCAATTTTGAAACTGTTAGAGATAATTACACTATAACTTTTGTGTTGAAAGACCCTATCACCATAAACAATTGGGTCAAATTTTGCTGAGTTCGGTTATATCGTTTTTCAGATAGGAACTTTAATGTGAAAACTCATATAGACAGAACAACTAGGCATGATCATATGATAAAATGTGTTGTCTTGTCCCAAGGAATAATGATATATAGGTTTGTCCAGAGAGTTACGGGATACCATATATTTTCCCGGCCTAAGCCTGCGAAGGGGGCAAAGGGGGGAAATTATAGGCGGACTTACAGGTCCATACAAAGAGTATACTAGTGTTTACCCACCCGCATTGAGGTGAATTCTCGTAGAACGTCAGGTAATACACCCCAATCAATTATAGGCCCAACTCCCCTTAACCGAAGCCGTATCGTTTCTCAAATGGCGTCCCCATAGACTACTTGGCAAGAAGTTTGTCACGTTTTTTCCGCCAGTAAATATTGTTCCCCACTACACAATAACTTACTTTACCTTAAATCACGATAACTTTAATATTTAACTTAACTTTTATCGGAATTTTATGAACAGATAAAACGCTAATTTATAACTATAACTCTAATATTTAAGTTATGCAAATTTTATGAATTATTTCCTTAAGTTGCAAGTAACTATTTTTACCCAGGGAAAACATACTATTTTTATACTTTGAAAACATGATAAATCTATTAAAATATATATTTTAAATAATCAGTGTAGTGAGTAGTATTGTTACTCTTCAAAGCTTCTCACAATATCAAACACATATAACAGAATAATTAAGTGTTCACTATCAAAATGGTTTTAAATTAAATTTTCTTAAAATACAAAGTAATGATATCTTTTAATTGTTACTATGCCCAATACAACCATAATGATTTAAAAATTAAATTTGTACTGAGAATAAATATTGAGATAAATCACTCTATACGTGGAATACGTATTGAGATAAGTGTCCAACATGGCTGTGCACTTGATGAAGTGTCCAGATTTGTTGGGTACATACTGTGACTCATCTTTAACGCCAAGTGTCCAGACGCGTTGGATACTTCACGAAGTACGTAATTACAATATGTGTTCGTGACATGAGTCTTTTCTAAACCTAAAAATCCTCTGGCAACAAGACGTTCTAGATTCGAACAAAATTAAATCACTGTTTTAAGAGTGAAGTACAAACCTTGAATCATAAGAAACTGAATTTTCCCCCTACCTTTGTTCCCGCTCCTCCAAAACACTCAGACACTCTTCAACACCCGGTGACTTTTCCCTGTTTACAATTCTCCGATTGATCCAACCACACTCCATCAATCCTGTTACCGATCAACCACCGGGTCAATTGCGCCTAACTGCTTCCCACCCCGGGTGTTTGGTGTGTTTGTAAACACCGCCATCACCCCGGCGCGCTAGAGGATGCTGTGCGGGGGCCGTCACACCTTGTTTGTCCTGCTCACCCCCGAGCGGAGGTCTTGGGAAATACCTCTAACCCGGTATATAAACATGGCCGGCCTCAGCCAAGCAAACAGTTTAACTCAGGGATAGCACCACCATGGTAAGTACTAGCTATTATTTTTTTTTATTTTTATATTTTTCGTTAAATAAGTTTTACAAAACCGGCACAAATTTAATGAAACAATTATTTGTTGGTGTTGACAAAATTATGTAAAACTGGAGATGAAAATGTTTAAATCAATAACTATTGACCAACATAAAAAGTAGACAAATTCAGCAACAGCATTTTTGTTCTTGGATTTTCTCTAAAAGCCTAAACAATTTATTATGGCTTCACCAAATAAATATTATTATTACGTTTTAATTAAGTAAACTTGCAAATTAGAAAAAGAAACTAACACTTTGGTTTTACAAGGAAACTCCTTTTATACCTGTAGTTTAAAATTAAATTTTTACCATTTATTTCCGCTAAATTTACA
Source organism: Allygus modestus (assembly GCA_963675035.1). Lineage (NCBI taxonomy): Eukaryota > Metazoa > Arthropoda > Insecta > Hemiptera > Cicadellidae > Allygus > Allygus modestus. The sequence goes on from OY776117.1 coordinate 139,081,572, forward strand.
GTTCAGTTTAAAAATGTACATAGAATTAGTTTTGTTTTATTAGGGCATGTTTTAGATATTGGGAGGCCTGAAAATCCCGGTTTTACCGAAAATATCCATATATAGCGAAAACTCTTATTTATACTACATTCTATGGGGAAATTTAACTTTTACGACTAACATAGGTGTTTTATAATCACCTGAAAAAATCAAATACAATGACCATTCATTAATAATTCAAAGACCAATGGGGTGAAGCCCTGAGAGAAGTTCGGACATTTTCTGAATGCTGACACATGTACTAACAAACATCTTGATATACTATTTTTATATGTTTTCGTCGCGAAACTGAACTGAACTGAACGTTGCGTCTGAGGAACTGACGATTTCTCATTTGATTACTCGTATTCCAAAATTAGCTTTTTAAATATAGATCAATTGATAGTTTTTAGGAATTTGTTAAATTATGAATAGTAATTTAGAACTTACTAATGATTTTTAAAGCTAACAATACATGTAAAAATTGAATTTGAAAGTCATACTGAACATGTGTATAAAAAGTATTGTCTAAACCAAACAAAATATGTAATTAAATGTTTTAGACAAGTTACATTTTGTGAAAATAGGAAATACAATTTCTTTCAAAGCTAACAATTTACGAAATTTCAAATAAAAAATTTGAGTTTAAACATACTTCATACATACATAAAAAACTTTTCTCTTATGTCTACATACAAATTAAGACAAAACTAAAACACTGAATATGTTATTGCTTATTAAAAGAAAATTAAACTAAGAACCATTGTCTACAATTAAATTACGTAATTATAATTAACGTTATTTTGAAAACTATCAAATAGTATTTAAAATTTCGTAAAATAAATAGCTTTCTTTTTCTTTTGGTATGTTTTAAATATTTGTCTCTAGCTCTGGCCTCGATTAGTCGGTTGGCCGGATTGTGCTTAAAACTTACACAGTGCCTTTCTCCGACCTTCGCGCCGCCTCGGACAAACATATTAGAGGAATGACTGCAAAATAGATTACTCAACAGTCTTTCCAGCCATTTTCTCAATTTATAATTAAAGTGTAAAGAAAGTCTTTATCTTACGAAACCTATTAATACCGGGTAAACGGTAATTCCTGTTAATTTCGCTTTTATATGAAGAAAATTGTATGAGTGTGTACCACAGGTTTTTTCGCTGATAATACTATTTTTTTAAAATAAATATCCTGTCAAAAACCCTCATCTTGATTAGATTAATACTCGTAGTAAAAATTTAAAGGCCAACACAGTGAAGTAGTAAAACTTTAAGCGATTTAAGAATATATTCTGAAATTTTTAAGATTTAGGAATTATAAAGGACATTGGCCTATGCTATACTTAGGGGTATGTAGTGATAGCACCTTCGAATTTTGTTCAGCGCATTTAAAACTTGATTAAATGCATTTCAAAATGAGAATTTTAAAATAGAAATTAGTTATTTAAATGTTATAGTGATTCGTAATTTTAGGAAGTAAACATTTAAGTCTTGTGTAAAGAAATGTATGTTCACCACATCAATAAAATAAAATAATCTTTTCTTTGACATACTTGAAATATCTAATCTGATAGTTGAATAAATCATTAGTATTATTATTACAATAAACACAAAGTACAAATTGAAATAAGCTAAAATTGTCCATAAGTGTTTTTATTGTAACTAGTTTGGCCAAGGCAATTTTAGGGAATTGTGAGGCCCAATGATCCCAGTTATATCGAAGAAATTTGTGGAAAGCGAAAGACCTTTCTTCGAACTGCATTCCGTGGAGCTCTGATGACCTGTTAACGACGAACATATTCACATGTTTATCTAATCCCCTGACCAAATACAGTAGTAAATTCGTGGTCCGCCACAGATAAACGTTGGAACTTTTAAGGCCAACGGTGCGAAGCCCGGAGATAATTTTGGACATTTTCCGAATTGTTACACACTTCGGAATCCTGTAATAATTTGCAAAATGTCAAGGGTTTGTTACAATTACACATTCAAATTTGGCACGGCGGATTTCCTTTTTGATAACATACATTTAAAAATTAGCGTTTCAAATTTAGAATATAGTTAACAACTCAGTAATTTATAATTACATTTATAATGTTTCCTGTATTCGGTGACGTAATTACAGTCATGTTTGGAGAGTTAAGAAAAATTAATTATTAAAATCTTAAAATAAAAACAAACTATTTGCGAGTTATTTATTCAGGAGATGTAATACTGGTTTAATTCATAATTTGAAATTAAAACACATATATTATTAATATTTAACAATTAAAAAAGCTTTTCCCCAGCAATGTGCTAACTTAAATTTCAATTTGAGGGTTTGTCTGATGATGAGTTTATTGCTGAAAAATGCCACACAAAAATATGTATAAAATTTCCTTAAATATTTTTATTTGTTTTAAGTACAAATTAGTTATTTATGAGTTAGTCTTTAACAATAATATATTTAAGAGAATACATAAAAATACATACGTAAAATGTTTAAGTAAGGTGCGTAGTCAAATATTGTTTGAAAATAAATTAAAAAAGGGTACCTTGTTAATCCTCATTCATTCGGTTTAGTCAATCAGCTAACTGGATTTTATTTATTTTTCGGTATGTTCTGCATTGCAAAAAACAGTTATAGAACTATCTAGCATCATATTTTGTCCGAGTTCTTAGCCATAATTTGTTTAACTGTTACCCTTCTTAAAACTCAACTCAAAGGAAAGGTTTTTATTACTGGGTTTAAAGTTGGCTTTGATTAACTTGACTTATCTTTTAGGATGTAGGACAAATCTAATGTTAATGCAGACATCACAAAATGACAGCCATTTTTCAAAACTTCTCGCTATTTCCGCGAACCTACATATAATAGGAATTAGACCGATATTTCCAGACTTGCCACTGTTGTTATGACAGTAGCCAACGATATTATGTCACCTGTACAAGCTTTTCTCGTTCCATTTTGACTTTCTTAATCAAATACAAAGCCTCAAAATACCACTTAAACCCATAAACCCAGCTAAAATGTAGGCAAATGATAGTAAAAAGAGAACATGGATCATATCAGCATTGACTATCTATTTCTATGGATAACAATATGTCTATATTTAAAATGCTTATTTTTGAGTGTTTAGAATAAAATGGGAAATCCGCCGTGCTAAATTTTAAGTTGCTATTATGACAGAAACTGGTGCATATCAAAATGTTCGTTATGATTCCTAAATATTTCAAAATAATAATATTAATATTCGAAAATTCCTTAGGACTTCGCCCATTTGTCATTTAAATTAGTAATGTCTATCTGATGCATACGATAATTTGATTTGGTCTGGTGATTTATGAAATACATATTTATATTTAAACTTCCCAGTGTAAGGGGTCAGTGGCGTTAACTGCCGGGCCCGCAGGGCCCGCGGTGTGGGGGGGGCCACGGGCCTAAGGGGCCCACAAAGTGAAGCGCCGGGGCCCGCGGGCCGAGGTGAAAGGTCTGGTGGACCCGCATAATGGGGTGAAATAATTATATTTAATTTTTATAACATTTCAAAATAGCAAAAATGTTGTTAGTCAAAATCTAAGAATTAATATATTTTTAGCCTAGTGATTCTATATCTTTCATTCGTTGTGATTTGTGTTTAATAAATAACACACTTTAAAACTGCAATAAGGTTTATTATTTTAATTTTCCTCAATTCTAATTACTTTAAAAGTAAAATTTAATGTGAGCTATTTTAACAAATATTTCATCATTTTGCATAACAACTTAAAAACTTTGTTGGTAGTGCCAGTAAAGTTTTTGAATTGTGTTTTTGAAGACGAATCAGCATTAGGATAGTGATAAATGATAAATCGGGGGCTCATGATAAGATTCTTTTCAAAACCTCAAGGTACAACCGTAAACACTATAGTCACAATTTCACTCCAAACTGAATATAAATCCACTCCAAATACCTTTTCCACATTTGAATTTTAACAGGAACAGAACGAATTGCTGACCTGGGATCTGGCTTCACGTTTTGACTCGACACTTGTCGGCTTAATCTTTAGGTATTTTAATGCTACATTGACGTGATTAATCTATTTAAAACATTATAGCTAGCCTAAATGAGAACCTTTTGGGCGTTATTAAATCACTAAAACTATACAATGCTGCAGGTTAGAATTGACTGAAGTTATGTATTTGGAGGTTAGGAAACGTCTGGGTCATGCAGCCTCATCCCAGAATCTAGAATAATGGCTAGGGATAGGGTGAAACTGTACGATTATGATAAATGAAGGGGTGGGGGCCTGAAAATAATTTTGCGGGGGGCCCAAAAAAATCAGTTACGTCACTGTAAGGGGTCGAACATAAATGTTGTCACCTGAAAAAAGGGGGTCCGGATCAAAATAACGATGAGATTTCATTCAGGGGGATGTGTTAACTTGAAAATTACATTATTTTTAAATAGTGGTTTTGAACCAATTTCACTATTAATAATCGAAAAACTCTTATTAAATCACCTGAAATACAAATACTCCGTAAGTATAAAACTCTTTAACAAGTTTGTTCATTATTTTAAAGACACTTGTTTATTTAATAGTGTTTTTATTTGAAAGTTAAATGTTAAGAATAACGTTTTTACCTGTCCAATTTCACAGCAATGACTATCTTGATTCCTGATCTTGTTCTGAAACTTGTGTGTCTCTGACAAGCTCTACGATCGGAGCCGTTATCCCAATCTAACTCGCCATTCCTTTCAGTTTTCACTCCCCCATGGTTCAGATTGATGCGAGGGTTGCATTACCGTTTAAGAATTGTTTAAATATTTTGTAATTCGGTTACAGATTACGTAATTTTCCTTGGGGGTTTTGATGAATTATGACGGTTGGATGACTAGTTGGTTGGGAGAACTGAAATTGGCAAAAACTGATGACGTAGTATTGTATACTAAATTGGGAGTGCCAGGCCTATTTCATTTTATAGTATCAGTAAGTCATACACGATTTCGTAGAATTCGTTTCTACGTACAAAAGTAGCTTATTCTTGAAAAAACTCTATGGACTTTTTTATTAAACGTTCTGTCATCTAAACCCCTGACCAAAGATAAATGAAAAATTGTGAAAGTATCCCCTTAGTTCCTTTCAGATTATTTGTTTTCCAAACGGATCAATTGTCAAGCTCCGGAAGGCACCGTTCTTGCCATTAGAATATTAGATTTATGACCAAGCTAATGGTTAATCTCTCCCATTATCATATTAAATTTAAGCTTATAGTGATTCGAAAGCTCGCCGCTCGTGCATTGAGTTTGCCGTGGCGATGTCCCAAGAGTCACATCATTCGGACTTTAAACACACAAAAAAAGTTGTGGACTAACTAGATATGATTTGCCCAGATTGCATCAAATATTGCAATCTGAAAATTCCGTGCGTCTGTAAGGATAAGTATATATTCCGTAATACCCGTCCCCCTCTCTCTTATTTAACTATAGATTGTCCAGCCAGCCATGAGCCCCAGAGGATTGAGTTGTTTGGATTGTATTTTTGTTGACTAAAAGCTTCCACTACTTTATTCACCCAACGTATTAACAACTTGTCTTATGTTTTAGTGGTGTTTAATGGTGTGGGCCTCCTTGGCCCTGTCTGTTTCGGCCGGAACTCTAAGAAAAAGGGAAGCGCCCTTCGGTCACCTGAATGGGGTTGTCAATCAGAACTTCCTCAACGATGGAGCATTCGGCGATTTGCTCCCTCCTAAGTTCATCCCCTCGACCCCCGGTGAAACGCCACTCAGCCTGAGGTTCGTCAGTGACGCGCCCTACGCTCCCCATGCAGAGTACGGACCTCCTGCACCTTATGCACCTCCGCCCCCACCGCCACCTCCACCGCCACCTCCACCTCCACCACCACCGCCACCACCACCACCACCGGCTGAATATGGACCACCGGCACCCTACGCTCCACCACCACCACCTCCTCCACCACCACCACCTCCACCACCACCTCCACCACCACCACCACTACCTGAATATGGACCGCCAGCACCATACGCTCCACCACCGCCACCACCACCGCCGCCACCACCACCACCACCACTACCTGAATATGGACCACCAGCACCATACGCTCCACCACCGCCACCACCACCACCGCCACCACCACCACCACCACTACCTGAATATGGACCGCCAGCACCATACGCTCCACCACCGCCACCACCACCGCCGCCACCACCACTACCACCACTACCTGAATATGGACCGCCAGCACCATACGCTCCACCACCGCCACCACCTCCAGCTGAATATGGACCACCAGCACCTTACGCTCCACCACCGCCACCACCCCCACCACCTCCACCTCCACCACCACCACCACCACCGCCGGTAGAGTATGGTCCCCCTGCTCCTTATGCCCCACCACCAGCACCATATGCCCCACCACCTCCACCACCACCACCACCACCACCACCACCACCACCACCACCTCCACCACCACCACCTCCACCACCACCTGTAGAGTACGGACCTCCGGCTCCATACGCACCTCCACCTGCACCATATGCTCCACCCCCTCCACCACCACCCACTGAATATGGACCTCCAGCACCATATGCTCCTCCTCCACCCCCTCCGCCACCACCACCACCACCACCACCTCCTCCTCCTCCACCACCGGTAGAATATGGACCCCCAGCACCTTACGCACCTCCACCTCCACCACCTGCTGAATACGGACCCCCAGCACCATATGCACCACCGCCACCCCCTCCACCACCACCACCACCACCCCCACCCCCACCACCACCACCTCCCATAGAGTACGGACCACCAGCTCCTTATGCTCCACCTCCTGCACCTTATGCGCCACCACCACCACCTCCTCCACCTCCACCACCACCGCCACCCCCACCACCACCTGTTGAGTACGGACCACCAGCTCCTTATGCTCCACCGCCTGCACCTTATGCGCCACCGCCACCACCTCCTCCACCTCCACCACCACCGCCACCGCCACCACCACCTGCCGAGTATGGACCTCCAGCTCCATATGCACCTCCACCCCCTCCACCACCACCACCACCCCCTCCTCCTCCTCCACCACCACCTCCTCCAGTTCCTGAATATGGTCCTCCCGCTCCTTATGCTCCAGCTAAGGAGTACGGAGCACCAGGTGGTCTCTTCTTATCTGACGTGCCAGCTTTCCAAAATTCTCCGTTCCAGACAATTGCTCTTGCAGACTCCAGGTTTCCTCTGAGAAGATAAAACTAAGTCAATAATTTAACTGCGAGTTTTAGTGTTACCCAACAGACAATCATAGTATAGTGTATAGTATCATCGTGATTTAAATTATTCGTTGTTATACTTAAATAATAAATTTGTATATGTATATTCAAGAATGTTGTTCTTCTTTCAGTCCATTAATAATAGAGACAAAATGTTCCTATTCAGTTTGGTTTTTGACTTTACACCAAACTACAAAGAATATTATAGTAATATAATGTAAAAACAATAAAAGAGTATGTAAATAAATTTTAAAACGTGGCCTACTGGTTTTTGTTTTTTAAACTTACAATAAAAAAACTATCATAATTCTTTGTAAGTGAAAGAACCCTTATATTTTGATCAAATTATTTCCCCTCAGTTTTTAAGCAGTTGAACACTAGTTTTTAGAGAATTTACAATGATTCAACATTATTGTGCCCGATACATATTGCCAAAATATGTGTTTTTTGGGGGAATAGGCCCTATCAGTTTGTACTCAGTTAAATAACATAAACTTTGCAAATATCTACTAGATCACCAGTAAATATCGTGTAATGATACATGTTTTTCTGTCCTCGTTATATTTTGGACTAAATATTACCACATCTAAAGGATGCAGTCCAGTAGAGTCTCACAAACTCGACTCCCGATAACTCGACACTCTGGGAAACTCGACACCTCATTTACTATACAGTACATGTATTACAGGACTATACATTTTGGAAACGAGGACAATTAGTTATTAATTCTAAATTTTTAAGTATTATCTATTTTTTATATTTTTCTTAAGTTTGTAATACAGTATCATTATACATTTATACTATAATGTGTTTAAGTAAAATCTAATACAGTATACAATTTACAGCTAAATAATGTGTTTTCCTCCCCTCCCAATGTAATTCTGGATAACTCGACATTCCACAAACTCGACAGGGTCTTAGTCCACATTGTGTCGAGTTTGTGAGACTCCACTGTAGTATCTTTTTATTTTAAAACTTCCGGTAGTAGCTACAGAGCTATGAGTAGGCTAGGCCTAGGAAAGGCTATTAAAATATGGTTAACTATGCAAAATAAATATTTCTTTAGGGATCATTATAATTTTCTACATTTAATTAATTTGCAATATTACCAACATTATAATCAAGAGTGTTATTTGATTTAAAACATGAAGGTTTCTCTCTAAACTACAAAGCTCAGTAAGATCTGGAGGAGATTATTCTTAAGATGTCAGCATTACTTGTAAACTGAGCACTCTATAAGAAATGAAATTTTGTCATCAATCAATGATTACGCATCTAGGCTGTATGATGCTCACTCAGAAAGTCATAGAAACTGATTTGAATCAGAACATTTACAACTGGAGGGCCTTTGTTTTCCCTTTTAGCGAATTTCCCCTAGGGAAGAAGCAATTACCATAGGCCTCATGGTAAGAGTTAAGCCCGAGACCATGATTTTTTTGTAGTCCCCAGATGCCAAAAACACCATTTGTAAAAATATTTATATATATATATATATGTGTGTGTGTGTGTGTGTGTGTGTGTGTCCGTAAGCACGATAACTCTCGTAAAAAAGGTCCGATCTTAATGAAATTTAGTACAAAAGTGTAAAGTACCATTTATTTTAACGAGTTCGAAAACCAGACGAATCGCACCATCCAAAGGGGGTTTTGGGGGGGTTTTCACATGTAATTTGTATTTAAATCAAATTTTAATTTATACCATTGAATTCAGCTAAAAAAAAAACCAAAAAAAAACAATTTGGTATTTTGATCATTGCTCTACGTCAATTGGGAGTGCTAAACACAGTACATTGTCTAATGCTATTCTTATGGAGAAAAATAAAAATGTTATATCTCGCTTATTTATGAATATAAACTGACGAAACTTGGTATATGCCTTCATCTGGTTGTAGTTTGTTGTTGTTTGCACAATAACACATTATGCACATTTTTATTATAGCGAATATATATGACGAGTTATATTAAGATCTTTACGGCCGTCTCATACGGCTACTTCACTCATTTCCCGTGTGGATAAGTGAGAATTTATTATTTCTGATGGAATTTGTCTATATGTTATTATTTGAAAACAAAATCCAATTCAAAACATGGCAATGTAGGTGTTATGATTAAACTCAATTTATATGTCACTAAACTCTAAAATGCTTTTAGTCACTTAGCACGCTTTTTTTGTTGTTATCATAAAATACAGATATTTATTTTTGTTAATACCTAGTTAATTTTTTTTAAATATCCAGCGAATCCACTTGCTCGAATTTGAGCAAATATTTTTTGTTTTTGAGACAACACAACTCGCATTAGTTTATATCATATGCCATTTCACAAATTGGCTTAAAACAGCCGTTCTTTCTTCTGTACCATGTTTTGTTAATATCAACAGCTGCTGTTAAATATTAATTACGGTAAATTGAATTCTATTTTACTCCTAGATGTTACCATTGATTATACATCCTACGGATTATACATTCCGTAGGATGTATAATCAATGATGTTACCCACAGGCTTCGCCCTGCTAATGATTAATACAAACTATGACAGTTGTATGTGCTGCTGTTTTTGGCATCTGGGGACCTCAAAACAAAAAGTCATCATGGTCTCGGCCTTAAGTCTTACCATATGAGACCTACGGTAATAGCTTCTTCCCTATAGGGGAAATTCACTATTTAACAAGTACTACACCACAGTTAAACAAATTTCAATAATATGATTTAGATGTTAAATAACATTCTAAGATGACAAACTGTGAGTCACTCTTCCAAAATAGGCCTATCAGCGAGTGATATAACTTTAACTTCACCAAAGTTATAAAGTTATAATGCTAGATTTTTTATTTGTTAACCCCATCAGCACAAATCGTTAGGCCAACGTTGGAAAATGGTCGGCGGAAATGGTAGGCCAACGGTAGGCATGTCGCGAGGCGCGAGGTTGGCCCATTGATGGATTAACCAACCATTATCCAACAATGCCAACCTATACCCAACAAAATGCCAACAGTTTATAATTTTTTATTTAAATGCTTAATTTAATTTTAAAAAGCATGATTTATCCAATTGAATTGTTTGGTAAACCAATAATAGACATTTTAAAAAAGGAATTTAGTTGCAAAAATGTCAAAGTCCTGGTCGGGTCTCGAACCTAAAACCGTTGAGTTACTGTCCACTCGCCTTAACCCCCTAGGCCATTCTGACTCAAGAGGATTGCAGGATGGACTGAGATATAAAAATTACCAATAGTCTGTACTTACACATCTTGGCTTGCACTATATACTTTTGTTTTATTCTTCTAAGATTGGATAATACTTTCGTTTTATTCTTCTAAGTGAATGTACTCAAGCAAATCACTGTAATAAAAGTAGGAACAAATTAATTTAACTTATGTATCTATGAAATAAGAAAAACTACGAGCAAATTGATATATATTTAATATAATTATAATAATAAAAATATAATGTTAATATAGATCCCCACCAGCAAAAATCGTTGGGCCAACGTTGTAAAATGGTCGGCCAACGGTTGGCGCGAGGTTAGCCCATTGATGGATTGGCGCGAGGTTAGCCCATTGATGGATTAACCAACTATTGTCCAACAATGCCAACCTATACCCAAAAAAATGCCAACAGTTTATATTTTTGTATTTTAATGCTTATTTTAATTAAAAAAAAACATGATTTATCCAATTGAATTGTTTGGTAAACCAATAAAATATATATATATATATATATATATATATATATATATTAAAATATAATTAATAATAATATAATATGGTAGGATTTGCCAACAATAGCTTTAGTTGGCCCAACGTCTGTATATGGTTGGATTTGCCAACGACTACCCAACGATAGGTTCGTTGGCCCAACTGCGGTAATACCAACTGACCATTCCCCATCGTTGGCCCAACGATGTGTGCTGCTGGGGAATGTCTGAACTACAATTTTATGTATTTCGTTTGACAAGTCTTATTATGTTGTTTAATTAAGTTTAGCACTTGTAAAATATGTACAAATACTAGTAAGCGTTATTAGTAAAGCAAAAATTACTTACATTTTTATTTTTAGCGAATTTCCCCTATAGGGAAGAAGCTATTACTGTAGGTCTCATGGTAAGATTTAAGCGTGAGACCATGACAAATTTTTATTTAGGTCCCCAGATGACTAAAACACTATTCGTTCAAATTTATATATATGTATGTATATATATATATATATATATATATATATATATATATATATATATATATATATATATAGCCAAATTTCATTGAAATCGGACGTTTTTTACCCAAGTTATCGCATTCACGGACACACACACATATATATATATATATGTGTGTGTCCGTGAATGCGATAACTTGGGTAAAAAACGTCCGATTTCAATGAAATTTGGCTCAAATGTGTAAAGTGACATTTATGACTTTAAGTTCGAAAACCAGAAAAATCGGGCCATGGGAAGGGGGGTTTATGGGGGTTTTAAATTTTCCAAAAATCAGTTTTTTGCAACTTTTACCCTAAAATTTTTAAAACACTTAATTTTTTGTTTAGATATGTTATAGAGCTTAAAAAAAAAAATAATATGGTATTTTGAATTATTAAGCTAGGTTAAGTGGTTGCGGAGAAAATCCAAAAAAACCTGCTTATAAAATCTCCTATGTTAATCTTATGGGAAAAAGGTTTTTGGCTTTTCCTAAGGTAATTTTAATGTAAACTTCACATTTGCTTTTACCAATCAACTCAGCTCCACAAAACAATCATTTTGGTGTTTAAATTGTGATTCTACGTCCAACCGTTGCAGAGATATTCAAAGTGCTAAACACGTTGTCCAATGTTATCGTTATGGAGAATAAATAAAATTTGATATCTCCATTATTAATGAATGTATATTGATGAAACTTGGCACGTGGGGTCACGTAGTACGGGTATATTGATATTTGCACAAAAAATTGATTTTTTGTTGATTATCCCCGTAGCAGCGAACCTGCGTACTCAGCCCCCATGTTATTCTTATGGAGAATAAGTAAAATGTAATGACTCCCTTAATTATGAACATAAATTAATAAAACTTGGTATGTGGCTTCACCTTGTTGAGTTATATTGATATTTGCATAAAAACCAATTGTTTGTGTTCCTTGTTTCAGCAAACCTATATACTCATCACCAATGCTATTCTTAAGGAGAATAATTAAAATTGTATATATCGCTTATATATGAATATATTTTTTTTTTATGAAACTTGGTATGCGGCTTTATATGGTTTTAAGACATATATTATGCATTGGAAATTCGCTGAGTACGCAGGTTTTCTGCGACGGGGGGTATTATTAATTACTGGTGTCCTGTTCTTTGTGCTCCCAAATGCTCTTAAAAAATATCAAAAAGTAAAGTTGTGTCATGTTTGTTTTTATACACAACCTGAGTAAATACACATAATAACAAAAAATGTAATGGTTGTTGATAAACTATCTATATAAATTTATGCAATTTGCATTTTATAAACTGTTTGCCCCGATCTTTTTAATCTAATATAATTTTTAAGAACGGGTTATAAGCTTACCATAGGTTCTTTGTGTAATTGGGAATATTTATACCGCCAAGTAACCCGGTTTAAAATTCATTGTTTGTGATGGCGAGTTTATGTTATTTAAGGAATTTTGCAGACATTTTCCATCAATTATTAGTAGAAACAAACACCATAGATATTGTAATAGTTAAATTTCTACTAACATATGTTGCTTACACAAACTAGGTCTTATCCGATTTGTGTGAAGTTTGATATTCAATTTAGGGGTTTGAGACGAAACAAAATATAATATTAATTTTTCTTAGATTTTAAATACAAGCGTTATAACATATCCCTACTGTACTATATAAAATAGTGAGTCACGTGTTCCCGAGCATAGGATGCATCAAGTAGGCCCACTATGCAGTAAAAAATGCTGCTGCATGGAGACCCTTAGAATATTTATTTCTAGTCCAAGATATCCTCTCCTTCATACAGAGCTCTTCCAAGCTACACCCCTAATTTAGATTTTAATTTGTTAAGGTTGTTTGTCCTAAGGGGTAGCTTTTGTAGGATTTTCCCCCTACGTATTCAGGTTGTTATTAAAAGATGTTGAGGTTATGGGCCATTGCAAATCTACTTTTTCCACATAAGACAAACACGAGTCCAGCCAAGCAGTGGACAAGCGGTTGAATAGACCTGATTAGTCACTAATGGATGCATGTGGCCAGTATTGAGGGTACAAGGACTAATGAATGATACATGAATGAGGACATAATTGCAGAGAGAGAGAGAGAGAGAACTCTTTATTTTGAGATCATGAAATGAAACCTGAAATAGCATCAGATAAAATCTTAACAAACAACTACAGCAACATTAAAATAGTAATTCACTAAGAGATATATATAGATTGTAGTATATAAGAGGTTGTAGATGTCCTTTTCAATTTTGCTTATCCTCCCAATCTAAGAACTCGTCTGTACTGTAAAAGGGTCTTGAAACAAGTCACATAAATAATACCTTTTTTAAGGAGTTCCCTACAGAACCTTTCATAATATGAGGAAGGACATTAAAAAATTTAGACCCAGCATAAGTTGGTTTACCCTCATAGTATTTTCGCTTGTGAGCAGGCAAGTTGAAATCTGTCGCTTTTCTTGTATCATATTTGTGAACATTCTGATTCCGAGAAAGTTCACTAAAAGAGGCTAGGAGAATTCCTTCATTAATGTAAATGTTTACAACTGTTAGTACTTCCAAAGCTATAAAATGTTCTCTACAACTGTCATGCCAATCTATTCCAGAGATAATTCAAACTGCCTTTATCCGTAAGATTAGCATTCGACAAAGATTATTCTTACTAGTTGCACCCCAAGTAGCAATTCCATAACGTAGCTTACTTTCAAAAAGAGCATGGTAGGCTGTTTTTAATGCTTCATGTTTGCTTATTGATTTTATTCTTTTTAAGGCATAGAGGGAACTACTGAGTTGCTTGCAGAGTATATCAATGTGGTCGTCCCAAGATAATGATTTGTCAATTGTGACCCCAATAAGGATTCTGGTGGATTCAACAGTTTGAAGTTCCGGAAGACCATACGTCTCATGATCCCTCTTCATAAAATTAATTTGAACTGTTTTTGATTCATTGAATACCAGATTGTTTTTGTAACAGTAATCAACTGCAAGGTTAACCCATTGAGGTGGTAATTTTATTCTATTTGCAGTAGCCTATAACGGGAATTGATTGGTGCTGCGCTCTAGTAGCAAAATATGTAACTAATGACCGCGGGCGTCTACGGTTCTATCCGCTAGGGGCGCGGACTGAGTGAAAAACCTTAATATCGCCGCCAGGCCTTTGGTCGTGTTAGCTGAGTTGGCTACGTCGTGGAAACACCTTGGCCAGGTGGTGATACGATGTTCGTGGGTTCGATTCCCGCACACGACCAAAAATGACCAGTTGTGCAACTCTCAATGAGTTAACCGGTCTGTGGCATCGTTGGTGGGAGGGCCCAAGTAAAATAAACGGTGGCAGGCTTGCTTGGAAGTTGACGGGATCGGTTAATTCTTTGAGACTTGCACATGGTCAACACTGATTTTGCTAATTTTTACTTATGTCTACTGTGTGTGTGCCAATGCGACTTTCTAAACTGAAAAAAAACAATATTTTAATTAAAATACACAATTAATCCATTTAAAAACACCAATTTTATACTCCAATTCACAGGTTAATAAAATTACAAGTAAGGAACGAGACCAGCTCGTATGTCTACGCCAATGGGTTAAGGGCTATAAATGTATTGATTTCCAGATCTTCTACTAATTTTTGAGAGAAGAGCAAGGCACTGTCATCTGCATACATGATAGTGTGGCTGAAAGGATCAATAAAATTAGGTAAATCATTAGTAAACAGAATGAAAAGGATTGGCCCGAGAACTGATCCTTGAGGTACTCCGCTAGTCACTGGTAAAATACTTGATCTGAAATTAGTTTGTTTACCATGAATAACTTGAGGGATTTCAATAAGCTGACTTCGTTTATTAAGGTAGTTCTTAAACCATTCCAATGCATTTCCTTGCAAGAAGCTTCAACAGAGATAGCATTTAGAGGAACAAGCATTCAGAACAGTAGTACTACATTCAGAGTTTCGATATCCTTTAATACTACTCTTACCTCTCAGCTCACAGCAAACATTCTGGTGAGATATCAAGGGTAACTTTCCATTTGCTCTGTTTCTTTTCCTCTTGGTGTGTCTGAGGTATATTTCATGATCAGAAAGAGCTGTCACAATTCCAATTACATGTGTCAATGATTTGTCTAAGTTGGTCAGAATGTTATCTATGGCTGTGGCAGTGTTTAAAGTACTAGTTGGAAAATCTACTAAATAATAAAAGTTATGGCTCTTGAGAATATTTCTAAAACCTTGAATTTTCTTTGTCGAATTTAGAATATTAAGGTTTAAATCCCTGGAAATCACAAAATTATTTTAATCTTTTAAGGCAACTAAAATTTAAATTAACCTATCCAGTCTACTTAAAATTCTAAATTTTGCAATTGAAGCTTCCTGAAAATTCACTAAAAGCACAGCAGGCCACTAATTTATTTTGTATTTAGCCAAACAACACTCAAAAGGTTTTATCCTTGACAGTTCTTCAATTTTTGCAAATTTTCCCTATAGGGAAGAAGTTATTACCGTAGGTCTCGTGGTGAGACTTAAGCCCGAGACCATGATAACTTGTGTTTTGAGGTCCCCAGATGCCAAAAACACTATTAGTTCAAATTTTTATATATGTATATATATATATACATGTGTCTGTGAACGCGACAACTTGAGTAAAAAACGTCCTATTTCGATGAAATCTGGCTCAAATATGTAAAGTGACATTCATGACTTTAGTTCGAAAACCAGAAAAATCGGACCCTGAGAAGGGAGGATTATGGGGGTTTTAAATTTTACAAATATCAGTTTTTTGCATTTTTTACCCTAACATTTAAAAAAAACTTATTTTAGCGAATTTCCCCTATAGGGAAGAAGCTATTACCGTAGGTCTCATGGTAAGACTTAAGCCCGAGACCATGATAACTTTTCATTTTGAGGTCCCCAGATGCCAAAAACACCATTCGTTCAAATTTTTATATATGTATGTGCAACTCTCAATGAGTTAACCGGTCTGTGGCATCGTTGGTGGGAGGGCCCAAGTAAAATAAACGGTGGCAGGCTTGCTTGGAAGTTGACGGGATCGGTTAATTCTTTGAGACTTGCACATGGTCAACACTGATTTTGCTAATTTTTACTTATGTCTACTGTGTGTGTGCCAATGCGACTTTCTAAACTGAAAAAAAACAATATTTTAATTAAAATACACAATTAATCCATTTAAAAACACCAATTTTATACTCCAATTCACAGGTTAATAAAATTACAAGTAAGGAACGAGACCAGCTCGTATGTCTACGCCAATGGGTTAAGGGCTATAAATGTATTGATTTCCAGATCTTCTACTAATTTTTGAGAGAAGAGCAAGGCACTGTCATCTGCATACATGATAGTGTGGCTGAAAGGATCAATAAAATTAGGTAAATCATTAGTAAACAGAATGAAAAGGATTGGCCCGAGAACTGATCCTTGAGGTACTCCGCTAGTCACTGGTAAAATACTTGATCTGAAATTAGTTTGTTTACCATGAATAACTTGAGGGATTTCAATAAGCTGACTTCGTTTATTAAGGTAGTTCTTAAACCATTCCAATGCATTTCCTTGCAAGAAGCTTCAACAGAGATAGCATTTAGAGGAACAAGCATTCAGAACAGTAGTACTACATTCAGAGTTTCGATATCCTTTAATACTACTCTTACCTCTCAGCTCACAGCAAACATTCTGGTGAGATATCAAGGGTAACTTTCCATTTGCTCTGTTTCTTTTCCTCTTGGTGTGTCTGAGGTATATTTCATGATCAGAAAGAGCTGTCACAATTCCAATTACATGTGTCAATGATTTGTCTAAGTTGGTCAGAATGTTATCTATGGCTGTGGCAGTGTTTAAAGTACTAGTTGGAAAATCTACTAAATAATAAAAGTTATGGCTCTTGAGAATATTTCTAAAACCTTGAATTTTCTTTGTCGAATTTAGAATATTAAGGTTTAAATCCCTGGAAATCACAAAATTATTTTAATCTTTTAAGGCAACTAAAATTTAAATTAACCTATCCAGTCTACTTAAAATTCTAAATTTTGCAATTGAAGCTTCCTGAAAATTCACTAAAAGCACAGCAGGCCACTAATTTATTTTGTATTTAGCCAAACAACACTCAAAAGGTTTTATCCTTGACAGTTCTTCAATTTTTGCAAATTTTCCCTATAGGGAAGAAGTTATTACCGTAGGTCTCGTGGTGAGACTTAAGCCCGAGACCATGATAACTTGTGTTTTGAGGTCCCCAGATGCCAAAAACACTATTAGTTCAAATTTTTATATATGTATATATATATATACATGTGTCTGTGAACGCGACAACTTGAGTAAAAAACGTCCTATTTCGATGAAATCTGGCTCAAATATGTAAAGTGACATTCATGACTTTAGTTCGAAAACCAGAAAAATCGGACCCTGAGAAGGGAGGATTATGGGGGTTTTAAATTTTACAAATATCAGTTTTTTGCATTTTTTACCCTAACATTTAAAAAAAACTTATTTTAGCGAATTTCCCCTATAGGGAAGAAGCTATTACCGTAGGTCTCATGGTAAGACTTAAGCCCGAGACCATGATAACTTTTCATTTTGAGGTCCCCAGATGCCAAAAACACCATTCGTTCAAATTTTTATATATGTATATATATATATATATATATATATATATATATATATATTTATATATATATTTATATATATATATGTGTCCGTAAGCACGATAACTCTCGTAAAAAAGGTCCGATCTTAATGAAATTTGGTACAAATGTGTAAAGTACCATTTATTTGAACAAGTTCGAAAACCAGATGAATCGCACCATCCGAAGGGGGGTTTTTGGGGGGTTTTGTACCCCAAAAATGTGTTTTTTGGGGTTTTCACATGTAATTTTAATTTATATCAAATTTTAATTTACACCATTGAATTCAGCTTAAAAAACAAACAATTTGGTATTTTGATCATTGCTCTACGTCAATTGGTTACCGAGATATTGAAAGTGCTAAACACAGTACGTTGTCTAATGTTATTCTTATGGAGAAAAAGAAAAATTGTATATCTCGCTTATTTATGAACATAAACTGGCAAAATTTGGTATATGGCTTGATCTGGTTATGGTTTATTGTTGTTTGCACAAAAAACAATTTTTCGCCTATGGTTCCTGTAGCAGCAAACCTAGGTACTTGGTCTCCATGTTATTCTTATGGAAAATACTTAAAATGTTATATATCGCTTATTTATGAATGTATATGGATGAAACTTGGTATGTGACTTCACTAAGATGAGTTCTATTGATATTTGCATAAAAACCCATTATTTTGTGTGCCTTGTTGCAGCAAACCTGCGTACTCATCCCCAATGTTATTCTTATGGAGAATAATTAATATTTTAAATATCGCTTGTTTGTGAATACATTTCTTATGAATCCTGTTAAGTGTTATGTTATATATTCATTGGAAATTCGCTGAGTATGCAGGTTTGCTGCGACGGGTGTATTTTTGTTTTGACCATGTTATAGAGCTTAAAAAAACAAATAATATAGTATTTTGAATTATTAACCTAGGTTAAGTGGTTGAGGAGAAAATCCAAAACACCTACTCACAAAATCTCCCATGTTAATCTTGTGGAAAAAAGGATTTTGGCTTTTCCTCTGTTCATTTTAATGTAAACTTCACATTTGCTTTTACCAATCAGTTCAGCTCTACAAAAAAATCATTTTCGTGTTTAAATTGTGATTCTACACCCAACCGTTGTAGAGATATTTAAAGTACTAAACACAGAACGTTGTCCAATGTTATCATCATGGAGAATAAATAAAATTTGATATCTCGATTATTTATGAATGTATATTGATGAAGCTTGGAATGTGGCTTCACCTAGTACTGGTATATTGATATTTGCACAAAAAATTGATTTTTTGTTAGTTTTAAAAATTCAAGAAATTTCAGAAATTCATATACTTGTAAACATTTTTATAGACCAATTTTGAATATTGTAGTACTCTACCACGTCTTCATAGGATTGGAAATGAAATTTCTCCAAGTTTAGATCTATTTAATTGTCAACTTGAAAATTTTAAAACTGAAGCCAAACTCTATTTTTTAAATTTGAAAGTAATTTAATAAGTTAACAGTTTAAGTTCTAATATGCAATATATTTTTAAAATTGTACTATTACCTATATAATTTTATACTACTTTGTAAATGGCTTGTCCGTTAATAAATGAAATGAAATGAAATTATTATCCCTGAAGCAGCTAACCTGCGTACTCAGCCCCCATGTTATTCTTATGGAGAATAAGTAAAATGTAATGACTCACTTAATTATGAGCATAAATGAATAAAACTTGGTATGTGGCTTCACCTTGTTGAGTTATATTGATATTTGCATAAAACCAATTTTTTTTGTTCCTTGTTGCAGCAAACCTGCTTACTCAACCTCCATGTTATTCTTAAGGAGAATAATTAAAATGTTATATAGCGCTTATTTATGATTGAATATTGATGAAACTTGGTATGTTGCTTTGCCTAGCTAAATTCTATTTATATTAGCATAAAAACCAATTGTTTGTGCTCCTTGTTTCAGCAAACCTACGTACTCATCACCAATGTTATTCTTATGGAGAATAATGAAAAGTGTACATATCGGTTATATGTGAATATATTTTTATGAAACTTGGTATGAGGCTTTATATGGTATTAAGACATATATTATGCATTGGAAATTTGCTGAGTACGCAGGTTTGCTGCAACGGGGGTAAAATAAATGTAAGGACCTTTGAATTTAAACTCTTCTCCGACAGAATCACTACACCACCTCCTGAAATGGTTGTACCACTGTGCGGAAGTAACTGAATAGTTATTTAAATTAAATCTTTCTATTTATTTTTTTTCATATTATGTTCAGTTAATACAATAATATCAGGTTCTATTTGTTCCAAAACTATTTCTAGTGATTCTTTCCGAGAATTTAAATGTTGAATTGTTTACTTTTATTAGAACAATTTTGAGTATTTAAACGGGACGTACGAGAACTGTCCGTAAAGAGTTTAAATCAGGACTATGGTTATGTTGGGTCTGAGCTGGTTGTTTGGTGAAGGAAACATTGGGAGGAGTTGCAGAGGTCAAAGTATTTGTGAGGAAGGAATGAAAATGGTTGGTTTCATCTTCACGGAGCTGGCCAGCGAGCTGCAGCGGTGATGTAGGGAAGGTGACATCCGATATCGGCTGCACATGTGGTTGGCTAGTTCCCATGGAGGGTTGAAACTCCTTGCTGTGCTTACTAAGAAGTCCTTTAAGAGTTTTTTGAAATTCTTCATGAGAGAGACCTTGCCTTACCACTCTGCTTGACTTTTGATCGGAAGAAACTATGATGACAGTCGCTTTAGTCACACGTTGGAACTCCATAATATTCTTGACAAAGTGTTCTGGTTGAATTAGATCCCTGATGCATTTAATCGTGAGCAAACTAACTTTCTCAATCCTTTTTTCTTAAAGTCATTGGTACATTGCAAGAAAGCACCGTCGTAATCTTGATCTGTAGGTTTTCCCTTGAACATTTTCTTGTAGATGTCTCCTCCTCCTCCATTGTTGACCTGCTGACAATTACCCTACAACATTTTTATTTTTTACAAAAAAGTCATGAACTGTTTTAAGTATCACTAATATACAAATTTGGCAAACAAATCCTTAAATACCAGAAAGCCATAAATTTTTGATAAAATGTCGAATTACAAAAAGATTTCATTTAAAAATACCTTTAAAAAAATACCAAGATCACTACAATAGGGCATCCACTAATTGTGGTAAAGGGGCCATACACATATTACGTGTGACACATTTTTTCATCATTTCAGACCCCCCTCCGCCATGTAAAGCACCATAACGCTTGACCATACCCCCCCCCTAGTCTTACATAACTCAATACCAAGATCACTACAATTGGGCATCCACTAATTGTGGTAAAGGGGCCATACACATATTACGTGTGACACATTTTTTCGTCATTTCAGACCCCCCTCCGCCATGTAAAGCACCATAATGCTTGACCATACCCCCCCCTAGTGTTACATAACTCAATACCAAGATCACTACAATTGGGCATCCACTAATTGTGGTAAAGGGGCCATACACATATTACGTGTGACACATTTTTTCGTCATTTCAGACCCCCCTCCGCCATGTAAAGCACCATAACGCTTGACCATACCCCCCCCCCCTAGTGTTACATAACTCAATACCAAGATCACTACAATTGGGCATCCACTAATTGTGGTAAAGGGGCCATACACATATTACGTGTGACACATTTTTTCGTCATTTCAGACCCCCCTCCGCCATGTAAAGCACCATAATGCTTGACCATACCCCCCCCCCCTAGTGTTACATAACTCAATACCAAGATCACTACAATTGGGCATCCACTAATTGTGGTAAAGGGGCCATCCACATATTACGTGTGACACATTTTTTCGTCATTTCAGACCCCCCTCCGCCATGTAAAGCACCATAACGCTTGACCATACCCCCCCCTAGTGTTACATAACTCAATCGTGCATGGTAAGCTTTAAAACAGCTTAAACCTCTTAAACATAGTTTTATCAGCAATTTGGAGAATGGATGTCAATGAAACACTGAACCTTAAATGACTTTCTTTTAACAACATTTTGTAATAACTTATTTGAAAGCGAAATGTTTACAAACAAACAAAACTGTTGCTAATAATATATAAACAACAAAATAAACTACCTCAGCTAAAACGTAACAAATTTATTTTATAACTAATACAAAAACAAAACGACTTAAAAAACTAAAGATGTTGGTCATATTGTTGTATTTGTCATGATTTTACAATCTAAAACAACACAAAACATAGGCAGAAAGCAATACAGAACTTACTCAAAACATGTTACGTATCAGTGGCGGATCCAGCCAGGGGCGCACCCCCCCCCCCTTGGACTTAGAAAATGTTTAATTAATGGGTAATAGTGTGACGCTGTCTGTCGCTGTACTCGTTTTTATTTTCAATATTTGCAAATACATTATTTGCACCAACACGTCTTACCTACTGGGCGATGGTCTACAACATGGAGCCTCACCTATAACGGGTCACTACGAATAGTTTTAACAATACAATTAACATGGAATGTGTAGGCCAAGATAGTGAGCCTTGGTGGTAGGACGGTAAGGAAGCAATTCGCCATAGAACGATACGTCCTTCATGTGTGTTAGGTAACTTACTGCATCCAAACTGTAAAATAAACAGTTGCCAATCAATACATAAAATTACAGAGTCACTGAGCTCCTTAAATCCGACAATCACAACTTAATATCTTTAAGGTAAAGGGACTGGCCAGGGCTGAGCATCCCCTAGGATAACGCACCACAGGACCGGCCTATTACCTTAGCCCGCCCTAGGGAATACAGTACAGCACTGGCCAAGGGACTTGGGCCGAGGATCCCTAAGGTAACGCACCACAGCACCGGACTATTGCCTTTGGCTGCCCTAGGGGAACACACCGCAGCACTGGCCAAGGGACTTGGGCCGAGGATCCCTAAGGTAACGCACCACAGCACCGGACTATTGCCTTTGGCTGCCCTAGGGGAACACACCGCAGCACTGGCCAAGGGACTTGGGCCGAGGATCCCTAAGGTAACGCACCACAGCACCAGACTATTGCCTTTGGCTGCCCTAGGGAAACACACCGCAGCACCGGCCTAGGGGCTTGGGCCGAGCATCCCTAAGGTAACGCACTACAGGTAATACATAATTCGGTATAAAATGTTTGTTTTTCGAGGTAGTAGTTGTATAAAATGTGTATATTTATCTAACTACTGTTTATTTTACCAGTGGAATACATAAATATTACACATTTCATTGTGAAATAAGTGTTACAATGAGATGATTTATTTGTTAGAATCATGACTGAATTGAATTTAGCGAGTACCAACAACTGCCTTCCGTTGCTGCGGGACGTTATCATTCAGTGAGAAAAACAAAAATCTCAAGTGCGCCCCCCCTCAACAAATTCCTAGATCTGCCGCTGTTTTTTATTTAATTTGAGTTTAACTGTTATTAAAAGTAGTATGATAGAAGTATTTTTTATATAACAAACTGTAACCTTGACTTAGATATCGATTTGATTATTTTTTAATTTTGAAAGATTTATAACATTATCAATAGATAAGGAAGTGCGCCAGCTCTTAGGGTTAGTATGTGTGAATTATGTAACGTTGATCCAACCCCCTCCCCACATAACGCTACGCCATACCCCCTCCCCCTTCCTAAGTGTGTTACGTAATATGTGTATGGCCCCAAAGTTGGATTTAAGATTTCAATGGCTGCTATCTTTAAATGATCACCTTTGGTGTGTTCTACATGAATCTGAAGTTGGTCTCCAGGTAAATCTTCTCTTACTAGTGTTACCTATACGCCCACTAAGCGGCTAAATTGTATCAAAAAGTTCAAGATTTTATGATGTACCACATTTATACATTACTATCTCTTATAGTCTGTTTACCAGCCATCATGTAAGACCAATAGATGGAGAAAATGGCCCGAAATGTGAAGCCAGTTCTTGAGCAACAGAACACACAACCTAGATGGTGGTCGTCGGAGATGATTCATCATGTGACCAATGAAAAGGTCATTTGCTACCAAACAATTATCTTGGTGAAAATCCTAATTCAACTGAGCACGCATCACCTTTTTCCTATCTTTCCTATATGTTCAACAGGTGCGTCACATGATGAATCATCTTCGACTGCCTCCATCTTGTTGTGGGTTCTGTCGCTCGAAAACTGGCTTCACCTCCCTTAATTCATTCACATAAGATGTTCTCCATCTTATATGATCGCTGGTGTTTACATACAAATTAAATACAACTTTGCTGACAACAGAATCAGCTTGTGGAATGTTCATATTTTATTTTAGTTGGTATAAATTAATAATATAATTATTTTAATAATGCATTTTATTAGAAATGTTCACAGAGATGACCTCTTGTTCAGCCTGATCAGCACGGGTTGGTCCGGTTTGTTGATCAGCAGGGATCGGACGCCGAGCACCCCTCCTTCCCAGGTCAGCTCGTAATCCCGCACCAACTACAACACAATGTACTGTGTTCACTTATCACTGTGTAAGACGCCGACTCAACTAGGGCGTATTTTAAGGCAAATGTGAGTGTAGAATGGGTGAGATGCATTGTGTAGCCTTGATACTGACTGACTTATGAAAGCCATGATTACTAATTAATAGCCAATGGCAGTGAATCCAGTATCCAGCTGGATACTTCACAAAATTGTCTCAGGATTATGTTCAGGATCGCTCTGGCGAACTTCGGATTATGAAGTGGGCATGCTAACCACTGTGCTACCCAACCAATAGTTGGTTTGGTGGGGTAGCAGTTCTACAGGAAGCACGAGTTATAGAAACAATTTCAAGGTTTTGGTAGAAAATTTTATAAAAACAGACTAGGTAGAACAACTTCCTCCCACAAACCACCGGTATATAAAGTTTAATATAAGTTTAAACACTTAGACATCAAGTTTAATTATTCATCCCTCAAGTACATAAACGGACCACTCTTGAAATCATTACAACTGTTTTACACTCATAAAAATTAACATTTATTGAACTCAAGACGCTGTGACTTTTCTGAGACTATATCCTTGTTTCCTATTTTTGTATAGGCCCTAGTTTGTTTTCAGCAATGAATTTACATTGTTTATTATTTTATTACTGTGAGTTAAACAATTTCTGAATTTGTGTTCTTTAACATTGATATCCTGTAGCACCTTGATTAAATTAAATACTAGTGGTTTACGTACCTTTCGTCATCAATCCTAAAAGTAACACAATGGGTTACTATGGTTTCGACAACTTTTGTGTCATGATAACATCTTCAGTGGAGAATATCAGCTTAAAGTTCAGTTCATAAAATGTCGCCACTTCTTGTTTTAAAAAACTTAACATAAAACAGTTTATACACACAAACATTAAGACAGGGACTACATGAACACCGACACCCACATCTCACCCCTGCGTAAAATATTCCAGGGATTGATTGTTGATTTACATTTTGTACTAGCTAACTAAAAAAATAAATATTAAATATCAAAGATACTGTTCCTCACTTTCATTTATTGTTTTAGTGACGGTACAAATTATTTTATAGGAACGGCAAACTAATACAGTTGACCCTCTAATTCGGCCACCTCGGGACCAGGCCCCCGACCGGAGTAAAAAATGGCCCAACCATCCAGTGGTAAATTATAACCTATAATAGCACTCCTGAGAATAAAAATCATTTCTAAGATGGTTTGAAGATTTTTTAACGTGTGCTTACCCAAAAAATTCAAATGAAAAATTAAACTCACTTAAAAGATACTTACAATACTTCATTAACATTCGTAAGCAAAGTATGCACGTCTGTAACAAACGCAACGCCGAGTGAACTGAGATGAATTGTTTACATTTGGGCCGGAAAACGAACAGACACACGTTCATTCCTGTCGATTTCTGCTGTGAGAAATCCTTCCTCACATAGATTATAATTTGTAGTTATTTCCTGGAAGTCGGCCGTACCATCCAGCGGAACGATCTGAGGCCGGACTAGAGGGAGTCAACTGTATTTTTATTACATTATTAAAGTTATGCCGTTTATCAGTCTAGAGATTTTGGGCCATCGCAATATGTTTTAGTTGTTTATATGATTTGTTGTAATGTTAAACTAAACATTTTATTATTTCAATGATATTTTAAAACTAAAAGCTTTTGTCACAGAAAACTGATAACTGCACCATCCAAACAGCAGTTGCGTTTAAAACGGTTAGTTCGGTTACCAACCACTTTGAACGTGATTGGCGCTAGGTTGCTCAGAGGGGGTGAAATCAGGTACACTTCCACACTTCCCACTCCACCTGCACCCACTGCACTCCCCTCGGCGACCCGAGTAGTGGTGCTGCCAGGAGGGCGCAACCCTTCTCCTATTCCAGTCAGCCTTCTATAGAGTTTTTTGTACTCTTGTGGATCATTAAAGGGAACAGATGTTTTTGGAACCAAGTTTCTTAACACATCATATAGTCTGCTCACCCTGAGTAGCAAGACTTGCAGAGCTTGTTCTGCCAGCCTCCTCGCAATGCAGGCCCGAGGACCGTGGCCGAAGGGCAACACCAAGTAAGGGCTAACGGCCTGGTACTCGGCCGACCCCTTCACCCAGCGCTCCGGGATGAAGTCATCAGGTCGGGGAAAGTAATCTTCTAAACGGCAGGTGACTTGGTTCTGGGTCACAACCACTGTCTGGAAAATTGTGTTCAAAACAACTTTATTTTTGTGTGTGTAATGACTCTAGTGATATCATTTATTATTTTCTTGGGGGGGGGGTTCATTAACTCTAGGCTTATAGTCTAAGGTTGACTTTAACTTGGAGCACATCATTAATTAATATGAGGTATGACAACTGCAGCTAGTTTTGAAAATTCATAAAAATGATTTGGTAAAAGGATCGATTTAGCAAGCCTCAGATTATGATTTGAGCTATTCAACCACCGTGGGTCCCAGCCATGACTTCAAGCATAATCAAACCAGTAACCAGTGATTTTGGGGGTAAGAACATGAAAATAATTCACAGCCAGTTCCCTGATTGGACACCCTAGAAGCTTCAGCCCAATCAGTAATTTTTTAGTGAGTTTATAGAGTTAAGACAAACATAATTCTAATATTACAAGCAGTCCTTCAATGAGCCAGTATCAAAGTAAAGTACAGGCACATAAAGGTGTAGCGAGTGTGATACTATTTGATACAAATTCACACACTAGAGAATCTGGGAAAACCTGGTAAAAAAAAAACAATCCTGTCATTGTTATCATTGTTATAAAAACTCATCATTATCACTTTAAATGAAGTTAAATTTCCTTTTACATGTAAATAACTTAGTGATAAAACTGGGTCTCCACAGCTGACAATACTTACCCCTGCAGGCACATGGTAGCCAGCTAGAACCGCGTCTCTCGCTAGTATCCGACCCACCCCGACGGACACAGGGTTGAGACGTAGTGTCTCCTTGACCACGGCGCGAGTGACAGCGGCCTTGGTCAGGGTGGCGGGGGTGATGCCATCACAGGGGGAGGGGAGCAGCTGACGGGCCTCTGCGTGCAACTGTCTCTGAATGGAGGGGTTGGTGGCCAGATGGTAGAGAGCGAAGCAGGAGGTGTAGGTCGTCTGGAAAACACATTACAGTAGACTCTCAGAAATCCGGACCATTGTGGCGGACGGCCGACTCGGATTAAAAAAAAACATATTTCTCGGAGGTAGGCATGAATCATCGATTCCACCTTTATAGTGAACAATTATGATGATATGCGTTTGAAACGTTTACGTGCTAATACAAAAGTGAGCTTCCAGAAGAAAGTTTTAAACACTCCATAATACAGTAGAACCTCGGTAATCTGTCACCAATGTGACCCAGAGCATGGGCGAACACAAAAAATGTGTTCTGTTAATTCTGAAGGGATTTTACTGTTTAAATAATACGAAGAAAGAAATGCATTCACTGAGAAAAACTTACTGTATTTTATTCCGTTATTACACACCAAAGGTAAACATTCTAGAACAATTATAAAAATACAATAAACATGGACTTGTGGGACAATATTCCATCCGAGAATCAAACTGTGAATTTGATGATCGAAAAACTATGTACAATTGAGCTTTGTGAACAGAAAATAGAAGAATCAACGGCGTTTGTTGTACGTGCAAATTCTAAGAAGCCTTAGCAAAGGAAAAGTACCACATTTGAAACCCCAAAGAAAGATTTGGTACAAGCTAAGCAAAAGTTTCACACATGTCACAATTGTAAACAGTTGGGTCATTGGGCAGCAGAGTGTACAGAAAAGAAGAAAACAAGTAACACTAGAAAGAAGAAAAAGCCAACGAATGGTACTGCGAAAGTGGTGCAACAAGCCACATTACAGCCAACAAACAGTATTTTGCTTTGTACGAATAGTTTGCTGTTCAAGAAAATATCTTACCTGGAAAAAGACATGTGAGTATGCAAGCTCACGGTCAGGGAAATGTGAAAATTCAAGTGTGTTTAAACAATTCTTGGTCAGAAGCAGAACTAAGAAATGTTTTATATGTTCCTGATGCAAAAGCAAATTTATTTTCTGTGAAGTCAGCTGCAAGAAGAGGATTTTGTACCACAATTGATCATTGCAGTGTAAATATTAAAGACAAATTTAAAGTAAAACTATGATGAATGGACATATTTTAACCATGGGTTGCATGTGCTTGATATGCGTGTTGTAATATCAACGGAAACCGTTCAGGTAAATTTGGTCTCATCATCAGAAACTCTGCAAGTTTATTATGAAAGATTTGGTCACCAACACAAACAACATGTGAAAAGCGTTCTGAAACGGATGAATATGAACGTGGACAGTGAAGAAGAGTTCTGCGATGGATGTGCACTGGGGAAAATACATCGGTTGCCATTCAAAAACAGAGTGAATCGACCTTCAGTAACTGGAAAACAAATCCATGCGGATGTGAATGGACCCATGTCCATTGAATCTGTAGGGAAAGCTCGCTTTTACATTTGTTTTATACTTGACTTCAGTAAATTTTGACGAATTTTCTTTTTAAAACAGAAAAGTGAAGTATGTAAGGTATTGGAACAGTTCCTAAATGAAGCTGAAACAAATGGACATGTCGTGAAACAACTGAGGTGCGATGGAGGGAAAGAGTTTGACAACAAGAAAGTTTCTGAACTGCTTGCAAAAAGAGGCATAGAACGCTGTATCTCTACTCCGTACACACCACAGCAAAATGGTGTAGCAGAGCGAGAGAATCGAACAATTGTCGAGTGTGCACATTCTATGTTGAATCCAAGCAAACTGCCAAGGGAACTCAGGGCAGAAGCTTGGAACACCGCAGCTTAAATATCAAACCAAACAAGAAAATCATCCGTAGAAAAAAAATCTCCATATGAATTGTGATATGGACGACCATTAGGAAGCTTCAGACATCTAAAATCTTCGGAACAGAATGCTACGTGCATATTAACAAGAGATTTCGCTCTAAGTTTGACGATAAGGCCGTTCTTGGACATAAGGTTGGTTATGTGAATGATAGAGATGGGTATACAGTATGGATACTGACTCAGAGGATAACGTTTTGTCTTGAGTCCTGGTGTGAAATTCAAACCTGAAGTTGTATGCAGACTTTGAAACAACGAAAAAGAAGATACACTACCGTGCAGTTCTGGAGGAAGTACTGTTGAAGATGACACCGAAGAGGAAGGAAATAATTCTGAAGAGAAATGGAAGAGCAACCGTGAAACTAAGAAAACATCGTGGATGACTAGTGGAGACTATGTATAGATGGTAGCTCCACATACAGAATTCGAGAATCCGAAGTCATATTTTGAAGTGATGCAGTCGAAAGACAAGAATCAGTGGTTAGAAGCTATTTACGAAGAATTGGATTCATTGAAGGAAAATAATACTTGGATATTACAGAATCGTAACAAAAAATTATAATATCAGCAAGTGAAGGAGCGAAACAGTTAATCTGGTTACAAAGACTGTTGTGTGAGTTTATAGAAACTGGAAACGAACCCCTATCCTTTATATTGACAATGCAAGTACAATAAAGTTAGCAAAGAATCCAGAATACCATCGAAAATCAAAGCACATTGAAGTTCGTCATTTTTATATAAGAGAACGTTTTTTAAATGGAGATCTTGGACTAGAACACATCGACAGCAGAAACCAATCAGCTGATCTTTTGACCAAGCCTCTGGAGAGAGTTCGATTTGAGATGCTATGAAGGAGGGTTAGTGTACAGAAGATCATGTCAAAAGGTCAAACTAAGATTAACTTATGACTGAAAACATGTCAGAAAACTAAAACTAAGTCAATAAAGTAGACCAAAGACGTAAGAAATCACATTAATGTTTCTCGTTCAAGTTTGCTGAATTCAGCCCAGAGTCTGTGGTATCGGCCTGGTGACGCAATGCGGGGGCAGGATGGTAGCGAAAGTTGTACTCACAGTGTCTATCCCAGCTAGTATCAGATCCACAGCCATGCCATAGATGTCCCTGATGTTGAGCTCTGTAGAGGCGAGGTACTGGGCCACCAGTGACGTGCCTTCGACACCGCCTTCCCTCTCGTTCTGCACTTTGTTCACAAACTCAATGGCAGTCCTGATTTAAAAACACATTTATAAAATTAATTTTCATATTAATCATTCTCAATAATCGTTTATAAGTTTTTAAAGTTTATTAACTCAATTTATTAGATAAATAAGTATAGATTACAGGAAGTGAATGCCAGTCAACTATTTGTTATTTTTTCCATGCAAGATTTAGTTAGTTTTTGTAACTGCAGCCACACTTTGGCCGAATCTGGGATTGTCAGACCTAGTTTTATTTAATCTCAAACAAATGTATCAGACATATCAAGCTAAAATCACAAAACCTCATTTGAAAATAAGTATCCAACCGTAAAATGAACAGAGAGTTAACCACTTCTAATTACAGTAGAAATTCGGTAAAACGACCCTCAATAGCACGACTTACTTAATAAAAAGGTGTTTTTTTACAATCCCTGTGAGATTGCCATAACGCTTAATGTTAAATGTACCTTTATAGTACGACTATTATTGTTTTAAACCTCAATAGGACACCTTTTTTCCTAGTTCAGATCACAATTCTAACCCTCTATAGCACGTCTTTCTGTGACACCTAACCTTGATAGCATGACTTAAACCTCAGTAAAGTGTCATTTTACTTAATGGAACCTTTAAAGCACAAGTTCAATCTTCCCTGAGCATAGTTCCCACGGGCAGTGACTTATCAGAACGGATTTTTGGAAGGAAACAATTCCTTGAGCTCGGGTCTAAACATAAAAACCCCGCTCTCACCCTTCCTGACCCCCATCAATCATCTGTGACAGGTTAGTCACGCGCCCGCTGTCAAACTGGTTCTGTGTCAAATTAATTTTGTTACAATAATAATAAATTTACTTTTCAAAACAAAATGTTTTAGCGAGATTTTATTCAAAATGACTTTGCTATAAAGGGGTTTTAGAGAAATCCGTCATCTTGGCAGAACGACTCTTAGTCCACACAACCTTGATAACACAAACCTCAACTAGAAGAGTACCTCGATAACAAGACTGTTTCCCAAATCCCCTTGAGATTTTTGCTATCAAGGTTCTACTGTACTTTCTATTTTTAATTATAAAGACAATGTCGAACCAACAGCTCGAGTGTGTGGAGAGCGCTCTCCAGTGTGCGGTAGAGAGGGGTGCGCCACCACCGCCACAGCTGCGGCCCGTTGTCTGTCCGCAGTATGCAGCTGTTGGTCGTGGCTGCGGCAGCGATCAGCTGGGAACTGCGGGACTGCGCAGCCTGCTCTGCCTCTGAGAAGCTCTGCAGTCGCACTGAGAAGGCTGCCACGCAGGTCACTGAAACGTCGACAGATTGAGAGAGTGTTGTAACTTGTAACAAAGATATCGGGAATTTTCATCGGAAAATGTCTATTTTTATATTAATACATGTCAAACAAATTTACTTTTTAAATTATACTAAGATAAACTATCTCCTGTCCACAAGATTAGCATTAAAGGGTCTTGGACTTTGGTTCAATGGGTCACGGGTTCAAGTCCTAGGGTGTCTACAAATATATGAGGGGTTAGGAATGCTTTCTCTATAAGCGTTTGTGTTCTGCAAACAACAAATGCCGTTTGCTTTGAAATGCAAAAAAAATCTACTACTCAAGGCAGACAGATCTTCCTTTTAAAACATTTTTGATCATTAAAAACACCTTTTTTGTATAATATGTTTTTTGTACAGG
Source organism: Allygus modestus (assembly GCA_963675035.1). Taxonomy (NCBI): domain Eukaryota; kingdom Metazoa; phylum Arthropoda; class Insecta; order Hemiptera; family Cicadellidae; genus Allygus; species Allygus modestus. The sequence goes on from OY776117.1 coordinate 139,113,853, forward strand.
CTAATTTAACACCCTTTGAAATTTGAATATGAACAAAATAAATACTACTTACATTCTAGATGCAAACGCGAAAGCTTGGGTAGAAAGTCTGTAACGTCTGGAGTGTTGGCAGCATATTTGGCAAACTCGCACATTATAGTGTCAGTAACCGGCAAGTGCGAACGCACATCCTGCACTCGACTAAGGCAACGCTGGAACACCGAGCGCAGTCGCCACCACTCCTCTCCATTGCTGGAACACCACACCAGCAGTTGGGTAGAAAATAATTCATCATTAACGTTACTAACCATAAGTTATCCTTAATGAAACTAAGACACCGATCCATGACTTGTATAAGTGTAAAGTAGGTCTCACTTGAGAGAAAACTGTGACTGTAATTTAGTGAAAGCAATGTAAACCCTTTACACTCCAATTACTAACACAATTTTTCTCAAAACTGCAATTTTTGATTCCCACACAACATACAAGAATTCACCTTTATCCATTTTGGCTGAATTGATGGTATTGAGTCTTTAAGCTTGGTCCAAACTATGAGCTAGCTAAGCTGAGGTCTATAGAAAACAGTAAAAAGATGCTAACGGGTCTTGCAGGATTATTATTAACTTAAACATTTTAAAATGGTAATATATTTTAGTATTCAACTGTATAATGTAAGCTTTGACTGTATGCATATATCGGTTTTGCTTACGGTGAAAAAATATTTACAATTTCTTTATGACTTGTCAATTATTTTGTACTTATGTTACCATCAGTATCTGAGCGAGTAACTCTTCAGATATGTTTATATCCAGAAACAAAATTCAACAGTTATCTGAATTGTCATAAAATCTTCCTTACGTTGGTAAAAGACCTCCTGAGTTATAGATTTGAGGCCTATCCCTCCGATACATCTGCAGTGCCAAGTGGCTTCGGCGTTCAGGATAACGGCCCTGTAGAAAAATAAAGGAATAATACAATCAAAATCCACATTAGCATTTTTTTAAACTTACCCACAAAATAGTCACTGTGAGGTTTTTATACTTAATGATTCACTCAATAACTAAGTATGTTCTGAGTAAAGTTGATATTTAAGAATTTTGAGATATTGAGAATTTTAAGATATTAGATGTATTTAGATCATTGGATAACAAAAGTAGATTCCTTATGAGAGTACCATAAATTAATTTTAAAATTAGTTCAATACTAATACTAGTTGACTTTTTTGTATGAATGTGAAAGGCAAGCGTTTTCAAGCATGACACAATTTGCTTAGCAAGTATGTCCAAAAAGAGCTGCCTCTCTACTCTTTCATTTAACATGTCAAATTGGACGTTACCACCCAGGTCCAACATCCTTGTTTGATTCTCCCATTAAAGCAGAATTTCCTTTCAAACAAAATCCGAGTCCGGGTTTTCCTCTACCTCTTTGTAACTCAATTCACCTATCCTTTGGTCCATCCATCAGTTAATCGTCTCTCTGTCTAACCATCAGTCCACTGTTGGATACAATATGCCTGTCTGTTTGTTTATCCTCCCTAACATCTTCAAGCATGGCCAACACCTTACAAAAACCTTCAACTCTAACACTATTTGTGACGGAATCAATCAAAACAAAAACAACACAAAAGCACTTCCCCCAAAAATGGCACCCCCTGGTGAAGGACTAAAGAATCACCATTACAATCATCATTTCACCAATATAAGCTCTATCTTTCAGGAATCCTCTCCCTACATAAGAGAGATTTCCTATTGTGCAACAGGGTGGACGGTGTGTTTGAAACCTTGGATGCCCACTGGGGGTAAGATGGTCTTCCAGTGGAGAGGAGAAACCACTCTTTCTATTAGACAGCACAGGACCAGACTCTGAGGGCATCAAAATGTCACTCCAGGAGTGCTAACCACTCCAAGCAAAGCAAAGTACCAGTTGACTCATTAGTCGCCACAGTACACAACATAGAATCACGTAATACAGCGTTTGATGAACAAAATATTTCCTTTGGCACATATATTTGATGGGTCACAAAGAACAGTTTAAGAAGGGGACCCACCTAAAATTTCGATGTGGGCTCTATATGGTGCCTGTTTTCCAAAATGGCGGGACGAAATGTCCAACTTCTGAAAAGAAGGCATGTTTATGTTCTTGGTGTTGTTTTCGTATGACTTTGGGCTGCTAAACGCGATAAAGGGTATTAGAACACTTAATTTTGTATCCATTTAGAGTTTTACCTGTATTTTAAAAAAATCATCAAACAAACTTATTTTAGAAATGTTAACACCAATTACTCAATATTCGTGTCGAATCTAGGGTAGAACATCAAGGCATTAAAGGGTTTTAAGTAAATAATTAAGCTAAAGTGGATATTACATTAATTTTTTTGGATAATATCTGGTTCGGTTTTACAAATGGGTATCCCACAGGGTTCAGTTTTGGGTCCCATTCTTTTATCTACTTTTCATAAATGACATTAATAGCAGAATTGGTAAAGAAAAGACATGTCTCTTTGCTGATGACACTTCGCTTACTGTTACAGCTTAATCTACCAACGAAATTGAAGAAACTGATTTCATTGAAGCCAACTCCCTTTTGCAGTGGCTTTTAGAGAATTGCCTTTTTGTGGATACGTGAAAAACTGGGATGGTTGACATTTACCATTTACCATCCGGTGTCCACGCCACAATCTGGAAGATTGGGGAGTCGTCATAATTCTTCCCTTCAGTGGGGCTTCGCGAAGTGACCTTTCTTTTTTCAACTAATGTGTTGGTATGAATGGTCTTCTATAAATTCATTAACAGTCTAGTAGGGGCTGGCTATGAAGGATTTGTTGAGTTGTTGGATGAAAGGAGTTTTGTCAGAAATCGATTTCAGTCATTAAAAAACGACGAAAAAATACCAGAGGTTTGTTTCTAGTAGGTTGAAAAAGTATGAGCCAGAGTACGGTGGTGTACTACTGCATTTTTGGAGTCTGAGCTGTGGTAGGTTTATGTCATTTCTGTTTCGTGTATTGTATGAGTGATGGTCTTGTCTGAGGGCTGGAGTTGAGTTCTTGACATGTATAATGGTTTCAAGGATATAGAGTGAAATTACTGTTAGGATATTGTGATTTATGAAATGTGGTTTACAGTGTTCCAAGGGGTTAAGTTTGAGTACTGTTCTTATTGTTTTCTTCTGTAGGATCAGTATTTGTTCTGTATTTTGTGTTGACGTTGATCCCCATGCGATGATAACGTATCGTAGATGAGTTGCAAAATTGGAGTGGTAGGCTATCATTGCCGGGTCTTGGTTTGTCGATTTTAAAATAAGAGAGGATAAAAATATAGGTTCATTTATTTTACTTGGTAATCCAACTATTACATTTGCTTGTACTGTTGATTTTCTCGGTCTAAAAATTGATTCCAGATATACCTATGTTTACCATATCAGTAAAGTAAAGTTACAAGTAAAGTGTGTTCATCTTTGTTTGCAATAAGGAAACTGCCTTTTTCACCTCTACCGAAGTAGTACTTGCACCTCACTATGATTGTGTCTTTCCTCACTTAGTTTATGCTGTACCCATTTGGGGCTGAGAAAGCTCAAATACAAAATGTTTTCTGTCTCCACAAAAAGATTAACCGTGTCCTATTTTGACTTGACAGACTGCAATCCTGTAAATAAACATTTTGGAGGAACAAAATATTAACTTTTACTTCATTATACATCCTGGAATCATTCATGTTTTTTTATACAAAAATAATTTCATATTTGTTTCTTCTAGATCTACTGCTTAAAATTTTCGACCCCTTAATGAACTGCTCTTTCCAAAGCTCAGAACAAAATTTTTAGGAAAAAAGAATGTCTTACACCTGATTTGGTTTTCTCAAGTTCCATAATGAATTGCCAGATTGTCTCAAAGTGGAACTTTCTCCCAAAGAGTTTATAAACCGCCAGAACATGACCTTAATAAGGCCATGTATTCAACCATTGTTTGTTTTATTTTAATGATATTTAGATTAAGATTGTTTTTGGTTTTTATATTGTACATAAGTTTTATCGATATAATTCAAGTAGGTGAAGCCAAATACCAAGTTTCATCAATATTAATTCATAAATAAGCGATATCTATCATTTTAATGATTCTCCATAAGTATAACATAGGGGCTGAGTAAGCAGGTTTGCTGCAACAAGGAACGTAAAATATGGGTTTTTTATGCAAATATCAATATAACTCAACTAGGTGAAGCCACATACCAAGTTTCATCAATATACATTCATAAATAAGCGATGTGTACCATTTTAATTACTCTCCATAAAAATAACTTGGTAGCTGAGTACGCAGGTTTGCTGAAACAAGAAAAATATCCCCGTAGCAGCAAACCTGCGTACTCAGCGAATTTCCAATGCATATATATATCTTATCACATAAAGCCACATACCAAGTTTCATCAATATACATTAATAAATAAACTATTTATGACATTTTAATTATTCTCTATAAGAATAACATGGCGGCTAAGTATGCAGGTTTGCTGAAGCAAGGAACACAAAAAAATGGGTTTTATACAAATATCAATATAACTCAAATAGTTAAAGCCACATATACCAAGTTTTATTAATTTATGTTCATAATTAACAGAAATAACACGTTACTTATTCTCCATAAGAATAACATGGGGCTGAGTACCCAGGTTTGCTGCTACGGGAACTATAGGCAACAAAATTGTTTTTTGTGCAAATATCAATAGACCACAACGATATGAAGCAATATACCAAGTTTCATCAAGATAAGTTGATAAATAAGTGAGATATACAATTTTTCTTATTCTCTATAAGAATAACATTGGACAACGTACTGTGTTTAGCACTTTCAATATCTCTGTAACCAATTAACTCCAAACACCAAACTATGCGTCTTTTTAAGCTGATTCCAATGAAAAAAACTAAAATTTGACTTTTTCAAAAATTATATATAAAAAACTCAAAAACCCATTTTTGGGGTACAAAACCCCCCCAAAATACCCCTTCGGATAGGTGGATCTGTCTGGTTTTCGAACTTAAAGTCATAAATGCTGCTTTACACGTTTATATCAAATTTGGTCAAAATCGGAATTTTTACGAGAGTTATTGTGCTCAGGGACACACACACACACATATATATATATATATATATATATATATATACACAGTTTTGAACGAATGGTGTTTTTGGCATCTGGGAACCTCAAATTGAAAAGTTATCATGGTCCCGGGCCTAGGTCTTACCATGCCGACCATGGTAATAGCTTCTTTCCTATAGGGGAAATTCGCTAAAATGGGTTTTTATACAAATATCAATATAAATCCACTTACCAAGTTTTATTAAATTATATCATAATTAAGGGAGATATAATTTGATATATTCTCTATTAGAATGACATGAGGGCTGAGTACACAGGTTTGCTGCTACAGGAACTATTGGCAACAAAATAGTTTTTTTTGTGTAAATACCAATAGACCACAACGAGATGAAGCAATAAACCAAGTTCCATCAGGATACGTTCATAAATAAGCGAGATATGCAATTTTTCTCATTCTCCATAGCACTTTCAAAATCTCCGTAACCAATTGAAGTAGATCAAAACACCAAATTGTTGTTTGTTTTTAGCGAATTTCCCCTATAGGGAAGAAGCTATTACCGTAGTCGGCATAAGACCTAGGCCCGGGACCATGATAACTTTTCGTTTTGAGGTCCCCAGACCCCAAAAACACCATTCGTTCGAAAATGTATATATATATATTATGTGTCCGTCAGTACGATAACTCTCATAAAAATGTCCGATTTTGATGAAATTTGGTACAAACGTGTAAAGCAACATTTATGATTTTAAGTTCGAAAACCAGACAGATCGACCCACCCAAAGTGGTATTTTGGGGGGGTTTTGTACCCCAGAAATGTTTTTTTTTTTTTTAGTTTTACATGTAATATTTTAAAAATTCAAATTTTAATTTTCACCATTAAATTAAGCTTTAAAAAACACACAATTTGGTGTTTTGATCATTTCTCTAAGTCAACTGGTTACAGAGATATTAAAAGTGGTAAACACAGTATGTTATGCAATGTTATTCTTATGGAGAATAAAATAAATTTTATATCTCGCTTATTCATGAACGTACAAAACTTGGTATATGGCTTCATCTGATTGTGGTCTATTATTATTTGCACAAAAACACAATTTTTACCGATGGTTCCCGTAGCAGCAAACCTGCGTACTCTGCCCCCATGTTATTCTTATGGAGAAAAAGTAAACTATTATATCTCCCTATATTATGAACATAAATTAATACAACTTGGTATGTGCCTTCCCATGTCCCCACTCCGCAGGGTCCGAGTAGTGGCACACTCACCCGGGGATGGGATGGTACCATTGCACCGCGCTAGGTGTCTAGCCAATGCGGCGTCAAATGAAAACGTCTAATAATTTTTTGTCTGTTTCATGTACCGCCTCCGTCGATGATGGAGTTCCGTGCTGACCACGAGTCAAATGGAAAAAGGAACATTGGTTAAAAACAAATTGGGAGACCCCTGGTTTCTTACAACGCTAAGTATAATTAGGTTAAGAAAGGGAAACGGTGGAGGGATCAATCTTGTAACCCAGGTGAGAACCCCAAAAGTTCCTCCATTCCAGGACTGTGTGGACGGTGCGGAGCTAGCATCAGGTAATGGAATGCAATTTGGTAATGAACGGTAACAATTTTCAAACATTTCAGGTTTAACCCCCCCTTCCTATCCCCAAGGTGTTTGAAGCTTCTAGGTTTCAACCAGCAAAGCACCTCCCTTTCCCATGATACAGTAGCTGGGTTCGCCCAGGGGTCTGTATCAATATCAATATCAATATCAACTTGTTATGTGCCTTCCCCTAATTGAGTTCTATTGATATTTGCATAAAAACCCATTTTTTATGTTCCTTGTTACAGCAAACCTGCTTACTCAGCTCCTATGTTATTCTTATAGAGAATAATTAAAATAGCATATATGGGGCCATACACATATTACGTAACACACTTAAGGGGGGAGAGAGCGTTATGCTGCGTTATATGGGGAAGGGGGGGGGAATTTTGATCAACGTTACGTAACTCACACATATTATACCTAAGAGCTAGCGCACTCCCGTATCTATTGATTCTGTTATAAATCTTTCAAAATTAAAAATAATCAAATTGATATCTAAATCCAGGTTACAGTTAGCTATATTAAAAATACTTCCGTCATACTAATTTAATAACAGTCAAACTAAAAAGATATACATAAAGTGTTTTGAGTAAGTTCTGTATTGCTTTTACACCTATGTTTTGTGCTGCTTTAGAGTGCAAAATCATGACTTAATACAGTATTGAGCAATGCCACCCACATCTTTAGTTTTTTTTTTTTGTATTTGTATTAGTTATCAATTAAAATTGTTACGTTTTGGCTGAGATGGTTTGTTTAGTTGTTTATATTATTAGTAACTGTCTTCTTTTTTTATAAATTTTGCTTCAAATAAGTTTTGAAAAATGTTGTTTAAAGAAAGTCATTTAAAGTTTAATGATTCATTGAAATCCATATTCCAAATTACTAATAAAAAGATGTTTAAAAGGTTTTAGCTGTTTTAAAGTCTACCACGATTGAGTTACGTAACAAATGGGGGGGGTGGGGTGTATGGTGAAGCGTTATGGTGCGTTACATGGCGGAGGGGGGGTCTGAAATGACGAAAAACTGCATTACATAATATGTGAATGGCCCCTATCGCTTATTTATAAATGTATATTGATGAAACTTGGTATGTGGCTTGACCTAGTTGAGTTTTATTTATGTTTGCATAAAAACCTATATTTTGTGTTCCTTGTTGTAGCAAACCTGCGTACTCAGCCCCCATGTTATTCTTATAGAGAATAATTAAAATGTTATATATTACTTATTTATGAATGTATATTAAAGGAACTTTGAAATTTGCTGAGTGTGCAGGTTTGCTGCGACGGGGGTATTTTAAGATTAACACAATGGTGAATTAACAAATTTTACTAATACTCAAATATGTCTCTAATTTAGTATCTTTCAAATTTTAGTCCGCCATTTTGTAAAATGGTCGCCATATTGAACCTATCGAAAATTGAGATGGGTCTCCATCTTAAATATTTCTTTGGGGTCCAACGAACATGTGTGCCAAAGGAAACCTTTTGTTCATTAAACGTATAATGTTGGCTACCGAGCCCATTACATCTGTCATTTATGACCACACAATAGTGTAAAACTGTTGTGCTCGCTTAAAAAGAATACGCTGAGCTTGGTGATTTCACAACTCACCATCAAAACCAACTGCTTAGAGGACTGAAGTGAATAGAGTTCAGCATTTCCCCTTAAGTCTCTGTTTTTACAAAAAAGATTAATACCTATCTTTCCTTCTATCAATGTTAATTAAAACTGTAATTCATTACCTCACAACGATAAACAGTTTCTATGTCTTCAGGTGTGTAGACCCAAACAACAGAGACCCCAGGAACAATGTCTTCTCTCACTAAAGGTCCGTACTTCCGTAACTTGAGTAGCCCATTCACGTGAAGGTGGTCGAATCTGTACTCACCTAAAAACTTTGTGGAATGAGCTCAACAAGTTTTGCTACATTTAATAATTTAAGACAATTTACAATGGTCTTATATAATAAGCAGAAGTAAAATATTTATTTTCATTGAGCATTCAAGTGCTCCAATTCAAGCTTTAGACTTCCTATGGTAAAGTAAAGAAAAATTGAGGTATTTATTATTTTTACCTTCTCCCCTGTCACGTAGTAAATGGGGAAAGTATTGTTTTTGTCCACATTATTTAATTTGAGTTGTCGGTAAATATATACATATTTTTGGTTCTCCCTGAACCCAAACAATTGGTCTTTGAGGTGACTCTATCTGTCTGTATGGATGTGTACAGACCTAGATACCTGCAGTGGCGGATTTAGGGGGGGGGTCATAGGGGTCATGACCCCCCCAAATTTTCTTAAAAATATAAATAAATAGCTGCTTAACAAGACCTAGAAATGCGTTTTAGAGTCTTATAATTCACCAAAATTTTCCGGGGGAGGGCCCCCGGACCCACCGTTGTCCTGGGGGTATTCCATACCACCCAGACGCCCCAGTGACCCCCCCAAATTTCACCCTAAATCCGCCCCTGGATACCTGCCATCATACCAAATCTTATATCCTAAAATGTACATATAATCCTACAATTACATGATATCCTTTTGTTCTTTACGTAAGTATAAAACTTTCACACAATTTTAATCAGTTAAATAAGTACAATGTCTCACGAAATCTTGTTATAACATGATACATTTAAAATATTGTAAATGTACACAATTGGTTATATTTTGACTTTTGTAAAAAGCATGTTAATACATCCTGTGCGTTAAAAAGAAAAATAACTTGTTTGTTATAATTACCCAAAAGAGGAATATACTTCCACAGTGTACCAACAAGAGGTAGTGATTTAGGGCCAGGAATACTATCAAATGGTTTGGCATCCGAGCTCTTAGTTTCTTGAACATCAGTTTTTGCAGGGCAACAAAGATTTCTTCTTCCCAACAAATATTTCACTTTGGTACGTCTGACACACTTCTCTAAAACCTCCATAACTTGTTTTTTTCTGAAACAGAAACATAAAAAGTGTTTTCCCAAGAATATTTAAATTTGGTAGGGATTATTTCTTTGGCCTCAATATAGACTTACATGAGGCAAAATTAAAATTTGTGAACTAAAACCTTTTATAAGTACAAGTTAAAATTATTTTTTGTTTTAACACCAATCTAAAATGCGCTGCTTCCAAATTCTCAACAAATATAACACCCGTAAAATTTAATCCCTGAATAATTAATCAATCCTAAATTCGAACTGAAATTAATTTGTTTAGTACACATGATTTTAGGTACAAATCGTGACATTTGCATTTCTTTATTAACTGATTACTAATTGAGGTAAAATATTAAGTTGAATAGATATCCTTATTGTTATAATCATACAAGTTTTTTTAAATGTTTTTTTCAGTGGAATATGTATTTTTCATTTTCAACATTACAACCTCTTAAATAGGGTTTTAAAACAAAATAAGTATCTTATGTAGACCAAAATCAAGACAAAACTCAAATTAATAACTTAAAAACTAAATTACATGTGACATGGTTACAACTACTTCAGAACAAGATCAGAAACATATCATCTGTAATGACATGTCTATGTGTGTATTTATTCTTGGAACCAAATGCAATTATTACTCCTAGATTGGTCACAGAGAGAGATACAGAGTTGATAGGTTAGGTCACCTACCTCCAATCTCTAAGCCTATCTATCACAGATCAACAGACTACTGACTACACTGAACAACAGGCCAACTCCATTTCAAGGTCACATTTCCAGGTTGTTCACATAGCTCATCATAATACAGCTGCTCAATTTTCTCTCCAAGTAGACAATGTGATAAAGAAAGAGTTCTGTTTGTGATTAAAAAAACATTGTTGTTTTAATTGTTCACACTTTATTTTCCTCTCTTGCATTTTAAAGATACATTAGTAACTGGGACTGTTTATGGGTTTTATGATAGTTGATGTAGCCTAAAAGTTCTGTTCAATTTTTATACTTTCCACTGTTTTACAATAATTATGTGCTGAAGCAATACCTATACCTCCTTCCCACACAAAACGTGGTAAATTGAAACACATTGGAAATATACATTAGTATTAATTATTAGTCTGTGATAAGTTGTACACATGTTTATAATCTCACTTCCACCTTAAGTTTGATTGAACCCAAAAAGTTAGTAAAGTATTGAGAATTGTTTTTTTTTTAATTCATTATTAGCGAATTTCCCCTATAGGGAAGAAGCTATTACCGAAGGACTCATGGTTAAGCCCGAGACCCATGATAACTTTTCATTTTGAGGTCCCCAGATGACAAAAACACCATTCGTTTAAATTCATATATATATGTCCATAAGTTCGATAACTCTCGTAAAAAAGATCCGATCTTAATGAAATTTGGTACAAATATGTAAAGTACCATTTATTTGAACGAATTTGAAAACCAGACGAATCACACCACACTAAGGGGGATTTTTTGGGGGTTTCCACATGTAATTTTTATTTACATCAAATTTTAATTTTTAACATTGAATTCAGCATATAAAACCAAACAATTTGGTATTTTGATCATTGCTCTACGTCAATTGGTTACTGAGATATTGAAAGTTCTAAACACAGTACGTTGTCTAATGTTATTCTTATGGAGAAAAAAATAAATATTTTATATCTCGCTTATTTATGAACATAAACTGACAAAATTTGGTATATGGCTTCATCTGGTTGTGGTTTATTGTTGTTTTCACAAAAAACAATTTTTCGCCAATCGTTCCCGCAGCAAAAAACCTAGGTACTTGGTCCCCATGTTATTATTATGGAAAATAATTAAAATGTTATATATTGCTTATTTATGAATGTATATAGATGAAACTTGGTATGTGACTTTACTTAGATTAGTTCTATTGATATTTGCATAAAAACCCATTATTTTGAGTTCCTTCTTGCAGCAAACCTGCGTACTCCTCCCCAATGATATTCTTATGGAGAATAATTAATATTTTAAATATAACTTGTTAGTGAATATATTTCTTATGAATCCCGTTAAGTCGCTTATTGTGTTATGATATATATTCACTGGAAATTCCCTGAGTATGCAGGTTTGCTGTGACGGGGGTATTTTTGTTGATGGTCGGTTCATGTCCTTTAAGAAATTACATTGCGGGCATTTTCTATCATTGATTAGAGAAAAACGGGATCTAAAATCTGCCCAATCTTCTGGTATGAAGACTACCTAGAACATAGCAAAATGGCAACCAGTACTGGCTCTAGGGCAGTGCGAGCCGTGCTCAGTACAGGGCGTGGCGCTTTTTGGGGGCGGCCGGCGATCGGCGCTCATGACGGGTCGCGGGATAGGGAACGTAGTCCGTAGTGCTAAAATAAAGTATGTATAAATATAAACCCGACTGATTTTTTTAAATTTGTTGTATATTAGTATATTATAAGTTGTTACAAGCTGTGTATTCACCACGTTGCACGTTCATTATACTTAAACATTCAATTACATATCAGATAACACAACTTACGTTCCCCTCTATTCCAACTCGAGAAGTTGTTTTGACACCTATCATTTTGTGACAACTTCAGGGAATTCTGATTGGTATTGAGAGTGTGAATAAAACTCGCAATGCGATGCTAGAAAATTGCAATATTAAAATATAAAGTTTCTTGATGCAACCAATTGTGTTAATCTGAGCTCTTTGATTATTTTAAACTACTTTCTAGATGAGGAAAGATATGCTTTTGGGATTGTATAGTATTGAATCGGGATTTGATCTTTAATTGAAGTTGTAATGATCCGAGTTTAATATTGATATTATATGTAATAAGAGGAAAAATATGATGTGTCCCTTCGATTGTTACTTTTAAAAATATAGTTATTGTTCCGTCTGTTTAGTCAATCAAATCCGTTTACCATTTCAATCAAATTCTTATTTGTTAAATGAGTCATATAGGAGCATTGGAGATAGAGTGGGAAATGTTAAGTAGGCCTATTAAGTACTTCTTGTCATTACAGATTATTAGCGCTCTTATCGTGGTTAACCAACTAATCATCTTATAACTGTGGAAAGATTTATTTAAAACTTTCCTAATATGTAACTATAGCACTGAGCCATGCTATGCTCTAATATACAGTACTAATATCGCTAATGTACTATGCTGATTCTGCCAGTTACTGTGTGTGACATCTGGTGAGAAAGCGTTCTCAAAACTTAAATATTATAAAGAATTATTTTAAATCAAAAATGCCCCAAGGACGCTTATTTGGTGTGGCAAAAATGTCCCCCAGCAGCACACATCATTGGGCCAACGTTGGACTATTGTCGGCATTGTAGGATATGGAATGGAAATGGTCGGTTGGCATTAACACGGTTGAGCCAACGAACCAATCGTTGGCTAGACCACTTTGGCAAATCCAACTATAGCAGACGTTGGGCCAACGAACCAATCGTTGGGTAGCCCACGTTGGCAAATCCAACTATAGCAGACGTTGGGCCAATGAACTTATCGTTGGGTAGCCCAGCACGTTGGCAAATTCTACCATAGCAGTCGTTGGGCCAGCAAACTTATCGTTGGGTAGCCCACGTAGGCAAATTCAAATTCAATTCAATTCAATTCAAATTATTTATTTGCCATATTAATTTTTTTACAAATCATTGACAATGTCATATATCAGATGAAACCTACGTCATACAAGCCATAATACAAACACTTACAGTAAAAATATTGCAATTTCAAAATACACTGCTAAATAAAAGTTACCTTCAAAGAAATACATGACTATTATGAGATTAAATTAATTAATAATAATATGAAGTAAAAAAAAAAATATTAAAGTACCATTTCAAAAATATGAAACAGTATTAGAAACAAGAATAGGGGACTCTGAATGCATGAAATGTCATGAAATCTTTCCTTAAAACCTTAAAATGAAATCTTTCCGATATTGAAAAATTCTTCTAGGCTGTAAAAAGGGTTGTTCAATAACCAGTTATATAGTTTATTTTTAAACTGGTTTAGGGTATACTGGTCAATCAGGTGCTTTAAAACATTGTATACCTTTAGTGATAAAACCACATGATATTGTTTTGGGATTTACCCAAGCGGAAAAAGGGAATGTCTGCCTTATTCTTGTTTCTTGGATTGTGGTCATGTTTACTGTTCGGGATGTTTTAGAATATAAATTGTGAGGTAGAACAGATATCCAACCATGTACACCATAATGGACGTTAGGCCATCAAAAGCTATTGTTGGCAAATCCTACCATATTAGCTTATATTATTATTATTATTTATATATTTATATATTTATATATTTATATATAAATATTAACACGTTGATTACCTATTGTCACGTATATGTGACGCAATGTTAAAAAAACCTTAAAATTGACCAGCTTCACATATACGTATATGGGACGCTCAGGCCAAACCCAGTGGACCGACGACACGTATGGGGGACACAGTCACCGTTCAGTTAATGACTTGCCACGTCCATATGGTACACTATATCGATCTGAAGCCTGTATATCGGTCTATAGGAATAAGTGACACGTATGCGTGTCGCTCGGTCTCGGGGTACGACCTCAATTTTTGTTTACAGATTTTCAAAGTTGGCTATCCATATTTGATAGGTTTCATATTTCACTGTCTGATAAAAATTTTATAATTTTGTTTTGTAACCGATTTCAGTTTGTTCTCAATAAAAGAAATGTAAAAAAAACGGTTTTTATTTTATTTCCCAGTCATTCGAAGTTTGAAAACTCATGTCACGTATGTGAGACAGTCGGTCTATCGCAAAAAGTATCATATACAATTTTACTATAGACCGAAATCATACATTTGTGACTCAATAAAAATGCTAAAATAGCACTGAAATAATATTTGATTGCCACTTTTATGAGTAAATATATATATTCTACTTCAAAACATATAAAAATACAGAAAAAAAATGTCGGTCTCTGGATTACAATTGGTCAGAATGACTTGGTTTATGGTGAGAGTTTCGTGTATTAGGTTTGATCTGCTGGGAACTCCCGGCGACCTGAATTCCAAACCATCGGTAGCCAACGTGTTAATATAATATTGTTATTATTATAATTGTATTAAATATACCTATATTAATTTGCTCGTAGTTTAGCGAATTTCCCCTATAGAGAAGAAGCTATTACCGTAGTCGGCATGGTAAGACTTAGGCCCGGTACCATGACAACTTTTCGTTTTGAGGTCCCCAGATGCCAAAACACCATTCGTTCAAAACTGTATATATATGTGCCCGTGGGTGAGACAACTCTCGTAAAAATAGTCCGATTTTGAAAAAATTTGGTACAAACATGTAAAGCAACATTTATGGCTTTAAATTCAAAAACCAGCCAGATCGCTCTATCCAAAGGGGTATGTTGGGGAAGGGGGGTTTGTACCCCAAAAATGGTTTTTTTTAGTGTTTTTCATATAATACTTTAGTAAATCAAATTTTACTTTTCACCGTTGGATTTTGCTTAAAAAGACGAACAATTTGGTGTTTTTTTATCATTTCTCAATTGGTTACAGAGATATTGAAAGTACTAACACAGTACGTTTTCCAATGTTACAAATAATAATTGTTTTGCCTACAGTTCCCGTAGCAGCAAACCTGCATTCTCAGCCCCCGTGTTATTCTTATGAAGAATAAGAAAAATGTTATCTCCCTTAATTATAAACATAAATTAATAAAACTTGGTATGTGGCTTTACCTGGTTGAGTTGTATTGAAAAACCCATTTTTTGTGTTCCTTGTTTCAGCAAACCTGCACACTCAGCCGCCATGTTATTCTTATGGAGAAAAATTTAAAATGTGATAAATAGTTTATTTATGAATGTACATTGATGAAACTTGGTATGTGGCTTTATGTGGCATTACAATTCATGTATATTCATTGGAAATTCACTGAGTACGCAGGTTTGCTGCTATGGGGGTATTTTCATATTTCATAGATCCATAAATCAAATGTATCTGTTCCTACTTTTATTATAGTGATTTGTACGAGTAGATTCACTAAGAAGAATAAAACAAAAGTATTTAAATAGTTTCTTGAGTAGCATAATACGTGTTGTTACAATTAATAGGATAAATAAAAACTACGTCTTCACTGAAAACTTTATTTCATGGGGTTATTCTATGTATGTATGTATATAAATGAGAAATATCCATGGGGAAGCCTCATTAATTAACTTAGGATTTCTAAAGGGTTATTATGTCATGTTTTCGATTATGTTATGAGTGCATTTGTCATTGTAGTTCAGACTATGTTTTTGAAGGGTTATTATAATATTTAAACTTGTAGATTGTAGAAGAATTAAAGTGTAAAGTGAGGACCTGGAATGTATCAAATGGACATGAAGTGATTAAGATGAGAGAAATGTGTATCAAATATTATCAGGGGATAAAGGACTCTTTATAATAAGTATCGATTGTCCAGGAGATATAAGTGCACCTTTAAATTAACCTGTTCAAATCATTTAATACTGTTGGGTCATCTTTATTATGTATATTAAAGTGTTATCACGACTTGATCTGTGTTCACTCTAATCCACGATCCCATAAGTTACCTCCAACTAGTTAAACGAGTGCAAACCCAAAACAATTTAGGCTCCATTTTTGAGCTCCAGTAGGAGATTTTTACATGGTTGTCAAGTTAGCATTGACCAACAGAGGAAATTCAAAATATGTTGCCCCTTAATAACCCTGAGGGGGGAGAATAGCGGGCATTTCCCCCCTTAAAACCACATGTGTAGCAATGGATTCTGTAGTGCCTCCAAAACAGGGATTTGAGTGGATGTTTTTGAAAAAAAAACTTGTTTACAAGATTTTCTGTACATTCCACGTGTTTTGTATTCTATATTTAGTAAATAAAAAGTAATTTATTCATTAAAGTTGGGCTAAAGGGAGAAAGTATGTGTCAGTTTACTAATACCGTTTATTGTTTATACGGACAAAATTGTATCAGTAACTTCCTCTTCTATAGTTTTAAGAGCAGTAGTCAATAAACACTAGTTCTTGGTTCAATATCAATTGGACTAATCATTTTCATTTTTATCTGGCCAGAGTACTTACAATTTCCAATGAAAATTAAATACCAATCAAATCAAACTTTCTTTTGATCAGACAAAATTATTTAGTACTTTTGATCCTTTGTTTTTGTATACCTTGTACAGAATCTCATGCTCATGGTGATAGGCTACCTGCTGCGAGCGCATCTAGTAGGTGAGTCAAATTGCATGAGGGCGGCCGGGAGCTATTAAGTCCTAATTCCCTGTGTCAGTGAGAGGGAACCATGCGATCGTAGCTGGTATATTCGGCCTTACTTTTTAAATTTGCGCTTTGATGTTTCCTTCTTTTTGAATTTCAGGTTTTTTTCATAACAGCAATACAGATATAACTGCTGTAATAATTTCAAAGTCGTCTATAATTGCATTTCAGGACGATAATATATCAAATCAAGATTTTGAACTACACAAGTCTCTGAGCTGAATGTGTTCCATAGCTTGTCATTTTATGAGGAGGGGGGCGGGAGGCGGGGCAGGAAGTTTGGTCTTTGCGCGGGCGCTGAAAAACTGACGGGCTGCCCCTGATGGCAACTCTTTGCAATAGTCTCTAAACCCTTTCAGTAAACTTACAAGTACATTCAGAACTGAACTTTGTTGTAAATTGTTTATACAGTAAATATGTAATTTCCTTCAAATGTATAAACTTATTACATTTGTTATTTATCTTTGATTTGAAAACAAACATAAAAATAAAAGTAGTAGGCTATTTCTGAATTTATTCAGGAAATAAAAACTGATTAAAAAATTGTATTTATAAGTATACAAATAATATAAAGTTGCCTTAATGTAACTAAAAATGGAGTTTAAGAAATACTAATGGCGTGAAGGGGCAATAGCCCCTATAACCTTGCTCCAATACTTTGCCTTGTCTGAATTTTTACTCTTAATTTGCAGAGGGGGAACACATGTCAGTTCGTAAACAAAGTAAACACATGTTTTAATGTAAAAAAGCAGACTTTTTAAATCCCCAAGCTTTTATTATGAGGGATGTTTTACGTTATTTCTCGTTTGCTGGTAATTTTTAGAAATACTGATTTTTTCCCCGAGTCCATGAGATCAAGACCTCTAATTTAAGCTGCCTCCCATCATCCTGCGATTTGCCAAACTCCCACAACTTTGACTTATAAATTTTGCTTACAGTATTATATATAGATTCTTAGGATTAAGAATAAGTGTTTCAAACATGCTTGGAGAGTATGGTAATAATAAATTCTGTGGGAGAAATTAGAATAGATATAGTACTTTCATATTAAATAAATTCTTCAATTTTTACGTTCAATCAGTTCAAGAAATGTTTACAACATATCAATACATCTGACCATAGGCGTAATTCGGGGGTGGCAAAGGGGGCAGTTGCCCCCCAATAATTTGGAAGATATATTATTGTAATATATAAAAAGTCACAATAATTACGATTACGACCATTTTTGCCCCTCCTATCAAAATACTGAAATTACGCTTATGCATCTGACACAATTGAACCTAAGTTTGGAGTACCACAGGGCTAAGTCTTAGACCATTGAGTATACACTAACTCCGTATTTCCAGTGGTTTATTTTAGTAATAAATGACTTACCATATTTGAATACTCAAAACATTTACCATACAATCAGTCCCATGTGTCCAAATCCTACTCCAGGTTAAGTTTAGATAAATATTCTGAGTTTGTCTATTACTGTAATGGTTTGCTGATAATGACATTTTTATTTAACAATTCGTTTATTCGTGCAAGGTATGTTACTTATTCTAAACCCATAATTCATTCATATTTTTCTTGGATGTGTGTCTTAAAAAGTGATTAAGTTATTATAAATTCCCCTATAATTAAATATTAAGGTTTACTTTTGAGCATCACATAATTAGGTACTGTAAAAATTAGGTACTGTAACTTACTATTTAAAATATGTTGAATTCCAATTTTGTTTTCCATTGAATTTTTTTAATTTGTAACATAAAGGGGCAAATCTTGGATGTAGATGTAATACACTTTTAATTCATAGTGCTACCAAAGGGGTCTATTTTTTTGGAAACATTATAATGTTTTTAATTTGGTTCATTCAAGTACATTTAAACTACACTATCCAAACAAACTTGCAAGTACAAGTTAAGCTAATGGTATGGTAATTTACTAATCAGGCCATTGGTACTTACAATATATGACAACAGAACAAAACAACTCTATAAAAATTGTATACTAAATATTGGCGGGAAAAAGTTTTAAAAGTTCAGTGCTGCAAACCTGACAACAAATAATACTTTTAGGCGAAATAATATCTTCTTAAATAATAATTGGCTTATTTAAGTAAGGTATCTTACTTATTATTCACTCATAATTCATTCATATTACATTCATTCATTCATAAATAAACAAATAAATAGATACAATAAAATACAAATAGCAAAAGAAACATGTTTTTACAGGTCCTTTCGCGGTTGATGGCGCCTGGTTTGCGGTTTGCGTTTGAGCATGGCAACATAATGACTTCCCCATTCCATGCGTTTTAGAACAGTCAGCTTATCAATCTACATTAATTTTTTTGTTATTTTCAATGGCCGTAATTTGAGTATTTTAGTTTTATTTTTGGGGGGGGGATGATCGTGATCATTACTATCGTGACTTTTCATACTACAATAATCATTATGTTATAAAATATTGGGGGATTGGTAACCGCGATATCTGCCCTCCCTTGCCACACTCGATTTACACCTCAAGGACCACGAAAGCACAGTCCGTAGAGACAATCGGTAGAGAGCAACGAGGTTATATATCTAGATCTAGAGGTTTCGTCTGGGGTAAAAAATTGAAGCCTATTATACATGCTGACTGCCATATTATGTTAGTGAAGCTGAAAAACATATAATTTTAGAATAAGAGGGTTCGATTGATTAAATTTCTGATTTATGATTTCAGATAACATGTTGGTTGTCATGGGAGCAGAGTTGAAAGTTGAAAGGGGTAAAATGGCGATCGACCATATAGGCTGCACTTTCTTATACGAGACGAGAGCTCTAGATATATTAAAGTGCGATAATTACTCTTTCGGAAACGGGCATTCCTTATTAGCAATGCATATAGCATAAGGCTTTTGTATGTGGTTCGGGCCCCATTTGTGGTGCGGGCCCCTGGGCGCTTGCCTACGTAGCCTATGCTTAAATGACCCTAAGGTGAAATAGGTGTAAAATGTAAAATACTAATAATAAAAAAACCATACCTAAGTAGTAACAAAGTTCAGAAAGATTGAAAATATAAAATTGCATCCGGTATGTCGTGCAAGAGGATGAGAAGGAGAATGAATTATACACCTTTGAATTCGAATGATTTCTTTTGACTGCTGGCAAACGGGCAAATGCCTAGCTGGCCAAATGCAAGAATTATGGGGGAGCGGAGAACGGATTGAATAGGTTATACAGTCAAGATTGTAAATGTATGCAAAAACTGTTGCCAATAACAATGGCAGTATTAGTATTAATTTAAAACTTATTAGCTTGACGAACAATAATTTCATAGCTCTTCACTTTCTGTCAGAACTGTATTCATACTTTAATGTTTTCATATACACTCTTTATAGTATATAACTTTCCACAGCTTCCTGAATATCTATTATATGGCCACGTCGAAAGTCTTCCGTTTAATGCGACAACGACAACTTCAGGCCCATGTCCATGTCAGGCCTTGAGTGCTACGTGATAGTGATGATGTTTCGAATTTAGTGGAACTCCCTAGCCTTGAGTTGGAATTAATTATAAACCCACGAAAAACTATTAATTGTAAGTAGCATAATCCAGAAAATACACCTAGGAATAGTTAATCTAACTAGGTTGAAAGCTCAAAATCGTCTGCTATCCATAACTGTCATTTAGCCCTTATTAGGCAGAAAATATCGTTAATTAGACCTACGCAGTCTTAGTTAATTTACTCTATTTTATTTTTTCACTCTACCATCATATGCTTTCTATGCAACTCGTATTTTGTTTAAAGGATAGGAAATGGGAATTTGTGTTTGTTAAAATTAAAAGGATTATCTTGCCAAAATTTAGTAGGGCTAGGGCAGCTTCATCAAATCATAACTTGAACCTGATATTTGTTAGGACTACTCCTTATAGCCCTAGCTTATATATTGTTTTCTTTTTTGAGAAACAAATGATTAATACTATTTAGCCTAAACAGAGTCGAAGCCCAGTTTCCAGTAGAGGCCCTACCTAAATAGGCCCAGGCGTGTTGGGTTATTAGGATTTGAGATTTGAGATAGAGATTTGCAATTTATTTTGTTTTGTGGCAATAAATATATTTGATTTGATTTGATTTGAGAGAATAGGTCATGTTTAACTAGGTTCCTAAAATCTGTACAGTAGACATATTTTAATTTAGGTCCACCCTAAAGTTGGAGGATCTAAGATAAGAACCAATCAGTAACTTACAGTAAGTACCTCACTGGGGTGATCACTTTTCAACTTACACCTCCCTCTTTATATTTTACCATGGAGTGGGATTGGCAATTTATAAGTTATTCACACAGTAAACTTAGCCTGCAGGGACGGTAAGTTACAGTTCTAAATATGAAATTCTTATAATTTAAATTAAGCTAAACTAGGGGGGAGATTTTTACAACCCAGTAAGTTACAGTAATTAGAATGGATACATTAATATAAGCGTCCACCAACTAATTGGATGCAATATATCGATCTTAAAAATTTGATATATCGAACCGAAACACTCAATATTTTGAATCACATTTTAACAGTTGTTAGGCCTAACTTATTTCGAAAATTATTCACTCGATATTTATATTAACGTTTTAGGTTATATCTAAAATCAGCAATTTGTATATCATCAGCAATAGTATGTGATGTCGGTTACCTATATATATATATATATATATATATATATATATATATATATATATATATATATATATATATATATATATATATATATATATATATATATATATATATATATATATATATATATATATATATATATATATATATATATATATATATTTAAAGAAACATTTAACAAACAACAAACAAATGGAAACAAAAATAAATACCCCGTCGCAGCAAACCTGCACACTCAGCAAATTTTTCCAATGCATATATGTGACTCACTACTACCATTGACTATAAATACTGAAGGAGACATCCCATCCATATGGCCCAGCTGTCCCACTTTTAGTGTAGGCTATGCTAGAATTTAAAATTGAAGTAGTTTGATTAGGTCACCAACAGATTGTGCTGCTATCAACTATTTGTTTTAGTTATTTACGTTAACTTTTAAATTATTTCCACCCCAGAAAGCAAGTGATAATCAACTTATGGTTGTTTCCTGACACACCAACTGTTGTATTATCCCCTCCTTGAAAGGATAAGTAATAGTTGACAGCAGTGTACTCTGTTGGTGATTGGTGTAAACTACAACCTCTTTCAATCCTGGCACACACAAAACTAGGGACACATTTTATAATGGCAATGAGAAGTCTACTTCAGTATTTATAGTCAATGCTACTACTTACCAAGTTTCACAAAAATACATTCATAAAAATAAGTGATATATAACTTATAGCATTTTATTTAGGTATTCTCCATAAGAATAACATTAGGGTTGAGGACGCAGGTTTGCTGCAACGAGGAAGATAAGTAATGTGTTTTTTTCTCGCAATTATCAATATAACTGAACCAGTTGAAGCTACATACCAAGTTCTCTTAATTTAGGTTCATAATTAAGGGAGATATACAACTTTACTTATTCTCCATAAGAATAACATGGGGGCCGAGTATGCAGGTTTGCTGCTACGGGAACTATCAACAAAAAACTTGTTTTTTGTGCTAATATCAATATACCACTACTAGTTGAAGCCGGTACCAAGTTTCATCAATATACATTCATAAATAATCGAGATATAGCATTTTATTATTCTCCATAAGGATAACATTGGACAACGTACTGTGTTTAGCACTTTGAATATATCTGGAACGGTTGGACGTAGAACAACGATTAAAACACCAAAATGTTTGTTTTGTTGAGCTAAACATATTAATAAACAGAAATGTGAAGTTTTTAGTAAAACTATCTGAGAAAAATCTAAAAACCTTTTTCCCATAGATTAACATGGGACACGTTTTTTTGGATTTTATCCGCAACCACTTAACCTAAGTTAATGATTCAAAATACTAAATTATTTGTTTTATTAAGCTCTATAAAATGGCTATAACCAAAATTGAGTGTTTTTAATATTTTGGGGTCAAATTTGCAAAAAAATGATTTTTGGAAAATTGTAAACCCCCATAAAACCCCCTTTCCTATAGTGCGATCGATCTGGTTTTCGAACTTAAAGTCATAAATGCTACTCTCCACATTTGTGCCAAATTTCATCAAAATCGGGTGTTTCAAAAGTTATTGTTGTAACAGACAGACACACAAACACACACACACACACATATATATATATATATATAAAAGATCTATTTCAAATTTGATTCAATATATTTAATGTTAACCCTTTCATGGTTTAGGACCGATATATCAGCTTTTGAATCTGCCACCAATAAACATTGTTACTGTTACATAAGTGATTGAACCGTTCGAGATCAGTTTGCAGACTGTGCTTAACATGTGTTGTACCGGTAACCTAGTAGACACAAACTGAACTACCTCGTCCAGCGCCTAGGCTCTAATACCCCTGGTCGTCTTCAGCTGCTAGTCTGATTAGTGGCTGTGTGGTCTAAGGAGCTATCGTCCTGGCCGGGGGTAACACTTAGATCGAAGGTTCGAATCCCATCACTGTCCCATAGTTGAAGGGGAGGGCGGACCTTAAGCAAACAGTGGACAGCTCGGGTCCATGCTGACGGGATGGGTGGATTTTTTATGAGTTGCACATCTGATCAGGTGTTTTGCTACTTTCTACCTATCCTTTACTGTGTGTGTCCACCGGAAGCACGATTTTTTAAATTTTAACTGTTCAGGCGTTAAGAGTCATTATCAAATTAATGGCCAATTTGAGTCTCCGCAGAAAAAAATCACTAACAAAATTTTTTCTATAGAAATAAAGCTTTGAAATAATGGTAAGATGATTAACATGATATTGCTTGGGAAAAAAATAATGAAATAAAAATAAATGTTTGAAAAACAACAACTGGTGTGTTATTTTTCCCCTCGCTCACTGTCTTCATGCCTCAGTGTCTAAGTTCACAATTGAAAAAAGTCATGAAAGAATTATGGAAAAATATTTATATAACGTCCATAGTATTCATGAAACAGTAAAATTTTGAAATCAACGAGTAATTAAATTTAAATCATGCACTATTGCAGAATAATTTTCTATTATTTTCATGTCTACAGAAGTCCAATAAAAGTGTAGCGATGTTTCACACCTTATAACTTATTAATAATAACAGCAAAACAAGCAATGGTAGTTTTAGGAAAGATTGTGAAGTAGACATAACCTCAAACCAATTTTGCTGTGATACTGAAGGTATAGTCACGTCAAAAACTACAGACCTTCGGAATTTTCTCTCCGCTCACGGATGGAGCGTGTGCGGAGAGAATCGTTATGCTATTATCTCGTAATAATATAGGTATCTTATTATGATTTTATATGCATTAATAAATTGTTATACATTTTTTATTTATAACAACAGAGTTTTTGTAACTTGCCATCTGCATTTTTTGGATTTGAAAGTTAATCAATTACGATGTGCCTTGCACAAAAAGACGTAGAAGATTATATAAAATAAAATACTTGTATTTTATTTTATATATTTTGTCATTGTTATATATTGTGTAAGGCACAAAAAGATGTAGGCCTACCGGTAGTAGAATATATAAAATAAAATAAAACGTTATTGTAAATAAAAATGAATATTAATATAAGGTTAGTATTCCAGTAACTGTTTTTCTTTAAGATTTGTTATTCTCTAACAAACAGTTCAGTTAGTTTGATTTTATCTTTCGGGTACCCTATTCTACTTCTTTTCTTTAATTGTAGGCTTAACTTACATGATTGTACAGCTTATGAGCTTGGTTCACAACAAGAAAACTTAGTTCCCAAACTTAAATAGTAGGCAGGTTGTAGGGTTTGTATACAGTGAAAATGTTCTAATTTTATTATTCTTTATTTTCAATTTGTGAACATAATACAATATGTATAATATAATTCTATTCTAAGTTGTAAACATGTCAAAAATCACTCTCACTTTAGTGATTCTCTCAGCTCAAGGCCATTTTTCCCCTCTCTCACGCCGATTCCCCTTGCTCACGGCCACATTTCCCTTCATAAAAAATAGTAATTTAAAAAAATAATTTTGAATTTAGCATTAACAGAAAAGACTAGCTTTTGTCATCGTTTTATTTCATTTTCAATCAAAACTAATAAAATATTTTTAAATAATGGAAAGTTGTATTACGATTTTTGAGATTTATGTTGAAATGAGGCAATTTTTACAGTCTAAAAAATACAATAATCAATAAATAACATGGTTTTATGTATGCAGGCGTTAGTAATTACATTTGTCTTCTACATTCAGTCTAAAACTTTTAACTTTTATTAATTTTTTGCACTTTTTAATCAAGAAACAAAAACGTGAAAGAGGGGAAAAAATTGTGTCATCCTGAAAGAAAAAACGGGAAAATAAGGATTAAATATAATTTTTAAGCTCTGCTAGGTTTCAGTTTATATTGTTTAGAATATTTCTTTTGCTTTACCAATAAATAATTTGTTTCTTAATTTTATTTTTTTATTTTTTACCTTTCTCAAATCGGCCATTAATTTGATAATGACCCGTTAAAGACATTTAAAAAATCATCAAAACATCACAGATTTAACTACTCTTTTCAGAAGTTTAGCATTGAAAGGGTTAAGGATTGGTATATCACATCCGATTAGTTGTTGGACTGTACTGTACCCGTTAGAATAGGTAATCAACTTAAAAGTCCTAAATTTAAGCATCCCTTGTCAAGCTGTTATTCATTACGGCTCGACTTGGCATTTATTTAATTATAAGCAGTTTAAAAGTTGCATTTTAAGACCTACAATATTATATGGATGCCATTTATTTAGGCTACAACTAAAATTAAAAGTATTCTCCACATTCACCTAACTAGGCCCTAGTGGATAAGGTAGGTAGGGGTGTCTGTGAATACAGATCTCAAGAAAAATTATTTGGGCTAGCCTTTAGCCTAAAATGTAAAAGTGTTCATAGCAGCTTTTTAAATTTATAATCGGCTAATAAGTTGACTTAAACATCTAAACCATAGGTAACTTATTTGATTTATATGCTTTGGGCCTGAAGAATTTTAATTTAATTTTGTTTATTTATGGTTTTACCACTTTAGCAATGTGTTATACACAGAAAACAAGCAACTAGAAGGCAGTTGGTTTTACCACATTAGCAATGTGTTATGTACAGAAAAACAAGCAACTAGAAGGCAGTTATAACATAAAAACAATGATTAGCCTAACTTAATACAATACCTTCATAAATAATTGAAATTTGGATTGTTGGCTCAACAAATATCAAATCTATAATGCACTTTCTTGAAACCCTATTTAGCACGATAACTTATTAACAGTTTTGGATATTTATTATAAATTAATAAATAATTTATATTTTAGTTGGCATAATACATTTTGTTCTTCTGAAATTGTTATAGGCTAATTTATGCCAATTCAGATTTAAACAACAATTAGTTACCTGGTTAGTTTTTAGGTTGGCCAACATTTTCTATTGTACAAGGGTCGTCCAGAAAATAAAGAACGTTTGCTTACTGCACCTAGCGCAGCTCCCCCATCACCCCCATTGCATGTGTGGCAGTCCACTCACCTCCCCACCAAAGTATGAGCCGAGTCTCGTTGCTATGCGGTCACCTGTCTTATTTCTACAGCTATTCAAAATGGAGGCTGCAATCGAAAATCCCGCCAAATATGAAATACGCAGTATTATTCAGTTTCTGAATTTAAAAATGTTCGGGAACATATAATTTTTTTAGAAAAACACCAAAGAAAGTTTATCGTGAAAGTGCAAACAAGTCTTCCAAGTCGATTATTCAGGGGAAACAATGATGCAACCGGTTTAATGAAAGGAAATCCATCGCGAACGACAAGGATCGGCGTGGCAGGTCATTGCTCGTTAAAGATGATTTGAAAGAAAGAAAATTTGAGGAAAACAGCTGCTAAAATCTTAGCACATTTCATCAATTTAAGATCTTGTTTTTTTGCTCTTTCACCATAAAATTTGTTTGGTGTTTTCAAAAAATGTCTAGGTTTTGGCCTTTTTTTAACTCAGAAACAGAATAACACTGCGTATCTCATATTTGGCGGGATTTTCGTTTACCGCCGCTATTTTAAATCGCTGTAGAAATAAAACGTGTGACCGCACAGCAACGAGACTCGGCTCATACTTTGGTGGGGAGGTGAGTGGATTGCCACACTCGCAATCGTGGTGATGGGAGAGCTGCGCTAGGTGCAGTAAGAAAACGTTCTTTACTTTTTGGATGCCCCTCGTAAAATAACCTATTGCTATAACTTAAACACATCTTAGTTAAGAGCATTATTTAACCCATTGGCATAGTAATTTGATTCTATTCTCTATAATATATAACGGGCTCCAATTTGTGAGGGAAATTTTTAACTATTGACTGCGGGCAGCTGCAGGTTCTCTCCGCTAAGGGCACGGACTGCCTATTAACCTCTGCACCGCTAGTCGTGGGCCCTTGTGGTCTAAATCGTTGATTACAGCTTGGCCAGGGCGTTGAGATGAAGTTCGCGGGTTCGATTCCTGCACATGACCAAAACTGACCAGTCATGCAACTCTCAATGAGTTAACCAACCGATCTGCGGCAACGGTGGTGGGAGGGCCCAAATAAAATAAACGGTAGCAGGTTTGCTTGGAAGCTGACGGGATTAGTTAAGAGTTGCAAATGGTCAACACTGAGTTTGCTACTTTTTACTTATTTCCTGTGTGTGTGCCAATTTGTCTCAACTGAAATAAAACAATATTTTAGTTGAAAATGTGCCATTAATCCATTTAAAACACAAATTTTCTATTCCAATACAAAATAGGTTCATAGGTTTTCAAAATTCAAATTTAAATTGAAATATCTTTATTCATGAAAAGTATATATTACGTACAATGAATAGTGTCAAACTATCTATTTATATTATACCAAAATTCACAATACAATAATAATAAAAACCTGGCTAAATAATGAGATTACAAACAAATCAAGAAACCTCAGTTGTACTGTTACATTTATCTTTTCTTTGTTCCATTATTGTGTGTGCCTTTTTCATTATTTTACATTCATTTTTTTGTTTTTGGGGGGAGGAAAACCTTTTAGAGGTTTTTCTAAAATGTTTTTTAGCTGAGATGAAAAAAATGGCAAGCTAGGAACGGAACCAGCTCGTAAATCTAGGCTAGTGGAGCGGGTTAAATTATGGTATTTTAAAATTTTAGAGAGAAAACCTCACTGAGGTAATTGACTAAGAATCAGTGGTGAGACGTGTATTTTTACTCACATCATTGCACAGTTTTATAGAAACCTATTAGGCTTACAGTATTCCCTTTCCATGAAAGAGGGTCTAGGAGTTACAGAAGACTAAGTTACTGCTTTTTAAAGGTGAAACATTGTAACAGTATTTTTAAGTCGTATTAAGTACTTTATTTCGGTCTTTGGGGGTACCTGGTGCATACCTGGAGTGCTTGGTCTGTGGATTCAACGATTGTTATGCTCTTTGTTCTTCAAGAGTTGTAAAGTTGACATTCATATTGGACAGGGAGATTGGCCAACTTACTGCTCGCGGTCTATCCGGAATATGTTCCTTTTTTGGGTCAGTCTATTTTAATTGCCTGTCTTGCTCATTTAAGAGCCAGTTCATAGCAAACGTAATATCCTTAGATTAATTTTGGCACAGTTCTTTAACTTTACTTTTGCACTTAATGAATCATGTTGAAAATGTTTTCAGAAGAGCATCATGAATGGGCAACAGCTGACTAATTCAAGTAACTCTGCTAACGGAACTCCATCCAGCAGCTATCCCGGTTAGTTTCCTCTGTTTAAAATTATATCAAGAGAGTTTCTATTTTATCTCATTTAAGAAATTACTGCGGACATTTTGACATCACAGTGATTGCAAATTTCCACATAAATTTCATTAATGAAATCATTTCATTAATGTAGGGTTCATTTTTTTTTCTGATTCAGTCTGAATTTTAAAGAATATTTTTCATTCTCTATATAAAAAATGATTGAAGGTTTTCAGAAATTGGAAAATAACAATGTCAAGGTGTTAGATGACTTGTGCACACAATGTCTGGTACTTGCCAACAAACCTGAATTGAAGCATGGAAACTGAAGACTGAACCATTGTTTAAATTGTAAGGTCTTATATTTCTCTAAGGCTGTTAAGCAACACTCTCAATCTATATAAGAGATTCCGGTTTAAATTTGAAATGGATATAAAAACTTGTGCTTGTTTAAAAAGATGATGAATAAAATTGCTTGAATAAGTAATTTTACTTACTCGATAACATACATACAACAAAACCTCCAGTTCTATCCTAGGTTTCGCTTTAGCTATGCAATAAATTTCTCCATTTTCCTTTCCAAGCCTTACAAAAAGAGCATCGAATTGGTTGCTAAACAGAATTCATCTATTTAATTTTCTAATTATAACTCTGCTGTATGTGTTTTAATCTGTAATAACCGCTTTGGCATGAAGGATGTTTGACCGTAATATTAAAACAATTTAACCTATGTTCGTCAAATGTAGGCTTCAATGTGTATCAACCAGTCTGATTATTATTATTATTATTTGGAGAAGAAGAGTGGTTTTAGTAAGTATGAAATATAAAACTATTTTTGGATTTTTGTTTTTGCTTTTAGGGAGTGAAATGATATCTCTTCACTTCCTAAAAGAAAAAAAAAAACAACCCAGAAATGGTTTCATATTTCATACTTACTAAAACCACTCTGCTTTTCCAAATAATAATAATAATCAGAGTGATTGATATACATTGAAGGCTACATTTAATGAATATAGTTTAAATTTGTTTAATATTATGGTCAAACTTCCTTCATGCCAAAGCGGTTATTACAGATTAAAACACACAGAAGAGTTATAATTAGAAAGTTAAATGGATGAATTTTGTTTAGCAACCAATTTGGTGTTCTTTTTGAAAGGTTTGGAAAGGAAAACGGAGAAATTTATTGCATAGCTAAAGTGAAACCTAGGATAGAACTGGAGGCTTTGTGGTTTGTATGTTATTGAGTAACAGTTTGATATTTGGTTTTTCAGCTAGTTTGTCGTCTCAGTCGTCCCGGGACCCCTCGCCGGCCACTCACGTGCGGAAGCCCTTCAGTGAGCCCTTCAACCATGTGATCGCCCCCCACCCCAACCACTGGCCCAAGGACAAGGGCAACACGCCCCGCCAGAGCCCGCAGATAATACACAGCACGCCCTTCTCTAGTCCTACTCCTCCCCTTCCTGTCAGCCAGGTTGGTTTATTTATTTCAATGCCCGGAGATATTTTGTACTGAGTTAGCGTACACAAATGTTTCTCGAGGAAGGTGACCTGTAATGGGTATCCTGGGAATCAATCGCATCATATCTTGAACCTAAGTCCAATATGCTAAAGGTTAGGCTAGCTACATGCCCAATGGTGGTGTCACGTGGTTCTCTATGATATATAACTTACGAACCTCATAACAGTAACAGATCAATATAATTGCTATTATAATTTGAACAAAATTTAGCTTGCGAATCATTTTTGACTCGCGAGCGGCAAAATCTCGTAAAACACTCGTTTCTTAAAAAAAATCTTAGTGTCTGTATTTTGGCCCAAACAGGAAGCAGTTGGTACTATTGGAAACAGCAATAGTTGTCCTTTATTTTTGTAAAGAGAAATTTGTCATACGACTTCAGAGACCCTGAGAAATAATTTTTGAAATCAGCTGTTATGTCAGGCCCGTCATTTGCCCCATTCGCCAGAAATACGGTGAATTATAAATCACTAATAAATAGATCGATAATGGATTTAGCGTGACGTAAATCATACCTATTTGAAGCTAGGAAAAAGTTCTTCCTCTTTGTAGTGCTGCCTTCGTTCATGGAGCATCACGTGACTTGTGGAAGTACGTCAATTTAAATATTAAATATTCGTGATACTTTCTGCTAGGTTATAATCCTTATTTTATTGTCAAATCTTAGTGTTTTAGTAATAATCAAGTGTATTGTCGTGTAGTCTGTGAGATATTAGTAATATTTATCTATATTACTATTGGTAAATATTATTATTTATGTTCAAATGTGCGTTATTGAAAATGTTGATTGTTTTTCAGATCAAAATGAAAAGCCACCTCAGGGATAGAAATTTTGTTTACTTTATCTACAAATCTACCCAATCGCTTTTATTTATTTTATTATAGTCAATTTCTCTGCTCTTTTGTGAACAAAAAGAGTATGCATATGATAGGGTTATCCTTTATGGTTTGGACACAGCGACAGTTTGAAGTAACCTCAGCAGATTTTGCTGAAATTACGGCTGTAAATTTATGTTCAAAAATAATTTTTTCCATATTTCTGTATACATATTTACTATAAATATATGTGCCATTTAATTATAATAGAGTTCAAAAATTATATCTAACTTCAAATAATTAATTTTGGCTTTTGGCAAAACTCAAATTTTCTTTTTCAACTTAAATAAATGTATAAAAACAGTTATATAAATTTATAAAAACAGTTATTACTTTGTACAAAAGTGCATTATTTCCAATAATTTTATTGCTACCAGTAATATAAACAGTATTGGTATATTATTTTTTTACTTTTGGTTTTATTGTTATTTTTCAAATGTACAGTGTAATTTAATCGATTTTCCCTGGTTTCCGTATTTCTGTAGTTCGGGTAGAAATTATTGTTTTTCAACTAAATCAAACACATTTCCACATAGGGAAGTAAATTGCCTAAATTGTGTATACCTATCTTTAATTAATTGTCTGTAAAAATATTTGTGTCAAAATGCTAGGACTCTACTTTTGAAAATTATTTCAAACATGTTTATAAATTTGTTTTTTTTAGATTTTGCAAAAAAAACCACTAACATGGATTCATTTTTTTTTATTTTATTCATAATCTTTTTCTGAACAAAACGAGTATGAATATGACTAGGTTATCAATAGTAGTTTAGGCACTGTGAATTGTTAAAAAAAAACCTCTGCAGAATGACAAAGATTGCTAAGCCACCGAGCAATTTAGCATTAATCAGGCAAGGGCAGTCCTAGGGTTACAATGTTTGTTCCGAAGTACACTTGTAATAGTGTCTCGTGACTAATGTAATGACTGTGTATTCTTGTTGTGTTTGTGAGGTAAATACAGACTGAGCGAAGTATATACCGGTATGAGATCAGATAGGATACAAAAAGTAGGCCACTCAAAAAGTACCATATTTATTTCCCGCTTTTAAAGATGGATGTATCCAATACCATCTAAATGTAAATGTAATGTTAATGTCTTTTTATCTTGCCAAACTCTTGTTAGCATATATAACAAAGTTGAGTAACCTCGTAGTAATACAAAATTTACATAAACTTGTTACAGTAACCAGTTTATTAAAAAAGTTGTACAATTTAAATACAGCTAAAAATATCTAAGATAGTAGGATATTAGGAAATGTTCTCATTCATTTTAATTAGTCTACTTGTTTCAAAAGGAATCTATTAAGCTTCAAAAATAAAGTAAGAAAAGCGGGGATTGCTGTCTGTTCTGCTTTCAGGCATACAAATTTATCTAACTTAATACTACAGTTAAATTTGCATTTATTTTTATAATTCAGACTATCGGTTAAACATATTTTGTCTCTAAGTAATTATGAAGTAGGAACAAAACAAGAATGTCTTATCTTTAGAAGATACTGATTTCCTTGTCTGTCCAGCTTCAAATATCACTCTCACCCACTAGCTCTCCTTCAAACTGACTCAGCTGTTTTAAAACGTGTAATCACATTTCTTGATAGGTAGTTGCATATTTATAGACTTTGATGATTGTATCTTGTCCCTTTAGTTTTTCTGTTTGTGATTCAGAATGTTGGTTGTGTAAGATTACGTTATAAATGAATAAATATTTTTCTAAGTTATTTGATAACAAATTAAGAGGGCTAAAACATTTAAATTATCAACTTAATAAATAGCTAACTGAATACACTAGATTATACACATTAGTGACCTTGAATATTGTATATAGTCTGCTCCAGATAATACGACATAGGAAATCCATTCTTTGATCCTCATATCTTTTATATACCAAACTGTGGGTTATTTTTTATTATTTTTTTAAAAATTTAATACATGGTAATGTATTAGCTAATATTTTCGGTTTTAATTTCAGGTCAAAAAAGTAATCCGTCTGGAGTTTAGATTACTAAATAATTTATTCATGATTAATGCCTCCAGAATCGAGATGATCAATAAAACAGGTTACTTACCTTTATCCGTCTTCGATCCTTGTGAATCACCTATATGGTGACTCGAGTTTCGGTCTCACCGGACCATTTTCAAACGGTATTCAAACTTCTTAATTACTTCATGCGAAGGTTGTCATACTCTAAAACATTTTCCACAAACGAACAACATTTGTGGAAAATGTTGTAGAGTATGACGACCTTCGCATGAAGTAATTAAGAAGTTTGAATACGGTTTGAAAATGGTCCGGTGAGACCGAAAGTCGAGTCACCATATAAGTGATTCACAAGGATCGAAGACGGATAAAGGTTAATAACCTGTTTTATTAAATAATATTAAAATGACCCATTGTTTTACAGGGTGCTGGAGATCAGGGAATGCAGCCTGCAGTGACACAAACAATGGGGAACCCTTCCAACCCTCCCACTTCAAGACCATTCCCCTCCCCCCAACCCCCCTCTAGTCAGCCTGTCTACAGGTTCCCTCTCTCTCAACCAAACCCTCCCTCCCGCCAACCCAATCACCTTCCTCAGGTAAACAGCATGTCAAGTCAGTTCCCCTCCTCTAGACCACCCCCACAACCTAGTTACCCCCTTACACAACCCCAACCCTCCGAACTCCCTAAGTCCGCCCCTAGTAATCCATCTCAACTCTCGAATCAATTCCCGACTCAATCTCAGTTCCAGCCCCCTTCCAGTGCTCAGCCTCCACAACAACCTCAATATCCAAAATTTTCTCCCGCCCCGTTTCAACCATCGACAAACCAGTTTCAACAAGTTACAACGAGCCAACCCACTTCCCAACCATCTCCGCTGTTAAACCAAACAAATCAACCTTCCAATCCAAATCAATTTAGTCAGCCCTCAGTCCAAAATCAATTTACTCAACAGCCCAATCAATATTTCAAACCTCCAAATCAAACATCTCTACCTCCTAGTCAAGTTGCTCAGCCAAATCAGGTTCCCCAACCTCCTAGCCAGTTATCTCAGCCTCCTAGCAAATTTCCTCAGCCTCCCGGCCAGATTTCTCAACAACCTAATCAATTTCCCCAACATACAAATCAATTTTCCCAACCGTCCAGCCAAATCCCTCAACATGCTAATCAGTTTTCTCAACCTACCCAAATTTCCCAACCGCCTAACCAAATTTCCCAACCGCCTAGCCAAATTTCCCAACCGCTTAGCCAATTTGGTCAGCCTTCCCGTGGTTACCCGCAGCCCCCTAATCCTCAACAGTACCAATACAACAACGCCAACTCCACAGTCCAGCCCCAGTATTCCGGTAGCGGATACCCGCAACAGTTTCAGCAACCTCCAACCCAGCAGATGACAAACCAATACAACAAGAGGTATCCTCAAATGGTGAGTGTTGTCACCTCCAATGCTGTGTTGGGCAGATTAGCGATGTCTGTAAAACTGTTATTTGCTTTTAGTAAATGAAAATAAAATATACTCTTGGACGATGTGGTTCCAAATTACATAAAAATATTTATATTTAAGCTGTGTTATTGTTGGTTATAAAACTGAAACTTTTTTAAATGTGCAATAAGTAACTGGCATTGTAATAGTTATATATGATTATGCTTGCAGTTCCCTCCTTTGCCCATTAAGAACCAGTTACTATGGAGAGCTCATTCGCCTTTCAGTTGTTATGCATGCAAGTCAGGGAGAGTCGCGGAAAGTTAAGGAATATGAAAAAAGTCAGGGAAAGTCAATGAAAAAGTTTAAAAAACGCCAAAAGTCAGGGAAAATGCTTACTATTTTATACAAGTCAGGGAAAAATTTTGATTGTAATTGTAAACGCTAAGCATACTGTGCAAAAATCTAAACCTATTAAAAAAGTGCCCATTTTGAGTCGTGAGTCAATGAAAATTCACTTTTTTGGTTAGAGAAAGTCAGGGAAAATCACCTTTTTGGGTTAGGGAAATCCTTAACCAAATAAAAGTATGAACCATGTTATGTTAGTTTTTTGCGTGTGCTGCATTCTGTGGCGTATCTGTTTTAATGTTATGAAATAAAGAACACCTGTTAACTATAATTTGATACAGTATTACCTAATGTCGAAAAGATTAACATGGGAACTTTAAAATATAGTGGGGCGACACCCTGAAGAACTTTTAAAATGGCAATAGGCCTATGTTCGCATTGAGTTTAAATATCTTTATAGCAAATTTTAGCTCAATCGGTCTTATAGTAGGCTCAAAACACACACATTTTCCACTGTATGATATTAAGTAAGGTAAGATTAATTTATATATTTGTTTTTACTGTGAACTTGTTATATTAAGTCAGTAGCAATATAATGGAGTAGAATGATTTTTACAAGATCACATTTTCAGCCTGGCACCTACCCGCAGCCAGGGCCTGTCGACAGCCTGACATCCCAAGTCGGAAGCATGTCAGTTCAGCAGGGGTTTAACAAGCTATGGGTGAGCCGAATTCATATTATTTTTGTTTACAGTTTTTATTTTCATGTAAATAATGTTTTTTTTATCTTTTGATTGTTTCTGTATATAGATAAAATTGACCAATCCTAAACTAATTTGTTGACTAATTTATATGTTTCGAAGTTAAGTGTTAGACTTTGTTTCTGTAAGTTATAAAAACTTGTAAACCGTACTTACAAATTAGGGTAGTAGGCCTATCTGGTATCTTAGGCTCTGAACTATTTTACTTTTGTTACTGTAGCCCTACTCTTATTTATCTAACCAATATTTTATTATTTAATAGACAGAAATTGTTTTGAATTTTAATTTAATTTTCAGGTGGCATTTATTATAGGTCTATTGTACATACCACCTAAAAGGTAGTGGTCTTAAACATTTAAAAGCATCGTTCTCCTGGTTGACTTTGTGACAATATTTGATACTGTCATCAAAGACTAAATTTTTTTGCCTGGCTTTGACCGAAGCTTTTGTTGTCATGTATTGAATTTTGTGTTTAACTGTCTCTAATAATGAACTTGTAGGCTATACAAGTTGTCATAAAATCCAATAAAACTAAAAACTAAAAATTAAAACTTGGAAGGCAGGAGGCTATGTGTCCTTTGGATGTGTTAGCTACTTCTTACAAGTTTCAGCTTAAATTGTCTAGTGACTCGAGTGTGGCAGAGCATCAAGTAGACATTCATTTATTATATTAGTGGCATACTGTCACTCTAGCAGAGACACTCAATTTAATTGTAAAACCGTATGTTTCTGTGGTAATTTTTAATAATGGCCTACATTTACAAAACGGCCCCGTTTAACTGCAGTAAAGGGGGCAAAACCATTTCGGTTCACCCATTTCTTTAGGATAATCAATGTTTGATATTTAAAGGTTACTTAGCGAAGAAATACCTCATGTACAATTTTTACTTCCAATGTTAATTTAATAATACTGAGTTGTAAAAGCTGTTATAAATGTCTTTGTCTGTAATCTTTCTTCACAACAGTGTTAGGTTATGGACAGGCTTATACCTCAGTTTCCTGATTATCAGATTTTAATTATGGTTTCGGCATAGAAAAATAAACCAGGTACAGAAGTGTCACGAGGTAGGAAATAAGCGTACATGGGTATCATGGAAATGCAGGCGCTGTCGCGTCGTTCAAGTCTGAGTTAGCGGTGCCTTGTTGCCAAGTCGGGCAGTGCGGGATTCCCAAATTCCCGCAGGGAGCAAGCTCGTTTCGAACTGATCTGATATTTATTACTTTTCTGGAATGTTATTATTACAGAAGGATAAAACATGAACTGCATTAGACAAATTCAACTTTTTAAATTCCGTAAATTGCAATGATGATTAACAATAAAATACCCCCGTTGCAGCAAACCTGCATACTCAGAGAATTTCAAATGGTACTTCACTACGTCATGAACGACTTACCAACTTTCATCAAAGCATATTCATAAGTAAGTGAAAAATGACCTTTTATTTATTCTCCATGAGAAAAACATTAGGACTGAGTATGCAGCTTTGCTGCATCAAGAACAATAAAAATCTGTTTTTTACAAATAAAATAGATCACCATAACATAAAACAATATTTAGATTTTTACCAATTTATGTTCATAAATAATCAAGATATCACATGTTTCTTATTCTACATGAGAATAACATTATAGCTACTGAGTACACAGGTTTGCAGACATGGGGACCACAAAACTGGTTTTTAAATGCAAATATCAGTAAACCCTAAACAAATAAAGCCACATAACAAGTTTCATCAATATATGTTCATTAATAAGCAAGATATAACATTTTACTTTCTCCATAAGATTAACATTGGACAACGTACTGTGTTTAGAACTTTCAATATCTTTGTAACCAATTGACGTAGAGTGATGATAAAAATACCAAATTGTTTGTTTTCAATGGTCTGAATTCAATGGTGCAAACTAAAATTAAGAATTAGATGTAAAAAGTTAAAACATCAAACATTTTGGGGTACAAAACTCGCTTTAAAGTAGAGCGACCTGTCTGGTTTTCCAACTCATGAAAATAGACGCTGCCTTACACGTTTATACAAAATGTCGTCAAGATGGACCATTTTTACGAAAGTTATCATGCCTCCGGACACACACACACACACACACACATACATGGTGTTTTTGGCATCTGGGAGCCTCAAAACAAATGTTATCATGGTCCCGGGCTAGGTCTTACCATGCCGACTACGATAATAGCTTCTTGCCTATAGGAGTAATTCGCTAAAACTATTAAAATTATTTAAAAAAATATGCATCTTTCATCTAAATAATAGGTGCCGTAATTGCTTTATCAAATAATGACTATGAAATGAAAAGATGGTTAATTATGCTTTAAAACCAAGGTCAATAAACATTAACAAATCCATCCTACCCTATGTGTAAAAAATCATATTTCATATATACATTAAGCAGTCTTTATAAACTAAACAGGTTAATTTATACCTAACTTTAACCTGTTTATATTAAAATAACCAATTTCGGAAGGTTTCAGCATAAATAGCAAATTTTCAGCAAATTTTTATATTACAGTTCATTACATTGAGCCCATCGACATGGGCAGTAAGGGCAGAATCTCCGTAGCAGTATTATTTATTTTCTATCCTAAAAAAATCTCTATTTTCACCGGGAAATTGTCTGAACCTTTATAGTTACCTAATTAAATCTTTAACATAATTTAAACATTTTAGTAACACATTAGCTAAATATATTGCAGAATTTGATTACAATCTGATGTTTAATTGTGATTCTACGTCCAAAACCGTTGCAGAGATATTCAAATTGCTAAACACAGTACGTTGTCCAATGTTATCCTTATGGAGAATAATTCAAAATTGATATCTCGATTATTTATGAATGTTTATTGATGAAACTTGGCTTGTGGCTTCAACTAGTACTGGTATGTTGATATTTAAATAAACAATTTTTTACTGTCCCCGTTGCAGAAAACCTGGATACTCAGCCCTAATGTTATTCTTATGGAGAATAAGTTTTATAAAGTTATATACTCCCTTAGTTATGAGCATAAATTAATAAAACTTGGTATGTAGCTTCACCTGGTTAAGTTATATTGATAATTGCACAAAAACTTATTGTTTATCTTTCTTGATGCAGCAAACATGCGTACTCAGCCTTTAATGTTATTATTTAGGAGAATACATAGAGTGTTTCCAAATTAATGTTGCTAACTTTAGGATATTGTTTCCTATGTCAAAAGGAACGTAAATCATCATATAACCGGGGGTCTATTTCTTTTAGTTTACTGTCTGTATGTGATTTTCACTAGACAATTTATATTTTAAAAACGGCTTGACCAAATTTAACTAAATGTTGGTTAAATACTCTTCTTGGTAGGTTCTTTTTTAGAAAAATATTTTGTCATAAAATATTTCCGTTTAAAAATGCCGGCCATTGAAAACTTTTAACCTCAAATATCTGAAAACCTAGAAATTGAAAAAATCTTTCTAGAATGTAAAAAGTTAGAAAATGTAATTGCAAATCCAAATCCTTATCTTCTTTAACATTGAAAATCGGGTTAAAATTAACTGAACCATGACTTTAAAACGAAACACATGGCTAAATTTTTCTATCATAACTAATCAAAATTACAGCTAATTTTAAATATGTGTTTCGTTTTTCAGTCATAGTTTAGTTAATTTTATTCCGATTTTCAATGGCCGCCTTTTTAAAACGGAAATATTTTATGACAAAATATTTTTTTCTAAAAAAGAACCTACCAAGAAGAGTATTTAACCAACATTTAGTTAAATTTGGTCAAGCCGTTTTAAAAATATAAATTGTCTAGTGAAAATCACATACAGACAGACAGACGGTAAACGAAAAGAAATAGACCCCCGGTTATATGATGAATTACGTTCCTTTTGACCTAAGGAACAATATCCCAGAGTTAGCTGGAAACACCCTGTATACAGGGCCGTATTTAAGATCGTTGTGGCGGCTCACTCCAGGGAAGCCCCTCTTCCCTCTATTATTTGTTAATTGTTTTAAGAATAATAGTGTACACCTACAATTTGATTACAATTAATTTTACACTGTTTTAATGGAGTTTCATAAAATCCTGAAGGAATCAAAATTTCTTTGCAACTTCTTCATACCTTTTAGCCCGTGTTCTAGTTGTGCTTTCAAGAGATCAAGCACGGAGCAGAAATGTTTTAATTTTTAGTTTTTCCGTTCATTTTAGAACTGAGCCTGATGTTTTGTTATCATCGAAAAATGTGAGTCTGGTACAGCGCTTGGTGGTGCGAGCTTGCTGACCTTGGCTCTTCTCATATTTAGCTCCGCTCATTTCTTCAGTAGCTTTTATACAAATTTATAAAGTATAGTTCTTTTATCATGTATTAAAAAGTACTAGCTCTTTTTTCTCGACGTAGCTTCCAAAAGAATATTTAAAACATTTTGGACGTCTTATGGAGGGCTGTTGCAAAACTTTGTTGAATTTCAGTACTCTCACTTCGTCCGATCGGCGAATAGGCCAAGCGACTTGCTAATTTTTTGGATCGAGTCGAGTGGTTCCAATGATTCTTGAGGTTCGAGTATTTTCCATCAGCCCATCAGCAATATCCTGTTGTTGGTTGGTAGTTTCAAATAGTGTAATGGGATTTGGATAACACATTCCAGATTTGACAGTCTAAAGAACATGGTTTCTAACTAATATATGAGTAGCAATAAACATGTTTGGCCAGGACAATCAATCTGAAAAAGGTATTGACAAACAAAACATGGTTTGACCGTTGTGTTTGGTCAATAAAACACAGTCTGGTTGCCATTCGCCCAATATCACTTGGTATGGATTGTACTTAAAATCACTTTTTGACCAGCATTGTATTTTCCGCCGATATTACGCGGTCCAGTTGCTATCAGCCAGAGTGACAGGTGTCGTGAAGTAAATTTCGGGCGCCGTTTTTTGCCGATATTATGTTTAACGTCGTCATTTTGGCCGATATTAAGTTGTTCGTCATTTTTCAGCCGATATTATGCGGTCCGATCGTCATTTACACACGTTCGGTTGTTTTTTATGACCGATTCATGTTACTCGTCGTCTTTTTCGGCATTTACTACGCGATTTAGGAGGTCGCGATCGTCCGGAGATCGGCGGAAAAAACCCGCAAGTAAACGAATTTTCGAGTACTTGCCCACTACTACTATCTAATAAATGATTCTCTCTTAATAATAATATTAATATTAAAATCGATTTATGATATAAAAACAGGAAGCAGAACAAATATATGAATAACAATTCTTTCACAACAAATTTTGTGAGTGAAATTGTTAGTTTCAAACAAAAAAAATCAAGTGAAGCGAGGCCCCTGGCGGCCGCCGTGTCCGCCGCTAGGTAAATACGGCCCTGCCTGTATATGGTTGCCATATGGTCGTGTGAGAAAAAGAGGAGATTTTAGCAGACGACCCCTGAAAAAAGAGAAGGTTTTGAAATAACCCCCATGGGGAAGAGTCAGAGGGTCCGGGGGTGCTCCCCCCGGTAAAATGTTAAATACCATGTATTAAAAAACATTTTGTAGTGCTTTTGAGCATATGAAATAAATTATCAAATCAAATTATTTGCTAATTTTGTATGCCTTCAGTTCAGAAACATATACATAAATTGGAAATTTGCTGATTACGCAGGTGTTCTGCAACGGAGGGTATTTTTAGTTAGTTTTCGAAAGCACTTAGCAAATTTCTTTTTAATATCGGTGTAAAGTGTAAAGCCATCAACTCCTAACTCGCTAGACTAAACTGTCTGAATCAACGGCAATATACATCAATTGAAGGGAGACTGCGGGGACAAAAATATTCCCGTTTTCCCTCATCTGAAGCTTCCTGACTCGGCCGATTACGTGGCCGAGCGTGGGTAGCGATTTGTAATTTCGGATCTTGCGAGTTGACCCTTACTAATCCTCACTAATGAGGGTGGCGGTTGAGCTATTTCAAATATACCCAAAAATGGGTGGTGGTTTGGCCACAGTCAGGGAAACATCCCTGGTATCGTCTGCAGACACGTGATAGGTGCGTGTTCTTAGGATTCGCACTGATAGCCTGCCCCCTCCCCAACCATTGTCGACCCCCTCTTCTCCCATTGTCAACCCCTATGTCATTGCCACCAACCTAGTGGTTTTGTTTTCACCTTTGAAATAACAGGGTTTCATTGGTTTACAATTCTTGATTTTCGCATTAACGCAATATCGTGCAGAACGATAATTGATTTAGTATTAAATACGTCTTACAACACTATCCTGTTTAGTTGTAACAACACGTATCATGCTAATAAAGAAATTAATTAAGTATTCAAATGGTATTGTGAAGCTCAAACACTGGTCTATGCTACTATAGATGCGGGCTCTTGTACTATGATACTTCGACACAATAATACAGTCATAATGAAAACAAATTCCGTAGTATTTTGATGAATAGGGTTTTAACTTGAAAATAAAAGAATGATTCGTTGATTCCTATTTGGACTCAGCCCTCGTGGAGATTGTCGGTACTATTAATTGTATTGTTTTTGTCCAAAATGCCGTATCAACTACAAAATCGTACCACAATTAATTGTGAATGCTGCTTTTTGGTGGAGATGTGCGCTTATCACGATGCACTTCTTACCGTGGCATAATACGAAACGTAAAGTCCATTTTTAATATTTATTTTATCAATAGAAACGGTTTCCTCGGTTGTTCCGTTCGTTTACACAATAAATTACTTGCTTTTTAAAATTCTAAAAATTAAAAATAAACTGATTTTTAAATTAAGTTTCTTTTACATTAAAAGGGAATTTCTAAGCAGGACTTAGCCTACTTTAATTTAAGCACGATTAAATTTTAAAATGTATATAACATGTTGACATGTTAGCAGCCGATACCATACAAATTTACTATAAATACTCTGATCAAATTAGCTATTCACGTAGGAACAAGTTACTGTAAAATATTAAATTCAGTTATAAAATGCATTAAAATTTAATCGTGAAACATGGTTTACTTTTAAAATTATGATTTTACTTATTTTCTATAACTCTTTATTTATAAATCAGGGTAAGTTTATAAAACATACAGACAGAGCTTAAGCTTTTAATCTTATTATTGACGCGGAACCCATAAACTAGAACTATATTCGAACTAAAAAATGTTTAAAGAAATCGTCAGTAAACATTAAACGTATCGGTATCCCAGAAGATTTTAAATGCATTTTTAAAATTGGTAAATCGATAAATTAACATTGAGAAGAAATCTTTAGCATCATTGAATATAAAACTAACCAGAGAAGTAGATAATGTGAAGAGCGCGTAAACACTGCACTCAATAAAAGCGCCAAGCCGGGCGAGGGAATTTTTCCCCACCGGCTGGAGCGCACAGATAGGCAACGTCGCTTGGCCGGTTTTGCTCGCAGCGCCTCGTATGATCTGGCCGGTTGAATTAACAATTTCGTGTTAGCAAATTTTAGCATTACGTGACACTTCTATACCTGGTTTATTGTTCTATGGTTTCGGTTAGCTGGGGTTGTAGTGTAATTAAAAAATTATTAATGAATAAATTGTAATCTTAGTATACTGCACATAATTGGA
Source organism: Allygus modestus (assembly GCA_963675035.1). NCBI lineage: Eukaryota > Metazoa > Arthropoda > Insecta > Hemiptera > Cicadellidae > Allygus > Allygus modestus. The sequence goes on from OY776117.1 coordinate 139,157,017, forward strand.
AACAAATATTTACCTCCTAAAGTATGAACTCTCCCTGCAGGGTATGGACACAGTAGACCTTCTGAAGTGCCGGGATCTGCTGCCCACTGATAAGATGGAGCCGCCAGCCGTGAGGCTGCAGCAGGAACTCTACGAAGCAGCAAATTGTAGTCCAGAGTGAGTCTGCATTTTGTTCAATCCATAGGCCTCCACTGGTCTCCAGGAAGTCTTATAATAATTACTATCATGGCACAAGCTTTTAGTCATGATCAGTATTATTTATCTGAGTCTTCATTACGAAGCTGTTCAAGTTTTACTTGTTGAATTAGTTTATCTACATTTTCAGTTAAGTTGAAGATTGAGAATTATTGTCAATAAAAAGGGTGGTTTCATACGACCCCAAACACCTAAAAGACATATTTTTTCGCCAAACAACTTCAAAACAATATAACACTAGTTTGTTTATCTATTATTTCAGTATTACACACCAGGGTAGCCAACCTGTCAAAGACAGTTGTGGTAAAAAGATAGAATTAACAAATATTTGTTCCTGAAAGGGCTTGATTCTGATAGGAAATAAAACGCAAGACTACGAGCAAATGTGCACTCATGGCAGGAAGAGAACACTTTGTCAAAGAACTTGCAGTATAATGATTATTAATTTACGATAAAGTGTCATTTTATAGGACTCTCGGTTTTTATTAAGTTTATTACATTTTCTTTGCTGCAGTTTTGTAAATGTATAAATAGGCTACTTGAAATACACTGTATATTAATTTTGTTTGTGGTATTTGTCTAACTGGCAGTTATTTATGTATGTATTACCATTTAAGTTAATGGATTTAAATAACAATTTTTGAAACAGAAAATTTTGAATGTTTCACTGTTTTTCCTCAGTTAATGGATTTGGTCATAATATTGTCTTTATTAAACAAATCGATAAAAAATAAAACAAAAAGAAAAATAAATTAATAAAAATGTTTATTCTTTTTTTTTATTTGTATATTTATGTTGATTTTTATTTGATTTGCTAAAATGAAGAACTAGAAAATTACTGTCCTATATCATTAACATCAACCTGCTCAAAAATAGAGAAGGTTACCCTGTCAAGAATGCTAAGCCCACAGCCATGTATCAACTATATTATTAGACTATAGTAGAGCATTTGATTGCCTGGATCATTATCTCAACTTAAGAAAGCTCTCAGCCCTAGGAATCAAAGGTCTGGAAAAAGAGGGGGTGGCTAGCTACTTGAAAGGAAGCAGGCAAATTGTTGAAATTCAACAAAATGTAAATAGAAAATATGTGTAAAGGGATCCACACAACATTCAGTGAGCATAGAAGTGCCCCAGGACATAGTCTTGGGCTCCTTATTCATCAGTGGGCTCCAGTTTTATCAGTGATAACAATGTTGAATTGGTAATGTACGCATATGATACAAGCCTCTGTTTACACAAGACACAGCACAAGAACTGCACTCAGATATATTTCCATCTACAGAAAAGCTCGCCATTACTATCTTCAAAGTGGTTTGCCGTAAATCCATCTGAAACAACACAGATAAAATTTAGCAGACAACACAAGCAAATATCAGAAATTCCTGAAATTTCAGCGGAGAAATATTTAAAACTGCTGGGTGTAACAATTGATGCTGACCTCTCCTGGACTGATGGCATTCTCAACCTGAAGGGAGAAGGGTTTATCTGGAATTTATGAGGTGAAAAGGATGGAACTGGATAGGAGGTATGGAAACGGCCAAGATAGCAAAAAAACATCAGATATTGTTTTTCTTTCTTTGGCTACTTAGTTACAGTCACATAGTATTTTGACATGTTCCTGAAATTATAGTTTTCTAATAAACTTTATTCAATTTGACTTACCTAGTGCCTGTTGATTTGACATTTTCTAAACAAAATTGTACTTATTGTTTCAGGATCTTCAGGTGTACATTAACTAAAATACCAGAGACCAAATCATTGTTAGATAAATCAAGACTGCCTTTAGGTGTCCTTATTCACCCTTTTAAGGATTTAAATGTAAGTTACATTCATTTATATTATTTTTATATTTGTTTGTATTAAAAATGCAATGGTTGAAAGAATATTGCATTAACTCTAATGAAAAATACTTTTACACAAATAAAATTACCTGGGGAGAAAAAAAAATTTGTTTTAACCTTTTAGGCCACCTACTGTAGGCCTACAGCATGTATAATGGAACAAAATACTCGATCAGTGTGAATTGATTACTATTTAATGAGTTGTAGTGCATTTGTCATGAAAGCATATTTACGTCATTGATTCACATCTGCAATGTTCATCGAGCGCGAAGCAGGAAGCAGTTACCACCTGTGCAAACACTTCTGTTATCTGATACTACTGTTTACGGTATAGCACAGTAATGTTTTTATGTAGTGGCAAACTTTTTAATTGATGACAGTGGATTGATTGAATTGAAATTTTAATAAAAGTAATATTTGTTTAAGTAGTTAATTATTAGGAAATATTATAGTTGAATATGCTAGATAATATAATTTTTAAAGATATTTTACTTTTAATGTTCAGTTGATAATATTTTACTACCCGATGTCTTGCGTTATAATACACAATGAAACAAAACATTAAAAATTATTAGGTTTGCAAAGGATAAGCACTTGGCTTGGGAGTTCCATTGAGAACAGGTGGGATACACAGCTAACTCACCTGAAGAAACTGGTTCAGATGAGCACAGCAACAAAGAAAGTATTTTACACACATATTACATAATATTACATTACTATTATGTAATATGTGTGTAAAATACTTTCTTTGTTGCTGTGCTCATCTGAACCAGTTTCTTCAGGTGAGTTAGCAGTGTATCCCACCTTTTTTCAATGAAATTGAATTATTAAAAATTTATTTAAGTAAAATGCAGAACATAATACTGATGAACTACTACTGTTATTAGAAGACTCACAATGTTTATAAAAACTAGGTTTAATTTCTTTGTAAGTCATCTATTTCTAAAACTTACCTATGACAAAACGTAGTTTGAATTTTTGCATAGCTTTCCTCTATTCTACATAAGGATAACTTGTTTGTTTTTCCGCAACAGTTTAGTCTTAGTTTGGTATTTTTGTATCAGGAATGCCCTGCGGAGTCGGACGAAGCCCATTACTATGAACAACCACAGCCGACGAAATCTCCCAAGGTTTTTAGTTTGTCCTGTTTTTTATTTGTTTGCTTATTTGGTGGTTATGTCATACGGTATGTTTGTATCATGGTATTTTTACGCAGGTGTATTTTTGTGGAAGTATATTTTGTTGATAATGCTGTTTAACTTAGTTTTAATTTTGGGCGCCTCATAGGCATCACACAGTACTAATTTGGATTAGTTAGTTCTATTAATTTGATTTACGAAATTGTGGTGGAGTAAATAATTATTTTTGCAATTAAAAATTATACTTCACAGTTTTGACTTGTTATTATGCAAACAGAAAACTTTTTTACAGAAATATTATAAAGATTGTTAAATTGTCACACATTGTACAGTGTTGAAGCAATAGAGATATTTATTTTTTATTTCTGCAGTTTTATGGATAGGCTAAGCTGAAGCTTAAGAAGTATTAAATTAACCATAAGTTGGTCAAAACTGTCTTTGCAGTAACTTAATATCAGAAGTTTTTGTTTAAAAAATAATTTGTATTAATCATTCATTTTTCTCAGACTACCACTATTATCTCTGTGGCTGGAATTTTGATTATTTTTATGACTCTGCCTTGGTCATGGGCCAGAATGTGTAACATATGTCAGGATAAAAAAGATAAGATTAACCTCAAAGTGTTAAAAGCCACTGAAGCACTTAATCAAACCAATCATTGTTATATTGTAGGTTAAAAATGACAAATAATTAAATTACAAACTGTCCACAATTTAGTAAAAAGAAGACTGAAATTAATTTAAACTAAAGGCAAGTTTGTTTTTTACAAAGCCCCTATATATTTATATAGGCCTATATTTATAATATACGAGTTTCTTATAGAAAGAATTAATTACTTCACAAAATCAAATGCATTTTTAGGGCCATTCCTTTTTTAGCGAATTTCCCCTATAGGGAAGAAGCTATTACCGTAGTCGGCATGGTAAGACCTAGGCCCGGGACCATGATAACTTTTTGTTTTGAGGTCCCCAGACCCCAAAAACACCATTCGTTCGAAACTGTTGATATATATATATATGTGTGTGTGTGTCCGTGAGCACGATAACTCTCGTAAAAATGATCCGATTTTGATGAAATTTGGTATAAACGTGTAAAGCAACATTTATGACTTTAAGTTTGAAAACCAGCCAGATCGCTTTATCCGAAGGGGTATTTTTGGGGGGTTTTGTACCCCAAAAATGGGTCTTTTGAATTTTTTATATAACATTTTTGAAATAGCCAAATTTTTGTTTTCACCATTGTATTCAGCTTAAAAAAACACAATTTGGTATTTTGGTCATTCCTCTACGTCAATTGGTTACCGAGATATTGAAAGTGCTAAACACAGTACGTTGTCTAATGTTATTCTTATGGAGGAAAAGAAAAATTTTATATCTCGCTTACCTATGAACGTACACTGATGAAACTTGGTATACGGCTTCATCTAGTTGTGTTGCATTGGTATTTGCAACGGTTTTTTGTCAAAGGCTCTTGTAGCAGCAAACCTGCGTACTCAGCCCCATGTTATTCTTATGGATAATAATTAAATGCTATGTCTCCCTTAATAATGAACATAAATGAATAAAAACTGGTATATGACTCCACCTAGTTGAGTCATATTGATATTAGCATAGAAATCCATTTTTTGTGTTCCTTGATTCAGCAAACCTGCGTACTCAGCCCCAATGTTATTCTTATGGGGAATAATTCAAATTGTATATATTGCTTATTTGTGAATATATTTTTATGAAACTTGGTAAGTAACTTTATGTAGTATTAAGACATTTATATCTCCATTGGAAATTCGCTGAGTATGTAGGTTTGCTGCTACGGGGGTATTTTAATTTTGGTTTAAACTAAGCCTTTTTTGGACATTTACAATGTTTACGGCTATTTTCAAGTGGTTTTATAACCATTGCCATTACTTACTGTTTAACTCGTAGGATTAGGGCTTTCCTTTTTTGGGATGTAATGGTTAAAACGTAAAGAATCTGTGTGACGGTGTTTTTATGTTGGCAGCAACTCTCTGTGATCCAGTGTACAGTGATAGTGCGTTGTCGCATGTGCCGCACCTACATCAACCCGTTTGTTTACTTCGTCGACAATAAGCGCTGGAAGTGCAACCTTTGTTTTAGAGTTAACGAATGTAAGTATTCTATCAGATTATTTAATCTAGTTAAAATAAGCTATGTCTCACAACACCTCAAAATAGATTTACACTTATGCTGTACTTACATACAAGACGATGATTATACATAAAGGAAGGCACGAGGTGGTCGATTTCAATCAGTTAAACCGGTCAATGCCAAGCCCAATCGGAGAATTTTAGTTGAAGAAAGTTTATTTTATGATAGTGGAAGAAAATTGGTTTCAGGTTAACGGGTTGAAACTAAATTATATAACTAATTTGCTTAAATTGCAAACCAGTAGAAGTACTGACCCGACAAAATTTGACATTTCCATAGTTAATCACATGTTTGTTTCAAGCTTCTCAACAAAATTCTTACGGGTTGTATTGGACGAAAATTTGAATTGGAAATCTGTCTCTACATGTATTTGGAAAGAGACTCAGCTCAGCTTGCTTTCAGATGTTAATAGTAAGGGGTACCACCGATTTATAAATTAGACTTATCGTTTATTACGTATGATATGAGGCATAGGAGGGACTTGCAATTTAAGATACCGTACATCATTTGTGCATATATGAAAGATCTTGTTCCTATGCTGGGATTAAATTCTTCAATAGCCTTCCTCCTGGTTTGAAATCTAAAATTGGTTAAAATATGTTTAAAGAAAATTTGCCTAGCCAAAGTTATAGCATAAATGAGGTTTTTTTGTAAAATTGACAAATTTGTATAAGAAACATGTAGGTTTTTCTCTCCTTCTTCAACTGAAATTTTTTTTATTCACTTCAAGCTGTTTGTTTTTGTACGGTGCTTGCTTATTTTGGTGTTTGTATCTTGTACTATAGTTAAGTTAAGTTTTAGTCATAGAACCAGTTTTAAAAACCCTATGACCAAAAACCCAGTTGCCTTGCTATGTAAAAAATTTAAAATGTGACAGTAAATATAATTTGAATTTAAGGTGGACGGAAAATTTTACTTGACTAAAAACTCTGAAAGATTTATCAGCCGAGATTTGTATAAGAAATATATTGTTCAGCTTATTTGTTGCAACCAGAACAAACTTTGTACCTTAGGTTATTTTGTCAGAGGTTAAAGACATATCATTAGAGATCTTCTTTATAGAGCTAAGACCAGCCTTTTATCAAATTAATAGTCGCTCCACTGACATTCTGGAGACCCACAGACCTCCCCAAGAAAGTACACAGTTGACCCCACAATCACAGGATTGGTCCAAGAACCTTGACCTGTTCAGTAGGCCTATGCTTCATTCTTTTCTAGTAAGAAGTGGAGAGTGAAGTTGGCTGTGTTCGTTGATATTTTCCATCTTGTATGGGTAACCCTAAACAAACGAATGGTAGCTGGGCTATCACTATATATGATCTCCCGATAAAACATCATTGTTGTAACAAACTTTAAGAACAAATTGATATTAGTGTAAAATAATACACTTCTTCTTAACATTAGTTAACACAATCCACATGGCAATATTAAAAAACAATGTTTATACACATTGTTAATTTAAATGTTGTTGATTTGTTTAAATGATGTTATAAATGTTTATTAAGTTACCTTGTATTGCAGTGCCGGATGAGTTTCAATTTGATCCAATGACCAAAACGTACGGAGATCCATCGAGGAGGCCAGAAATCAAGTCTGCAACAATAGAATTTATTGCTCCTTCTGAATATATGGTAAGTAATGCAATATATATTTCACAATTAAATTCATATTATTAGCTATTAATAGATTTATTCCATATAGAATTTTAAGGTAAGATTTATTTTAACCGTAGTGAAGTATAAAATTATTTGCAATCCTTCTGTTAGATAATTCCATGCAAATCAACTTGTGTATTTTAACCGTAATATATAGATAATGCATTCAGGGTTCATTTCCTCCTATTATTCCGACTTTAAGTTGAAAAGTATGAAACCTACTTTTGGGAAAACCCTCCTACTTTTGAGGCTATCAGACCTTTTTAAAATATATAGGATATTATAGTTTGTAAGTTTTGATAAATTTGGTCCAAATAATACAATTTGTGGTAGAATTAAGTATTTTTGGACTGCTTCTGATCGTCCAACACAGTTTGGTACTTAATTTATATTGTAGGCTATACTTAATTTATCATAATCGCGGCACGACATATGATAACATCTGTCGACAAAAGAGTACTCCACACAATTACAGTAACCTGACATATCATAACCACTGCAGTGCGCCATCACAAGTGGTGGTCGGTATCATGCATATTCTTATTCAATACATCGTTATCCCACTTGTGAGGACCGGTCAGCAGTGGTGACGTGTGTGGTGTTGCAGGTGCGTCCACCGCAGCCCGCCATCTACGTCTTTGTGCTGGACGTGTCGCGCCTGGCGTGCGAGAGCCGCTACCTCGACGTCGTGTGTCGTACGCTGCTGGCGGAGCTCGACAACGTGCCTGGCGACGCCCGCACCTCTGTGGCCTTCATCACCTTCGACTCGGCCGTTCACTTCTACAGCCTCATGGAGGGGCAGGCACAGCCCCACCAGATGGTCGTGGTGGACATCGAAGGTGAGAGATATGGCCATTTAGTAATAGTTCATTAAAACTGAATCTCTTAGAGATGCAGGGTCCGCCACGAGAGAGGGGCAACTTGTACATTCTTACTGTCCACTTTGTCCTGGGGCGCATTTCAAGGGGCTCCAGGTGGCCCCTGGCGAAAAGGAAAACAAAATCAAGATAATAAAGTGTCTCTGGGGCCCCCACAGACATTTTTCTCCAGGCCCCCTAATCACCTGGAGGCAGCCCTACAGAGGTTTCCTGCATCGAGTTTTGTGTGTGTAGGAAAGGAAAAGGCAGGCCTCTCCCTCAAGCCCCACAGAACAAAGAGAGGGTTGGAGAAAAGTACATTGTCCACACTGTTCATCATACACAGCCATTTGTGAGGAAATAGAATAAGAAGTTAGTTTTTAAAATGGTTATAACTATTTACTCAAACTGTTCTACCTCTCTCCCAGTAATTCCAGTAAGGTGAAATTAAACTTTAGTTTTGAAGCCGTGGCAACGCAACTGACACAAAACTAAGGGCTTGTCACATAAACAGTTAGTTGTTCCCTCATTGACATTTGTGTTGGCAAACCTGCTCCACCACTAGTGACTGATTTCCTGGGCATGTGCCATTCTTCTCCAAGTTGTCAAAGAGGCCAGAGGCCTTTAAATATTCTGTTATGTGTGTTTGTAGTGTCAGTGTGCTGTCATTTAGATACCTGAACTTTCCAAAGTTTGCTTGCTTGTCCTACCCATATTTTCCTGCTAATTTGGCAAAAAGCCCTATCCAAAACTATATTAGTGATTGACGCCGTTGTGTTGTAGACATGTTCCTGCCGCTGCCCGAGAACCTGCTGGTGAACCTCCACGAGTGCCGGGAGCTGGTCAGGGACCTGCTGCAGCAGCTGCCCGCCAGGTTCAGCGAGTCCTACGACACCCACTCGGCCCTGGGCGCCGCGCTGCAGGCCGCCTACAAGCTGCTGGTACGACCTGTGCTCTCGCTCTTGTACTCAGGATATTTGAATTTTTTCTTCCGAGTTAAAAATAATCGGAAATTTAGGAATCTATATATGAAATTTCGTGTGGCAACACAATTGTGTACAAATTTCAATGGCTCATTTTAAAAACTGAGTGTCAAGGATTGTGGAAAAATATCAGAAATGTCAAATGTTACCTGGGCTAAGCTCCACTGTACTTCAAAGATCCAATGATTTTCTTATGGAAATATCACTACAGAGTAAATGAACTAATAATGATCAGGTGTGATTATTTATAATGTGATTTGAGTTTCTGCTTTGTTTATGTGTTAACATGTGTTCATACCCCCTAAAGATTTATTTTCCTTAGCGTGCAAACAGTAAATTAAAACAACATTTTAGGGACTCTAACCCTTACAAGCCACTACTTCTATTGTAATGCTACATAATATAATTAAGTTATTAATGATGATTTAATTTAGACTTGTGGCAGATTTGTTTCGTATTTAAACGCAAAGGGCTTAAAAAAGCCTACTCTTGAGACAAGTCTTCATGAAGTTAGAGGTTATTTTTGGATAGGGCTTTTTGACAATTTATCAGGAAAATATGTATAGGACAAGCAGGCTTCCTAATGATAGCACACTAACACTTCAAGGCACACAAAAGAATATTTCAAGGCCACTGGCCTCTTTTCAACTTGGAGAAGAAGAGGCCTCTTCTCAAAGTTGACAAAGAGGCTAGTGGCCTTGAAATATTTTGTTATGTGCGTTTTGTAGTGTTAGTGTGCATCATTAGGATGCTTGTACTATCTATGATTAGCCTGCTTGTACTATCTATATTTTCCTTTTAGCGAATTTCCCCTATAGGGAAGAAGCTATTACCGTAGTCGGCATGGTAAGACCTAGGCCCGGGACCATGACAACTTTTCGTTTTAAGGTCCCCAGACCCCAAAAACACCATTCGTTCGAAACTGTATATATATATATCGATATATATATCTATATATATATCGATATATATATCTATATATATATATATATGTGTCCGTGGGTGCGATAACTCTCGTAAAAAAGGTCCGATTTTGATGAAATTTGGTACAAACCTGTAAAGCAGCATTTATGACTTTAAGTTCGAAAACCAGACGGATCGACCTATCCGAAGGGGTATTTTGGGGGGTTTTGTACCCCAAAAATGGGTTTTTTGAGTTTTTTACATACAATTTTTGAAAAAGTAAAATTTTCTTTTTTCCCATTGGAATCAACTTAAAAAGACGCACAATTTGATGTTTTAATCATTGCTCTACGTCAATTGGTTACTGAGATATTGAAAGTGCTAAACACAGTACGTTGTCCAATGTTATTCTTATGGAGGATAAGAAAAATTGTATATCTCGCTTATTTATCAACTTATCCTGACGAAACTTGTTATATTGCTTCATTTCATTGTGGTCTATTGATATTTGCACAAAAATCCATTTTTTGCCCGATAGTCCTCGTAGCAGCAAACCTGCATACTCAGCTCCATGTTATTCTTATGGAGAATAATTAACGTGTTATCTCCTTTAATTATGAACATAAATTAATAGAACTTGGTATGTGGCTTTACCTAGTTGAGTTATAATGATATTTGTATAAAAGCCCATTTTTAGTGTTCCTTATTTCAGCAAACCCGCATACTCAGCCGCCATGTTATTCTTATGGAGAATAATTAAAATGTCATAAATCGTTTATTTATGAATGTATATTGATGAAACTTGGTTTGTGGCTTTATGTGGTACTAAGATAAATTAATATGCATTTGAAATTTGCTGAGTATGCAGGTTTGCTGCTACGGGGGTATTTATGTCATTAAATTGCCTGTAATACATTTATAAACAAACTAGCTGGCCTGACAGACGTTGTCCTGTCCTAATGTCATTGAATTTGTCTTATGTCAAATACTCGTTCATTATCAATATGAGCTCGTTCACTTCGCTCACTCGCCTATCGAAAAAAAATAGTTTACGTCCTATTCTCAGACCTACCGAATATACACACAAAATTTCATAAGAATCGGTCAAGCCGTTTCGGAGGACTTTTGTTACAAACACTGTGACATGAGAATTTTATATATTAGATATATACAAAAGAGGTAATCAGGTAACTAAAGTAAAATATTTAACAGTACCAAACAAGTGTCAAACAGGATCAGACTCATGATTCCTCTGCAGATCCTTCAGAGGCTGATGTCCTGATATCATCACCAATGTCGTGTGTTGCAGTCGCCAACCGGCGGGCGAGTGACGGTGTTCCAGTCGTGCCTTCCTAACATCGGCCCCGGAGCCCTGACAGCGCGGGAGGACCCGGCCCAGCGAACGGGCGACAACCCTCCGCACCTCAACCCCGCGACGGACTTCTACAAGAAGCTGGCACTGGACTGCTCCGGGCAGCAGATAGCCGTTGACCTGTTCCTGGTCAACAGCCAGTACTTGGACCTGGCCACGCTTTGTGAGTCGCCCTTTCAGATGTCTGTATGTAGCCGTGCCAGTGCCGAGATGGTACTACACACTGATGCACCATATCAGTGCTCTCAGAATACCGGGGGACGGAGGTTTATGGAACGTGTGAGACTTGCCAATGACCGAATAACCCATGTATAAAATATGCAAGAAATGTTGAAGATACGTTTAAGAGGATTTGTCAGATATTTAATCTGTGTGAAAAACATTGAGTAAAAGTCAAGTAGATTTAACATATCAACTAGCAATTTTATGGATATGGTATATTCAGAGTTGTTTACAATCAAGTTTTTACTATTTATTAAACTTAAATCCTGTATTTGGGCATCTCACTACTATTTGGGTTAGCGTCTTGGACTTTGGTTGAAGGGGTCACAGGTCCAAATCCCGAGATCTACAAAAATTTTAGGGGTTTGCCGGTTCGGACCGCTTTCCCTAAAATCATTTGTGTGTTCTCTTAACAAAAATACCATTGGCATTGAAATACAAAATAAATCACCAGAAACTGTCAGGCACTTTGAAATCATATTAAAAAATATATATATCACACTTTAGAAAAAAATACCTCACACTTTAGGTGGGGCCTGCACTAAAGGGGTTAGAAATTCTTAAATGGACATAAAAAATCCAATGTGCCAAACAGAGCATAATCAAACATTATACGGGATAGTACCATCATTATTCTCTGGTGCATTTGAGGCCTGGTAGGCCAATCATTTAAGACGTGTTACACTCTAAGTGGATTATAAGTTGACTTTTAACACCACTCAAACGTAATGTAATGTTTGCGTTGCAGCGGGCGTGTCGAGGTTCTCGGGAGGCTGCATGTTCCACGTGCCACTGTTCCGGCCAGACAAGCCGCTGCTGGTGGAGTCACTGGAGAGGATGTTCCAGAGATACCTCACCAGGAAGATAGGGTTCGAGTCTGTCATGAGGCTGCGGTGCACCAGGTAAACACTACTGACAGCTAGTAAGGTTGCTGCAAGTACAACTCGTTTTTTCACTGAATGCTATGTTGACGCCATTCTGTACTATTATGTGCATTTTTGGAATAAAGTTATTTTGATTGATTGATTGATTGATTGATTGATTGATATGACTTGATTTTGGCTGTTTTATTTAAAATAAAACATTACACAGCATAAATGAAACTATTATTTTAACTACGCAACACTTGGCAAAATTTTGAAATTTTGAGTTGTTTTAATGAATTAGAGAGATAAAAATTGGTGTTACCTAAATTTTTGTCTATTCTGTCAGTCGTTAATCGTTAATTCCACATATTGGGGGATAAAGGCAATTGTTTTTCAAAATATTGGTCTGTCAATAAGTTTGTTTGTTATACTTGATCTCTCGGCAAAGTCAGGTAAAATGAATCGGCTACAGATACAAATTGGTGTTACTATAGTTGATGCTTTGGAAAAGTTGAGGACATTTTTTTGTGGTCATATTCTTTTTATGGACTGTGATGCCCTCAAACTTTTGTGCTTTTTTTGTAATGCAAAAATCGCACCATTGTTAGTTCTACCGCACTAACCACCCAATGGTTTCAGAGGGCTGTCAATACATACATTCCACGGGAACTTCTTTGTGCGCTCAACCGACTTGCTGTCGCTGCCCAATGCCAGCCCGGACGCCGGCTTCGGCATGCAGGTCTCCATCGACGAGAACCTCACGGAAGTGCAGAACGTTTGCTTCCAGGCCGCCCTGCTCTATACCTCTAGCAAAGGTACTGCTAGTGTGTTGTAGGTATCGAGCGGTTGGGACATTGAATAGTGATGATGTATGGTCTCAGGATGTGGTTTCAGTATAATTCAAATTAGGGATGAGTCGATTCCAATTTTCGATTCTAATTGTCGAATCTCGGTTCCACCGGTTCTCAGTCTTAGAATCGGAATCGAGAATCGATGGTCCAAAGTAGATTCTGGTTCTATCGATTCCAGGCCGTCAGTACGAAAAAATACCCCCGTCGCAGCAAACCTGCGTACTCAGCGAATTTCCAATGCAAATATATGGGTATCACTACTACCTAGAGCCACTTGCCAAGGTTCACAAAAATACATTCATTAATAAGTTATACATAGCATTTTATTTATTCCCTATAAGGATAACATTATAAATGAGTACACAGGTTTGCTGCAACAAGGAAGATAATAAATGTGTTTTTTGTTGCAATTATCAATATAACTCAACCAAGTGAGGCTACGTACCAAGTTTTATTAATTTAGGTTCATAACTAAGGGAGATATAAAACTTTACTTATTCTCCATATGAATAACATGGGGGCCGAGTATGCAGGTTTTGCTGCTACCGGGAAAAATCAACAAAAAACTTTTTTTGTGCTATTATCAATGTACCACAACTAGTTGAAGCCACATACCAAGTTTCATCAATATACATTCATAAATAATCGAAATATAATATTTTATTTATTCTCCATAAGGATAACATTGGACAACGTACTGTGTTTAGCACTTCGAATATCACTGCAACGGCTGGACGTAAAACAACAATTAAAACACCAAAATGATTGTTTTGTAGAGCTAAACTGATTGGTAGAAAGAAATGTGGAGTTTTTAGTGAAATTATCTGAGGAAAATCTAAAAACCGTATTCCCATAAGATTAACATGGGGAATTTTATGGACACATTTTTTGACTTTTATCCACAACCACTATACCTAGCTTAATGATTCAAAATACTAAATTGTTTGTTTTTTTAAGCTCTACAAAATGGCTATAACCAAAATCTAGTGATTTTAAAATTTTAGGGTAAAAAAATTCAAAAAACTTATTTTTGGAAAATTTTAAACCCCCATAAAACCCCCTTCCCATAGACCGATCAATCTGGTTTTTTAACTTGAAGTCATAAATGTTACTCTCCACATTTGTGCCAAATTTCATAAAAATCGGGCGCTTCTTTCAAAAGTTATCGCGGTAACGGACACACACACACACACACACATATATATATATATATATATATATATATTATTTTTAAAAACATTATTAACGAGTACCCTATCTTTGAAAAAACTGATGAAATTAGAACTCAGAGAAAGTAAATTTATATAGTATATACAAATTAATATTTTATTTTATTTTTACCTTTATATTTATATACACAATTTTAGAATTAGTGATCATATATTATTTATTTTTAACATATGTTTGTAATTAATATAAAAGAAAATTTGTTGAGGTTATATGACTCTGAAGATGGCCATTATGGTTGAAACTAGTCAGTAAAAATAAAAATGTTTCAAAAAAAGGGTACTCGTTAATAATGTTTTTAAAAATAATAATATTAGTAGCCCTAATTTTCAATTCAAGCAATATATATATATATATATATAGATGTATATATATAAATTTGTACGAATAGTGTTTTTGGCATCTGGGGACCTCAAAACAAAAAGTTATCATGGTCTCTTCCCATGAGATCTACGGTAATAGCTTCTTCCCTATAGGGGAAATTCGCTAAAAAAAGTTATCGTGGGAAAACAAACAGAGAGATAAACATGTTTAACAAAATAAGTGGTTGAAACACTAATTACTTCCAGTCCCAAAATAACTCAACTAACATGAAAGTAGAATTACAGGAGTTCTATTTATAGATGTACGAGAATGAGGAAAACAGATAAGGAAACAAAGCTAGTGGCCCAGTCTCCCGGGCCTATATTTGTTGTCTCATTCTTAGTGGCTGGTCTATTGTTCGAGTAATTTTTTCAAGAGATAACAGATCCTAGTCCAAAATGCTAAAACCGAAACTAATTGTCGTACGGCTCATTTTTTTCGTCTGATTACCACAAATAAAATAAAATGTCAATCAAAGTTGTGTGACTTTCCATTGAAGAGATATGGATAGTACTATCACTGATTATTAGTCTTCCGACTATTCTAACTTTTCTATGTTAATTTCCTTCTTTCCCAACATTTTAGCGAAATTCCCCTAAAGGGAAGAAGCTTCTCATGTTAAGACTTAAGCCCGAGACCATGATAACTTGTTGTTTTGAGGTTCCCAGATGCCAAAAACACTATTCGTTCAATTTTACATCAATGTATAAATATATATATATATATATATATATGTGTGTGTGTGTGTGTGTGTGTCCTTTAACTCGATAACTTTTGAAAAATAAATCTGATTTCAATTAAATTTGGTGCGTACGTGTAAAGCAACATTCATGATTTTAAGTTCGAAAACCAGAAAGATCGGACCATGGGAAGGGGATTTTATGGGGATTTTAAATCTTCCAAAAATCAGTTTTTTGAATTTTTTACCCTAAAACTTTTAAGACACTCAGTTTTGGTTTTGACCATTTTATAGAGCTTAAACAAAATAAATAATATGGTATTTTGAATTATTAACCTAGGTTGCAGAGAAAATCCAAAAAATGTGTTCATAAAATCTCCCATGTTAATCTGATGGGAAAAAGGTTTTTAGCTTTTCCACGGTTAATTTTACTCCAAACTTCACATTTGCTTTTTTTTACCAATCGGTTCAGCTCTACAAAACAATCATTTTGGTGTTTAAATTGGATTCTACGTCCATTCGTTGCAGAGATATTCAAACTGCTAAACACAGTACGTTGTCCAATGTTATCCTTATGGAGAATAATTAAAATTTGATATCTCGATTATTTATGAATGTATATTGATGAAACTTGGTAGGTGGCTTCATCTAGTACTGGTATATTGATATTTATACAAAAAAAAGATTTTTTGTTGATTGTCCCCATAGCAGCAAACCTGCATACTCAGCCCTAATGTTATTCTTATGGACAATAAGTAAAGTTTTATATCTCCATTAATTATGTACCTAAGTGATAAAAACTTGGTATGTAGCTTCACCTGGTTTGAGTTATATGATAATTGCATAAAACACATTTATTGTATTTCTTGTTGCAGCAAACCTGCTTACTCAGCCCTAATGTTATTATTATAGAAAATAAATAAATTGCTATATATCACTTATTTATAAATATATTTTTATGAAACTTGGTAAATGGTTCTATGTATTTTTGAAACTCATAATAGCGATGGATTTAAATTTATTTTTTGATTTATTTGGACTTTACCTATCGCTTCAAAAAAATGTAGGTTAGTTAGGTGTAAGAATTTGATATTTAGATGTAAGTAGGGTTCACTTGATAACGGGAGGAGTTTCCTTACCTCCCGAAACGTAGTGTAGTTTTAAACACTAGAAGCGATAGTTAAGTCCAAATAAATAAAAAAATAAATGGTTCTATGTGGTAGTGAGAAACATATAGGCTACATACATTGGAAATTCGCTTAGTATGCAGGTTTGCTGCAACGGGGGTATTATTTCTTTCTATTCAAATTCTCCACTTTCCCAACTTTTTTTTACTCCTAGACATCTTAAAGTTTATTGTTATTCAATTTATTTTAAGTAGAAATTTAAAATTACAGTATATTAAAAAACGTTGATCTACAATCATTACAAAATATTTATTTTTACAATTTGCTCTTTCTAATTTGTATACAAAATTTAACCCTAGCCGTGGCCAACCAGCGTAATACGCTGGTTTCACGTGTCGCCTAAAATGGCCACCAGCGTAATACGCTGGTTTCACGTGTCGCCTGAAATGGCCACCAGCGTAATACGCTGGTACGGGTGGAAATTTTTGTAACGGTAAAAAAATCATTAATAGTCAACTCAGAAGTGAACAATATTTATACCATTCGAAAGATCACATTCTGAACTTTCATTTTATTACATAAATGAACCGTTTCCAAGTTGTATAACAATGTCACGACGATTATAATTACTATGAAATTTTGCCACTACGCCATTCCTGCAGTCGACGCTCGGAAAATGTAAAAACACGACTTCTTCTGAATTACCCTGCTCGGGTAATTTTTGTCTTAGGATGTTGCGGGTGGTACCACTGCATAGCCAAAGAGTTTAGTTTCACTGTGGTATTGATTTTTAGAACGAAATATTGATTGCACAACAGTTACGATTTTATGAAAACACCTGTTTTCTGAATTCGTAACAAATGGCCAACCGGCGTAATACGCTGGTATGGGAAATGCGAATTACATCCAGTGCAAGTTATAAATACTAGTCATATAATATTTCATTTTGAAGAGGAAGAAATTTTGCGTTTGAGATTGGCAGCCTTGCCCATGGTTATTATTTCTGTCTGCTCTCTCGAAGACGAAGGAATTGCGTCACATCTCACATCTGGTACGTATTAGGCGGCCATTTCGTCTTTTGTCGTCGCTGTCGGTGGGTTTTATGCTCTCATGTTATCCGCGAATTATTGCTAAATCCTTTATTATTTCGGAGTGTTAGTGTTAGTGAAGTGTATGTGTGTATATAACAGTAATCTTTATGCATTTTATTATGCATAAATATTACTGAAGTGTGTGAAATAGTGTTTCTAAAAAGTTTTTTTTCTTACAATGTCTCGAATGTTCGATTGTGATATAAACCAACAGGATAACATAATAATGGGAAGGGGGTGAGTAATTATATTTATTTTTATTACTTTTACAATTGTAAGGTAGGATGTATTTATTGAGTAGATTATTGAGTAGGCCTAATATAAAAAATATTAATTTTGTAATTTTTCCTACATGGTGACCGCAATTTTCAAATTTTGCGGTTTTCCGTATATACTTACATAATTCTTACAAATAAAATTCTTTCCCCAACATATTATACATTTCTATGTAGGGAATTGAATGTCCTACTAAATGTATATATAGTATTTGGAGGAATAAATTTCTAAAAAAAGTTATATACTAAATACCGTAGAATCTTTTTTTTCCGAATACCCTAAAATTTCCAAAATTCATCTAATCATAAGTGATAACAATTTTTTACCATCAACTTTATGACTTTTTACATTTCTTATTTCATTATCTTTACAAACATATACATATTATTATCAGCATATACATATTTACATTACAATTTTACAGTACTAACTAACACTGTACAATTTTCACATTTTGCGGTTTTCCGTATATACTTACATAATACCTACAAATAAAATTTGTTCCCCAACATATTATACATTTCTATGTAGGGAATTGAATTGTCTACATAATGTATATAATGAATTTTCCATAAAAAATCGGACGAAAAAGTTTTACCGAGGCTGCTTTTGAAATTTCAAAAATAAATTTCAATTTTTTTATATTTTCTTTACTTTGCTGAAAAAATTATCTCTTAGATCTTTTTTATTTGACTATTATATGATGCCCCTGTTCTTTCTGAACAAAATGAATATGTGGTTGGCTATGTTTAGTTCTCATTTCAAATTTATACAAATTTTCAAAAAAAGGTCTGCAAAATCGCCAAAATTGGTTGGCCATTCTACAGTTTTTGGGTGGCCACTGCTAGGGTTAAAATCCTAAATTTAACATTACAAATCAATTTTTATTGGTCGACAATAGTAAACATCCAAAGTGATTGTTTTATAACACAACAAAACAATTTCAAAAAATATCATGGGAGCAGGGATTCAGCTGGGAAAAAAATTCTTTGAGCAAAAATGCTACAAGCTCTTAAATACTTGTAGCAAAAATATTTTCCTTTTCGCATTTTTATCGCATGTCATTATACTATTTTTTGGTCTTAAGTTTTTTTTTTTTGCTTGTATTTGTTTTTAAGGGTTAACTTTTAAATAGTATATAATTCAGCAGTGTCTACTTTTCTTGGTAACTTATCCATTTTAACCATTAAAGTCTATAATGGAAATATACTAAACATTCTAGTAGAATAGGCCTAATATGGCACCAGAACAACTAAAACTCACACAACCCAAACATTACACACTCTGAAACATAACCTCAAAGCATATCACGATCGCATTTGCGCATCACCGATTTCGAGTTGTCTGTTTTCGCTAACCTCTACACTTTCGCCCGATCGTTGCGACTTCGAGCGACTCGTGCTCATGTAACCGTTCACATTCAGCAGCGAGTCGAGACTTAAGTACTCGTCTCCTTTGACTCGGTCACAAAAACCACCAAGAATCAGTGCGATGGTGAGGCGAGCGCCGTCATCCCTTCGGTGGCGAACTAGCCCTTGACATTCTCGCATTCGCCGATTCGCTCGGCTACTAAGGACTGACTCACGAGGGGGGTCTGTTACTACAAGGCAGAGGCTACGTACACGTCCGACGTGAGCCGCTACTGTTCACGTCTGTTCCAAATTATGCACCGTACGTTAATTTTCCTGTGATTTTTCAAACAAATTGAGAGCCAGAAAACCTCCTAACCTAATCTAACGTAACGTAACCTAACCTAACCTAACCTAAGCGGTAGCGAAGTGAATTTGCCCTTACATTGGACGTGTACGTAGTCACTTCGTTACTACAACTGTCATATCAGTAACTCGCCCGTTCCGTTTACACG
Organism: Allygus modestus; assembly: GCA_963675035.1. NCBI lineage: Eukaryota > Metazoa > Arthropoda > Insecta > Hemiptera > Cicadellidae > Allygus > Allygus modestus. Next base: position 139,176,695 of record OY776117.1, read on the forward strand.
GTACGCAGTTGAAATCGACAGCAACTGTTTACGTAATGTAGGCTCGTCCCCTCTACCAATCGCTCAGAGACGATCGGTAAGTGACGTAGTGCAACCAACGCAACGTTAAGCCTCTACAACATCTCAACTAATCTTCTAATCTTTTTTGGTTGTGGATCGTGATCACGGACTTTTAATACCTACAATTTGTATTGTTAAAACAAGATTTTCTGCAATAAAATTATATAATACCTTTCTTTGTAGCAAAAAACCGACAGCCTGCCCAAATATTGTCGCATTTTCATGGTGCATTTCGCATTTTGCGACAAACGCGACCGCAGCTTAAACCCTGCTTGGGAGATTTATGTTACTTAAAGCATAACAATTATATGAAAAATAAACATGCAATTCAACTTATTTTTTTTAATTATTTACTTTTGTAAGTTTTTTAATTATTTACTTTTGTAAGTTTATGTTATTTTATAAATGAAAAATAATCACCAATTGATTATCTTTAATTTATTAAATAAAAATCAATTACTGAACTTATTGTCTTTAAATAATTTATTACTTTGCTATTTCAACTGTTATTCGGAATCGATAATCGATTTGTAGGAATCGGAACCGGAATCTGAATCGAAAAAAAAATTGGAATCGACTCATCCCTAATAAAAATTGTACGGGAGCTGTCAATTAAAATTACCCATCCTGTTAAAGTAAATGAAGCACTCCAGTTGTGATTGAAACCAAATGGCTAATGTTTAAATTGTCAATTATTTTAATCAGCTGTTTTTATATTTTTGTTTTACATTTTTTGTTTACTTTTTCAAGGAAGAACTAGATTTTCTATGGAAGCAATTTTGTAATTGAAAGTTAACTATGTTAATAAATAGTAAAGATCAGTTTTGATTTTATTCAAATTATTTGAATTTAATTTAAATAGTAGAAATGATAGATCCAATAGCAATAGCTCCTAACTCAGGAGGTGGAGGTGGAGGTGGAGTATCCTGTGTGGGAGAGGATCAAGAAACTCCACCCCCTTAACCCCATAACCATCACCCCCATTTCTCATTAATAGCTATCAGCTAACATAAACTGTAAAATAATGTTTGTTTTTAATGTGCTAGTGATAGTTTGTATTTAAAGTGTGTTTGAGTATAGTATTGAGTTGTGCGTAGTTAAACTGCAAACTCTGTTATGTTAATACGAGATACAAAATTTTAAAACTTTTATAAATAAACTGCCATTCTCTTGATATAGACAAAGTATAGCTAAATTATTACCTTTTTATGGGTGTACATTATGTTTTCTTTCACTCTTCAGTCTGTCAATAAGATGAGTTGGCTGTATTCTATGTTTTCCCGTAGTAGACAAGTTTTGTGGTGTTACAGGGGAGAGAAGGATAAGGGTCCACACATTGTGCCTTCCTGTAGCATCCAACCTGGCGGACATCATGCATGGTGCGGATCAGCAGTGTATAGCGGGCCTTCTAGCTAAAATGGGTCAGTAGAGAAAAACTTAGTAGAGGTTATTGTATATATTAGCATGTTACGTTTACTTACAATTAAAATTAGTAACCAATCCTATACTCTAATATGAGATGCATGGTGCGGATCAACAGTGTATAGCGGGCCTTCTAGCTAAAATGGGTCAGTAGAGAAAAACTAAGGAGAGGTGCATGTTACGTTTACTTACAATTAAAATTAGTAACCAATCCTATACTCTAATATGAGTAAGGTTTGCTTGTATGTTTGCTTGCTTGCTTGCTTGTGACAGTGATCTCAAAAACAGCTCCAACGATTTCCTTCAAATGTTGGAAATAACTAATTTCTGGGATAAAAATAAGTTCTAGACAGGCCCCATTCCCAGGAAAAATCAAATAATGTAAAAAAAACTAAAATGAAAAGTTTAAAAAATTAACATTGGGCTTATGGAGTTTCAAATCAAAACAAAAGAATTGTAACTTATCTATAAATAAAAACTGGAGTGACCTTAAAAATGTAGAAAAGAGTCAAATGAGTTATACAAATCTGACTATCAGCAGAGGGAAGTGGTGAAATATTACTCCAAGTCATCTAAACAAACTGACTGGCCTTCCCCCGAGCAAACCTCGGCCCCCCAGGTACTTAGACTATATAAACCAAAGTAAAATCCATAACAATGTCAGTTAATGCTGGTCTCTGGAAAAGATGAGCACGTTACCTACGTTTGCCACCAGTTTGTGGTTACAGATTGTTTAAATCATCTTAAATAGATATAAATGTGTAAGCAAATATGTTGGATTTATGTTGTATTTAAAATCAATTTTTCTGCTTGGGGATTTGTTTCGGTGGTTGCTATAAAAGAGTTATTCCTTACCAAATTGTGTTTAAAAAGTTCAATTTGGTAAGAAATAACAAAAAAGAGTTGTTTAAGATAAAATAAAGACTACTAAATGTCTGTAGCATTCGTTTGCTGCAGCGCATCCTATCTTTGTTGCGCATCAGGTGCGCCTGCATCAAACATTATATCGCAAGTGTTTTGTCAAACTGTAAAATAGAAGATGGAGAAGATGGTTTTTAAGAGAACTTTTGAGATGGCAGCATAACCTATTAAAACTATCTAGTAATACAACCTGGTGCTACTATCTAATGTGAAAAATCCAAACTATTGAAAAAACATCACTGAGCAGTGACATACGCGACTGAGGAGAGAGAAATCCTGCGTCACTACCTGGCGACAACTGTGTGAATGTGTTCATTGTTACGTCGTAAGCTGTAGTTTGCATTTGGATGAAATTAAAATCCTTTTAAAAACACTTCATTTTACTTAGGGTTGCCATATGGTGATGTGGGAAAAAGAGATTTTAGCTGGTGACTCCCTACGGGGCCAAGATGCACCCCTCTGAGAAAGATTGAAAATTGAAAATTAGGTGTTAAAACAAGGCTTTTTAATGCTTTTTTTACTGTAAATACCAATATAGCATTAAATAATTTGTTATTGTTATGCCTACAATACCCAAATTTTGAGTGATTTAAAAAAATAATTTAGGGTTAGGCCTATAGTAAACTTAGTATTATTTGTTGTTCAATTCAAATTGTAAATCATACCAAAAAATTATCAATAAAAATAAAACTAAAATTCATAAGACAGTATGCTTTATTAATTTAACAAAATGCGTTATAAACTTGGTTCGCGGTCACATGGGTCTCTTACTCGGCCAGCACCGTAAAGCTTCGTAAAATGCCATGCCAAAAGATAGAAAAAGAGTAACAAATAATAGACGTTAGGCCTAGTGTGTACAGGGAAAGCTCTTTGAAGAGAGGGTTTAGCTTTGGCAATCGTTGCATGACGTTAAAGTTGCAAACGTAAATACCTTTTGGTTCCCAAATACGATTTCTACAAACATTTTATGTTCATAACGCATTTTTGTGGACAATTTTTAAAAATAAGAGATTTCTTGATTTTTTGCAGAAATTTCCCGAAGCTATATTTTACCCCAAAAATCCGGTAACCTCCAGGGAAGTCCGGTGATATGGCAACCCTAATTTTAATTTTTAATTAACTGAAAGATGTTTTTCGTTCTCTGGTACGTTCACCAAAGAAGCTGCTTAAAAACATTTGTGCTTATTTTTGACATTTTCAATAAATTGCTAACATTATTTTAGTTTAAATAAAAAAAGTCTGAGTAAGATCAGCTTGATAAGTCGAACCTCGATATTTCAAAATATTCGATAACTCAAATTGTGTCCATTCCCCCTGAGGTTCGAGTTATTGAGATTCCACTGTATATGTAGTTTCTAATTATTGTGATTTACATGTGCAGCGGTGGACCGAGCGATACAGAGCTCGCTGTCTGACGCGAGGGAGGCGTTTGTCAACGTGGTGGCCGACGTTCTCTCCGCCTACAAGCTGACGCAGACCGGCAGCTCGGCCGGGTGTGTGCTGGCGCCCTCCTCCCTGCGACTGCTGCCCCTCTACGTGCTGGCCCTGCTCAAGAATGTGAGTACCGCTTGTAAGAACAATGCTTAATGTGTCATCTCAAAAAGGACGAGGGATTCCCGCTCAAATAAATGAGTTTGTTGCCGTTAACGAGGGTGGCTTGATCTTGCCGTATTTCTTAAGGATTGTTTTTGTTTTATTTTATTCTCAAATACTTGAGAAATACTAATTAATAAAGTAAAAAACAACATTAATTGTTTAATTAAAACTAATATTTCGTATTACCAAAACAAACAGAGAGTGCCTAAATTATGAAAAAATTTGCCTCTCTCTAGAAGAGAGGGACCAACTAGTACTATAATATATTGCAGTTAAAAAAGAGCAGGCTATTTTATCATAGATATATATTGTTTGAAAGGAATTAGAAGATATAACTTTGTAGTATGGTCATGTTAATTTTTACTGAGACTTGTTTGAAATGTTGTTATTACAATTACTTGCTAGATTGTTCCAGAGTGCTTGTTCTTGATGTTAACGTTAGGCTGTTGTGCTAGGTTGCGTTCCGGATAGGCCAGAGCACGCGGCTAGACGACCGAGTGTTCGCCATGTGTCAGATGAAGAGTTTGCCCCTCACATATCTGATACAGTCCATCTACCCCGACCTCTACCCGCTTATTGACATCGAGCTACAGGTATGTCAACTATGTTTTTAGTTATTTTCCTCGGTTGTGTAGTGTTAGTTTTACTTATTTATTTTTGTTGTGAATGCCCCAGGATTGAAATTGTTTTACTTACCTTTTGTCATCAATCCTAAATGTAACACAATGGTTACCATGCCTGTGAGATGTGCGTGTCCGTGTCAAGAGTTCCTGCGTTAATGTTCGTTTTTTTGTTTTTTTTTTTTTAACAAGAAGTGACGAAGTTTTATGTACTGAACTTTTGAAGATATTCTCTACCGAAGATGTGACCATGACACAAAATGTGTCGAAACCATGGTATCCATTGTGTTACATTTAGGATTGATGACGAAAGGTACGTAAACCACTAATGTTCATTTTAGTTTTTTGCTCTGCAACAAAAATTTACCTCACAGTTTTAATGGTATCCTCCTATGAACGTGTTCAGTGATTGCAGGCGTCAAGTTACAGGCCTCCAAGTCATCCTACTTTTCCTACTTTTTAGTACGGAAGTAGGAAAAGTCCTAATTTTTACAAATTTTTCCTACTTTTCCTACTTTCCAACATAAAAATTTACCAAAATTAATTAATCTCTCTTTTGTCATGGGTCGCTATTTTTTTAATATAATGTGCTGAATATTTATAATATCAGATGTTAATTTTTATAATTTTGTATGTGAAATTTTGTTTGTTATGTTGCTCAATGACATATCCACAGTGTCTTTGCACTTTGAGGTAGGACTGCACTTAGCTCTATTTCTTATGCAATATTTAAAATCCTATACACATTTGGCGGATACAGGCTATCGTTTTAGGGGAATAATGAGTGAAAACATAAATATAAACTGTCAGAATACAATAACCTTTACGGTTAAAAATGGGTAAAATGCGTGAAGTTCTGAGGTTTTGGGGGGGTCATGACCCCCATGACCTCCTCCCTATGTATCCACGCCTGCTTATACAGTACCAATATTATAAGTTAGTTAAGACTAGGGGTGTGCGAATAGTGATTTCTGGCTCTAGCCGAGCCGAGCCGAGCTTTTTTTTAAAGTTCTCGAGCTTCAAGCTTTTACGAGCCGAGTTTTTTTTGGTGGGTATTTTCTCTAGGAGTGTGCAATATACCGGTAGTGATTTTCTGACTCGACCACTCCGGGCAGAATTTTTTCAAAGTTCTCGAGCTTTGAGCATGTTTGATTAGGCCTATATATATTCTTTATTTATATTACGTTTAAAAGAATAAACATTTTATCCATTATGGTATTGTAAAATAATTTATAACTTTCAATATTTGTCATCTTTCATTCACTTCTTCTAGATTCATTATTCCTGCGTTAAATAAATAAAGGCCTACAGTGGGAAAATAACAAAATAAGTACGGTAGGCTTCTAAAAAGGAAGATTTATTGAGACCACTTGTTGATAGTAACGAACAATTTGTCTTTCAATATAAAGTAGGTAGCCTACATACAGAACAAATAACGTAAAGGAAGAGAATTCAAAATTTTTAACTAGACTGATGAGCCCACAGGTTAACTAATGCAGATATTACCGTATTTATTAATAGCCATAATAATAATAATTGATTATGTCAATATGTACTCTCCATGTAACCAAAGACTTAGGTCCTAGCCTTGGGAATTGCCAAAACCTAGTAGCCTATCTCTCATTCATCAGTTTGTAAATAGTAAATTTTAGGTTATCCTTATAAATATAAGATAGTTAAACCAGTCTTTATATCTTATTGTACTCACAGGAATAAGTTAATAATCGTAGGCCTAGCTTATGTTCTATCTAACCTATTATCTAATAGACTTATTCTATTATATCTGCTTCTGAAACAGAAGGTTTCAGAAGCAGAAGGTGGAAGAGGATCGTCAATGCATTCTTCTTCCATCACAACTTTAACAATTTGATAGCATACAATTACAAAATGATATGGTTTCTACTTCTACTGACGTTTATTCATAAATTCAAACTATCCCGTGGAGTTAACAATATGATTTTAATCGCACAGCTGTAGCGTAGCGTAATAAAACACTGCGCCATTTTGATTGCGTCTTGCTCTTGGTTGGTTGATATCTGATCAGGTCGGCAGTTTAAAATATTACAGAACTTTAATGTTTGGTTATTTTTTTACGAAGGACCGAAAGCATTAGCACTGCAGAATTATATTTGTAATGGAATGGAGCTCTACCGACGCAAACTACGAGAATTCTAACATTGATTCTGGAAAGTTGTTTTTAAATTGACTTTTGTAGACAACTATTTTCACTGGTCTGCGTTTTAATTATTCGGCTCGAACTTCAAACCTTTTTGTAAATCTCGAGCTGATCCGAATACTGCAATATTCGGCTCGAAAAAGCTCCAAGTTTGAATACTCGCACACCCCTAGTAAAGACTTAAATTGTGTCCATCAATTAGGTGAGTTTTATTCAGGAATAACAAGATTAATTTGAAAAAATTCTAGTTCTGTATTTCTTTTTCTTTTTTTTGACAATTCCAGTTAATTTCCCCCAATGAAGAAAACTGCGGTAAATATTTATGCTCCTTCCAGCCATAACCCAGGTTATAGAAGCATTTTTTTCAGGGTCGAGAAAATATTTTAAAGTTTGTTTTGATCTTAAATATATTTTCTGAGTTTCTTCTATCAGTTGCCTGCCTCTTAACCGACCACTTTGGGACCAGAACCCAGGCCGGTTGATGATTTTGCCCATTAAACCGTTTTCACTAAATTATTACTGTCAGTTTGTATATGAGTGTAATAATACCTACTGTGTTATATGTATTGAGATTTAAAATTGTAAAATATATATTTTTTTAACACTTCCTTGGGTGTAAAATTAACTGAAATTTCTGACACTGCACGGTTTTTGACAACTGAATTGATATAATATTGAAATAGGTTTACTAGGCTTACATTACAACATTATCTAGAAAAAAGCTTTAAAAATCCACAAAAATATGGAGTTGGCTTATTTTTTGTGATAAAAATCTTGAGTGAATGCCTAATTTTGTTTGATCAAAACTATTACGTTTTATTTCTCACTTTTAACGATGAGAACTCAAATGCACCCTAGTTTACTTCATCTATTGCAGACCCTTTTTTTATAACAAATGGACATAATCACAGTAGCAGAAAAAATTAGGTGTACACACTGGTTAATTGATTGATCACTTAAATGAATACTCTCGTCAAGATACAAGTCCCTAGGGGTCATTTTTTAATAACTGTCTCAGCCAGAACTTTAACTGGCTTCTTGATTGGGGATTTTACAGTAAATAAATATACGTGTACCGGTAGTAAGTTATTTTATGTCAAATAAGCACTGTCAGTTATTAAGTTTTTTTTCTATTAAAGGCTTTTAATAGACTGGTCATAATAAAGTTCCACATTCCTTATCCGTTGTATTAATTGTTTTATTATTCGATCGATTTTCGACAATAAGCAGCACTCTGTAGGTTTTAGTTGATATATCCTGATTATTATATTGTATTAATTTTGGTTATATAAGGTTAATTTACTATTTAGTACGTTAACATTAGGATGTTGGCAACTGTTATTGAGTGTGGATGCAATTCTCGTTTGTTACTTTCGCCGATTGTGTAGGTTTTAAAATAAAATACATTTGGCCTAGGCTATGTCGTCTAAAAGAAAGAGGGTTCAGATGCTTATTTTTCTGAACAGAAGTTTGATTTACAACCCTAACTTTGTTTTAGTTTGAATACTTCTTGAATAGTATGTTTTCGTTTTCATAATTTGTTTACCGGTAGGCCTAACATTAATTCTCTTGTAAGACCTCAGTGGAAATATAAACAAATAATGGTTTCATGTTTTCTTATCAAATTTGTTTGTTGGCTAAAAGTGTCGTTTGGTGGGCTATATATCTATTGCCAGGTGGGCTACACATAAAAAATTCATTGTTAATTTTAGGTGCTGTATTTTTTTTCCTGTGTATAAATCTGCCTTGGAATCGGTATCGAACACAGAATCGAGAATCGAAGCCCAAATTTTAGAATCGGAATCGAGGAATTCTGGAATCGGCCCATCCCTAGTTTCTTTGCTTGCTTGCTTGATTGCCACCTCAAATGAAGATTAAATACAGTGTGATCATGTCATAATCCAAAATGAATGAAAGGAACATTGAGCTATAATAACAACTGGAATGCAGTTAAACATTCAGAGAAGAGGCAAATGAACTATCAGCTCGACAGTAGTAGGACCAGGTAAAAAATACTCCAAGCCATGTAAACAAACAGACTGACCTTCCCCGAGGAAAGCTCGACCCCAGGTGCTTATTTTATAAATTGTTCTTAAAATACACAAGGAATATAATGTTATTGGAGTGTCAGCAGTCAGTATATAGTGTGTGCGGTTGCAGCCCGAGGTGGAGGTGTGTGAGCGGAGGGTGCCGGTGCCGCCGCGGCTGCAGCTGTCCGCCGAGAGGATCGACTCGCATGGCCTGTACCTGCTGGACGACGGCGCGACGCTGCTGCTGTATGTGGGCCACAACCTGGCTGCCGCTGTGTGTCAGGCGCTGCTCGACGTCCCGCACTTCTCAGCCATCCCACACGACCTGGTACGAAACCCTGTCTTAGAAATGTTCAGTGTGATGTATGCATGTACAGTAAAACTCCGCTAATCCGGCATCTGATGGTCCGGCACTTTCAATAATCCGGCAGTGGTCTTTTTGTTTTATTTGTTTATGGGAGGATTATGAAGCTCCGGCAAAGCCAGCTAGGCATGTCTCCCTTTGGGATATTATTCAGCCACTGGAAAGAGGGACGGGAAAGGTGGCAGGACGGGGTCAGTCTGCCTTGCTCCAGAAAGGGAGAGAGGGACCTAACTCCCGAGCTCTGTGGGTGACAGAACTCTAGGACGATTCACCCTCTAACCCGATGTCCCCCTAAGTTCACCAGACAGGGACCACGATCGCACAAAGCCTCCAATTTCTCAGGGGTCGGGTAGCCCCAGGGTGGTCGTCCCCCAGCCCGGCAGACCGGAGACCGTCGGGTAAAGGCCCTTCCTCCCAGGCTGCAAGGAACGGCATCAGCCTTAGGGTTGAAAAAAATTTCTGTATCAGTATACAGAAATTTTTTATAAGCCTTTCGGGCTCGTTCGGTAGAGTTCATAGGCAATTGGCAAAAGTAACTATACTGTATGTATTAAAATGTAATACTGTAAATTTATTTTATCGCCCACCACATGTTAAATGTCCCTATCTTAAGAGGTAAGTAATGAGCTTTAATACAGACCAGGGAGTTAAAGACACATAACATTATGATTACACTCCTGGCAGAGAACAATCATCTGTTGCATTTACAACAATCAAATTTTTCACAACATACAATTATTGTTTGTTTTGATGCTGATATAACCTTGACCTGCAGTGTCAGTTGTAGTTGAAAATGTAGGTGTTTAATTTTTCCAATCTTGTTTGTTCTTGTTGGGTGATAAAATAGTGTACGCACCTCGAGTAGAGCCATAACGCCTTCAGGTGTTTAACGCGCTCTTGCTTTCAAGCATCATCCTCAAACTTTAATGTTGCTCTTACTAGCCTAGGTGCGTAATTAACTATTCTGTTTAAAATGTTGTTTTGTTATTAAAATTTTCCATCACTACCGAAATCAGAGAAAGCACAGTAAAATACAGAATAAAGGCCCACTAACCAATGATTTCCTTTTGTCTCTCGGTTTTTAGTGGTATTTCCGCTATTCTTGCAATAACGGCTATTTTTAAATGGCGCTCAGTAGTCCAGCATTTTCACTAATCTAGCACTGCCAAAGTCCCGAACAAGCATGTATTGTATCAATATTTAGAAAATATTCTAAAATTCTTCAGAGATTTGCCCAATGGGGCTTTTGGTTATTGAACTTTTAAAGTTTTACTGTTGACCTACTGCATAGTGACAAGGAGAAAGGAATTGCTCAGGCGGCTTCTAGCTAACTAACTCACATTGGCTAAACTTCATGTTGACCTACTGCATAGTGACAAGGAGAAAGGAATTGCTCAGGCGGCTTCTAGCTAACTAACTCACATTGGCTAAACTTCGTGCCATGTAGCAGTTTCACAATTCAAATCAAATCAAGGTCATACCAATTTTATAAACTTAAGCTGACACACATGGAAACAAAACTGAATGAAAAAGATTTAAAAAATGGGATAGGGATGAGTCGATTCCAATTAGTTCAGGGTAGCCACCGACCGGGAAATCCTGGAAAACCGAGAATTATACGTAAACTTTGGTGACCGGAAAAAAATGTGTGGATTATGCAGGAATTTTCGGCCGAACCGGGAATTTCAGGTCGTGATCGTCAGCGATTGCGTAACGGGTTCTGACTAGCAGGCGACGTTAGCGTTGCGTTCTTGATTGCCAGCGACGTTAGCGATGTGTTCTCGATGATCGGCGACGTTAGCAATTCGTTCTCGATGGTCGGTGACGTTAGCGATGCGTTCCTGTTGGTCGGCGACGTTAGTGATACTTTCTCGATTGCCAGCGTCATTAGCGATGCGTTCTCGATGATCGGCGACGTTACCGATGTGGTCCTGATGGTCGGTGACGTAAGCGATACGTTTCCGATGATCGATGACAGCGATACGTTCCCGATGGTCGGCGACGTTAGAGATACGTTCTCGATTGTCGGTAACGTTAGCGATGCGTTCCCGATGATCGATGACGTTTATGTTTATGTGTTGTTAAAGGGACGGATTCAGAGATCCAAAGATTCAAAGATCCTCACACGTCAACCGAAGCTTATTGTGTGTCCCTTGTACGTTAGTATGGCAAACCAATGCCCGTACCCTTTACGAGATCCAGGAGTTTTTTATTAATACTAGCGTCCCTTTCATCACCTGGTTGCTTACAACCAAACAGAGCCCTTCTCCTTGCCCCGAGTCTCTCGCAGTCCAGTATGATATGCTTGGCAGTCTCTTCAGACTGATTGCAGAGCCTACACACCTGACTTTCATTTCTGAGTCCGAGAGTGTGGAGATGTTTCCTGAAATGGCAATGTCCAGTTATCAGAGCAATCAACTGCTTAACCCGACCTCTGCCCAACCTCACCAACCAGTTAGTGAAGTAAGAGCTAGTATCTGCTAGCAGCCTTTTGCCAAGTGCTTGACCAGTATGACCTTGCCATTGCTGGCGATGTAAGTCCCTGGACCATTTGTTTATTGTGTGAAAAGCAGTTGTTTTGCTTATGCCACAGCTTGGCTCTGGACCAAAGAATGGCATACCGGAACCTCTTTTAGCAAGCTTATCTGCACACTCATTGCCACCTATGCCTACATGGCCAGGTACCCAACCAAGATGCACCGAGTTGCGTGTCGCGAGTTTGCAGAGAGTGTTGTAACATTCCCACACCAATTTTGACTTGATTTCGTTGGAGTCAAGAGCCTTGAGGGCAGCCTGACAATCTGACAAGATTACTATATGCCTGTCGCAATAGCGTCTGGCAATGCCGAGATTGGCACAAACCATGATGCCACAAATTTCTGCTTGAAAAATAGTACAGTGTTGTCCCAGACTTGCACAGAGTTCTGTTCTAGGTGATTCACTGTACACCCCGTAGCCAGATTTTCCTTCAATGAGAGAGCCGTCCGTGTACCAGACAAGGCTGCCCTTCCTGGAATAGGGCCCTTCCTCAGATGTCCACTCTTCTCTGGAGCAGAATCCAACAGAAAAAGGTTTAGTGAAAACCATCTCCGTACTCATGACATCTGATGTCATATCAAGCACAGGGTTTTGAGCAACAGCTTTGGTGATGGTGCAATGGCCTGTTCCAGACAGGCCTTCCCTCCATTGGCCTGCGACTTTTAATCGATAGGCTGATTTCCGTGCTTCTGCCTTGATGAAGATATCCAAAGGCAGTAATCCAAGAGCAACTTCGAGAGCTGCTGACGGGCTACTCCTGAAAGCTCCAGTGACTAGAAGTGTGCCCAACCTTTGTAAACTTGTGAGTTTGGCTATGGCTGTAGTCTGGTTCACCTTTGTCCACCAGACTAGTGATCCATATGTGACTTGAGGCCTTATTACTGCCTTGTACAGCCACAGTGCTATGTGAGGCTTGATCCCCCACGTGGAGCCTACAAATCTCCTGGACGTCATGAGCGCCCATTTCGCCTTATGCAGTGTATTATTCAAATGATCATTCCAAGTCAGCTTAGAATCAATTGTCAGCCCTAGGTATTTGACTGTACCTGATACTTCAAGCCGTGTTGGTCCAAGTCTCAGCCTGGAAAGAGACTCCAGGTTCTTTTTCCTTGTGAACGGAACAACTACTGTCTTTGAGGGGTTTATGCTTAGACCCTCTCCAAGACACCAGACATTGACATATTGAAGATTGACATTCATGACATCAGCAACAATATTCGTGAACCTTCCCTGTACCATTAGGACTATGTCGTCTGCATAGCCCTGGACAAAGACGCCTCTGCTAGTGAGCTCACGAAGGAGACCGTCCACCACCAGGTTCCACAGAAGAGGCGAAAGTACACCTCCCTGCGGACAACCCCTCGTGGGTGCGATCACTATCGATTCACCTTGAAGATCGGCTCTAATCCGCCTGGAGCAGAGCACGGTCTCAATCCACCTACATACAGCAGACTCAAGGCCACGCCCACGCACCGCCCGGACCATGGCCGTGTAAGTGACATTGTCAAATGCACCTTCAATGTCCATGAAGGTGCATAGAGCGATTTCCTTAGCAGCAAGGCTGTCCTCCACCCTGCTAACAAGTTGATGCAGGGCAGTTTCGCAGGACTTACCAGACTGATAGGCATGCTGGTTTCGATGGAGAGGAGTACCTGAAAGCACTCCCTTTCTTAGATGTCTTTCTACCAGTCTCTCCAGCGTCTTCAAGAGAAACGATGAGAGACTGATAGGCCGAAATGATTTTGCAGTTGAGTGGTCTGCTCTTCCTCTCTTGGGAATGAAGACCACCCTACTGAGGCGCCAGGCTTGAGGAATGTACCCATAAGCCAGACTCGCTCTGAAGAGTTCGCACAGGAGGACCAAGAGAGCTTCCGGTCCTTGCTGTAGCATTGCCGGTATGATACCGTCCCCCCCAGGAGATTTGAAAGGGCCAAACTTGCTGATGGCCCATTTAACTTTGGAAAGTGTGACAATCCGTCTGGCTAAAGTCCAGCTTCCGCGATCAGCTCTTGGCCATGAGCCCCTTTCGCTGTTGCCGGACATGCCTAAACAGTCACTCTCAAAAATGCAATCCGGAAAGTGAGTCTCAAGGAGAAGTTTGAGACTTCCTTCAATTTCAGTGGTATATTGTCCCCCTGGTGACCTCAGGGATCCCAGGAGGCCAATAGGGCTTGAAGCTAAAACACGCTGCAGTCTTGCTGCTGCGCTGAAACTGTTTACCTCCTGTGTAAACCGTCTCCAAGAGTTCTCTTTGGCTTTTTTGATTGCAAGGCTATATTCTGTGAGTGCCTTATGGTATGGCTCCCAGATACGGCTCCGTTTGCAATGGTTATGAAGCTTCCTGACAACCGTCCTTTTACGTTCAAGGTCAGCAGTCCACCACTTAGTATTAGTGCGACTCTTTCCCCGCCGCAATGGACAATTGTCCTGGAAGCAGCTTACAATTGCGTTCTGAAGATCAGAAGCAATCTGGTCCATGTCCGCAAAGCAGCTGACCCTCCCACCTAATGATCCCAGTTGAGACAGGAGGTCAGACTTATAGAGTGACCAATCTGTTTTCCTGGGATCTCGATAGCAGGGCGAGTCACCCTCACCTTGCAGGTTAAAACAGATGTACCTGTGGTCAGACAAGGAGGCCTCGTGGCTTACGTGCCAATTGTCAATGACTCTAAGGACTGCTTCTGAACAAAAAGTAATGTCAATAACCTCACTTCGATTTCGTGTAACGAACGTCGGACGGTTTCCAACATTACAGACATAAAGATTCTTAGATATGATGACGTTAGCGATACGTTCCCGATGGTTGGCGACGTTAGAGATACGTTCTCGATTGTCGGTGACGTTAGCGATGCGTTCCCGTTGGTCAGCGACGTTAGCAATGCAATTTTGATTGCCAGCGTCATTAACGATGCGTTCCCGATGGTCGGCGACGTTATCGATGCGTTCCCGATGGTGGGCGACGTTAGCCATGTGAGTCTTTATATGAATAAACTGCAGTCTTGACTGTTCGCAACATTTTTATCAAGATTAATAAATTATTTTGTATGTTGTTACAAACAGTGGGTAATAGAAGTGGCTCATTTGTAATTAATTGTGGTCTCGTCAAAATTGTTAATCGTTGATATGGAGCTCAGTTTATAATATGTAGTCTTTGGAGGCTGGATAATTTGTTAAAGCATAATTAGCTGGGTAGTGTATAAGTGGCCAGGGCGTAATCTGAGGTTTGTTGTCAGATTGATTCCCAGCAAAGATCTTGAAAAAGTTTGGAAAGTTCAAAACTGGATTCAGTTGCCATAAAAATGCTTTCGAAGACAATTTTAGCGAATTTCCCCTATAGGGAAGAAGCTATTACCGTAGGTCTCATGGTAAGACTTAAGCCCGAGACCATGATAACTTTTTATTTTGAGGTCCCCAGATGCCAAAAACACCATTCCTTCAAATTTTTATATATGTATTTTTATATATATATATATGTGTCCGTAAGCACGATAACTCTCGTAAAAAAGGTCCGATCTTAATGAAATTTGGTACAAATGTGTAAAGTATCATTTATTTGAACGAGTTCGAAAACCAGATGAATCGCACTATCCAAAGGGGGGTTTTTGGGGGGTTTTGTACCCCAAAAATTGGTTTTTTGGGGTTTTCACATGTAATTTTTATTTAAATTAAATTTTAATTTATACCATTGAATTCAGCTTAAAAAAACAAACAATTTGATATTTTGATCATTGCTCTACGTCAATTGGTTACCGAGATATTGAAAGTGCTAATCACAGTATGTTGTCTAATGTTATTCTTATGGAGAAAAAGAAAAATTGTATATCTCGCTTATTTATGAACATAAACTGACAAAATTTGGTATAAGGCTTGATTTGGTTGTGGTTTATTGTTGTTTGCACAAAAAAAATTTTTCGCCTATGGTTCCTGTAGCAGCAAACCTAGGTTCTTGGTCCCCATGTTATTCTTATGGAAAATACTTAAAATGTTATATATCGCTTATTTATGAATGTATATGGATGAAACTTGGTATGTGGCTTCACTAAGATGAGTTCTATTGATATTTGCATAAAACCCATTATTTTGTGTGCCTTGTTGCAGCAAACCTGCGTACTCATCCCCAATGTTATTCTTACGGAGAATAATTAATATTTTAACTATCGCTTGTTTGTGAATACATTTCTTATGAATCCTGTTAAGTGTTTTAATGTGTTATGTTATATATTCATTGGAAATTCGCTGAGTATGCAGGTTTGCTGCGACGGGGGTATTTAATTTAAATAGTAACAAGATCAGGGTTTGGGCCCACTCCCTATCAAGAACTTTGAAAAATATGCCTTTGTTGTCGATAGACACACAAAAAAAGATTTGCATATATACTACTTCTTTATTTTATAATAGATAGTATATTTCCAAAGTTAAATGGAATTTTATATAATTAGGTGTATCTGTTGACATAATTTCCTCCTCATATCAATTAAAATATTGTAATGTTTGTATATAGAGAGAAAAACCAAGTTCATTAATATAAATAATTGGCCCAGCCTGTATAACCATTTTTTTGTAGAAAGCATAACAAAATATGAGATATAAATTTATAATAAAAAGGATAATATACTTTGTAAATAGTTATACTCTAATTGTTTGTTAAAATATCACTTTTATTTATATTCTTAATCGTTAAAGGTGTCGCAAATACATAAAAAATGCCGCGCAAGTTTACCTGGAATTTTGAGTTATTTACCTGGAAAACCTGGAATTATGCATGAATTTTGAGATGCAACTTTGGTGGCAACCCTGTCAGTTGCATCGCCTAAAAATTATTATTATAATAATGTTAAACTTGTTTTATTTTCAGTACTCACTTCCAGAGCTTGACAACCCAACATCAGAAGCAGTGAGAAGTTTTGTTTCATATCTTCAAAATGAAAAACCATATCCTATTCCAATTCAAGTAATAAGGTTAGTACTTGAGTTTTAACTGCAGTAATACAGGTAGTGCAAACTAAGTACAAGCGTGGAGGGCGGTAAAGGCAAGTCCGAGATTCCCCACTGACTGAGCTACTCACAAGTGATCGTATAGAATTAGTCAGGTTAAGGCAGCCCCTAGACCATCATTCTGGCAGCACTTTGTCTACTAGCCCTCCCCCCCCCCACTGTACAATCCGTGAAGGGGAGTTGTAGTAGGAGACAACTCCCCGACTTGTCTTAACACCCCCCACTGTACAATCCGTGAAGGGGAGTTGTAGTAGGAGACAACTCCCCGACTTGTCTTAACACCCCCCCCTGTACAATCCGTGAAGGGGAGTTGTAGTAGGAGACAACTCCCCGACTTGTCTTAACACCCCTCCACTGTACAATCCGTGAAGGGGAGTTGTAGTAGGAGACAACTCCCCGACTTGTCTTAACACCCCTCCACTGTACAATCCGTGAAGGGGAGTTGTAGTAGGAGACAACTCCCCGACTTGTCTTAACACCCCCCCACTGTACAATCCGTGAAGGGGAGTTGTAGTAGGAGACAACTCCCCGACTTGTCTTAACACCCCCCCACTGTACAATCCGTGAAGGGGAGTTGTAGTAGGAGACAACTCCCCGACTTGTCTTAACACCCCTCCACTGTACAATCCGTGAAGGGGAGTTGTAGTAGGAGACAACTCCCCGACTTGTCTTAACACCCCCCCACTGTACAATCCGTGAAGGGGAGTTGTAGTAGGAGACAACTCCCCGACTTGTCTTAACACCCCCCCACTGTACAATCCGTGAAGGGGAGTTGTAGTAGGAGACAACTCCCCGACTTGTCTTAACACCCCCCCACTGTACAATCCGTGAAGGGGAGTTGTAGTAGGAGACAACTCCCCGACTTGTCTTAACACCCCCCCACTGTACAATCCGTGAAGGGGAGTTGTAGTAGGAGACAACTCCCCGACTTGTCTTAACACCCCTCCACTGTACAATCCGTGAAGGGGAGTTGTAGTAGGAGACTTGTCTTAACACCCCTCCACTCTTCGTCACAGTCAGCTTCATTTGTAATAACTAGCATGTTTTATTGTATTAGGCAGTGGTTTTTTAATTACAGTCTAGCATACAAACAATATTGGTATTGAAAAATCAAGCAGAGTTTGTGGAGAAGAGGACCATAGTAAATGGTAAAGCATGAAACAATCCATGGGAATGCACTACCTGGCACTAAATTATATTAAAATAAAAATTTCTCGTAAAATAATAACTTTTTAGTTTAATAAAAACCTTAAAATTCAATGTTTACTCACATAATCAAAAATCTGTATATTTTATTGAAACGTTTCAAACTTTTTTCTGGTTTGGCGATGAACTTAATTCTTTTAATTTATGTACCATACTAGTTAATGAAAATGTTGTAATTTGCTATACCACTTCTGAATTACTAATAATTTTTATGAAAAGGTTACTACGTTACTTAGTCGTCCTGTGACTCGGTAATTTCATTGGGTAAAATTAATAATTAAGTAGCAACTGTTTTTCAAATATAGTTAGCAGTGAGTAAAAGCATTTGCTAGGATTTATTTACAACACCCACTGATATCATATTCGTCTTCAAGACATGTAAGATCGCAGATTTTATCAAGTCGCAGGATAGCTTTACACAGTTATGTAACGTTACTTTTATATAGGGCCTACTGGTTTTTAATTGACTCATAAACTGAAAATACTATTAACATCAAAGGTAAAAAAGAACATAACTGGCTCATCTTTAAAACGCCAACGCTTTGTGGGTTTTCCCAAAGATACTAATCTGAAGTATTATTGAGATTTCCAAAATAATATCGATCGTTTTGTCCACAGGGACGACAGCCAGTCACGAATGAGGTTCCTGGAGAGATTGATCGAGGACAAGAACGAGTCCGGAACATCGTATTACGAGTTTCTACAACGAGTCAAAAACCTGATAAAGTAATGATGAGGACTTAGTTATGTGGAGCCGCGTTTCGTTGTGTCAAGTTCCTTCGGTAGTCAGTACGGTTTTATTTGTTGCCAATATTTTTTACTGTACGTACAGATATGTATGTTGTTAGTTTTTGATAAAGTGAGTTGTAATATCGTTTTATTTACACATATTACCATTGTTATTGTAAATTATACCTGTACATAAGCGAGAGTGTAGCATCACACAGGACTGCTCAGTATTTTTAAGCAGCTTAGCTCAAAGTGTGTTGTAGGATTGAAGATTTATCGAGTTTAGGATTATTCTTCTGCAAGGGTGCTGTATATTGACCTGTACAAAGTTATTATGTATCATGTTTTACTTGTACCTATGCATCTTGTACACTACATAGATTATATAAAATATAGATAATTTATAAATAAACAATACATTGTTTTTATTGTTTTTAGTTATTTTTATAATACCATTCGTACATTCACAGGAGGATACATTATTTACCCGAATTCACTTCAATACTATTTTCCCCCTCCCTTGAAATATATTGTGTTTTTTTACTGTGAAAATGATAGCTCTTTATTGGTATAAATTAGGGATGAGTCGATACTAAAATTTATTGATTCTCGATACCGATACTAGAAAAATCTATGCTCGATTCTTGATACTGATACCATCAATACCTAAGATTTTCCAGTACCTATAGTTGTTAAAACTATTGTTAAACAGTTACCGGTCAAATTTATGTTAGGTGCAATTACAATTATTTAGTAGTATTTTGTAATTAATTATCAAACAAATTTTTGAATGCAATTTTGTACATAATGTAATGTTAATTTCACTAATATGCTATAGTAATATAGAAAACAAAAACTATTTATTATAAATTCATAATGGGAAAAACTTGGTTGTAAGATCAAAGAAATTATGTTGGTCAGCCGACTGATTTATTGCTTTCAACCGCACCCAACCCCTCCCCTCCCATCCCTCTTCCTTTCTTATCTCCAAGGTAAGATTTTTTGCTGCCGACCTAAACACTCCCCGGGCCTTTTGTAGCGCCGGTAAACGGCGGGGGTATCAATGGTATCGGTATCGACATTGAACGAATGAATCTCGATACCGATACCAATGTCAAGAATCGGTGGTATAGAGAATCGACTCATCCTTAGTATAAATCTTAATTGCCATAATAATTTGTGGTTAAGATTTCATTCAATTAACAGAGTGTTATTTAATGCCAATAACTAACCATTAATTATCAATAGAATTTTGATTAATTGAATCCTTGAATCTTAAAAAAAATCTTGAAACCACAACATTTTGATTTTAAATTTATGTTATATTTTCATTGTTGTTTTAATTTTAAAAGTCTTCAATTTTGTAATAAAATCATATCTGTGAGCGCCTGTCATTTTGATAAATACCTTTGTTGAATTGGTTGAATACACATAATCTTTCTCAAAGAACTTTTCACACATTTTCACACATTCACTAGCTGAGAGCAGCTTATATATTCCATTTAATAATAAACCTTTTGTAGAGAGTGACATTTTGCTTGAGTGCCACAAGGAGCCTGTTTGTATCAGAGTGAGGCTATGCTAAGGAGGACGAGTGTCTAGTCAATGTTCACAAAGAAATAATACCCCCGTCGCAGCAACCTGCATACTCAGCGAATTTCCAATTAATATATATGTCTTAATAACACATTAAGCCTCTTACCAGGATTCATAAGAAATATATTCATAAATAAGCGATATTTAAATAATTCATTATTCTCCATGCGAATAACATTAGGGATGAGTACGCAGGTTTGCTGCAACAAGGAACACAAAATAATATGTTTTCATGCAAATATCAGTAGAAATCATTTAAGTGAAGTCACAAACCAAGTTTCATCCATATACATTTATAAATAAGCAATATATAACATTTTTATTACTCTCCATAAGAATAACATGGGGACCGAGTACCTAGGTTTGCTGCTACGGGAACCATAGTCGAAAAATTGATTTTTTGTACAAACAACAACAAACCACAACCAGATAAAGCGATATACCAAGTTTCGTCAGTTTATGTTCATAAATAACCAAGATATAAAATTTTTCTTTTTCTCCATAAGAATAACATTGGACAACGTACTGCGTTTAGCACTTTCAATATCTCAGTAACCAATTGACGTAGAGCAATGATAAAAACACCAAATTGTTTGTTTTTCTAAGCTGAATTCAATGGTATAAATTAAAATTGTATTTAAATAATAATTACATGTGAAAACCCCAAAAAACTCATTTTTGGGGTACAAAATCCCCCAAAAACCCCCCTTAGGGTGGTGGGATTTGCCTGGTTTTCGAACTCGTTCAAATAAATGGTACTTTACATATTTGTACCAAATTTCATTAATATCGGACCTTTTTTACCAGAGTTATCGTGCTTACGGACACATATATATATAAATTTGAACGAATGGTGTTTTTGGCATCTGGGGACCTCAAAACGAAAAGTTATCATGGTCTCGGGCTTAAGTCTTACCATGAGACCTACGGTAATAGCTTCTTCCCTATAGGGGAAATTCGCTAAAAAGAGGGAGAGCCATTACAAGCTGCTGATTTGCACTGTAACCTGTGATACCGAGGAATATTACTATGTACTATCTAACCATAATATAGTAAAAATTAATTTGAGGCTTTCAGACTCTTTTAATAAACTCTGAAAACATTTTTTTTAGTTTAAGAAAATGAAAACTATAAATGTACTAATTATGATAGAATAAATTAACATTCATAGTAGGCCAGTAAAAATAGGATTTTGCCTGGAAATAATTCCCGGAAAGCTGGAAACCGGGAAAACATTTTGTTTTACATAGAAGTAACAAGGTTTGAAGTTTGTCCCATTTCTCCTATTGAGCTTCAGTCATAGGACCACAAAAACAAAAAAAATTTAAATTCAATTAATTAAAAATCCATCCACCCAACATGAAAAACTCGTCTTATAGGAATTGTAGAGCACAAAATTCTGTACCTATTGAGTACCTTGTGATAAAAATCCCAATAATAATAGGTGATAAACGGTAGGTCGAATGAAGTGTTTTTTTCTTAATCACTAAATACAACCATCCCTACGGGTTTTATTTTAATTTTGTTTCCTGATATTTGCAGCACTGCTCATGGTTATTTCATAGTTTAATTCACACAACCATTCTCTTCTAGTCATTACATGGTGTGTCTGAATACCGGTGTGATTGGTAACGAGAAATATACTGTCACCTTGCCTATGAAGAAGGAGTCATAAGTATGAAAAATGTCATTGGTGGTTTTTGCCATGTGAAATTCAAAAGAACCAATCGAGTAGCCCAATGAAAATCTTCACTTCATTGATAAAACTTTACTTATTCTCCATATGAATAACATGGGGGCCGAGTATGCAGGTTTGCTGCTACGGGGAAAACAAACAAAAAATCTTTTGTATAAATATCATATACCACAACTAGTTGAGGCCACATACCAAGTTTCATCAATATACATTCATAAATAATCGAGATATCAAATTTTATTTATTCTCCATAAGGATAACATTGGACAACGTACTGTGTTTAGCACTTTGAATATCTCTGCAACGGTTGGACATAGAACAACAATTAAAACACCAAAATGATTGTTTTGTATAGCTATACCTTATTGGCAAAAAAAAGTGAAGTTTTTAATAAAATTATCTGAGGAAAATCCAAAAACCTTTTCCCTTAAGATTAACATAGGAAATTTTATACACGATTTTTACTTTTCTCCAAAACCACTTAACCTAGGTTAATGACTTAAAATACTAAATTATTTGTTTTTTAAGCTCTATAAAATGGTCATTACCAAAATTGAGTGATTATAAGGGAAAAATTTCAAAAAACCTGATTTTTTGGGAAAATTTAAAACCCCCTTCCCATGGTCTGATCGATCTGGTTTTCAAACTTAGTCATAAATGTTACTTTCCACATTTGTGCCAAATTTCATCAAAATCGGACTTTTCTTTCAAAAGTTAGAGGTAACGGACACACACATATATATATATAGATATATATATGCATAAATATAAATTTGAACGAATAGTGTTTTTGGCTTCTAGGAACCTCAAAACAAAAAAATTATCATAGTATCGGGCTTAAGTCTTACCATGCCACTCACGGTAATAGCTTCTTCCCTATAGAGGAAATTCGCTAAAAGATTATGCAGTGAAATAAACAAACAATCTACATAAATTAAAATTTATTAAGGAATGTACAATACCAATTACTAATCCTACACTTGTTGCCTGGGAGGAGGGAGGTAGACAGGGTAGCTGGGGGATTGGTCGCCGGCATCCTCAGTGTCCAGAGGGTCAGGGGATCTGCCCCGGTGGACCGGAGGAGTCCTGTCCTCCAGCACAGGAGAGCCCAGGGTCCCTAGGGATTGCAGGGCATGAGTCAGGGTGGGGGAGTGCTGCTTGTTGTCTCGGGATGGAGGGTTCCACAGCAGATCCCAGGTGGGAGGGGAATATACCGGATGACTCCCTAGATCCCAGGTGGGTGGGGAATGATCCGGGTGTTTCCCCAGATCCCAAACCTTTGGTCCGGGAGTGGGAGGGTAGCTCTCATCTGCTCGGAGGCTGTTTTCTATCACAACCCTGAAAACATAATGCAAAGCAAAGCACATTACAATGAGGTTGAACTGCAGAGAGCAATAAAAGTAAACTAGTAGCCCGTCACAGCTTCGCTCGCGATCACAGTACAATATTATTTTTGAGATGTTAGTTACAATTATTATTAGAGCACCTCGGAAACCGAGCTTTGCTCAAGAAGCCAGCCAGTGTGTTCAACATGCCTACAGTACTTATATTCACGTTTCCTCTCCATATTTGCATTGCTTATTTTCTCATTTCTTATCATTTTGGACATGTCCGCTTTATATTCAATCTTCAGATTTAATGGTTCTCACAATTTATACATAACCTAATCATGTATATTTATTTAAAGATAAGTATACATTGGATCTAATCACTATTCTCACAAAAATCACATGATACTTTACCAATTGAGTGTTTCTATTAGAATTAAATGTTTGCTTTTAAACAGCTGGTACGATTCTTTTGTTTTTATTTACAAATCTTAACCATAACCCCAATGTTAGTTTTTTCAAATAATGTTCAATACAAAACTAAATTTTTGCAGGGATTAGGCCTGATTAGAACACATTTATCCATAAATTTGATAGTTCTAACATTTGGAACATTTGGAGAGCCCTAAAGTAAAGCATTTTTGGAGGCAAAGGTTGTATTCTGATGTAACTATCCTCCTGACAAATGTCTGCGCAATCAAACCAGTTACCTACTAACAGTGATGATTAAACTAAAATGTTAAAGGCCGACGGAACAGATAAGTCTATTTCTCTCTGATAGACCTGTTTCTTACTATAGTGCATTGCCTGCTGTCTTTCTGCCAAATCTTTGCTCAGTCGGTCTAGTAAGTATATGTTTAACATGGAAATGTTGACGGCCGTTAGGGCCGAGCCTCATTAAGCCCATCTCCTCTTTGAGATGGACCCATCTTCTTCCAAATATCAAGACGGCCGTTAGGGCCGAGCCTCATTAAGCCCATCTCCTCTTTGAGATGGACCCATCTTCTTCCAAATATCAAGACGGCCGTTAGGGCCGAGCCTCATTAAGCCCATCTCCTCTTTGAGATGGACCCATCTTCTTCCAAATATCAAGACGGCCGTTAGGGCCGAGCCTCATTAAGCCCATCTCCTCTTTGAGATGGACCCATCTTCTTCCAAATATCAAGACGGCCGTTAGGGCCGAGCCTCATTAAGCGCATCTTCTCTTTGAGATGGACCCATCTTCTTCCAATATCAAGACGGCCGTTAGGGCCAAGCCTCATTAAGCCCATCTCCTCTTTGAGATGGACCCATCTTCTTCCAAATATCAAGACGGCCGTTAGGGCCGAGCCTCATTAAGCCCATCTCCTCTTTGAGATGGACCCATCTTCTTCCAAATATCAAGACTGCCGTTAGGGCCGAGCCTCATTAAGCCCATCTTCTCTTTGAGATGGACCCATCTTCTTCCAAATATCTGCTCAATAACTCCTGTAGGTTGTTGTACTTATTGCTGGTGGACTTAAAAACTCATACAATATTTAATATTATAATCACAATGACACTAACTTAGATAAACTGAGCTTACAATGTTGCAAGGAATTACGTGTTCCGTAATGTTTATTTTCCGTGGTATTATTTTATACGGTTTAATATACACAGTAGTAGTAGTAGTACAGTAGTAGGTAGATCAGACGTGTTTTCTCTGTTCAAAAGATAGTGAGCTGACTAAATGCTCATTAGAACAAATATTGTGCATTCTGTAGTGAAAGGTTGTGTAACCTGAAACTTTAAGATCTACTTTGTAGCAGTGCCGGAAAAAGGGGCAAAGCCCTAATGTACAATGATTTAAAACAACCAAAGTCTCCTCCCTCATACAAAAATGGGCAAAGTGTTTTATTTCATTCAGTGCATTTCTTTTGTGAAACGCGTGGCTCACAAACAAACAGGCGGATAAACAAATTTTAACACAAACTTAAATATCTCCACTGCACACAACATGTCACTGCTCAAAGTGATGTAGAAAATAATCTTATTTATAATTTATATAGATAGATGAATTCCTTACTTGTAACATCTGGTATTGCTAATAATCTGTCAATAAATATATTAACAGCTGCAATTCAAATTCATTTTATTCCCCATGTTAATCTTATGGGCGAAAAACGATCTTTGGGCGGCCCGTGCCCTTCAGATTGAAAATATCGAAAAATGAAAACCTTTAGGCAAAACTACGAATCAGGATGAATATTTTGGTACCTTAATCGTTAAAATCGGTTCAGAAATAACGGATGAGTTCTCTTAACAAAAATCGGCTAAGCCCTAAATATTTTACACTACCCTTTCCCTCCACGGATTTGGTAGAATACAATCAATGCAATCAATTAGATCCTCATGTAACATCGCTAACTGTTCCCGAAGTGGTCTGTGGAGAGAAAGTGTAATTTATGACAAATGTCTGACGTACAAGCAGTCACACAGCTCATAGTTGGTGCAATCTGCTATCTGTAACACCTATAATAACAAAACTTGTTTTCCATGGATGTAGTTATAGTGGGGGGGGGGCAGTTGCCCCCAAAATAACTTTGAGAAAATATCATAATACATGAAAAGTCACGGTAGTCATGATTACTGATGTTTGCTCCGAACGTTTGTGGTGTTAAACCTAGTATAGTAAACCGAAATGTCCATTCTGTTGGACCTTTATCCCTACACGTTTTTTACTATACTTAAATAAATTAAAAATATGATGTTTATGAAGTCATCTTATAAAGGTACTAGCTGATGTACCCGTTCTTCGCACAGGGGTTTTCTTTACCCGTTCTTTAGTCAATGCAATTGCATTTTAGTTAGCTTGAAACAGCTGTTCTTGCTTCTGCTCTTTAAGCTGTCAAACGGAAGTATCCACGCAGCTGTTCGCAATACAATTTCAGAATGTTTACTTTATTCTGAAATGTAAACATTGAAAGTTAGGACGTTCACCGGGCGTAGCCCGAGGGGATTTTAAGGAAGTGAATAGGCCTATGTGTTGCATGGGTTCAAGATCTACCTTTGTGTAAAGTTTCAGCCCAGTCGGTTCAGTAGTTTTTGCCTTTACCCGGAACATCAGACAGACAGACAGAAACCACCTCTTTTTTATAATATTATAGATATATTAAGGAATTGATGTCTGCATAACTCAATTACGATTGGCATAAACTATAAATCATATGTGTGCCGGTGCCGGTCCCTCAGTTTGAAGATAAATTGTAAAGTGTAAAAGAAAAGAAACTCATAAAAACCCTCACACCTCACACTAACACCAAAGTCAATTTGTACAAGAATTATGGAGCAAATATTTTTCCAGAAATTATTTTTACATGATATGGACTTTTTACTTTTTTAACTCAAAATTATAATAATCATATTTTAATATAATAAAACACAAATGATCAAGTGTTTATTAACATAAGTTAATGACAGACAATGTCGTAATTTACTCATACAACATCCCTAAGTATTGGTTAAAACATCAAAAAAGGATTGTTGTTGAGTGACAAAACCAAAGTCTACCACTCTTCTCTTGACATTATCAGAGTAACCATTATCCCTCTGGTTATTTGTGGCTGCTGATGACACTACTATCCAAACCAGCTTATTAAAAGGCATTACCCTGGGCGAGCGGGTCTCCTAACTGGCAGTTAGGAGAGTTACATCAATTAACCCACCCAGCCCCAGGCAGTTCGAGTCGCTGGACAAACAACGATTGAGACGAATTCCAAGTTTTACTCTCGTTGATCGAGCCTCATTATCGTTTATTATGCAGTTCCGTCAAGGTTTTCCAATGTATTGCTGAGTTCTCCCTTGATGTTGGATAACAACTTTTCAAACTGTAAATCTGTTTTCCTATATTTTTCATTGTGTTCTTTACAGAGCCATCGCGTGGGCAGATCGCCCCGGGCACCACGGCAGGCAACATTAAATAATACAATTTATAAAAATTAAGTTACATGCAAATAACATATTTTTTTTAAGTTAGGTGTAGCAAGAGTTCTGAAGAATACGTTGCATGTATTTTTTGTACAAATAAATATCTAACACTAATAACTTAAATGTTCTATTTATTAGTTATCCCAAAATAATTATTTTCTCAAAATTGAGCAGCTGGATTTGCTTGTATACTGTTAATAATAATAGCCTAATGATGAACTCCACTGAGTAGTAGGCCCCATCTCTTTCCTTGTATTACCTCTACATCAATGTTGCATTTCCCATGCACACACTCGTTGCCGAGTGTTGACATTTTTATTCCACCCGACCTTGGGACACTGACTTCACAAGCCCCTACCACCCTACCTCCCATACCCCTCAAACCTCTCGCATCTACTTCCCACTGCCAGTCTATCTCATTGATACCGCATTGCGTTACGTAAATTGTGCCAGTGTCCAAAATACCAAAGAAGTTGTTGGGAGCTCAGCGGAAAAATATAAATAAAGTTGGTAAATTAGCTCGTGAAGTGTTACTGTCCAAAACAGTCCGGATTTATATAAGTTGTAGGCCCCCTAGGCGCAACCAGGGGTGCGGGACCTTACCGGTCAGGTCAGCAAGCTGGCGACCTGTTTTTGCTTGTTTGAGTGCCAAAACTAACTTACTTGTTATACACAACTTTGCAAACAAACTTCTAGACGCGAGGTGAGTTGGAACTTGTCTCAATTCAATTAAAAAATGGTAAATCACCACCTCCAAGTCGCGTTGCTCCTTATGCGTTTGACCCCATCTGTCTATATGTATTTGATAGTGTTGTTTGTTGTTGTTGTCGCGTCGCTCACTGTATGTTTGTGTTTGAATCCTTAAATCTAGGTTTAACATAGGGTGGGAGGTGGAATGAGTTGGTGGCTGACAGAATCTCGCCGGGCGCCAACAAACCATGCGACGGCCTTGGTTCTTTATCAATTTAAATATAAGTGGTGACTACCAGTTGTCACATATGTTCCTGTGTAACATTAAAGCTCCTAAACAAATGAGATACAAATTGTCCATAAAGGTAGCCAAAGTATTTGGGACAAACATAAAATAACAATAATAAAAACAATAGGTTGACACATGTATAGACTATTAGAACTGTGCATGGAACGTATCCAGCATGGTAAGGCGTGAGCCGCTACAGTACAAGATGCAGTACTGATAAAATGTATATGCCAGGAATAGGATTAGAACCCATGACATGGCCAATGCCATGGTTTCAGAGCGAGTCGCCTTGACCATTCCCAACGACTCACAAAAGCGTTTAACAATGTTATGGACAGATATGTTTACCAAGTAAAGGAAACCCTGAGTCTTATCTTCCCCTTCGTGGTGAGATGCGGCCATCTAAGGAAAATATTTTGGCATTTGCTGGAGTGAGATGAAAATCATTGTTTTAATCACAATTTATAAATTTCCTAGGTTGCCGCCCATTGGCTGTCAAAATTTCAATGTTATTCTTTTGAGTCTTGATTTTTGTAGGAATTTATCCTATCAGGAAGAAGCTATTTAGCGAATTTCCCCTATAGGGAAGAAGCTATTACCGTAGGTCTCATGGTAAGACTTAAGCCCGAGACCATGATAACTTTTCATTTTGAGGTCCCCAGATGCCAAAAACACAGTTGATGAATTCGTTCAAATTTTTACTTTCTCCCCTTATACATAGTACCTATATGGAGAAAGTATTGTTTTCGTCAAAATTTTTGAATTTGAGTTGCTAGTGGAAATATTCATTTAGATACTCCCTGAACCCAAATAAGTGATTTTTACGTGATGTCTGTGTGTGTGTCTGTCTGTCTGTATGGATGTGTACAGTGCTAGAGCCCTAACCAATGGTCCAATTATTATGAAATTTGGTATGTAGGTACTAATCCACAATATCTCCAGGTGTTTTTTTTTTTCATTTTAGCGAATTTCCCCTATAGGGAAGAAGCTATTACCGTAGTCGGCATGGTAAGACCTAGGCCCGGGACCATGATAACTTTTCGTTTTGAGGTCCCCAGACCCCAAAAACACCATTCGTTCGATACTGTATATATATATATATATATATATATATATATATATATATATATATATATGTGTCCGTGAGCACGATAACTCTCGTAAAAATTATCCGATTTCGATGAAACTTGGTATAAACGTGTAAAGCAACATTTATGACTTTAAGTTCGAAAACCAGCCAGATCGCTCTATCCGAAGGGGTATTTTGGGGGGGTTTTGTACCCCAAAAATGGGTTTTTCGAATTTTTTGTATATAATTTTGGAAATAATCAAATTTTAGTTTTTTCCATTGGATTCAGCTTAAAAAAACACACAATTTGGTATTTTGATCATTTCTCTACGTCAATTGGTTACCAAGATATTGAAAGTGCTAAACACAGTACGTTGTCTAATGTTATTCTTATGGAGGAAAATAAAAATTTTATATCTCGCTTATTTATGAACGTATACTGACGAAACTTGGTATACGGCTTCATCTGGTTGTGGACCATTGATATTTGCTCAAAAAATCAATTTTTTACCCAAGGCTCCCGTAGCAGCAAACCTGCGTACTCAGCCCCATGTTATTCTTATGGAGAATAAGTAACGTGTTATCTGCCTTCATTATGAAAATAAATTAATGAAATTTGGTATGTGGCTTTACCTACATGAGTTATATTGATATTTGTATAAAACCCCATTTTTTGTGTTTCTTGCTTCAGCAAACCTGCATACTCAGCCGCCATGTTATTCTTATGGAGAATAATTAAAATGTCATAAATCGTTTATTTATGAATGTATATTGATGAAACTTGGTATGTGGCTTTATGTGGTATTAAGATAAATATATATGCATTGGAAATTCGCTGAGTACGCAGGTTTGCTGCTACGGGGGTATTTTATTTTTAAGGGTAATGATTCCCCCAAAACCGCCAAAAATCATGAAAAATCAAGATTTCTCAAAAACAGCTCTAACGGTTTTAATTAAACTTTAGTCGTTTGTAGAACTTTAGTTTTCCAAAAAAATGACACCACCCGCATTTCTGTAAAAATTCGCGTTCAGAAATTAAAAGACTTAAAATATCAAAAATTCAGTTTTTTGATTTTTCATAAAAAAAACATATCTATAAAAAATATTACTATTCACCATTAAAAAGAGCTCAAAAAACTAAATAATTTAGTATCTTTAATTACTATTCTACTATTACTTGTTGCGGAGAAAATTTTAATTTTGCGGTAAATGCAGTACGTTGTCCAGTGTTATTCTTATGGGGAATACAAAAATTACTATTTCTCTCTTATTTACTGATCAATTTCGTTCAAACTTGATATGCTTGTCAAGTTAGCATTGACCAACAGAGTAAATTCGAAATATGTTGCCCCTTAATAACCCTAAGGGGAATAGGGGGGCATTTCCCCTCTTAAAACCATGTGTGTAACAATGGATCCTGTAGTGCCTCCAAAACAGGGATTGGGGTGGATATTTTTGAAAAAAACTTGTTTACAAGATTTTCTGGACATTCGACCGTGCTCTTATTCTATATTTAGTAAATAAAAAGTAATTTATTCATTAAAGTTGGGCTAAAAGGGAGAAAGTATGTGTCAGTTTCCTGATACCGTTTATTATATTTGTGTATATATATATATATATATATATATGTATATATATATGACCATAAGCACAATAATTCTCGTAAAAAAGGCCCGATCATGATGATATTTGGTACAAACGTGTAAAGTACCATTTATTTGATCGAGTTCGAAAACCAGACGAATCGCAGCATCCGAAGGGGGGGTTTGGGGGGGGGGTTTGTACCCCAAAAATGGGTTTTTTGGAGTTTCCACATGTCATTTTTATTTAAATCAAATTTAAATTTTTACCATTGTATTCAGCATAAAAAACAATTTGGTATTTCGATCATTGCTCTACGTCAATTGGTTACTGAGGTATTGAAGATACTAAATACTGTACGTTGTCTAATGTTATTGTTATGGAGAAAAATAAAAATGTTATATCTTGCTTATTTATGGACATAAACTGACGAAATTTGGTATATGGCTTCATCTGGTTGTGGTTTATTGTTGTTTGCACAAAAAAATTTTCGCTTAAGGTTCCCGTAGCAGCAAACCTAGGTACTCGGTCCCCATGTTATTCTTATGGAAAATAATTAAAATGTTATATGTCGCTTATTTATGAATTTATATGGATGAAACTTGGTATGTGACTTCACGTAGATGAGTTTTATTTATATTTACATAAAAAGCCATCTTTTGTGTTCCTTGTCGCAGCAAACCTGCGTACTCATCCCCAATGTTGTTCTTATGGAGAACCTAATATATATAATAAACGGTATCAGGAAACTGACACATATTTTCTTCCTTTTAGCCCAACTTCAATGAATAAATTACTTTTTATTTACTAAATATAGAATACAAAGCACGGTCGAATGTACAGAAAAATCTTATAAACAAGTTGTTTTCAAAAAACATCCACCCAAATCCCTGTTTTGGTGGCACTGCACAATTCATTGCTACACACGAGGTTTTAAGAAGGGAAATAAATGCCCCCTAATCCCCCCCCTTAGGATTATTAAGGGGCAACATATTTCGAATTTCCTCTGTTGGTCAATGCTATCTTGACAAGCATATATTGAACAAAATTGATCAGTAAATAAGAGAAAAATAGTAATTTTTGTTTTCCCCATAAGAATAACATTGGACAACGTACTTCGTTTACCGCAAAATAAAAATTACAATTTTTTCCGCAACCAGCAATCGTAGAATATAATTCAAAATACTAAATTGTTTAGTTCTTTAGCTCTTTTTAACGGTGAATAGTATTTTTTTGTATTTAGACCTATGTATTTTTAAAGAAAAAAGTTTCATATTTTAAGTCCTGTAATTTCTGAACCTAAATTTTTACAGAAATACGGGTGGTGTCATTTTGTTGTAAAACTAAAGCTATACAAACGACTAAAGTTTAATTAAAATCGTTAGAGCTGTTTTTGAGAAATTTTGATTTTTCATGTTTTTTGGCAGTTTTGGGGTATAATTACCCTTAAAAATAAAAAATTCCAAAAAATGAAAAATTACCTAGAGATATCGTGAATTAGTACCTACATACCAAATTTCATAAAAATCGGACCATTGGTTAGGGCTCTAGATCTGTACACATCCATACAGACAGACAGACAGACACACAGTCATCACGTTAAAATCACTTTTTTGGATTCAGGGAGCACCAAAACGAATATTTCCACTAACAACTCAAATTCGAAAATTTTGACGAAAACAATACTTTCTCCATAGACTATGTATAAGGGGGAGAAAGTAAAAATTAATGTTTCTACGTCTGTTCGTATGTTCGTCTGTCCGTTAGTATTTTATGCGCTGCCATACCGTTCATCCGATTGCTTTGAAATTTTTCATAGTAACACAGGTTAACCCTGGGAAGGTAACCATTAACCGAAGTCCAAGGACATTAGGGCTGTGCCCCACTGGACTTCAAAGTTTCAACGTTAATCTTATGGAAGAAAGATTTATTTTGATTTTATCAGATGATAGCTATAACTTAAACAGCTGTTTATCATTATGGAAATAAAAAACCTACTTGAATGGCAACTCTCATAAGGGAAATAAAAAAACTCCTTGAACGGTAACTCAAACTCTTTTTTCGATAGACGAGTGAGCATAGCGTACGAGCTCATATTGAAAATGAACGAGTATTTGACATAAAACAAATTCAATGCCTCTTCTGCGGCAGCAACGCGCCGGGTACCAGCTAGTAATTAATATTTTTAATTTCGCTTGATTGTGAATATATTTCTTATGAATCCTGTTAAGTGGCTTAATGTGTTATGTTATATATTCACTGATAATTCGCCGAGTATGCATCAGGTTTGCTGCGATGGTGGGATTTTATGACTTCCATGTTAAAATATAACAAAAGTCAATATTAATTCCTCGTTTACATATACACATCATCCATCACCTGTATCCCAGAGTGTCGGCCGTGTAGTGTACGATCTTGATGTTGCCATCGGGCTCGACCAGTCCGTAGCTGCCAGTGACAGTTCCGTTGGGGAGTCGCCGCTCTCGGCGGAACTGAACGTTGCGCGACAACGCATCCTCTATGTCGTACCCCCACGAGTAGGTGCCTGGACCCTATACAAACCGATTGGCCAGGGTAAATTAGTTTTATAACAGTATTTATTTAATTCTTTATGAATGAATATCTTTGGAAAAGATGGAAGCTAAATAAAAAATGATGTATGTGAAACTCCTTATACATTAAACTCTCTAAAGACCAGTTGAGTCTAGTGAAACAATGAATTAATTTGATGACCACCGTTTTTTGAGTCAAGGTTTGTTTTTAAGCCATATGTAATAACGTTTTTTGACTGCACTAATCACTGAACTTGTAATTGCTGTATTGACTATGTCAATTACAATATGTGTGTATTGTTAAAGGAAATAAATAAATTGTCTATTGTCTATTTGCTTGATGATCTTATCAAACCAAGAAGGCCAGAGTTTTTGCTAGAGGATATCTCATCAAGCAGGGGCGGATCTAGGAATTTGTTAGGGGGCGCACTTGAGTTATTTATGGACAACCTTTTTTGCTATAAATAAAATGAAAATGAAGATGTTTAGTGTACATGATAAGGGTTTAAAATAACCAATAACTGTACATACCTCAGCACCAGGCTAAGATCATGGGCCAAGTATCCCCTAAGGTCACGCACCACAGCACCGGCTTATTGTCTTAGGCCGCCCTAGGGGCGCACATCGCAACACCGGCCTAGTGTCTATTTGGGTTAAATTTGCAAATATTGAAAACAAAAACGAGTACCGCGACAGACAGCGTCACACAATTACCCATTAATTAAACATTTTCTGAGTCCCGGGGGGGGGGGGCGTGCACCGGCCGAGGGACTGGGTCGAGCATCCCTAAGGTAACGCACCACATCCCCAGCCCATTGCCTTTGGCTGCCGTAGGGACACACACCGCAGCACCGGCCTAAGGGCTTGGGCCGAGCTTTCCCTAAAGTCACGCACCACAGCACCGGACTAATGTCTTTGGCTGCCCTAGAGGCACACACCGCAGCACCGGCCTAGTGTCTTATAGGGTTAAATTTGCAAATATTGAAAACAAAAACGAGTACCGCGACAGACAGCGTCACACAATTACCCATTAATTAAACATTTTCTGAGCCCAAGGGGGGGGACGTGCACCCCCCACGCCCCCTGGCTGGATCCGCCACTATCATCAAGTGCCAATAATTTCTGGATTGTGGAATGTACAATAGTACGTGAGACGGAGAGTCATCAAAAGTTACATTTATACCCCAAAGGTAATTTTTTACGGTATATATTTGACCAAATAAATGAGTTAGTTCAGTTAAAATAATTGACACAGATGGACCAAATGAGTACTCTACAATATATTGTTGAAAGTCAATTTCTAAGTGGACCAACTACAAAAAATATTACCGCAGGTACTTTTAAATAACTTCTTAACTAGCATGATACGTGTTGCTATAATTATTTGTTGGTAAATATACTGAATAATAAATAATAATGAATAATGAATATTTTACTGTCTTCAACACAAAATACATGTTACAAACAACGTCAAGTTATACAATTCTTCTACAAATATTCAAATTACAATATCACTACTTTGAAGCTCTAAAAATTCATCAGCAGAATAAAATGGCGTTGAAAGTAGCCATTCAAACTGTCTTTTCTTAAATGAATTAAATGGAATGTCAAGAGCAGATTGTGGTAATTTTTTTTTACAGTTTAATTCCTATAATGACCTGGCTAGACTGAGTTTTGGACATTCTTCGATAAGGTACTCAATTTTTGACTGATTTCGTGTGGAGTTTGAGTGAATATTATTTCTTGAATTAAAACTACTCATATTTTTAAAGATAACATATAAAATTTAATCAAAAATGTATAAGTTGTAGACAGTCAGAATCTTCAGATTTTTAAAGAGAGGTTTGCAGTATGATTTCCATGATGAATTTGTGAGTATTCTAACAACTTTTTCTGAATCAAAAGGATATTGTGCTTTTTAGATGAATTTCCATAAAAAATAAGCCCGTATGTGATAATTTATTGAAAAAAATGCATACTATGAAGTGATGACATATTTTAATGGACCACATTTAATAATATCTTCAACAAAAACCAACCCGGGAGATTCATTTTGTTACGAGACCCACGTGAGGCCCCAGTTGAGAGTCGAATCAAGAGTTATCCCCAAGTACTTCACAGTTACTGTTTTTTATGAATACCAGGAGGTATTTTTTTAAAGTAAAAATGACTGGTTGTGTTTTTGTATCGTTTAAAAATCAATTATTTGCATGGAACCAATTGGCTGCTTCTTCTAGAGTAGATTCGGCTACCTTTTTGAGCTTAAAAACATCTGAATTCAGAGAAAATAAAACTGTGTCATATATATATATATATATATATATATATATATGCATCATAGTATATGCAATAATATATTGTGGTGTTCAAATAGTTACAAATAAATTAACCTGATCTATTTACTTCCGGTGGGATCAAAATCATAGCTTAAAATAACTGTATTTCTATGTTTGTTTAAATCATTTGGAAGTAATTCATAAAATGTAACTAATTGTTTACTCATTTTATTACCTAATTAAATGAATATGTAAATATCAAAACAATAATAAACCTTAAGAGGGAGCTCCAATCTTCTGTGTCTACCTTATTCTCACATATGGCCCATGTTCACTTTCAAAGCCCAACTCCCCTTAACAGATTATCCGAAATCGACAATTTATGATTAATTTTAAAGACCCTAAAAATACCTGGAAATTTCAGAGAGCATAATTTCGATGTTTCAAATAGTTTGTCTATAAAAAAACGGTAAATATTGAATATTTTGGTATTGGTTGAAAGATTATTAGGTAGGCCTACCTGTGATATCAAAATGTTGCACACAGAAATCGCTATGAATATTATGCTCTTTTAAACGTGACTAGAGCCCACCCTTAGGATGTAAGTTATAGTTATGCCATATTTCGTAATAAATATAAGATGGATCACCTGATCATCTTGTTCAAAGTAGTAGCCCCAGTCTGGTTGGACGATGGACGCCCCTTGCACAGCCAGGAACACGCCTACCAACACCTGCGGACAGCCACCTCAGTGGTGAAACTGATCTCTACAGCAGTGTTAAATCAAGACAAACCAAACATTCCAGACAGCAGGGAGAGAAAAGAACTAAGCCACACAGAAAATATATACCTACCGAAAACACATGCAAGAAAAATAGCCAGTAAGCAGCGTGTTCTATTTTAGCAGGATGCACCGATTCATAGCTTGATTATTTCTTACTGCATCTGTGTAAGAAACTCAGCAAGTTCTTCATCTAGGCCCACCATTGTGAGGTGAGTGTTTATAGGGTTTCTGTCACCTTTACTGAAATGGCCACATCAGAAAGTGTAGACAGGACTCAAACATACCTTGCCTAAAACATATTTGTCTTGCACGGTATTTTATTAGAGGTTTTGGTAAACGCTCATTAGTTAGTTAGAAAACCGCAAAAATAAATGTAGACAGATCATTCCTGTATACATTGCTGCCCCTATAGAGATTTTTATTATGAGGTGCAGCAGGACATGTGGGAATTGAAACCACGATACAAAATGTGCATTAAAGGTTACAAATTGCATCAGTCATTTTGAAACGGTTTTAGTTATATAAACGAAATTTATATACACTTACTTTATGTACCGAGTTTCACATCTATGCCAAATATCAAGTTTCTATGTTAATCGGGCTATACAAAAGTGACCTAAAACAGCTTTTGAATAGGTAATGCATTTGTTTAGTAAATAAAATATTAAATGCAACAAGATAGTACTGATATTTTAAACTTAGAATATTATCATTTGCGGTAACGAATTTTAAAACGTAATTTAAAATTTATTTGACCCTTTTATGAACAATTTTGAAGCACAATACAATAAAAAGGCTATTCACAGCTTTACATTGGGTTTTTACTACAAAATATGAACATGCACAAAAACCAGAGTACCGTAGTATAATCATGTGTTGAATTTTAAGATGATAAAACATAGTGAATACTCCACAAGCATACACATAAAAATTGTTTAGTCAACTTAAATTACGTATGATAAAGCTAGTTACCACCAAGGAAACTAAAAACGTGTTCAAACAAATAAAAAAAACACTACTTTCAATCTACTTTTTGCATACCAAACGTTCGAATCTGATCGGCAATCAAATTGAATGTTTAGATGGCAAATATTTGGACGATTGAAGAATAATTATGTGTTTGTCAGAAGCTCGAGGCCTTTTGGCGAACAGTTTTGGTGATATTAAATGGGGGAGGATCCGCGGAACAAACCTGTTATCAAACCTTTATCAAACTGGTTCTCTTCCCGTAACACGCTCCGCGGATGTTGAACCAATTAAAGATAAACACAGGTTCTCGCTCGGCGGATTAATTCAGCTTGATTCTCAGGAATCTTTATGTTAAGCCTATACGCTGACGCTAGCGATAAGCAAGGTAAATAGGTAATTTAGGTTAGTAGCTCAGAGTAGCAATCACACAAATGGTGTACCAATTTATAGGTTTGCTGCTTGGTGATATCGGTTAGACTTGAACAATTCCTTTTAAATTTCCTACATTTCCTGCCAAGAAAAATTTATGATAGTAAGTTGCATTCATTGGTTATCTAAATTAAAATTTACTTAAACTACTAATAAACATGTGTTGAAATAATCATCGGATAAAATTAAATCGTCATCTCTGTTAATGAAATAAGGGCCACATTATAAAGGGGTTTCAACCGTTTAGCCTATCGTAAATTGATTTAAGGCACTATATAATTAATTATCAATAACATATAATATGTGCCAAAAGACGAAAAATGTTTTTTGTTAGATAATTCTTGAATTATTTCATTGTTCCTCTGTCATGGGCAACATACGAAATCTCGTTCTAAGAAGTGGTGGTTTACGAATGGCTTACCACGTCTATAACATGGTCGGTGTGTTGTTTTAGATTCAGTTAAAGCGCTCTTTACTGAATCATCTTGGGCCTATCTTCAGATAAAATTCAAGAAGCCCCTTTTGTTTGTACTATGTTTTTCATTGATGTAGATAGATAGTAACTCTGACAAAGTAAACTGAAGTAAATATTTGGGAGGTCAACTATATTCCAAAATGAACGTGTGCATTTACTTAGGCTTAATATTACTCAAGTTAAAACGCTATAGGTATTTAACAGTATTCTGTGAATTTACTACCGAAATACACTGTAATGACTGTTATTAATTTGTTCCCATCTATGTGGTGACAACCATATAGAATCTAGAACTAAGAAGAATATTAGCCTTGTAAAAAATGAAGCTTGAGTTCGTGCCTTAAGATCATCAGAATAACAGGTTCTCGACATTTTATATTTTTAAATTAAAATTTGTACCATATTAAACTTATTATATTCATCTTAGACTTTTTTTAAATATTCATCTTAGTTACTATAGATTTTTATGTTGAAACCTTTAGTAAGAATCAACTACCTTTTTTCAAGACAAGATTATTCAGCTCCTCAAAATGATTAATAAATAGCTTCTGCACAATAAAATGCATTTTATCTTAAGTTAATTCATGCTAGACCAAATACGTGAGATAAAGTAGATGTAAAAGAGGAGGACCTACCTGAAGAGGAATCCACATGGCGTGGTCGCTGGGCCCCAACTGCCCGCGGCCGCGGCTCAAAATAAACAACTCGGAGCTTGGGGCAGCAGCGCCGCCACCTGAAAAAGGTCAACTTAGTGAGAAACAACTGAGCGAAAAAACTTGGATTTTGTGCTCCAGGGAATGAACATTTATGATTGCCATTATTCAGATTTGTTTACATTATTGGATTTCTGAGTATATAACAGAAGAGGCATTTTTAAACGTTTTAGTTGTGGCGACAGTAGGCAAGATAAATGCAAATGCTCTTTCTTTACTGACGCTAGCACGTATTCTTCCAATCTCCTAAAATCTTTTTTTCAATTGTCTGGATGGAAAAAGTGCTCCGGCCTACGCTTTGTATCAATATTTTGTTAGTTTCTTAACTATCTAAAATAATAACTATAAACATAAACTTCAGGAGTAACAACATTTGTGTCAGCATACAAAAATATGTAATGTTAAATTAATAAAGTTAAATTTATTCCAAAATTTCCTTCACTTTACTCCTATCAAAATTTACAAATAAAATATTTCCTTATAGACGAGTATAAAGACAACTATTTACTATAACGCACACTATTGCCACATTCCTCAGGTGAAGTAGGGACTGTAGCTAGTGTATAATAGCACAGCGTTTGTAATGTTTAACAAAACACAACTGGACACTAATTAAATATACATAGTTTTCTATGACGCCTCTCTATTCGCCGCCAATGAATGTCGCCACTTAACACTCTAGTCTACTAATGAGATGTGTCACGCACTCATCAAAATCGTTGGAAGCACTAAGAGCATAACGAGTTATGGGAAGAAAAAGATGACATTTTAAATTTATCGTATATAAACTAATTTTGTAAATGTCATCATATGCATTCAAACACGTAAGCACACCCTAACTTAGGAAAGAAAAGAAAAGGTAGCTTCTGAAAAATAAACATACATTTTCGTTGAGTACTTAAGGGACCCACGTGAGACGTTCCTATTATAACTTGACATAATTTCTCTAAAATAAAATTTAATGACGACTTTCATCTAATTTTGGCTCCAAAATGTTTCCATACGCATTTTAAATTAGTTGACTGTGATAGCTACATAATTATAAACATATATTTGACAATATAATTTCAACAAAACCACACCCACAATTAATAAAACTTATCACTTTTTAGAAAACTTATAATGATTGCCTCGTTTACCAACCTAACAGAAAAACAACTGATATTTTTACACCGACGAATTGATCCGTTGGATATGGTTGATCATCTATACAACATTGCCCCGTAAGATGAAACTTTATAAGCCTAAGGGACAGAGGCTTGAAAGTGAGTGTTTTTCAAACCCCCAAAAGGTAAATCTAGGGTAAAAGCTCTTGGATTGGTACCACACTTGTACACAAAATAATGGTTTTACAGGTCGAAAACGGCTGAACCAAAATCAAGAAATACTCTAAATATTATAGATAGATATAGGTTCTTATGCTTAAAGCTTAACTTAGTAATCACGTTAATAATAGCCTACTTAAAATAAAAATGTACAAACATATAATATTAATATATAAAAACTACTATTGTACATAAAACGCCCTCCACAGGGAAACTTAACACATTTCAACAGCTAGTTCACCGTATTCGTTCCAAAGAACAGAACTCCAAATTGTACCCACCGATTCCAATCCTGCGAGCACAACTGCGACGGGACGAGACCGGAGCCGAATCGCCTAGTAATAACAATAAGCGGGGGCTGGAGACCGACCGCGTGGGATTATCGCTGCTGAACAAAGCGATCTTTTAATGAGAGCGCGGTTGACCGGTCACGACTGGTGTTAAGTATCCGACGATCGCCCTTGCCTTGGGACCGGGAAATCGGCGTGAAAACGGCGGACCTTCCTAGCGTTTCGTAATAGCGCATCCATCCAGTTACGAGCTAAAAGTTTTACGTAATGTTGATGTGAGTTATGGCAGATAGTTATTTTTCAGTATACTTGTTGTATCGAGCATCAAGAATCAAGGCACACATAAACATTTCTGACATATCCAGTTGCGGTGCCCCGAAAATGCATATCTCCCAAAAGCATTACTCCGAATATGCATATCTCCGAAAGGCAGTACTCCAAAAATGCACTACTCCGAAAGCAAAGTTTCGAGAATGGATTCGAAGTTTTGCATTTCGGAGCAATACAACCAAATTTTCGGATTGCTCTCATCCAGTTGTCAGAATTGTTACATAGTAACAACAGGAGTTTGTGAACACATAGGAACTGTCTGTAAAATAGTCCTGGATGAATTGGATTCTGTTGATCAATTCTGTTGATTGGATTTTGTATATCCCTCCGCCCTTCCAAAGTCTGCGAAAGCATAATAATGTAAACGCTCAGGAGTGAAACAGCTGTATGCGTTACATTCCGTGGTGATCTCAAGAGCCGCTCCACTCACACGACATTTCGCGAAACAGCTGTATGCGTTACATTCCGTGGTGATCTCAAGAGCCGCTCCACTCACGCGACATTTCGCGAAACAGCTGTATGCGTTACATTCCGTGGTGATCTCAAGAGCCGCTCCACTCACGCGACATTTCGCGAAACAGCTGTATGCGTTACATTCCGTGGTGATCTCAAGAGCCGCTCCACTCACGCGACATTTCGCGAAACAGCTGTATGCGTTACATTCCGTGGTGATCTCAAGAGCCGCTCCACTCACGCGACATTTCGCGAAACAGCTGTATGCGTTACATTCCGTGGTGATCTCAAGAGCCGCTCCACTCACACGACATTTCGCGAAACAGCTGTATGCGTTACATTCCGTGGTGATCTCAAGAGCCGCTCCACTCACCGCATTTCGCGAAACAGCTGTATGCGTTACATTCCGTGGTGATCTCAAGAGCCGCTCCACTCACGCGACATTTTGTGAAACAGCTGTATGCGTTACATTCCGTGGTGATCTCAAGAGCCGCTCCACTCACGCGACATTTCGTGAAACAGCTGTATGCGTTACATTCCGTGGTGATCTCAAGAGCCGCTCCACTCACGCGACATTTCGCGAAACAGCTGTATGCGTTACATTCCGTGGTGATCTCAAGAGCCGCTCCACTCACGCGACATTTCGTGAAACAGCTGTATGCGTTACATTCCGTGGTGATCTCAAGAGCCGCTCCACTCACGCGACATTTCGCGAAACAACTGTATGCGTTACATTCCGTGGTGATCTCAAGAGCCGCTCCACTCACGCGACATTTCGCGAAACAGCTGTATGCGTTACATTCCGTGGTGATCTCAAGAGCCGCTCCACTCACGCGACATTTCGGGAAACAGCTGTATGCGTTACATTCCGTGGTGATCTCAAGAGCCGCTCCACTCACGCGACATTTCGCGAAACAGCTGTATGCGTTACATTCCGTGGTGACCTCAAGAGCCGCTCCACTCACGCGACATTTCACGAAACAGCTGTATGCGTTACATTCCGTGGTGATCTCAAGAGCCGCTCCACTCACGCGACATTTCGCGAAACAGCTGTATGCGTTACATTCCGTGGTGATCTCAAGAGCCGCTCCACTCACGCGACATTTCGTGAAACAGCTGTATGCGTTACATTCCGTGGTGATCTCAAGAGCCGCTCCACTCACGCGACATTTCGCGAAACAGCTGTATGCGTTACATTCCGTGGTGATCTCAAGAGCCGCTCCACTCACGCGACATTTCGTGAAACAGCTGTATGTGTTACATTCCGTGGTGATCTCAAGAGCCGCTCCACTCACGCGACATTTCGTGAAACAGCTGTATGCGTTACATTCCGTGGTGATCTCAAGAGCCGCTCCCACTCACGCGACATTTCGCGAAACAGCTGTATGCGTTACATTCCGTGGTGATCTCAAGAGCCGCTCCACTCACGCGACATTTCGCCTTTCTCTGCTTCTCCCATGAGGCAATGATAAATTTAAACCTCAATGGATTATCATAAATGATTTATGGTTCATTTTAAAGGGGGGGGGGGGTACCTAATAATTTCAGTGAGTAGAATTGTGACGCCACAAAAAGTTCACCCACAAAAAATTGTTTTTCATTTGTACTGAACGATTGTTTGTGATATAAAAATTGTGCTAACTGAAATCGTTAGTTGTATTTTTTCTCTTTAAGGTAAGCAATAATTCATTGAAGCTTTGGCAAAATAAAATTGGAAGGCTGTTGAGCGAAGCCCAAAGACAACTAGTATTCTAAGTGCGAGATGTAACATCTGTCCAATATTGCCAATTACCAAAATAATTAAGGAAACTGGCCAAATAGAACGGCTAGAAGGACTAAGTTTTTGATGATATTTTTTATCCTGTATAGTAAAAAAACCCTAGAATACAGTCCACCTGTTTTATTTCTGATCAGTTTCATTTACCTACTGTATCCTTATAAAAGTTTTCACGTAGGATTCCCTCAATTAATTAAACTTTTTTTTAAATATGTAAAGCCTTCCCTCATATGTAAATAACAGTTACACAAAATAATTATATTCGAATATGTGCCGTCGTGTTTTTCTTTTGTTCTATCGTTACCTATGCCATATGCATTGTATTTTTCCTGACCTACTACCTACGTTTATGGTTCTCTAATTGAGCTCTTTTCACGATTTCTTCTCAGCTTTGGTTGGATTGCGACACAGAAAAACGATCTCCTGTATGCCATTGTGACCGACTAGCTACGTGTATCTGCGATTGTGACCAACTAGCTACGACGTGTATCTGCGATTGTGACCAACTAGCTACGACGTGTATCTATGATTGTGACCAACCAGCTTCGACGTACATCTGTGATTGTGACCAACTAGCTACGACGTGTATCTATGATTGTGACCAATTAGCTACGACGTGTATCTGTGATTGTGACCAACCAGCTTCGACGTGTATCTGTGATTGTGCCCAACTAGCTACGACGTGTATCTGTGATTGTGACCAACTAGCTACGACGTGTATCTGTGATTGTGACCAACTAGCTACGACGTGTATCTATGATTGTGACCAACTAGCTACGACGTGTATCTATGATTGTGACCAATTAGCTACGACGTGTATCTATGATTGTGACCAACTAGCTACGACGTGTATCTATGATTGTGACCAACCAGCTTCGACGTACATCTGTGATTGTGACCAACTAGCTACGACGTGTATCTATGATTGTGACCAATTAGCTACGACGTGTATCTATGATTGTGACCAACCAGCTTCGACGTACATCTGTGATTGTGACCAACTAGCTACGACGTGTATCTATGATTGTGACCAATTAGCTACGACGTGTATCTATGATTGTGACCAACCAGCTTCGACGTACATCTGTGATTGTGACCAACTAGCTACGACGTGTATCTATGATTGTGACCAATTAGCTACGACGTGTATCTATGATTGTGACCAACCAGCTTCGACGTACATCTGTGATTGTGACCAACTAGCTACGACGTGTATCTATGATTGTGACCAACTAGCTACGACGTGTATCTATGATTGTGACCAACTAGCTACGACGTGTATCTGTGATTGTGACCAATTAGCTACGACGTGTATCTATGATTGTGACCAACCAGCTTCGACGTACATCTGTGATTGTGACCAACTAGCTACGACGTGTATCTATGATTGTGACCAATTAGCTACGACGTGTATCTGTGATTGTGACCAACTAGCTACGACGTGTATCTGTGATTGTGACCAACTAGCTACGACGTGTATCTGTGATTGTGACCAATTAGCTAC
This sequence comes from Allygus modestus, assembly GCA_963675035.1. Lineage (NCBI taxonomy): Eukaryota > Metazoa > Arthropoda > Insecta > Hemiptera > Cicadellidae > Allygus > Allygus modestus. Next base: position 139,221,423 of record OY776117.1, read on the forward strand.
GACGTGTATCTATGATTGTGACCAACTAGCTACGACGTGTATCTGTGATTGTGACCAACTAGCTACGACGTGTATCTATGATTGTGACCAATTAGCTACGACGTGTATCTATGATTGTGACCAACTAGCTACGACGTGTATCTATGATTGTGACCAACCAGCTTCGACGTACATCTGTGATTGTGACCAACTAGCTACGACGTGTATCTATGATTGTGACCAATTAGCTACGACGTGTATCTATGATTGTGACCAACCAGCTTCGACGTACATCTGTGATTGTGACCAACTAGCTACGACGTGTATCTATGATTGTGACCAATTAGCTACGACGTGTATCTATGATTGTGACCAACCAGCTTCGACGTACATCTGTGATTGTGACCAACTAGCTACGACGTGTATCTATGATTGTGACCAATTAGCTACGACGTGTATCTATGATTGTGACCAACCAGCTTCGACGTACATCTGTGATTGTGACCAACTAGCTACGACGTGTATCTATGATTGTGACCAACTAGCTACGACGTGTATCAGTGATTGTGACCAACTAGCTACGACGTGTATCTATGATTGTGACCAACCAGCTTCGACGTACATCTGTGATTGTGACCAACTAGCTACGACGTGTATCTATGATTGTGACCAACTAGCTACGACGTGTATCTGTGATTGTGACCAATTAGCTACGACGTGTATCTATGATTGTGACCAACCAGCTTCGACGTACATCTGTGATTGTGACCAACTAGCTACGACGTGTATCTATGATTGTGACCAACTAGCTACGACGTGTAGCTGTGATTGTGACCAATTAGCTACGACGTGTATCTATGATTGTGACCAACCAGCTTCGACGTACATCTGTGATTGTGACCAACTAGCTACGACGTGTATCTATGATTGTGACCAACTAGCTACGACGTGTATCTGTGATTGTGACCAATTAGCTACGACGTGTATCTATGATTGTGACCAACCAGCTTCGACGTACATCTGTGATTGTGACCAACTAGCTACGACGTGTATCTATGATTGTGACCAATTAGCTACGACGTGTATCTATGATTGTGACCAACCAGCTTCGACGTACATCTGTGATTGTGACCAACTAGCTACAACGTGTATCTATGATTGTGACCAATTAGCTACGACGTGTATCTGTGATTGTGACCAACTAGCTACGACGTGTATCTATGATTGTGACCAACCAGCTTCGACGTACATCTATGATTGTTACCAACTAGCTACGACGTGTATCTATGATTGTAGCCAACTAGCTACGACGTGTATCTGTGATTGTGACCAACTAGCTACGACGTGTATCTGTTATTGTGACCAACTAGCTACGACGTGTATCTGTGATTGTGACCAACTAGCTACGACGTGTATCTATGATTGTGACCAACTAGCTACGACGTGTATCTGTGATTGTGACCAACTAGCTACGACGTGTATCTGTGATTGTGGCCAACTGGCTACGACAACTTTTATTATGTTCTACGCTTTCGTCGCACCGGATGCCAGATTCTGAAACGCCGAAATTTCGATTTTCTTTTGATGGCATATGCCCGCATTATAGTTGGGCCTCTGAATAACGAACCTTCTCACAGAACTTTTGCACGGTGTATGCTACAAACGGTGTGTGAGTTGGATGGATATTTATTAGTCCCGGTAGTCCCGCCACCGCTTGGTGGTCACTTTTCCAATAAAATACAGGCTACAGTCTTACACCATTTTTGTTGCATATCTCGTGCAAAAGGACTAGGTGGAGATTCAGTGGTCCAACTTTAATTTATTGAATACCATTTAGTTAACGATGAGCAGGAAGTTTTTAACAGACACAACATGAGTTAAGGGACAGTTTGGTGTTTTTTTGGTTTTTTTTTACTACGACAACCAGCTCTTTACCAGCAGCTTCAGGTTCAAGACTTGTATTTAGTTCTCGGTCAGATCAGGCAGGCTTGATGACCAGAACTCATTAAATCTCGAAGGCCGATGTGAGGACGGCGCGGCGACTCATCTATCGCGGAACATTACCGGAGTCCCTAGTTGCGTTGCAGCCATTCGCGCCGTGATGAGACTGGACGTTATGGAATTGCTAATCAACCGTGAGAGAGAGAGAGAGAGAGAGAGAGGGAGGGAGAGGGAGTATATGTGTGTGTGTGTGTGTGAGTGTGTGTCCAAGGTCGGTCAGGTATCGTCCACATTTGCTCGACAAATTATGTGACATCTGTTTCAGGATCTGCCCACCTGCCCGCGAACCAGTTTTAAGAGTCACTTGTGTCGTGGACGAACCCGACAATAATTTATCCCAGAATCGTTGTCGAGATCTGAATAATCTTTTGTGTAAAGAATTTTGATTTATGTCTTTGTCTTCCAGGGTAAATAGTGAATTTGATTTGCATAGAAGAAAGATTACAGTTGATGTTGTACCTTCAATAAAACTATTTGTATAGATATTCTTTTAAATAACTTATCAATACAAAATTGATTTAATCTAGTTTAGGACCACTTTCATAATCAGCGTAATTTGAATGGATGACTAATGTTTTTGTTTAGTACTCGTTTAAATTAGCTTGTTCTGATGATTGCAAATTTATATTCACTCGGTAGGGTTAGTGTTTTTGCATGATAACACGTAATTTGCATTTTAATTGCACGTTTGCGACTCGTCAGCGGCATAGTGGTTGTCTAGTGCAAGGCACAAAATCTACAAGAGGTATTGGCAAAAACAAACCGAGTTGGCGAATTCAGCTTCAAACCTCCCGCGCATGTAGATTCCAAATTGCAACCTTCATAGCAACCACAAATAGCCAAGTAGCAAATTGAAGAGTGTAGGGTAAATGTACCGTTATAGGTAATATCTCCAAATTTTCAATAAATAAATATTTGTAACCAGTATAAAACGCAAATAAAATGTCATCTTTCATAACGACAACTAATAAAAATAACAGAATGATTGGTGGATATCGTAGAGCAAGGTTTACAAGAATTATTGTCTTTATTCCAACAAAATCCGTTTTGAATTTTCATACCTTATCGAATGTATTTTTAAATTTATTATTTGTTCTGACTCTCCCCTAATCTCAAATAAGTCGTTAATCAACAGTGAAATTTACTTTGTTTATACAACGAACCCGTATTGTCTTGAATATACTTGTCAGCTCGTACTGCCCTCTAATTCTTATTCCTAATTAAATTCTTTGATTCTGTAATTTTGGCACTTTTAAATGACCGTACGTCTGACCACCGAGCCATTGTGATACGCCATGTTTGGTAATTATTATTTGTTTAATCATTTTAAAAATTGTTGTAATGGCCTAGACAAGCAGGCCCTTCTTTGACTATTTTATAATCAAATTGAAAATATTATCAATCTCTCTGAACAAATATAACTCGTTTTAAAATATATTTCCTAAAATTAATGTAAAAAATAATGACATACAACTTAGCTGCAAGTTGAAACTTTAACGTAAAAATAACAAGATTTTCGATAGCTTAGAGTTTACGTTACCATGGTAACTAAAAAATCAAATAGGTATATAACATTTCAAGAAAATTCAAAATATTCATATTACTTATACAAATATATAATTATGTTCAGTATGAACTAGATATATAAAATCGCTGTTGACCTGTGTTGAAATCGTTTGTCTGAAGCCCGATGAGAAACTGTTGTTACCGGTGAGATGTAATTTGTCGCTTTCAATTTTGATAGAACTATTTTAAAATGTTGATAAGCAAGGAAAGTATTAACTAGTTTAGAAAAACATGATATGGGGGAATTACATCCTCTTAATGATGTCATCATGAAGTTTATAACAGAAATTATCAACAAAATTTCTGTACCTCGCCCTCAAAGAAGTCTAAATAGCCTGATTTAAATATGCCTCAAGACTTGTGTCATATTTGTATAGAAACTGCATATTTTTGGAAATCACGGTCTATAACGGTCTAAACAATTTTTGGTAATATCCTAGAGGCAACAAATAATATTCTATGGTCAGACACCGGACTCTCGCGGACTAAAATAACACGCTCTAACAGTGGTCATGCAGACCACCGTCAAATGCAGCGTTTATATCCCATATAGGCTAAGGCAGAATTCAACTGCGTACTTGCGGTGGTATCTTATTTCCATATTGCCTACCCTAAAGAAATTAAATGCGCTTAAAGCAAAACTCGTTAATTGGTCAATACTTCCGGTTGAATAGTAATTTCACCGTCTGCTTCTGCGAAAGTAAGAACTCTCCCGTAAAAACTATTGGTTTGGTACTATGTCAAAGTCAAAGGAAGTAAACTTGCAGAGAAGTATCAAAATTGCGAGACATATTATTATTTAACCATTTGGGAGTTGCAAAAACAGCTAACCACATGTATTACATAATCAATCTATTACGCACAAAGTAAAAAAGGTCACATGAAAAGGCAGCAAACTGCAACTAACTGTCCGCAGATTGATAATACATAGCGCGCTCGTTTTAGACACTGATTGTCTTCGTTGGCCGTTACTTTTGGGTACAGTCAACGAGAGGCAATTTTTCGGTAGGTCTAGAATATTGTGATTTGTATTAACTACGTGCTCTAAGGTAAGCTAAAACTATTTTTTTAGATCGGACTAACCCAATAATCTCAAGCATGGACCTCTCGCTAGATTAAAGGTTAGCGTCTTGGACTTCCGTTCGAGTGGGTTCGATTTCCGTGATGTCCATACAAGTTGAAGGGTTTGGACGAATTTCCCTTAAAATCATTTCTGCTCTTAACGAAATGCATCTGTAGTTAATATACAAAAAAGGTTTAAGCGATACGAAATGATTATTCACTCGACGTCTTTTACAGGGCAAACCCCTCGATTTATGGATGGAAAGGAGTTGCCCAGGAGGAAACCTAGGTCGAGGTGCGGGCCGAGGCCGCGGTCCGAGCTCTCTCGGTTGTCCTCGGTCGCCAACATCCCCGTGGACGAGGTCGCGACGCTGTTCCGCTGCGGAAAGTGCCTGACGACCCCCATCAAGCCGCCGGTCTACACCTGCAGGAGCGGCCACCTCAACTGCGGAAGCTGCTACCGCAAGCTAAGCAGAGGTGAGGGAAAACATCCAACATGTGGTTTAGCTATTTTAGTAGGGAAGGTTTGCAATGCTAAGCCAAACGTCCTGTCTACAGAAAAGAAAGATGAGAAATAAAGAGTTGTGATGGGATTTTGATTTGACGATGTTGGTGATACGATATCTTACCTTTCTGTTGAATTAAACAAGAAAGCCCTTCAGAATCCCAGCTTGTGAAAGTGGTTCTTACAGGGATTTTTAAAGGCTAGTTTGTCACTACTGAATTATTTCTTATTGTTGATTTAGGGAAAAAGTCCTTAAGGAACAAGTCTATTTGTTTAGGGGACTTCAATAAACGTGTTGACACTACCTAATCTTGTATTCTTCTAAACGAATAAAAGACAGCCACTATATAGTAGGTGTTGCGACAATCGGGTACAGCGACAATCGGGTACATGCGACATTCGGCTACAAGACCGGTTGACGAGGGCTAGACGTGGGGGCCATAATAACTTGTCCAGCGACAATGAGTACTATATTCCCATGCCCTTGAATAGATTAAAGTACTGGGAGGACCGAGCATTGCTCAGTAAATCGCCATTATCTTAGCCTGAAATGTAATGATTGTTTTAATTGTATTTTAAACAAAACTAGAAGAACGTCGTAGCTACACTCGCGATGACAATGTTATGTTTGATACGTTAGCTCCATTTTTTCAAGCACCTGGGGACCGAGCTTTGCTCGAAAAGCCAGTCAGTTTGCTCAGAAATCACGCAGTTATTCTCTTCAAGACACGGCTCGCGCGATCCTCTGTTTTAACGTGTTTTTAGCGAATTTCCCTTATAGAGAATTAGCGAATTTCCCCTATAGAGAAGAAGCTATTACCGTAGTCGGCATGGTAAGACCTAGGCCCGGGACCATGATAACTTTTCGTTTTGAGGTCCCCAGACCCCAAAAACACCATTCGTTCGATACTGTATATATATATATATATATATCTATATATCTATATATATATATATATATATATATATATATATATATATATATATGTGTCCGTGAGCACGATAACTCTTGTAAAAATTATCCGATTTTGATGAAATTTGGTATACACGTGTAAAGCAACATTTATGACTTTAAGTTCGAAAACCAGCCAAATCGCTCTATCCAAAGGGGTATTTTGGGGGGGTTTTGTACCCCAAAAATGGGTTTTTTGAATTTTTTATATATAATTTTGGAAATAGTCAAATTTTAGTTTTTACCATTGGATTTAGCTTAAAAAAATACACAATTTGGTATTTTGATCATTTCTCTACGTTAGTTGGTTACCGAGATATTGAAAGTGCTAAACACAGTACGTTGTCTAATGTTATTCTTATGGAGGAAAAGGAAAATTTTATATCTCGCTTATTTATGAACGTATACTGACGAAACTTGGTATACGGCTTCATCTGGTTGTGGACCATTGATATTTGCTCAAAAAAACATTTTTTTACCAAAGGCTCCCTTAGCAGCAAACCTGCGCACTCAGCCCCATGTTATTCTTATGGAGAATAAGTAACGTGTTATCTCCCTTAATTATGAAAATAAATTAATGAAATTTGGTATGTGGCTTTACCTAAATGAGTTATATTGCTATTTGTATAAAACCCCATTTTTTGTGTTCCTTCCTTCAGCAAACCTGCATACTCAGCCGCCATGTTATTCTTATGGAGAATAATTAAAATGTCATAAATCGTTTATTTATGAATGTATAATGATAAAACTTGGTATGTGGCTTTATGTGGTGTTAAGATACATATATATATGCATTGGAAATTCGCTGAGTACGCAGGTTTGCTGCTACGGGGGTATTTGTGGAATAGAGTGCTCCCTTGCAAGTACAGTCTTTCAAGGTGCATTTCCAGGGCTAAAACACTTTTGTTACTGAGTTAATGCAATCTCTATACCTTCCACTATAGCAGCTCATTTTCAAATTCAAGTAATATATACATCAAATCATTGAACGACAATTTCCTCAGAATCCTTTGTAATTGCTAACTGAATTATTTTGACGGTATCCTACATGGAAATATTTTGCACATGTAGAGGAGGAAAAGGCAGACCATATCTTATAGCCACGCGAAATGAAGAGATTGTTAAAGGTAAGCGTTAACTATTCCACTGTTTATACACAAAACTTCTGGCGAGGAGAAAAATCGATTAATTGGCTAATATGTTTGTTTTTCCATGGCATTAATAACCTTTACAGTAACTTAAATTATTCCATCTTAGTCACACCGCCCCTCGCGTCAATGGTTGAAATTTTCTAAATCATTTTCCAATAACATCTAGGCCTTCAAATAACAGATTCGGAAATACCGTCCATACGAAACTATCAAACCAAACGTAATGGTATGTAATCGACAGCTGTAATATCAATAAAATAAAATAAAAATGGCTTTAGCCAATTGAAAGTATGCAAGGTCGGTGACTCCAATGAATTGGAGTGGGGGAAGCCCCCTCGTTACTATCTCCATTTATTTTAAAAAATATCTTAAACAAGATCACCGTCGAAATAATTCAGTTTGGTCATATTTATTTGAGCACGCAGTCTCATAGTAAATGGTTTTAAAGATAACATTTTCAGTGAATTGTCAATTGTTTATGGTTTGTACCAAAATCCCAGAGATTTTCTTCGTGCATCTATTTTAAAAATAGTATATTTCATAACAAGAGTGGAAAGTGGCCGTTTCCGGGCCGAGATCGAGTTTACGCACGAGGCTTTAGCCGAGCGCGGAATTTTGATCAAGGCACGGAATAACACTTTCTACTCGAGTTATGAACGATATTTTCCATCACACTGTAGTTAATTAATAATAATAATAATTAATTAAATATATAAGTGTTTAAGAAATAGCCTGTAGGTGCTCAATTGATTTCCGCAGTACAATGAAAACAGTGATACTGTTTACACAGTTGATTAAGTTATTGAGAACAGCTGATTTATGATAAATAAATATACTCTTAGCGCTACTAGCGCTACTTGTGTCAGGAACTAACACTAGTGTGGAAAATCAACAGCTGATCTTCTCACTCTAGAACGGGAAAACGTTATTTTCTGCACTCGCAGCTGATGTTGAAAACAGCTGTTTTCCGTACAGTGTGATGACAAAAAATGCAAAGTTAGAGTGTATTTTTTAATATATCGTGAAATACGCGTTTTGCTGATCAAAGGAAGATTCAGAGAAAATAAATACAACTTAAAACATAACTTTGAATGTAGGCTAAGTTGTACTTTTAGAATTACAACTTCCGATGAATCGTTGAACTTTTGGTGAGTCGTTGGCGTAGTGGGCAACTCCGGAACCATGGCTGTCAAATCTCAGTCCTGGCATGTCAATTTTATCAGTTTTGTACGACTCGAACTGTAACGGTTCATCCCTTCCTTTGCTCAATATTTTCCACGCAGAGATGCATTATCTGTGTGGATGGACAAAGTAAGGCAAAAAGAAAAAAGGGGAAAAAAGAATATACTGATTGAAAGTAAATTTAAATTGAATGAAAGGTTCATGACCCCTCGGTGGCTCTGCATGATAGTTATACTTGTCTTGGACGTCTCCCCAGACTGCTACAAGTGCAAGGAGCCGCTGCTGTGTCGCAACCAGGTTCTAGAGGACGTGATGAGGAGTCTGCCCATCCAGACGTGCGCCGCGCTCTCCGACTGCAGTGCGCCGCTCCGGGAGTCCAGAAGCGAGCAGAGCCTCCAGCTGAGCCTGCAGGACCCCTCGCTCCTGGAGAAGCTGGAGTTGGCCCGCAAACAGGCCGAGCTCCAGGACAAGGCGAGACCGGAGGGGAAGATGTCCAGGGGGTCGTGTCGGACTGAGCTGAAGAGTTGCACGATCAGCGACAGCAGCATCGCCAGCTTGGACAACATCCAGATCAAGGCTTCTGCCAGGTAATAGTATTTGAAGTCTATTAGTTCAGCTATATTTCTTTGGATATGCGAATTAGCAAAGCGGCATAGCTCTATCGTTCGTAACGGCTTAGTCTGTAAGCACGATCTCAATCTTAATAAAAGATTTTATGTGTTTAAATTCCACTAAGGTTTTAAGTAGATCAAGTGAATCCAGTTGCTCGAATTGTAGCAAAGATTTTCTCCCCTTTTGGGATTATCCAGCTCAGATGCGGTTCTAGTGGTTTAAATTGCTATGCCATTCCAGATATTAGCTTGAAACAACTGTCCTTGCTTCTTTACTCTGTTTTGTTAGTACTGTATATCAACTGCTGTTAAATGCCCAATGAAATGAATTTATATTCTTCCATAAAAGTTAATTGGAACTTTAAAAGCCCAGGGGCAACACCTCGATGGTAGGTGTTTTTCGCGAACCCCCAAAAGGCGCTTATTTGTTAAGAGGTTTCAAATAACAAATAAACTAACATTTAAGATCTAGCAGTTTTACTGATAATTGTTTCGCTTACAAAAATCGACTTATTGTAATATAATGACGAGCTTACCCAGTTTGATCGAATTCGGGGAGTTGGCTTTTCCAGACGTTAGTTTGAAACACCTTTTCTTGCTTATCAACTATGTTTTTTTTAGTACCAACCGATGTTTTTTAAATTAAATTGACCTACTTTTTACTTTAAAATTAATATCGACCCTTTAGAAGCCTAGGGGCGAAGCCCTGAAAGTGAATCTTTTCCAAACCCCCAAAAGGCACATCTAGACTTAAAAGTCTTTCAAATAACACACAATCATTCAACACCAAATAATTTTGCCAATAGCGTTGTCACAAAAATCGCCTTCTTCTTTTATGGTTAGGCAAGAGGCAGTTTAGATGCTCACAGCTTTCTTGTGTTCCGCGCCAGGCCGACGACCTGCCCGTTCCCCTGCGGCCGCACAGTGACCTGCTCGGGGCTCGTGCCTCACTTCGAGTTCCACCATCCCCACGTGCTGCTGTCCAAGATCAACAAGAACTGCGATATCGAAATCAAAATCCCTTACGATGACATCAAGTACACTGATGAAGACGAGGGTCGATGTATCATCTTCTTCGTGGTCAAGATTGACGACAGGGAGGATGACGGTGAAGATTTCAGGTTTGAAGTTGATTAAACACTATTCTAAGTTAATGAAATAAGTGAGAACCAGAACTATCGAACAAGTGATAAGATTAGTCTGGGAAGATTAGTTGCACTTAAGATGAGTATAAAGTTTAGTATAGGTTTAATGTAAAAAAGTAAATATTTACAAAAATACTACAAAGTTTAGATAGTTGTTAACGTGTGATATAATCATGACTTGAGAGCAAATGGGCAGATAGTGAACCCGGAGCTATATGAAGCACACTCCATTTTTCATAGGTCTAAGTATAGTTTGTTGTATGAACAGTTAATGGTGGTTGTATAATTGAGTGAGGATGGTTATTGAGCATAAGTATATCAAGAGTGGATATCGCGTATCAATGATATTGCTGTGCCGGGGGGTGAGGCTGCGCTGTTGTCTATGACAGTTTTGACATTACTGCTACACCACCAACTTCTAAAAACAACTACTCCAGTTTATACAAATCTGACCTAATTTCCCCCTCGTAACCCAAGGTTTTCTTGAACACAGAAAGCAGCAGCTTATTTATTTCAGCTAACGCGCTACCTTCTCTATTGAAAGGATTGTTCGTATATACACGTTGTTGGCTTATGTTAATATTAACCATCTTCATTCAACGGTAGTTTAACGTGGTAAGCCTTTGAGTTTAATATAACTAGTGGTCTGATCTGGGGTAAAAAGTGAAGCCTACATGGTCGACCACCATTTTCATCACGTAACCTCAATTCCTCTCTTCACTAGTTAAATGTTTGTCATCTGACTGTCATATAACTCGTGAAGAGAGAGGACTTGGTTGGTTACCATGTTATTGCCATGGGAGCAGAGAGACAATGTTGGTCGACCATGGGGGCTACACTTTTTCCTCTAGATATGTTAACCTCGTTGAGTAAGGATATTAAACGCCCACTACACACAACCCGATCGTTTGTTCGTTCCTCAGCAAGTCAGCTGACCTCCTGCGAGTGACGCGCAGCTCCCAGGAGATGCTACGGCGCGGCTACTACGTGGCGCTGCTGTCCGCGGGACGCCTTCCCGGGGCTCTGGGCGCCGACTCCTGGTTCCTCGCCGTCTGGGCCTCCGCCCTCTACGACTTCGCACCCATCACCTGCACGCTGCGCGCCTCAGACACGGACGGCACTCACTGCTTCTCCTTCAGAGGTCGGTGATTTGACCGTTCACTAGCTAGTTGCCTAGTTATTTTATAACTTGAATCTCTTACATTAATGGTTAGCCTTAAACAATTTTGGGTCTAATAACTAATCCTTCCTATACTCTAATATGAGTAAGGTTTGCTTGCTTGCTTGCGTGCTTGCTTGCTTGCGACACGGATCTCAAAAACGGCTCCAACGATTTCCTTCAAATGTTCGAAATAATTAATTTCTGGGATAAAAATTAGTTCTAGACAGGCCTCATCCCTAGGAAAAATCAAATAATGTAAAAAAACTAAAATGAAAAGTTAAAAAAATTAACATTGGGCTTATGGAGTTTCAAATCAAAACAAAAGAATTGTAACAGCTGTTCATAATCAACCAGGGAACTGTCAAAGTAATTAATACTCATGTTGTTTATGATTATTAACATGGGTTTCCTGAGAGCAGAGATTAAAAGATTTGAGTTAAGATTACATATATAGAGTAGTAAAATAAATCAAAGGGACATTGAGCTATACATAACAACTGGAGGGACCTTAAAAATGTATAAAAGAGGCAAATGAATAATACAAATCTGATTATCAGTAGAGGGGGGAGTGGTGAAATATTACTCCGTCATCTAAACAAACTGACTGGCCTTCCCCCGAGCAAAGCTCGGCCCCCCAGGTACTGAAATCATTAATTAGTAATTACAATAGTTAAACTGGTGGAAAACCTTCGATTTTCAAGTTAGTTTTCCAGCAAAATCTTAGTTTTCCTAATTTGACGATTTTTCAATTCGATTTCCGAGTCCTAAAAACAGCTATTATTAATGTGTTATCAAACCCCTTATACTCCTATACTCTTTAAACCATAAATAAATAAAATTACTATACTCTTTAATCCTTTACCTAATAGCTCAATGGCGAATAACAACATTGATAACTTCACCTAATAAATAGCGGCCCCAATGGTCTATTAATGGTTTCGTTTAACAAATGATATCCAGTACGTACAAAGCTACACGCCAAACATGGGTAATTGTCGCCATATTGAGGACACTCCAGTCATGACTTTTGGTGATTCTACATGCTTCCCCCATAAGGACAACGTTAACTTTCAAAGCCGGTTCATCCTCAACGGATTATACGATTTTTTTATTATAGTTCATTTTAAAGAACAATAAAACCTAGCGATTCCAGTGAGCAATATTTCGATATCACAAATAATAATCGTTCAAACAATTCTAACAAATATAGAATATTTACGATTTTTTTCTATGGGTGAACTATTTGTAACATCGACATTTTTCTCAATGAAATCACTAGCTATATTTTCGCCCTTTAAAATTAACCATTCGTCGATTTCGGATAATCCGTTGAGGAGGGGCGGACTTTGAAAGTTAACATTAGTCTTGGGAGAAGCAGGTAGACACAGATGACTGGTACCCCCTCTTAACACGACAAAGTACAAATAGTACGACATTTTTCCATCACTCCCGATCTCTAGGTTCAACAATTAAAACTGTTGTTGCAGGACCCCCCACGTCACTCCACAAGGACCAGCGTCCAGGCCAGGTGTACCAGAGGGGCGAGTGCCTGACAGTTCCTCCGGTGCTGCTGCGCAACCTCCACGACCGGGGCCACCACCTGGACCTCACCATCAACTTCCACTCCGACCTGCCCTTCCCCTTCGTGCCTCCAGCCGCCACCGCCCCGTGGATCCCCGACACCCAGGGACTAATACTCTGACCACAAATCCCTCGTTTTGTACAAATATTCTCCGTCAATAAATTGTTTACATTTCTCACTATATTTACTTTTTCACTTTCAGTTGAATGACTAATTCATACAAACTGTTTAAAACATACATTTGGTTTTGTTTTTGTGTATACGCAGTTGAATGCCACCTCACAACCCGATTGTTCGCTCCTCAGCAAGTCAGCGGACCTCCTACCTCCTACGAAATGCTACGCCAGTGGCATATTTTTAACGTTCTGATAGCGAACGGTCCAAACCCTGGTCTTATTACTGTCTAAGGTCAACGTGTTCTTTGAAAGCATCATTAATTAATAGCCCAATGACAAATGGCAGTTGGGTCCAGTTTCGAACCATCTCAAAATTTTGCGATTTTGATCAGGATCGATCTGGCTTGACATTTGACATTTTGATCGATTTTGAGCAACTTTTCCTCTTGTGTGATTCTATTGTGCAATAGAAATATTGTGTAACTAAAACCATTCGCAAAATTTTTTTAATTCATCAATTCATTTATGGTTCGTTAATTGCATAGGAATTTAGTGGTCACAAAACCTAATATATACTGAAAATGTATATTTAATGTTACCACTGTAATCCAGACACGGAAAATCCAGATCGTTTTTTATGAGTGATAAAAATAATACACTCATGAGTATGCCATTTATGTATGGTTGTTTCTAAAACCATATAGGTTTTTCTATCTGGTTTCTGTATGGTTATTGAGTAAGGGTTTTCTGAGGGGGTATAGGTTTCAAGAAAAACTTTCAAAGTGGCCGGAAATACAGAACAAATTATATATTTTACACTTTATTATGTTTTTTTATATTTAAAGAAGTTTCAGAAATTACTATTATTTATTGATTGAAAAAGTGAATAAATAGTAAAACAATGTGGTGTTGATTTGACTCGTACGGAAAAAAATTTAAGTATATGCATTGATGACCGGAAGTATATGCATGCTACGGAAGTTGTTAAAAGGCAGTGCTAGTTTTGATAAGAAAAAATCCCAACAAAGGCTTGAACATTTTTCCTTAAATTATGCCTCTTCGAAAAAATGTAGATACCAACGAATAGACTACTGAAAACTACAATGCACATCTTAAAAATATGATGACGTAGCTTAGGAATTCGTTCTTTAGACTGTTTTAATTCTGAATTGGCGGGTTTTAACATATTTAATTTAATAAAGTACGTTTTCATAAAAAGTATATTTTTATTTTACGGGCCATAACAAATGAAGTTAATTGACAAAGTCTTCATCAAACTATACACATTTTAAAACATAGACTTAATATATGTTTAACACGGTATAGTTTAAAAAGTTAAAAATAAATAAAAAGCCTGGTTTAACTCCCTAGATGGTGTAACTATCTTAATGCTTAATGCGTCCGACATAGTAGGGAGTGCAATATTTAATATGCGCAATTCTTCGGTTTGATATACTATTTGTTTAAATTTTTATATATGTAGGCGTTGTTCGTTTTAGGCAGTATCTTATTTTTGCTGCAAAAATTGTCCGATTGTGTTGAAATTTGTTAAAAACGTGCAAGTAATATCTATGACTTTAAGTTTGAAAACCAGAAATATTGCATTATCAAAAGGGATTTTGAGTATATTTCCTGCCCCAATTTAATTTAATTTTTTTAACAATATAGCCAATTTTAAAATGTAAACTACTGTGATTTGTAATATATATATAATTTATAAATTAAGTCCATAAGAAGTCCTCTAACTAGTGACCATACTAATGTCACTGAATGCCAATAGACCGATCGTAAATCATTTCTGTAATTATAAAGCTCTAAAAGCTTATGCCTGCAAACACAGAGGCTATCGAAAGTTGGGGAAGATATATACACCCCCAATCTCCAAAATTCAAATAGAGCCCTGACGGATGCTTCCCGCTACAATAAGTCAATCATGTCTACTCTTAATTTTATCCCCTTTTTTTGTCAAATCTCTAGTAGACATATTTCCATTCATCATCGGACCTACGCGGTTCCCTGCCATTAATGTAATATACAGTAACAGTTGGATCATTTCGCAACACTGAACCATTCTTACGTCATCGATACGTCATCGAGCAGTAGCTAGTTCAAGGGCCTCCCATGCACACCTCGGTGACATCTCAGGCCGCAGTCATGACGTCATGGCCACGTGGCCACTTGACTTTATGACTTGCACTCGAGTTTATCCGCTTTATTTACTACCACTTTCCCGCGGCATGTGTCGGGAAAGTCCAAGCAGTTGTGGCACTGTCATTACGAACAATATCGCGAGTGGCTCTCGTCACTGACCTTTGTCATTGAGACGTCTCTAAAGAATTCTCCCCATTAAATGAGAATTAATTTTGTTTGAATAATGTATATAAAGAATCATGAGCTTCTTTAGGCGACGGTGGTTATAAAGTTAAAAATTGAATACGGTGGCTTTATAATCTGCAACGTTAAGCTCCATTTGAATAACCATAGAAACCATTTATTTTTGTCATTAGATATCTTTCGAATAATAAAACTGTTGTTGAATAAAATGTAGAGCTAACTGACTAAGCTAACGGTGAACGGGATTAAAAAAAAAACTACATAATATTAACATGCGAACTTTTCAGGCTATTGTTTTTTAATCATTATTGGTGATGTTGATTTCATGTTGTTGAATAACATGTTGCGGACATTTGCCATAACTGATCTTGTAAAACAAGTTTTGCGACGTTTTGGACCCTGGAATCTTATCCCGTCTTTAGGTGCTGGTATGGCCTACCACCCCGCTTTGAAAGCTAATTGGGTGGATCGCTTTGGCAAATCTTAATCTTAATGCCTTATTTGAGCAACATCCAGCCATTATTACATAATTTAAAACGAGATTCGAGCAAATCGGGTTGATAAAACGGCTTAACGGTCTGCATTTAGGTTTCATATCCACTATTTTTTTAATTAATAAGGATGCTTTTTCGTACTCCATAGACTAGTTTAGGTGAATAAACAAACGATTTCAATATCTGTATATTTTTAATCGATGTTGTTCCTTACGGTATTGAAATAAAGTTGTGAAAAACATTAAAACTTGGAGACTTGTGTTGCAAATTGATACATAGTTATACATAAATACTAACACGTCTTCTCTGGAACTCAAAATTAAACCTAATTAATTCGGTCGGAAAAGACTGATAAGATCACTTTCTTTTGCCACATCCATAACAAACCACTAAACTCCCGGGTAATGCCCCACGCCGATGGAAGAAAGCCCCACTGCCCGGTACATATCCCACACTATCTTCCTCTCTCTCTTATCACATCCTCCTTATCACTGCCGCCAGTTCCGCCTACTAGGTTTGCCGCCACATGCGAGCCCCGACTTTCCCGCCCTCTTGTGTCACCGCCCCTGATCTTCCGCCCGTAACGTGTAGAGCACACGAGTACACGTGTTGCTTAATCGTATGTTGTAACACAGTGAATAACACATTGCTGAATAAATTGCCCAAGAAGAATACCATAGTGAATTGCTAGTCACCTCTGAGTTAACCAGCCGCGTACAGTACAGTTAACCACATTAGCGAAGTGCTAACACACTAAACAGTAGGCAACATTGTGTCAGGAAACTGATTACTACTTATTGCCAGTGAAACCCCAATCAGTTCCAACCGTTTAGCTGGTTCCTTTATAAAAATTTAACTCAGGTTTTCTAGAGTCACACTCAAACAAACAAACATAATGGCATCGGATTTCAGTGTGGTACCAAGATGTGATACACGTTATTGGGAGGTAGTTTTAAGCAAATTAAAATACGTACCTTCCTTTGTAGATTATAAAGTAAGAATTTATGAAGTTTTTGAATATTCAAGTATTGATAGTCCAGATTGTTCATGATTAATAAGGAAAGTTAAGTTGTAAGACTACAGCGATTATCTGTAAATATTATGTTACATCTTATACTAAAATTTGACTGTGAAAAATATTTCTAGTCTTAAGAGAAACTACAACATTACACATTGTTTTTCAACCATATATACGATCTTTTGAAAACTTTAAAAAATAAAAACCATTAGGCCTATTATAACTTTGTCAAATTTTCCCGTGACTATTAACAGGTCTCAACGAGAAAAGTAGGAAATAATGAACAAAAGAAATGATTTGCAATTTTCCCACCATTATTCTCGCTAACATCGGTTTCTCCGGCTCCAAATTACAATCGGGCGACTTTCTGATGATGCCACTCTGGATGCACCTTGGACACACGCACAGTGGCGCGCTCTAGAAATGGAAAGTGTTTCGAGACAATACGAATGTTAAATAGGCCCAAACAACGCCAAGTCCAGTAATTAGCTGGGGAAAGCGGTGCAGTGGGAAGACGCGCGGACACACGGACACAATAAAGTGGTTTACTGCGAGGCCGTTGTGTAACTCTCGTCACCGGTCGTTGACAAGTTGGCTGAGGCGACGGGTAACCGGCACTCTCCCTCAGAGATCACATCCAGAGGTCCAGAGGTCCAGAGGTCCGCGGACCGAGGTACAGGTCTGGTGTTAAAACTGAGTAAATTATCTCGTGGGACATACACAACAAAAACAACCACGTCACCAACTTATGTTTACACTTAGTGTCCAACACAAATAGAAATACGAAAAAGATAGGTTTAACATATAGGTTTAAAAAAGTCATGTAATCGTTGTAAATTTAATGTGCTTCATCTCGGTTCCCGTGAAGGTTCCATGACTTACCCTTACTGGGTACGCTGACATTCGGGTACAATACCGTTAGAAGACACAGATATATCATTAAGGCAGAGACTGAAGGACTTTGGTAATGTTGATCCTGGAGGAAGTCCCCGGCCTCTCCCTGCTTCTCCCATAAGGCCAATGTACCCAAAGCCCATCGCACCTCGATGGATTATCCAAAATCGTCCAGTTATAGTTCATTTTAAAGAACAAAAACATCCCAGCGATTTCCGAGGGCATAATTTAGATATCATAAACAGTTCACCCGTAACAAAATCGAAAATATATAATTTTTAAAAAATTGTATTCAAGAATAATTGTTTGTGATCTCGACTCTTAGCTCAATGAAATTGATACACATTATTATTTGTACTTTCTCCCCTTATACATAGTATATGGAGATATTATTGTTTTCGTCAAAATTTTCGAATTTGAGTTGTTAGTGGAAATATTCGTTTTAGTGCTCCCTGAACCCAAAAAAGTGGTTTATACGTGATGTCTGTCTGGATGTGTATAGAGCTAGAGCCCTAACCAATGGTCCGATTTTTATGAAATTTTGTATGCATGTACTAATCCACGATATCTCCAGGCATTTTTTTCATTTTTGATTTTTAAGGGTAATTATCCTCCCAAAACCGCCAAAAACATGAAAAATCAAAATTTTACAAAAACGGCTCTAACAATTTTGATTAAACTTCATTCGTTTGTGGAGCTTTAGTTTTCCAACAAAATGACACCACCCACATTTCTGTAAAAATTCGCGTTCATAAATTAAAAGACTTAAAATATCAAAAAATTCAGTTTTTGATTTTTCATTAAAAAACATATATATATAAAATATTACTATTCACCATTAAAAAGAGCTCAAAAAACTAAATAATTTAGTATCTTTAATTACTATTCTACAATTACTTGTTGCGGAGAAAATTTAAATTTAAATTTTGCGGTAAATGCAGTACTTTGTCCAGAGTTATTCTTATGGGGAATACAAAAATACTATTTCTCTCTTATTTACTGATCAATTTCTTTCTAACTTGATATGCTTGCCAAGTTAGCATTGGCCAACAGAGGGAATTCAAAATATATTGCCCCTTAATAACCCTGGGGGCATTTCCCCTCTTTAAACAACGTGTGTAGCAATGGATTCTGTAGTGCCTCCAAAACAGGGATTTGGGTGGATGTTTTTGAAAACAACTTGTTTACAAGATTTTCTGTACATTCGACCGTGCTTTGTATTCTATATATTTAGTAAATAATAAGTTTTTTACTCATTAATGTTGGGCTAAAAGGGGGAAAGTATGTGTCAGATTCCTGATAGGTACCGTTTATTTAATGAGCCATACATCAACGATATCGGATAATCCGTGGAGGGGGGATGGGCTTTGAAAGTTAACATTGGCCTTATTATCAGCAAGAAACAACATATGTTTTTTTCTGAAACAGAGACTGAAACATCAGCATTAGCAGAGTATACTTTTGTAAAATTATTTTGATGTAAAAATATACTTCTCAGGATAAATTAAACATAGT
This sequence comes from Allygus modestus, assembly GCA_963675035.1. Taxonomy (NCBI): domain Eukaryota; kingdom Metazoa; phylum Arthropoda; class Insecta; order Hemiptera; family Cicadellidae; genus Allygus; species Allygus modestus. Next base: position 139,240,692 of record OY776117.1, read on the forward strand.
GTTTAATAGATATATAAGTATGTTACAAAAGTCAGGGATTGTATAAGTAACACGAATTTGCTAGTCAATGGATAAGTTGCTCCTCGACGTAACTTTCATTCGTTTGGTCTTCAAAACAGTAATTTCTTTTTACTACATTCCCCGTGCAGGAGATAATTACGTTTCCACTTTCTTCCACTTTCAAGGCAAGTCGGCATTGTTTCATTGTAAGAGTTTTGATTGATCCCTCTGTTAGTTTACGTCCTCTTCAGTGATTCATTGCCATCGAGAGTAAAGCCGCCACTTCGGGTCCCTCCGCGTCTTTCTCCCGTTCTTTTAGAATAAATATTTTGAAACTGCGAAAAAAATATTGGCGTGGTAACTTAACTTTTGTTATTTACTCTGTGTGGTTAACAAATATGTATCCGAACTATAAATAGTTATTTATATATATATATTAATACGCTAGGGTTTTTTTTATTCACAGACATAACTCGATAACAGCTGGACGGATTGTAACGTTTGAGGTGCCTTTTTTACTTTTTTTTATCAACGGCAGAGCCTTTTACTTTCTCCCCTTATACATAGTATATGGAGAAAGTATTTTTTTCGTCAAAATTTTCGAATTTGAGTTGTTAGTGGAAATATTTGTTTTGGTGCTCCCTGAACCCAAAAAAGTGGTTTTTACGTGATGTCTGTCTGTATGTGTGTGTGTGTGTGTGTGTGTGTGTGTGTGTGTGTGTGTGTGTGTGTGTGTTAGTTTTCCAACAAAATGACACTACCTGCATTCCTGTAAAAATTCGGGTTCAGAAATTACAGGACTTAAAACATCAAAAATTCAGTTTTTTTTTGATTTTTCATAAAAAGACATAAATATAAAAAAATACTATTCACCATTAAAACGAGCTCAAAAAACTAAATAATTTAGTATTTTGAATTACTATTCTACGATTGCTGGTTTCGGAGAAAATTGAAATTTTCATTTTGCGGTAAACGCAGTACGTTGTCCAATGTTATTCTTATGGGGAATACAAAAATTACTATTTATCTCTTATTTACTGATAAATTTCATTCAAACTTGATATGTTTGTCAATTTAGCATTGACCAACAGAGGAAATTCGAAATATGTTGCCCCTTAATAACCCTGGGGGGAATAGGGGGCATTTCTCCTCTTAAAACCACGAGTGTAGCAATGGATTCTGTAGTGCCTCCAAAGCAGGGATTTGGGTGGATGTTTTTTTAAAACAACTTGTTTACAAGATTTTCTGTACATTCGACCGTGCTTTGTATTCTATATTTAGTACATAAAAAGTTATTTATTCGTTAAAGTTAGGCTAAAAGGGAGAAAGTATGTGTCAGTTTCCTGATACCGTTTATTTTTACATGTGATACAAATTCATCTTACAGGACTACAAATATTTACACAACAATCAAACAAACAATGGTATTTGAAAGCTAATTCATTACAATTTATAGGATGACTAGATTATTAAGACATAATATATTATTATTTAATGAATAACTTAAATACAAGTGAATCATTAGGTGATCAAAATTGTATCAGTGTACTAAACATAATATACAGAATATGAATACATCGAATCCTGAGTTTTGATCGTACAGAAAAACAAGATATATATAACAAAATACAAGACTTGATGAGATTGATTTGGTTTCAGGGGAGGGGTTTGTAGGATCTTCGTGGGGTGAAGAGCAGACGTCATCTGCCCTTGGTGGAATGTGAATATTAAAGGTATTTTACGTTGATTTGCCAATACGTCTCCGAATTTTAAGAAAGGGCACACGGTAAAGGGCTGAATTTTTGGAACAGTAGCCCTATCCGACGGCGGAAGGCTAAACTAGGTACTGATTGAAAGCAATGTATACCTTATAAAGTACGTTATCCGCATTGTTCTCAGATGTTATCTTCAGTTTGAATATCAGATGTTATGTTATGTTTGTTTTCAACTGAAGTAACCTTTTGTTGGGTACAAAATTGCTCGGACTCAAGCAACAAGACAGTGTTATAATCTGCTAGAGCAAACTTTCATTATTTTTCGTAATTATTTAGTTTTTGACGTAGCAAGCTATTACATTATTGACACGCTGAGCTATTACTTATGATTAGCTTGTCATTAATCAACTAGTTCATTAATTTTATTACGTAAGAATTATTATATCAAGTCTATATATTTCCTAAGAATGATTCAGGGCCGTTTTCCCCTAAGAGCGCAAGAGCCAAGCCCAAGGGGGCCCCAGGCTACGAAAGGAGGACCCCGGGAGTAAACTGCGAGGCAATATTTTAATTTTGTTCTGAAACCAATTTATTCTTTCTTATGACTATTTCATTTTATTATGAACCATTGTGGTATAAGTACTTGGGGCTTTGTTCAAAAGAAAGTCACGTATTGATACTTAATCACGAGAGTGTGACTTTGAGAGCTCACTGGTTGTTATCGATCAGTTGTTAAGTTATTTAAATAACGTAAACCAACGAGGTTAAGTACATCTAGAGGCCTCGTCTCGTGTAAAAAAGTGAAGCCTACATGGCCGATCGCCAACTCTGCTCCCATGGCAACCAACGTGGTAACCAAACAAATCCTCTCTTCACGAGTTATATGACAAACATTTAACTTGTGAAGATAGGATTTGATTGGTTACCTGAGGAAAATGGAGGTCGACCATGTAGGCTTCAATTTTTTAACCGAGTCGAGGCCTCTAGGTATATTTATCTCGCTGAAATAAACTCATCATCACGAACAATGAATGCTACGCAAAGACAGCGGTTAAGATTATTTTGATACGATTTTGTTTTTTCCATAAGCCAAATCGTACAATTTTTAATCATCAAATAAGTTTTCCATTACAATTTGAATCGCTTTACTTTATTCTGGAACAAAGTACAATTATTATTTGTACATAACCACCGTGATTTATTACTACGTATTCAAACCTAAGTAGTGATGATAGGAGCTTTTGCATATTATTAAATACAGTATATTAAATATTATTGTTCTCGAAAAGACAGTTAAAATGTATTAAAACTGTAAATAGTTTACGCCTTGAAGTTCATGAAAAATACCAAAATCTATTGTTTTTGTTAAGCTAATCTCTAGTTATTAGTTTTGTCAATTTCAGAGGGTACACGTAATACAAATTTACTTCAACTATATTTATATTACTCTGTTTACATAATTAGAAAACATTTATTTTTTACGACTTTATTCGATTAATTTTTTTAATTAATTTATAGCCCAATATATAGGTAATCTGAGAGAGGATCAGCTTACATTAAATCCGGAAAAAATATTTGTTATCGGATTGTTTGGTATAGATCGGGGGTTGTAAAACTAAGTTTGCGACCTCGAAAGCCATGGGGAGAACTTTTGGTAGGTGAAAACCCTCATATTTTGCGCACTTTTCCAGTTTTCTTCTTGTATGCCCTAAACGACACCTCGTACAGAAATTTTTATACTTGCTGAATTTCAAGTAAATAATATTTACTATGAAATGCACTGGTCAAAGTTTTTATTACTACACTTGGTTCGTATTCCAAAGAACTTTGAAATTTGATGATGGATTTCAAAATGTTCGCACTTCTTTCGTTTATTTCCTGTAACTCGTAAACGAGACCTCGTACAGAAAATATTATAATAGTCATGATGTACTATAAAATACACTATTCAAATGTAGCATTACTATATTTACTTGATATCAGAAGGACTATCAAAAAGTCAATGACATTTGCCGATCAAACTAAAATTTTGTGTACTTCTTTTAGTTTTTTCCTGAACCTTGTAAACGAGGTCTCGTACAGAAAATATTATAGTTGCTCCATTTGGAGTAGACAAGATTAATGTAAAACTCACTTGTCAAAGTCAATATTACTATGAGTGGTTCATATTCCGTAGAGCCTTTAAATTCGACAAAATTTGCCGATACACTTTAAATCTTTCCACTTCTTTCGTTTTCCCCTTGTAACTTGTAAACAAAACCTTATACAGAAAATATTATACCAACCGAAATTAAAGTAGACGGGATTTACTATAAAATTAATTGGTCAACGATGTTATTACTAGGAGTAGTTCATATTTTGAAGAACTTTGAAATTTGACGAAATTCGCCAACAAACTTTACTGGTTTCGCACATTTTTCGCACTACTTTCAGTTGTTTCCTGTACCTTGAAACTAGGCGAGGTACAAGCAATGTGATAGTTGCTAGATTTAGAGTTGACAATATTTTATATAAAATACACTTGTCAAAGTTGTTGCTACTATGTGTCGATATATTCCAAAAAAACTTTGAAATTTGACCAAGTTTGCCAATAAACCTTTAAATTGTTCACACTTCTTTTAGTTTTTGCTGTAACTTGTAAATGACGCCTCGCTGAGAAAATTGTTTGATTACTAAACTTAAGTATACTAAATTAACTACGAAATTCATGGTCAAAGTTAGTTTTATGGGATTTCTTTTAATTCCACCAAAATTATAAATTCGATGGAATTTGCAAATAAATTTTAAAAGTGCAGGTATTAAAATCCACTGTGTATTGTTTTTACTTTAGTAAGCAATGCACTTCTACGGTTTAAGTGAACTTTGTTAGTTTTCTATCGTGATAATAAATACATAAATATAACGCTCACCCTGACCCACCGGAATTTCACGACTCAGGGTTGTGAAATATACTTGTTGTGTTTTTGGTTGCTGGAGGGGATTCCAAACCACTGGAATTTGCCAAGTTTGACCAGTTTGTGATCGTTGATGGTAGTTATTATATTATTACGATGAATGAATAATACCTGAAATATAAAACTACAAATCTATCCATTTTAAACATCTATTCTGTCTGTCTGTCTGTATGTCTGTCTGATATTCCGGGAAAACGCAAAAACTACTGAACCGACTGGGCTGAAACTTTACACAAAGGTAGATCTTGAACCCATGAAACATAGGCCTATTCACTTCGTTAAAATCCCCTCGGGCCACGCCCCGTGAACGTCCTAAGTTTCAATGTTTACATTTCAGAAGAAAGAAAACATTCAGAATCTGTAATGTGAACAGCTGACGACACTTCCATTTCACAGCTTAAAGAGCAGAAGCAAGAATAGCTGTTTCAAGCTAACTAAAATGCTAACTAAATTTTATTATAACAAATGAAATATTTTGATTTTTAAATTATGGTGTTATGTCAATCCGTTTCCAAGTTATCGAAAGTGCAAAACACAGTACGGTGTATAATGTTATTTCTATGGAGGATATATAACATGTTATATATTTTTTTTATCTAAATAAATTTTGATGAAACTTGGCATTTTTGATGAAGTTGTAGTCTAATAATAGTTGCATAAAAAATTATAATTTGTACTCTCTTATACAGTAAATGTACAATCTCAGCCCTTATGTTTACCCAAGGAGAATGAACAAGTTGTTTTAACTTGCTTATTTATGAATAATTTTAATGGCCCTTGGCAAGACTTTAGTTGTGGTAGTGAGGTACATATTTATAATAACCAAATAAAAAACACATTTAAAATGCAAAATAATTGCTCTTTTGAGCTAAATTAGTTAGTAAAATCATATCTTAAGTTTTCATTAATACAGTACTTGTTGTAAAATAAACGCTTTATCCCTATTCCCCATAAGATTAATATGAAGAATAGGTTTCCTAGATTTTCTCCGCACCATAATAAATTAATTGAAAATACCAAATTGTTTAGTTTTTAATGTCCTGTTTCAAACAAAAAATTATGCATTTTAAAAAACTTGTATAAGAACAATCTAAAAATGTTATTTGTTAATCTAATTAAAACACCATAAAGTTTTCCCTTGATCCAATTTCTCTGGTTTTGAACTCAAGAAAGTAGATACTGTCTCACATATTCACACTAAATTTATTCAAAATCGAAGGGTTACTTAAAAAGTTTCAGTGTAAACGGTCTCGAATCTAAAAAAAACTGTACATTTACAAAAGGATCATATACAAAATTATACATATACAAGTTCTAAAAAAAATATTGTAGCTAGGTTGGTTTGAACGTAAAGTTATTTTATTGATGGATTTTAGCCTCCGGATTACTGTATAATTCTTAAAAGTAGTTTACATACCTGCATTTAAGTAATCCAATTTGTTGCTTCATGCAACCGGTTTCAACTCCGTGGAGTCATCATCAGTCCGTTGGTACAAGGATAAAACAATCTCTTCATTTGAAGGTCGTCATGACGTTCATCACACAAACGATAACACATACGGACATCGAACAGACAACGGACACGAACATTTAAAAAACACTAAACACAAAAGCGGGGCACCATTCACCATTAATTACTTGAAGAAACAACGATCAAAACTTTGTACCGATAGCCAAATGTGAAATATTGGCCAGACTTCACTTCCGCCCGGTACGCATCGCACCCCCCTTTTGTGTTTAGTGTTTTTAAATGTTCGTGTCCGTTGTCCGTTCGATGTCCGTATGTGTTATCGTTTGTGTGATGAACGTCATGACGACCTTCAAATGAAGAGGTTGTTTTATCCTTGTACCAACGGCCTGATAATGACTCCACGGAGTTGAAACTGGTTGCATGAAGCCACAAATTGGATTACTTAAATTCAGGTATATAAACCACTTTTAAATAAAATTATTATGGTCACGGGTCCAAGTCTTACCGTGCCGACTACAGTAATAGCGTATCTTTTTTAAATAATTCAAAAGAAATCTAAATTTTGTAGAATTAACACTTGAACAAACAGACTAATAAATACTTAACGATCTTGATTATAACGGTGAATTTTAAATAGGTTATGTTCTTTAAAATGACATCTTTAATGTTAAAATCAAGCACCAGGTAAAAGGTTACAAAAGTTTAAAGCAAACCCTGTATAGTTTCCGATCCGCCATCTTGATGACGTCAACACAGGGTCTCCCAGCGGATTTTAAAAGTTAATTAGATGAAGAAACAACGAGCAAAATTTGGTACCGGTAGCCAGAAGTGAAGTATTTTCGGCCTATAACGCCTCGAACTAGGCTGAGGCCGGCCCGCGTCACAACATCGCACCGAGCGCTGCCATCCAGCAGTTCTGCACCTCTTATATTTGCATATATATTTTAAATCCCCTTATTTTATATACCATTTTAAAGCTTATAATATTTTATATCTTTTATACAATTAGTGTATTTCAACTGAAATGTATAGTTTAGGAGATATGCAGGATCAAATCAATTAATGCCCTGTAAGTCTTACATATTTTATTAAATAAACAGAAAACCAACCCGTACACAGATAATATTGTCAGAACACTTTATTTGTAAAATAAAATTATCTATTCAACAAAAAAGAGTTGGCAAACTTGGATAACGAATAACCGAGATATGACTAATTTATTAAAACAGTAAATCCGCCATCTTTGAATGGGCGCCATCTTGTTAAACTCCAGTGTAAAAGTTTATAATATGCATTTTTGTCATCCTTTGGGACATCTAATTTAGCTGTATAAGTTTCAGGCCGGCAAGAAAATTATACCTTTTTGGGTCCTATCACTTCGACTATAAAGCGCCCTCAAGTTTAGCAGTATACGCTGGTCTTTAGCGTATTGTTAAGAAGGAAATAATTTAAAATGCTTAAACAGTCGTAACTATGTTACAAGTATTAACAATAATTACGTACAACAACATTTTTGTTCGATGTGATGGCCTAGGTTGGGACCTTCATCTCTACTGAATTTCAAGTTGATTTTGTATACTTTAAGTTCAGTAATTAGATAATTTTCTCAGCGAGGCGTAATTTACACGTTACAGCACAAACTGAATCAAGTGTGAAAATGTAAATATTTATTGGCAAATTTCGTCAAATTTCAAAGTTTTTCGGGAAATAACGACACAAAGTAATAACAACTTTGACAAGAGTATTTTATATAGAATCTTGTCAACTCTATATTCAGCAACTATCACATTTGTTGTACCTTGCCTCGTTTCAAGGTACAGGAAACAAAAGAAAGTAGTGCGAGAAATGTGCGAAAGATTTAAAGTGTATCGGCAAATTTCGTCAAATTTAAAGGTTCTTAGGAATATGAACCACACATAGTAACATTAACTTTGACCAGTGCGTTTTACAATGTCTACTCTAAATGGAGCAACTATAATATTTTCTGTACGAGATCTCGTTTACGAGGGACAGGAAAAAAATAAAAGAAGTCAAACAAATTTTAGATTGATCGGCAAATGCCATGGACTTTAAAAGTTCTTCTGATATGGACTATAGTAATATTACATTTGACGAGTGCATTTTACAAAAAAAAAGGTCCTGTTGCAATGTGTTCATCTTACCAACCCCCAAACCATCCCCTGGTCACTTTAGCAGGCAAAAAAAGTCCTGTTGCAGTGTGTCAATCTCCCCCTCCCTAACCAACCCTATCCGACGCGATGGCTGAAGAGGGCCCAAGCGCCCTAAAGCAGCCACAGTGGGCCAGGGACTTTCCCGCCCACTGGAACCTCACAAAAAAACAACAATCAGTACATTATGTCTACTTTAATTCCAATAATTATGATATTTTCTGTACGAGGTCTCGTTTATGAGTTCCAGGAAAAAATGTAAGAAGTGCGGACATTTTGAGGTTCATCGGCAAATTTGGTAAAATTTCAAAGTTCTTAGGAATATAAACCAAATTTAGTAATAACAACTTTGATCAGTGTATTTATAGTAAATCTTGTCTACTTTAAATTCAGCAAGACTAGAAACTTCTGAACGAGGCGTCGTTTATAGGGCTTACAAGAAGAAATATGGAAAAAGTACGAAAAATATGAGGTTTTTCGCCTACCAAAAGTTCTCCCCATGGCTTTCGAGGTCGCAAACTTAATTTTACAACCCCCGTTCTATACCAAACAATCTCCAAACAAATTTTTTACCGGATTTAATGTAAGCTGGTATATTGGGTTATTAGTTTCATTTAATTTCTTTACTTTTCCGTTGTTGGACATACAAGTTACGTCCCTGTAATTTCATAACCTCAATTTATACATTTACTATTTCTTCAGAAAATTGTTATCTTTCTCATTAAAAATAAATAAAACTACACTTTCCTGCATTTATAAACCGGCCAATCCAGGAAATCGAAATCCCACCGAAAATGTATCCTTTATGCCTTAAAATGTTTCAAGGCAGATGGTCTGGATAAGTGCGTTGAAAACCAAGGATTTTCCAAATTTTCGTACATTTCGTTTTGTTTTCGAATATTACGCGCACACCAAGTAAATCCAGGCAGTAAATAAGACAATAGAATTTATTCCATAAGGTAGAAAGACTAGATTTCAATTAATTTGAAAGTACTCCCAAATATTTCAGTATGTGAGGGTATTCTTATACGTTAGTGCCAATCGTCACCCAAGACTGAATTCAAGCAAAGCGAAGAATTTTAATCACGTTCCGACGGGATTTAAACCGAATCAGCTCGATACAATCCGAAACCGAATCAGCTCGATACAATCCGAAACCGAATCAGCTCGATACAATCCGAAACCGAATCAGCTCGATACAATCCGAAACCGAATCAGCTCGATACAATCCGAAACCGAATCAGCTCGATACAATCCGAAACCGAATCAGCTCGATACAATCCGAAACCGAATCAGCTCGATACAATCCGAAACCGAATCAGCTCGATACAATCCGAAACCGAATCCAATATTTCCAATACGTCCGTTCAATAATCTATCAGATCCCGACAACTTCCGTGTGTCACTGACATCCAGCTCTGTGTGTGCCCCAATCTGTCGCAATGTCCCTTGTATAACGCACGCCGCGGTAAAATAACGAATGTTATATCGGATATAGTTAATGCTCTGCTTTCTCCCGGTATATATACCCGCGCCAACGGGGAGGGAGGGAGTACCGCCGGGACCATGGACAAGGTAGGAGGAACAGTCTTCTTCTCGGGATTACTAGTTTAATTTTATTACTTAGTGAAATTAATTTAACTAATTCCTAATTCAGAAATGCATAATTCGTTTGGGAATTAAAATAGGAAATGTTTACTAGCAGCTTAAGTAACGTGAACATTTTTAGGAAATGTCAATTTGTATAATTTAGTGTTGACGTATGGTAAATCATTTAACATATAATTTTTTTACTGCTGCTCTTTCAAAAAAAGTTTTTGCATAGTTTATTTGATCTGTTATTCTTTGATTATTATTAGGTAGTTTTTTACTATTTTTCAAAATTGCTTGTTGTTTCTTAAATAATATATTTATTATGATGCTAATTCATGTTAAACTATTTGATACAGCTGTTATAAAATATAGTTTATAGTTTTATTTCAAAGGTTACAGTACAACATAGTAAAGTATAGTGGCAACATGGACTAATGGACTTAGTAAAGAATTGCATTACCTTTTTTCATAAGTACTTTTTTGTTTGTATTAAAAATTATTATACTACTAATGCTATAGTGTAGTTGGCTTTAGCTGTAATACAGCATTGTTACAATTTTATAAATAAATAAGTAAGTATGGCCTATAAGTTGTGTTTTATAAATTTTGGCAGGTAAGCAACTATAAACTATATGTTTATAACTTTCACGGTAAAACTCAACGGTTTTTTGTTTAACTACAGTACATTTATTTCCGTTACATATAAATTATTTTTATATTTTACCTTTGGGGAACCACAAGAACGTAGGTGATTGTTACACGTACTGAAATGTGTGACTATAAATTTAAATTACCCTGCACAACCAAGAAAATTTAAAAGTGGATACATAAATGGTTGATGGTATAGTAAACTAAATTAAAAAGAAACATGATTGAACAAATACCAACAATATTATTTTATTTCAAAACTAGTTCCCTAATTCCCTAATTCTATAAATAAAATGTTCTTTAAATACGGAGATTGACTAGAGACTTTAACGTTGGATCAGACTGATTTCGAACTTCGCCAAACTAATAAATAATGTGTTCTTCATTTTAAATATTTGTATATAAAATAACTATTGTTTTGTGAAGCAATACAGGCATTTACGTTATATACGTATGATAAATTTCATAATTTGATAAAAACACATCTTATACTTATACTATAAATACCAACTTATAGTACTCTCTTACTCTTATAGTACTCTTGTACTTATAGTACTTAATACTATTAATTTGATAACTTAATACAATCCTCCTAAAAGTTTTATTATTTTGTTTTCTGCAATTGTTAAAATTGTACTTTCAGAGATATTTTGCAATTCAAATTTGTAAGTAACCAATTCTTCTACCGTACGGAAATGACTGGATGACTGGTGAAGGGGTAGAGAGATTACAGAAAGTTACTTTTACTGCATAGGTCAATATTACGCTGCCAACCAAAAAAAAATTAAATTTTACTTAATTGCGCATAATATTAATATAATGAAGTACGATCTACGGTATCTATTAAATAAAAACAAAACAAATCACTTTGAAAGTTTGTGAGTGGCTTTTCCTCATTATACAAGACCCCCGAACTGGCCATAAATTCATAAGTGTGGTGGAGTATATGATAAGGAGGGGACTCAAGTGGTGGAGTTTATGATAAGGAGGGGACTCAAGTGGTAGTGTACATGATAAGGAGGGGACTCAAGTGGTGGAGTATATGATAAGGAGGGGAGTCAAGTGGTGAAGAATATGATAAGGAGGGGACCCAAGTGGTGGAGTATAAGGAGGGGACTCAAGTGGTGGAGTATATGATAAGGAGGGGACTCAAGTGGTGGAGTATATGATAAGGAGGGGACTCAAGTGATAGAGTATATGATAAGAAGGGGGCTCAAGTGGTGGAGTATATGATAAGGATGGGACTCAAGTGGTGGAGTATATGATAAGGAGGGTCTCAAGTGGGGGAGTATATGATAAGGAAGGAACTCAAGTGGGGGAGTATATGATAAGGAGGGGACTCAAGTGGTGGAGTATATGATTAGGAGGGGACTCAAGTGGTGAAAATATTCGCATTTCTACCTACTCCTCCCACAAGACCAATGTTTACTTTCAAAGTCCGATGATCCTCCTCAACGGATTAGCTTAAATCGTTGATTCATGGTTAATTTTAAAGATCAAACAAATCCCTAGCGATTGCATGAGTAGAATGTTGATACCGTATCACAAGTAGTTTTACGCATAAAATCGTAAATATTTATTAATTTGGAATTCTATTAAACGATTTATATTTATGACATCAAAATTGTTCTCACTGAAATCGCTAGGTGTAGTTTTTGTTCTTTAACACGATCTATAAATCAACGCTATCGGATAATGCGTTGAGGAAGGACGAATCTTATGAGAGAAGCATGGAGAAATTCCAAATGTTTCGTGACAGGAGCCCAGTCTAATTTACGATCACTATCCAGTAAGGCCATTTGTGAATGCAGTGCTGATCGTTGTTCGGCCGTCGGCCAGTTACAGTTGGCGGTGTTGGTGTGTTGCGCGGCCTGCGGCCTAGCCTTGCCCGCGCCCCAGTACGAGTCGCAGTCCCAAGAGCTCTACAGCCATGAGGGCCTCGAGGCCGAGGGCTTCCAAGACCACTACGGTGGCCATGAGGACGACCATGTGGACTACTATGTGAGTTCTCTTTGACTGTGCTTTTGGGTGTGATACGTAGCCTGGAGGTGATTCAGCTTTGGGGGGAAATTCAACGAGTTTAATATCGATTGCCCTTCTGAGACTAAAGTGGCTTTAAACTTGATGCAATCAGTGGTAAAACCATAGAGAACGATGGTTCCCAGCAAACGTATAATTGGAAATATGTTTGGCATGAATGTTTTATTTTCAAACTAAATGTTTATTCGTCTCACTTACGTTAGACATTATCAAAAATTTGTTTTTATAAATACAAATATATTTATTTCCAACAACAAATATTTGCATTATGATTACATCATAAATTGGAAATGTATTGGCATAGTTACAATTTTGTGCGTGGGGAAATTTAATCTAAAAAAATTTAAGTATATGCAATTTTAATGATAACAACTTGTTTCAATGTTTTCTTTATGAGTATTGGTTGAACATGAACTGCAGGTTAAACCATTTTGTAATCTGTCACCAATTGTGTACTACTGCGACAGGGGGAAATGCCAGATATTAAGTAGATTTCACTTATAAATGAACATGTATGCACTGTTTCTGTCATTGTAACATTGTTAGTTAAACTCTCGAAATGAATTGTCTTAAGTGGAAAAGTTAGGAAATAAGTAGGGACTACACTTAATATCAACGGAGAAAAAATACAATGTATAATAAAACACATTAAATTGTAAACTTTTTTTGATATTACATTTTTTATTAGCATTTAAGTGTTGTCATAACTGTAAGATTCAAATAAACACGTCTTAAAACATTTCAAGTTATTTTTACAATCAGACTGACGGTGCATGCAGTGATATTAGAAGAAATATACATTTCAACAGATGACCGCACACATTCAGCCAAACACATCAAGCTTCGTTGAAGCTGCCAACTAATATACTTAGTAACTCAAAGTGAAACCGTATACAATCGTGTTGAACTTTAATCTTACCTCTGCGTAATATTCCATATTTGTAAACAATAATAATGTCGTAGAAAATTATAGAATTGTATTGCAACAATATTAGACCATCGAAGCTACTTTTTCTTAATTCATTTTAATATTTAATTTTAAAATAAAATAATGTTTAACATTAGTTCAAACCCAAATTCAATTGATTATAAAGAAAGACCTAGGATTAAAAGAGCAGAATGGGCTGCAGTCCTGGCGTGAAGCTAGGAAACTCTGTTTAAGTAATCATCAGGTTTAATACAGTTCCCACCATGGGGCGAAGCCCGTAGCTAACGCGATTGTTTAAATAAGATGCCAAATCTGTTATGATACCCATCATAACACAGTAAGCAAATCACCGCAATGACGGGCCAGATGCAATGTGCATTGCCCTACAACTTTGTCTTTGCATAAGATATATATTTAAAAAATCCAGTTTTATAACTTAACTCTACAGTGTTCATTTTAATTTAAATTAATTGAATTAATTCCAAACGGCATTCACAGCATTTTACAACCCTATAAATACTTATATAATATATGACATAATACCAAATAATATTAATAAAAAACATAATATAACAATAGACAATAAAAATAGTGATAGACGATAGTAAAAGTGATTATGCAAGTTAACAAGTTAATATAACACTTATAAACTAAGTAAAGCAATAACAATGTTATGTCAGAACAAGTAAACATTCAACAACAACCATAACAATATTACAAAACAGAAAAAAATCAATGATTACAATTAGATACATAATACTGTATCCAACATGACGTTAACACGTATCGTGCTACTAAAGAAATGATAATACTGTATATATAAAATCATAAATATCCTGTCAGGTAGAAGAGTAGGTTTTAGCGTTACAAATCAATTCCAATTCAATTCCGTATTTTTAAATAGTTTATTTCACTTTAAATGTATATAATTATTTCTGATGATGTGTTTTGTTTTTTGTTTATCTACGCCAGAGGCATTTTTAACGTTTTTTATCGGGAACGGTCCAAACCCTGGTATTGTTACTAAGTAAGATCGACCTGTTCTTAGAAAGCATCATTAATTAATCGCTCAATGACAAATGGCAGGTGGGTCCAGTTTCGAACTTGCTCACAATTTTGCGATTTTGATCAGGATCAGTGATAAGATGATAAGTTGATAACATGATTGACGGATAGTCATGGTATCGTCTCGTGCAGGCCTGGCAATTCCTCTTCTTGATGTCGCTGTTGATAAAGACATGGAGACGCGAAGGTACACGACCGTAGCCAAGGACCCCGGGACGTTGTTCGTCCCATGTTTATGTGACACTCGGCCCCTTAACTTGGCTGGCGACTGTAATTTACTGATCTTCGTGGATTTTACTGGTACCAAAACTGGTTTAAGATATCGCTTCTGTGACATTTCTCCTCGACGCCGCACATCAGCCATCTAGGGAGTCGCCTAATATTCTTGATTCAATATTATATGAAATTAAGGGGAACTTAGCGAGGAGATCACTATCAAAAGTGATTTTTATCACAATTTACTTCGTATCAGAACTTGAATAATTCGACTTTTGGGTTGAAGAAATCTTGCAAAGGTACACGGGTTCGCAATTCGTAGCGATAAAATCGTAAAGCGCTTAGTGGTAGGATTATAATTAGAGATCCTGAAACCCTAATTATTTTGAGTTCTACGATTAGAACCCGCGCAGGGCGTCATCATGTAGATTGTATATTATTACAGAAGGAAGACATTACAAATGAGTCATATTTACCGTATTTAACTAATAAGAGGTAAAGCGAAACACATCAGCTCTGACAAATGGCCCAATCAAGCCTTGCAAACAACGCAAGGATGATCCGTGATCATTCAGCTCCTTGAAATAATATGTTATTTAAACACGTTTCCTCTTCAAACATTTATTCTTGCAGGGTTCGAATAATTCAATTTATACGTCGATGGTTGGTCAAACGTTGATCCACTTCTCGTACACACTTTTTCTGGTTTGCACAATCGCGAAAATTCATATTTTTACTAAGATTTTTCTTCATTCTCGAGTAACCTCGGTTCTGGAGCACCACCGAAAGAGCAACCCCATGGTGCCAGAGCCGACGACGGGGCGCAGCAGGAGGGATCCGGAAGGCAATCTTCTGGCGGGACCGGGTGTAAATGGAGGTGAACGCTTCCGCCGATATAACAGAATTGTGCCAGGAAGCCGCTGTGGAATTACACGCTGTGGTTGTGATAATCTATATCCATCTATCGACATAAATAGCGCTACGACTAGCGAGGAAGCCTGTGGCGCTTGTTGAGTTTTAATTGGCCACTGCCTCCGCGCAGCACGCAACTAACTAGCATGTCTTTTTTTAGGAAAATCAAGGACGATTTAGTGTTTTACATTTTTATAGGGTAACATCTTAGTTAAAAATGGATGCGACAAAATATCTCGAGGTAGGCGCAAACATAAGCGTTTCTTTTAAATTTCGTGCGGAGGGTGCTGAGCACCATGGACGAACAGAAATTAGATAAGTGGAAACTTGACATTTTGTGGTCAATTATTAATTTACGAGGCGCCACATGACGTATGCTTATAGTCCTATAGTATGCTTATAGTCCTATAGTATGCTTATAGTCCTAAAGTTTCTCCGATGCAATCAAATGTGTTAAACATGTATTTTTGAACTTAATTAACATGTCAAAAAATGTGTGTGACATTTAACTCATACAATGATATACAAAATTTGTGAACACTGAAAGACGGCGAGGGATTCCAGAATCCTCGTGGGTGATTATTAAAAGATTGGTAAAGGGTCGGGCTTAACTTAGCAAACAAATCGAGTGATTCACAAATCGATTTTAAATCTGCGATTTACCTGTTATCCTAATTATTCATTTGTTGTATAACTTAAATGTGTTAATGTGATTGGATTAAACCAATCAAACTCCCCCTCACTGTTCATGTTGCAAAACACATGTGAATTTACTGTAATAGTAAATTTAAAAATGTTGGCATCACTACTAATATCATCCAACCACCTCTTAATCTGCCCCTACCGATAGTCCTGAACAATAGAGTTTACCAATCAGTGGCATCACTCTTAACCTTCCCCTTTCCTACTTTCAGTCCCTCCTGAGACCTTTAATTTATTTCCCACATCAATATTAACAATTCAAGACGCGGCATTGTTCCAGGCACACCCCAAGTACAGCTACAAGTACGGGGTCCACGACGAGCACACGGGGGACGTCAAGAGCGCCCACGAGACCCGCGATGGCGACGTGGTGAAGGGCAAGTACAGCCTGGTGGAGCCCGACGGCAGCGTCCGCACCGTGGAGTACACGGCCGACAAGCACAACGGGTTCAACGCGGTGGTCACGCGGTCCGGCCACAGCACCCACGCCTACCACGCTCCGGAGCATGAGTACGACCACAGCTTCTAGGCAGACCAAATATTGAGTTAGGGTGAATGTGCTACCACGCTTGTGGAGAAGTTTGGAAGATCCGGCCCGAAGGACCAGATTTGATCTCAAAATATCCGGGCCAGAGGACCAAATTTTGGAAATTATTTTTGTGGGAGGAATCGTTTTCAGGGGTAGAACCAATTTGGAAATATAATTCAAATGAATGATCGGTATACAAATAATTAAATTACAGCCAATTCAAGCGATGTGGAGAAATGATATAACATTTAAACAGGATAAATAAACTACACCTTACAACACTACAAAGTATAATTACACATGTATTGGACATACGTACAAGTCGATAAATATATACAAAATATGGTACAAGGCGATCGATTTCAACCACTTCCACCGGTCATAATCAGACCCAATAAGAGAATCTTTTCTGTGACCGTCTTGTATTTAAGTACAGTATAAGTGGAAATATATCTTGTAGTGATGTGAGACGTAGTTTACAGTATACTCCCTCTAGTCCGGCCTCGGTTGGTTCGGCCGTCGGATAACCGAGCCGGTTGGTTCGGCCTCATAGAAATGAGATAACCGCCTGTGGTAGGGTTTTCCACGGCAGATATCGACAGAAGTCTATTTGTTTGTTTATTTTCAAGCCAACATATAAACAAAATATCTCAGTTCAGCTGACGGCGGATTTTTTTCTTTTTTTAATTGCTTAGACCACCTTAAAAGTAGATATTTTACGAACTGGTATATGTTAATATAGATCGGTATTGTACATTTACAACTAACGCCGGCTGGTTCGACCAATTTTTAACCCAGCCGAGGCGAGGTAGCCGGACTAGTTGGAGTCTACAGTATTTATCCTGTTTAATTGTGACAACACGTATCACGCTACTGAATAAATTATTTGTAAAATATTGTACCTTGTTAGTGTTGTAGGAGAATAACCTATTGTATTATCCTTTTCCTATAAATAATAATGATCAAAGAAGAGCTGATATACTAGTTAACTTTAAATATATATCAGAAGTGTGCTAAACATGTCACATGTGTTTGTGTTTTTGATCAACCAAAGTATGTATTGTGTTTTTATTATAAGCTAGTTTTGTACATTACCATCATTGATGTGTTTGGTATTTCTTTATTCCTCCTTTTTACCTTTTTCCTAATTCCAGGTGTCCAGGGTTTTCTTGTATGTTGCACCCTCGGATGAAGTAAAACTAGAACGAGCCTTAAAATGCTAAGAACCGAAACCCGTATAACCGTCGGGTGATAAAAGGGCCTATATCCGCGATACCCTGATGCCAAACGACAACCCAGCGTTTCACTCAAACTGACATTTTACCCACAAAATACTGAAATAATTATTAGTGAATTTCCTATGGAAAGTGAACTATTAGCATGACCCGCACGGTGAAACTTAAGCCCGGGACCAACATAGAAGTTCCTAACGTGACCCCCTGAACACGTTTTGGGGGGTCGTTCAAAATTGTATATATATATATGTATATATATATATATGTATATATATATATATATAAACATATATGTTTGCACTCTAGGGGTCGCATTTTTTGTCCGATTTACTTCAAATTTGGTAGGGACGTTCCTTTCTGTAATCAGTTGGACAAGTTCGTTGGGCAAAACAATCGGAAAACTCTAAACCCCTTTTTTGGGGATTAATCTTTCAAATTTCGAGTTTTTGGGCCCAAAAAGGGTCATAAAAGCCCCAGATGCAAAATGAATGCATGTAAAAAGATGGGAATTAGAGGGGCAAAAGTTTTAAGCCCTCTCTCGTCATTCTAGCATAAATATTTACCGAGTTATTAAAGAAAATGTGTATCGACTAAACACAGTACGTTGTCTTATGGGGGGTTTACACTAGAAAAGCCTGTTATTCCTTTGTTAGAGTACTTTTATCATCCCCAGCAACCTCACGCCTACTTTCAAGCCTGTCTGGACCTTCTCCTAACCTTATAATGCGCAAAATTGTATTCCCAGCTTTGCAAGTAAATGAAACCAGGAGTATCAGAACAGCCAAAAAATCAATATTTTCAGATTTCAATAAAAATTGGAAAAATGTATGTTTTTACACTTATTTTGAGTTTTACAAGTTTTTATGTGGAAATTCACTTCCCTCACGTCAGCGTGCTGCGTGCGAACTCGTTTTAATTTTAAATCGAATATTAATGTTTGGTATATTGAAACGAACAGCATGCATTACAGTTTTAAACATGTAATGCAAATGTGTTGATAATTAGTTAATCACTAAATGTTTTTAGTGCTAATCGTGAATGAGATGAAAAAAATATTAAGCAAGGAATTGTTAATTTTTTGGCCAGGTAAAAACTGACAGCGGGAAAGTTGTTAATACAGTTCTAAAGATTAATTTTTATTCGTGCATTTCTTTTGTAAGTTAGCCGTTATTAGCACAAATTATTTTGAAGAGCGGATTTCCTGACAGTGCATTACATATATATATATATATATATATATATATATATATATATATATATATATATATATATACATAATTTTGAACGACCCCCCAAAACGTGTTCGGGGGGTCACGTTAGGAACTTCTATGGTGGTCCCGGGCTTAAGTTTCACCGTGCGGGTCATGCTAATAGTTCACTTTCCATAGGAAATTCACTAAACCACACAAGACCACTTAAATTATTCAAATAAATTACTACTCGAATTCACATTTTATGTTTTGTTACAACAGCTCACAATTATTACAAGCCAATACAAAGCCAAGGTTTTTTATTTTAACAAATCTAAAATTAAAAATCAATAGAAATTATAGTAAGTCAGTATTATAGTCAGTACCGCATTTTCCACTAGGCACGTGCCTTTGGCCCAGAATTATAAAAGGCGTTAAAGGGGCGCAAAGAAATAAAAACAACACGTTGACTGCGGTTGCTGCGAAGCACGATGTTTTTCTCGGTGCAGCAAACGGCTTGATGTCGCGGTCAAATGTTCAAATCTCATGTAACGATTAAAAATATTATTGCGTTACAACACAGTTGTACGTAGTTCTACAAAGCTCCAACGGTGAGCAGCAGCAAACACGCTGCGTTTTAATTGCTTATAGAATTTAACTACGAAAACTGACTTTGCGCCACTATTACCTTTAGATAGTGAAGGGTTTCAAATAACTTTTAGCCGTAATTCAATCAATTAATACAATTTATTTTAAGTGTTGCATTAAGTCATTCGTCGAAATAGGTTAGAAAAAGTCCTAACTAGGTAATATTGACAATTTTAAACATTTCTCGGTGACCGGCATTGCACGGGCGTATCAATTAGTGCTGTGCCTAGGAGCGCTGTCTGGCTAAATGCGACCCTTTGCGGAGTACGTATATAGTTCGTGGTGGTCCGACATAACTATGTCAAGACCATGAGAAGAGTTTCTGACCAAAATCGCAATTAACACTCCCAGCTGAAGATGACATTTCAATTATCCAATTCTTTAATACAATCAATTATCCGAGTCTACATCGATAGTACTGATTTGAAAACAATATGAATGACCGAGAAATCCATTGGGAAATATGTTCACATTGAAATCCATATCTACATACGCTAAGGAGATTTCTGTGAACAAAACTCGTCCGTTATTCCTTTGAGCCGATTTTTACGGTTGAGGCATCAAATCAATGGACCCGATCCGTAGATGTGCAAAGTGGTTTTCAAATTTCGAGCCTCCATTCTGAAGGGCTCAGGCCACCCTCAAAGTTGATTTGTCCCGCAAAGGTAAGATGGAAATCAATTAGAATTTCATTTAATTCTAAAAAAGCTGACTACACAACAAAACACACCTTTATAGTCTCGACATATTTGTTATAGGAGGTGAGATCACAGACTACTGATTTGGTAGAACAAACTATTTTAATCAGTCACAAGATGAATTAACTTTGCTCGATTTCATGTAACAAGATCCTTTAAACGCTAAACCGTACAAATATTTTTTGAGAAATCCATCGCCAAGTCTGTCAACCATTAAGCGTACACTTGGATGAATGGTCTCGTAGAGAACATTGGAAGAAAATATTAGTTTTTTTTTATACAACATCTCCTTTGGTCATTTATTAAATACAGGTTTCAAGTTAAAACACAATTTCGAATATTGGAATTTGACCAGCTGTGTGATTTGATCATACTTAATATTATAAATGTGAAAGTATGGATGTTTGTGCGTAACTCTGAAGTTCCATCACGTGAAAACTACTGGACCGATTGAGCTGAAATTTTGCAGAGAGGTACTTGATAGTCATGAGTAACATATAGGCATATTAAAGTTGGGAAAATCCTATAGGTCCCCAGGGGGTTTAAAGTTCCCATGTATTCCTTATGGACATTCATTTTTTTTGAGCTTATGAAAATACAAACAGCTGATCTTGATTCGTAGTAGTTCCACAGGCTAACCACAGAATGCAGCACACAAAACTATCATAGTTTTATAAATAATTCGCGGGGCGAAGCCTGGGGGTAACAGGTAGTCCAGCTATAAAACTGAAATCAGGTAAACAAGCGAAGTTATTGGGCAAAGCTGGTAATTGTATTTTCAAAACATGCTTTCCTATTGTTTACCAATTTGGTTTGGCACTTCATCAGAGAACAAAATACAAATTTTCAAAATTCAAAAACAAGCAATCCGAATTATTTACAATATACCACAGACGGAATCATGTCACAACTATTTTAAAGATTCAAAAATATTAACTGTATTCTGCCTGTATATATTTGATTTAACAAAATTGTTCTTAAAAAATAAAAGCCAATTTACTGAATCTCAACAAGTAAACAAATATGATACAAGACAAAATTCTTTAATAATACATCATATTCATAGAACAACTTTGTACGAAAGATCAATTATATATACATCTGGAAAATAGATTAATCACATAAAAAAATACAACTTAGCAATAAAATCAATAAAGGATTAAAATAAATTAAAAAAAAAATTGCTTGAAAACTCCGTCTATTACGTTGATGATGATTTCCACCAACTATAAACAAAAGAACCTCATACGAATAACCAAGTGCCAGCATGATTGCGAACTTTTTTACATTTTGTTCTCCACTTTTATACCAATACGTTTACCTTTTATATTGTACACATTGTAAAATGTTTATACAATAAAGATCTGTATCTGTATCTATTGTAATACAGTAATATTTAGGTGATTAGTACTACAGTATTTTAAAATACGTCGTCATTAAATTATTATATGAATATTGATTGAAAATTATTAATTAAAGTAATGTCAGCAATTAAAATGGCTAAGCTATTATTATAATCAATGTTCAGTTGTTCAGTTTAAGGAATTGTTAATTAAAAGTGGCACTGGATGATTTCAATTTGCCTGCACTAGAAGAGGAGGTGAAGTTACAACAGTGGTGACGTGATGTGGTATCAGTGCTTTGAAGGCACAAACAAACATTGAACTCGTAGTTTCGCTCGCACCAGTGTTCACTATTAATACTTTCGTTAAGTCTAATACCCCCGTAGCAGCAAACCTGCGTACTCAGCGAATTTCCAATGCATATATATGTATATTAATACCACATAAAGCCACATACCAAGTTTCATCAATATACATTCATAAATAAACGATTTATGACATTTTAATTATTCTCCATAAGAATAACATGGCGGCTGAGTATGCAGGTTTGCTGAAGCAAGGAGCACAACAAATGGGGTTTTATACAAATAACAATGTAACTCATGTAGGTAAAGCCATATACCAAATTTCATTAATTTATTTTGATAATGAAGGGAGATAACACGTTACTTATTCTCCATAAGAATAACATGGGGCTGAGTAGGCAGGTTTGCTGCTACGGAAGCCATTGGTAAAAAATTGTTTTTTTGAGCAAATATCAATGGTCCACAACCAGATAAAGTCGTATACCAAGTTTCGTCACTATACGTTCATAAATAAGCGAGATATAAAATTTTTATTTTCCTTCATAAGAATAACATTAGACAACGTACTGTGTTTAGCACTTTCAATATCTCGGTAACCAATTGACGTAGATAAATGATCAAAATACCAAATTGTGTGTTTTTTAAGCTGAATCCAATGGTAAAAACTAAAATTTGACTTTTTCCAAAATTATATGTAAAAAATTCGAAAAACCCATTTTTGGGGTACAAAACCCCCCCAAAATACCCCTTCGGATAGAGCGATCTGGCTGATTTTCGAACTTAAAGTCATAAATGTTGCTTTACACGTTTATACCAAATTTCATCAAAATCGGATAATTTTTACGAGAGTTATCGTGCTCAAGGACACATATATATATATATATATACAGTTTCGAACGAATGGTGTTTTTGGGGTCTGGGGACCTCAAAACGAAAAGTTATCATGGTCCCGGGCCTAGGTCTTACCATGCCGACTACGGTAATAGCTTCTTCCCTATAGGGGAAATTCGCTAAAACAATTAATAATGTATACTTGGAAAACTTTTAATTTTTATATCTGTTAAAATACGAAATATCTAAAAACCACCATCTTATATCTGTTGAGTCAGTAGTCAGTATTACGCGAAGGTTCAATCCTGATGTGTTATTCTTATGGGCCTTCTATAAATACGATGAACCGATCATCCCCAGGCCAAACCTCTACAACTAAAACTACGAAATCTGGCATTTATACTCTTTCCACATCGTAGTAGGCCCTAACCACTATGAAACGATTTTAAGAAATTCCCATAGAGCCACGACCCAAGCGTGTCCACTCAAACTCGTTCCTCACAAACCCGTACCGCAACACCCTAAATCACTGGTCCGTACTAATGAGAATCGGCTGAAGACACACCGCTGGTTACTGCCGACCGATCCGACCCTCCTGGAACTATTAGTAAAATGTCCACTCTAATTTTTTTAATAACAAATCCAAACTAACTTTACATTTGTGACTAAACACTACTACTGTTTAGAGTGTAGCGATTCAGTTCAGGATCCTGTCCTACGAACTAGTTCCAGTAGGATCGAATCAGTCGGCAGTCAGCAGGGATGTGTCATCAGCCGACCCTCATTAGTACGGTCCAGTGATTTAGTGTGGTGAGGTAAGGGTATGAGAGGGACGAGTTTGAGAGGTAACCATCCCAAGGGGCTTCAAAGTTCCAATCCTGTGTTATTCTTATGGACATTCACTTTAGTTTGAGCTGATGTAAATTCAAACAGCTGATCATAATTCGTAGAACGTGAACGTGTTCCACGGGTCAACCACATAAAGCAGAACACCCAACTGTTAGGAACTGCCGGGTGAAACGGGATGGCAGCTATCGCTTTGATACAACATACTAACCCATTTAATAAGGCTGTTGATAGAAACATGACGCGATTGTTGTATAGTCTAATATTTTAAAATATTAGTTAACTATATTAGTAAATTTGTTGTTTGTGCAAGCCTCAATTTAAATACCCCCGTCGCAGCAAACCTGCATACTCAGCGAATTTCCAATGAAAATGTAACATAACACATTAACACTTAACAGGATTCATAAGAAATATATTCACATACAAGCGATATTACAAATATTAATTATTCTCCATAAGAATAACATTGGGGAAGAGTACGCAGGTTTGCTGCAAAAAAGGACACAAAATAATGGGTTTTTATGCAAATATCATTACAACTCATCTAAGTTAAGTCACATACCAAGTTTCATTCATATACATTCATAAGTAAGCGATATATAACATTTGAATTATTCTCCATAAGAATAACATGGGGACCGATTACCTAGGTTTGCTGCTACAGGAACCATAGGCGAAAAATTGTTTTTTTATGCAAACAACAATAAACCATAACCAGATGAAGCCATATACCAAAATTCGTCAGTTTATGTTCATAAATAAGCGAGATATACAATTTTTCTTTTTCTCCATAAGAATAACATTAGACAACGTACTGTGTTTAGCACTTTCAATATCTCAGGAACCAATTGACGTAGAGCAATGATAAAAATACCAAATTGTTTGTTTTTTATGCTGAATTAAATGGTAAAAATTAAAATTTGATTTAAATAAAAATTAGTTGTGGAAACCCCAAAAAACCCATTTTTGGGGTACAAAACCCCCCAAAAACCCCCTTTGGATGGTGCGATTCGTCTGGTTTTCGAACTCGTTCAAATAAATGGTGCTTTAAACATTTGTACCAAATTTCATTAAGATCGGACCTTTTTTACGAGAGTTATCGTGCTTACGGACACATATATATATATATATATATACAAATATAAAAATTTGAACGAATGGTGTTTTTGGCATCTGGGGACCTCAAAATGAAAAGTTATCATGGTCTCGGGCTTAAGTCTTACCATGAGACCTACGGTAATAGCTTCTTCCCTATAGGGGAAAATCGCTAAAATTGTATTATGGTGTACAATCTATCATCCTATGAACATTTCTGCGGTCAGATTGTCAAGTAAATACTAACTAACATTGATAGTATTGACAGTCAATCAATAAGACGATTGATTAACATGCTCTTAGTAAATCTAAAAGGGCTGTGAGTAAAAATGTCACTTTTTCACAAAGGTTAAAAATGGTTTCAAAACAATCTATCAACAATCTTAGATTTTGAATAAGTTAAATAAATGGGACGACAGTTGTTAAAATTAATCTCCGGTCTATTTGCACAATATATCAATGCGGTTTACATGTACAATGGGATTCATGGCATTGGTATCCCATGTAAAGTTGTGTTTTCCTAGGCACGGAACTTTTCGACAGCGGAGCGCGGGACGCGGAGATTCTCCGCTCGTAGTTTCAGCTCAGCGGAATTCTATTTTCCTAGACGCGGACTTTTTCGGCGACCGACTGCAGAATAACCTAGCTCATTTTGGTTAACCAAGGGCAATACAATTAAATAATACGTCTATAAAGGCGTAGGTACGTCTATTTCAATACACAATAACGTACTGTGTTTAGTATTTTCAATGTATTCTCAACCAATTGTCGTATAGCATTAATTATATGTAAAACAACAGAAAGAAAAGGTTATAATTTGTTTTTCAGTTTTAACAATTGAGGTTTTACTTTAAAAACGCAATAAAACTGCATATCATTTAAGCTAAAACAACAATACATTATTATGTACTGGTCATAACAAATATTATGTTATTTTAAAAGTACGTTTATTTCTGTAATGATTTAATTACCTGTTGGTTATTATACCTGTCGTACTCCAGATAATTCGATGGTCTTGTATTCATTCAACAAGTTTCTCGTCATCTGACACCCTAAATTTATCCGAATTCATTCTAAAACACAAAATCAGTGGACACCATCAGTATAACAACCTCAACACTATTCCGCGGCGGAGAGCGGACTCCTCTGCTCCGGGAGCGGACAAAGTTAATCCGCGGCGCGGCGCGGAACAATCTCAGTGTCTAGGAAAACAGCGCCATTTGTTACAAGATGAGGAGAGGCCAGCGTTCTCCGCTCTCCGCGTTCCGCTCTCTGCTGCCGAAAAGTTCCGCGCTGCGGCCGCATATGATGCGTTGATGCGATAGGAGAGTGGTCTTGGTGGTAGGTCACTTGAGCGCCTCAGAAACCAAGATACAGACCATCTGTCCCAGAAAATCTGTTTTAACATTTTTGTCTTTTCGATTTCCTCTACATGTCTTTTAACTCCTTAAAATCAAAACATTTTTTTTCATCTGGTAGCAAATACAATCGCAGTTCGTCTAATTTAAAGACAAAGTAATCTAGAATACGAAACAACGCAGGATTAACTGTTGAAATAGAACCAATATAAAGTGTTTAGACAGTATAATAACAGAAACAAATAATAAAACATTATTAGTTGCTCGTATGAAATTGCAACCTCAGCCACCGATTCCCGCCGGCATGTCCCGACACCCTGGTCGATGGTGTAAGCGTGTTTATCGTTCCAATAAGTGAGCATTGCCCAAGGCTGCCTTGGGTGAAATGTCCCATAAACCTGCCTGCAAAAACTCCTCCAGTAATCTGGTGTGTCCTTCGTGTACTGCCCTTCAAACTAGCACACTACTATGGAAAAGAATGCAGAGTGTGATTTATTTACCTTAGACCTAGTAGTGTTGCATATTTTCCTTGGGAAATCCGTTGGAAAGAATGTAAGAATAAATAGTTAAACACAATTATTTTCTGCCTGGTTCATGGTGATTACATGTAACGACAATTAGCACATTTTCAGGTAAAGGAAATGTTTCTTAAGTTTAAAAATCAGTAGATCATGTGCGCATAAGTTACTAAACATACGTAAACAGACTATTGATTCAATAAACCTAAATAAGTCCTTTAATAATTTCTTCTTCACTCCGTACAGAAAGTGGCTACTTTCGATGACAACTGATGTCAAAAAATTATCGTTTCCCAAGCTCTAATTCAGAGCAAGGGGAAACGATCAGCTGATTTCCCTTGCTCTAAATTTACTTACCCTTGCTCTCAATCAGTTTTCCATTTGTACACTACGCGCACTAATGTTTCTTTACCATTTATTTTTACAATTTAAATCAGCTGATTTACTGTTTAACAATCTAAATTTAAACAGAAATAGGCGTCGTGATTAAATAGTACAGGGTTATTCAAAAAGAAATATACACTTTTTCACTTTTAATCTGGTTTAATCAACATAAAAATAAAAATTATCATTAGAAAGAGGTAATTTCAAGGTTTTTTTGACATGCTAAAGATGTTCTATATGTGCAGATATCAGTTCTATAGTCAAATTCTGACCAGACTTTTCCAAGGGTATTGACATGAACACTCTCTACAGCTCTTGTTATGCGCTGCCTTAATTCCAAGAGACTCAATGGTAATGGGGTAGTAACAACTTTATCTTTAACATAATCCCACAGGAAGAAGTCGCATAGGGTCAAGTCCGGACTGCGAGGTAGCCAACGCATGAGTGACATATTGTCGTCAGTTGCACGACCAATCCAGCGAAGCGGTAATTGCTCATCAAGGTAATCTCTGACATCATGGTGCCAATGTGGCGGAGCTCCATCTTGAACCAATATGTAGTCATTACTACCTTCTTATAGTTGAGGGATAAGCCATTCATTCAACATGTCCAAGTAGGCATGTCCAAGTAGGGTAGTAGGTAGGGTATGTGTGGTAGTAGTAGTGTGCCTGTGACCGTACTTTCTTGAAAGAAGAAAGGCCCGTATATCTTTTGCTTTGATACAGCACAATAGACGTTTAGCTTAGGAGAATCCCTCTCATGTTCAACAATTTCTCTAGGATTTTCAGTCCCCCAGATACGCACGTTGTGTTTGTTAACATTTCCGCTGATGTGAAACGTTGATTCGTCACCAAAGATTAGTCGATCAATGAATCCATCTTCTTCAGAACGTGTCTGGATGTCATCACAGAATGCCAAACGTTTCTCCTTATCATCATCACGTAATTCTTGCAACCAATGTAGCCTGTACGGTTTCATCTTTAGACGTTTTCTCAAAATTCTCCAAACAGATTACTGTGGAATTTGAAGTTCTACACTTACCCTGGTCGTCGACGTTTTTGGACTGCGCAGGATAGCAGCTTGGACCTGTTCAACACGTCCTTCTATCAGCGATGGCTTCTCAGAACTTTTTGATTTGCACAAACAACCTGTAGTTTTGAATTTCTTGTGCCAATCATAAATAGACTTCCTACCTGGTGGGTTTCTTTGAAAGCGCGTCCTAAAACAACGATGCGCTACAGTAACTGATTGCGTGTTCTCTAGTTCAAGCACACAAAAAGCCTTCTCAACGCTATTATTAACCATTTTTTTAAATAACATAAACGAGGGTTATGTAACAAAAATGTGCCAACAATCAGCTGATGTAGTAAAACTTTAGTTCATTAGCTACCCATTAATGCCTACATTACGGGTATAAATTATTCTATTTCAATTTTATTGATTTATAATAGTGTATACTTCTTTTTCAAAAACCCTGGATATTTCATTACAAGTACCGAAAGTGGCATTTTCCGGTGCGCGTTCTAGTTTCATGTGAGAGGCGGAGCCAAGTACGGGAATAATTGGAGCAAGTGCCGGAAAATCGCTTTCGGTACAAGTTATGAACGACAATTTCATCACGACGCTTATTCCTATTTAAATTTAGATTGTTAAACAGTCGAAACAGCTGATTTAAATTGTAGAAATAAATGGTAAAGGAACATTAGTGCGCGTTGTGTCTGTGGACAAATGGAAAACTGATTGAGAGCAAGGGAAAGTAAATTTAGAGCAAGGGAAAATCAGCTGATCGTTTTCCCCTTGCTCTAAATTAGAGCTTGGGAAACGATAATTTTCTTTGACATTAGCTGTCATTGAAAATACAGTAGCTACTTTCTGCCGGAGTGATGAAAAGTATCGTTCATAACTTGTACCGAAAGTGATTTTCCGGCACTTGCTCCAACTATTCCCAACTATTCCGCCTTGCACATGAAACCTGAGCGCGCACCGGAAAATGCCACTTGCGGTACTTGTAATGAAATGTACTACTGGTGGAAGATTCGAAACTATTTCTTTACATCGACGGGATAATTAATATGTTTTATTACTTGGGACATAAACGAGTGTTCGTATAGTTATGGTTGTATTTTGCACTTGCAAAATTTGTTAATTTACCAAAATATATCCGAACGTTCGTTAAATGTCTTTATTCGTCTTTCTTTGCGAAAACTATTGTGCCACTTACTCTAGGTCCCAATTGTTTTTAAAAGTGTGTCTGTACTTTTAGACAGTGCTACAAACTACAACACTTTGGATAGTGCTAACATGTTTAGAAATTACTTACTTCCCTTAGTGATTGGTTTTAAGTGGTTTGTAAATTGTGTATGGTTAGAGTGTAAATTGTACACTTATCACCCTATTCATTTTAAGAAAAGCTTTAGACATCTACGCAATATAACCTGTCAAATTATTGCGACTTGACATTTTTCAAATTGAAAATACAGAAGGGCTGGAAAGTCTGGATACCCATGGCTGTGGAAGTGATTTCAAATTGTCAAAGTCAAAATACTCTACTTGCCAAATAAAATATTACAATTTGTAGGCAAGTGTCATACAGAATTGCATAGAAGAGCTTTAAAACTAAAATACCATAAACATTTTAAAAATAAAAACAAAGTTATAATAAAACAAAATACATTTGCTCCATCCATCCATCCATCATCCATCCATCCATCCATCTCCTCTTGCACATAATCATTTACACGGAAGTATTCTTTATCCAGCAAAGACTTTTCAGACAACGCTTTAAACAATTTACATTTTCCTCTTTTTTAGGACAAAAGGAAGTGCGTTAATAAGAGTTGTGCAAGATTGGTGCATTTGCTTTGCAGAGAATGTTGTATGGGGGGGAGGTGGTGGAATGTTAACCTATTTCGTAAATTGTATGATATAAATTATAACAAATAAATTAGATGTAAAAACTTGGCTATTGCGTTTAAAATATGTTAAACTCTCAAGGATTTAAATATATTTATGGTTAGCGAGTTGTTAAGGGTGCGCCCTACCCAGATTGAATTTCATTGTTGTTTAGCGTCGCGCCGGCGCCGCCAACAAGCAGGGCCATGCATATTTACGCTTGAAGACCATTTTGTTCTCCTCGATCGCACTGTTATTTTACAGATTTCTACCAAACTATTTGCAGTTTCACACTTTTCAGATTCCAATCTAGGGATCATACGGTTCCTTTTCTCCAAAATAATTTTTCTCCATACGTTAAGAATCTTTAGAAAAACGCTTAATTTGAGAACATTACTAATGGCCTACCACTTATTTTGAATTAAAATCACGATTTTTAAATCGTATGATCTCTAGATGAACATTTATTGAATTAAATAACATCAAATTATTTTTAATTGGTTAACAATTTAGCCTACAATGAGGGAGATGCAAACCCCTTACTTGAGCGTGCCGAAGGGAGGTACGGCGCACCCTTAATCTTGGTGTATTTTAGGCCAAGAGAAATTCTCAATGCTTTCTTTTACAAGACAAAGATACAAAACTAAGATGGAAGATGGGTTTTAACGCTCTCACATCCGGAGGGAGGAACGCGATAGGATAGGTAAGGATGTAGTCAGAAGAACAGCAATACCCGCGAAAAGCCAGTCTGCATAGAGTTAAAACTCCAGAGCTCAACTTTTTCATCACTTTGTCGATATGACATGAAAGATTTAATTTACCGTCAATGAACCCAGATAATTAACTTCCTGGCAAGGACTTATTTCATCTTCACCAATTAGAATGTTAAGAGGCGGCGAGGAATCAGTGACATCTTGCAGGTGGAAATCCAAAAGCTTTGGTTTCAGGGTGTTTACGCAGAGTGGATTATTGGACAGCCATTGAAAAAGTGAACTGCACTGTAAAAATATGCTCATCTCGATTATCTCACGGTCAGGGCAGAAACCACAAGAGACTTGTCGGTAAAAAGGCATAGATGATGATCTCCCTAAGACTGGTGTGAATATCATTAATAAACAATAAAAACAAAATTGGTCAGAGTCCAGTGCTACTGTGTTTAAGTGTTGTGCAAACATTGTTCATTCGGGGTTTAGCCGTAGGTAATTGTCTGAGAGTTGAAATATAGAAACATTTGTCGAATGTTTATTAAAGTACCTTTACTGTTGAAAAAATTGCCGGATATCTGACTTTGAAAGGACACCTGATTTGTAAATTTCGACGTAGTGATATTTCACCTAAAACTATACAATTCTAAAACTTGAAACGAATTTGCGTTTTCAATGTTATTTTTGTATGTGTAGCTGTGGCAAACATCTTTTTAACTACCTGAAAACGACATATGTTATACTTCTTACTCACTAAAATAATTGTAAGGGTTCTCATAGTAGTACGTCAATTAGAGGAAGCCTTGAATTAATTATGAGTGTACATGACTCATTAATCGCAATAGACCGATTAATAATGTAAATATACTAAAACTAGCTGTTTCCGCAGGCTTCGCCCCGCAAATAATCTTAATATATAAAAACTGACAGTTGTGTGTGCTGCACTCTGTGGTTATCCCGTGGAACTACTACGAATCAAGATAAGCTGTTTGTATTTTCATCAGTTCAAAATTAAAGTGAATGTCCATTATAATAACACATGATTGGACACGACTCCCCGTGGGGTGGAGCCCTATGGGAATTTCTTAACCCTTTCTTAGTGAGCACCTAAGACCCAAGAGGAAGGTATGTTCCAAATTGCATTGCAATCCGTTATGTGGTTTTTGAGATTTCGTGATGAGTCAGTCAGTCAGTGGTATTTGAGTTTTATATATTAAGATTACTTATCAGTTCAACAAACATGTTCTTTAGATATCATGTTCTCTAGACATGCCCTACATGCCCTGTTTCAAAGATACTAACAATATTCCTTTTATGATCAATGATTATTTTTTCCATATTCTGGAAAACTTTTGTATTGCAGTAGAGTGACCTCCAGAAAGTGTAACAGAATCACAGTTAATGCAATCCTGTTGCAACAGTATGCAACAGTTACACTTATCCGTTGCACCACTGGAACAGCAAAGTGCCGTTCAATGTCACTGTTATTTAGCAAGGTGAAGGGTCCAGCCGAGGTTGACAAGTGGCTGGTTCCTTGTCACGACACCCCCGGTTGACAGGTTAATAAGGTAAATCCAATCCGTTATTGTTTTCTTCAATTTTCTCCCCACTAGTTATCACACTGTGTTTGCAACATTTGTTTGGGTACATATTTGTATTTCAACTTCAAAGACGATGAATTAAAAATTGAAATGTCTTTAAATAGTTCCAAAAATAGATTAAAAGAATATTTGTTAAAAAATTGTTTTTATTCGATTGAAGAACACTTAAACTGTTTATAAATTTGATTTGTAATTTTTAAAAGTAACAAGTTAGAGTTTTTTAATGGTAATTAACTGTAGGAAAAATGGTATTATAATTAAATTTACCTTTACTTTACATGTCATATTGTTAATTTGAATTATTATTTTGTATTTTTTTATATTAAGACCAAATTTATGTATTACTTACTTACCGTTACCAGTCATATAAATATGATGTTATGTGACTGACTGAATAAACAATAAAGACAATCTGATTTTGGAAGGTAGTTAAACAGACCGAATTCCGAAGGAGTCAATCCTCGGAGATGCTAATTGTGAGCTAGTGAGTCTGATGACTAAATGTTTTTGAGCAGATCTTACACCATTGGAACTCTTAGACGGGATGTTATACTTCTCCTTCGAGATCACCTTTTAAAATTGCTTCAATCAATACTTCGTTAACAGCTAAAGTCAAATTTTCATAAAAACTTTAAAATCGCTTGATAATAATAACTTCTTTATTGTATAATAGGAAGCAATGCAGACAACACTGTGTACCAAACAATCATATTTTTCATTTTTCGATCTCTCAAATGTGTGAATAGAAACAGTATAAATAAAAGAAAATACTAGGTGTACGCTCATTCTTCCCGTAAGAGGATGAACGAAGACTGAATTTTTGAAGATATGTAGGCAGGTACTGGATTGGTAACACTCTTCTGTTATCCGTTTTAACTCCACAACAGCAAGAACAGATAATTAATAAACCAAACATTTTACTAATGGAATGGTAACACCATTCCCATATATGTTTTAACTCCACAACGGCAAGAACAGATAATTTAGGACTAATGTAAATAAAAAATACTACTGACTACTGGAGTGGTAACACCCTTCTCATATCCGTTTTAACACGACAGTACCTGGGGGCCCAGCTTTGCTCGGGGGAGGGCCAATCAGTCAGTTTAGATGACTTGGAGTAATATTTCATCACTTTCCCCTACTGATAATCAGATTTGTGTAACTCATTTGCCTCTTTTCTATATTTTTAAGGTTCCTCCAGTTGCTATTTATAGCTCAATGTCCTTTTCATTTATTTTACTACTCTATATATATAATCTTCACTCAAATCTTTTAATCTCTGTTCTCAGGAAACCACATGTTAATAATCATAAAAAACATGAGTATTACTTTGACAGTTCCCTGGTTGATTATAAACAGCTGATAAAATTCTTTTGTGTTGATTTAAAACTCCATAAGCCCAATGTTAATTTTTTTAACTTTTCATTTTATTTATTTTTTTACATTATTTGATTTTTCTTGGGGATGAGACCTGTCTAGAACTTATTTTTATCCCAGAAATTAGTTATTTTGAACATTTGAAGGAAATCGTTGGAGCCGTTTTTGAGATTAGTGTCGCAAGCAAGCAAACATATAAGCAAACCTTACTCATATTAGAGTATATGATACCTGGGGGCCGAACTTTGCTCGGGGGAAGGCCAGTCAGTTTGTTTAGATGACTTGGAGCTTATTTCACCACTTCCTCCTACTGATATTCAGATTTGTATAACTCATTTGCCTCTTTTCTACATTTTTAAGGTCACTCCAGTTGTTATTTATAGCTCAATATCCCTTTGATTTATTTTACTACTCTATGTATGTAATCTTCTCTCAAATCTTTTAATCTCTGCTCTCAGGAAACCACATGTTAATAATCATAAACAACATGAGTTCCATGTGGTTCCATAAAATCAGATAATATATCCTTTGAATGAAGATTACATGTAGAGTGGTCATATCCAGAATGACTCAAAGGTCCATTATAATAACAACTGTTGTGACCTCAAAAATGCTCGTTAGTAGGGTACATGGTGAAAAACAACTCCAAGTCATAAACAAGATTGACCTTTCCCTAGCAAAGCTCAGTCCCAGGTAGTACTTAAACTATATGAGTATAACTTTGAGAGTTCGCTGAAAGATTTTGAACAGCTGTTATGACTCTTTTGCTTTGATTTTAATCTCTAAAAGCCCAATGTGATTTTTTCAACTTTCCATAGCGGCTTTTTACATTATTTGATTTTTTGGGGGATGGGACATGTCTAGAACTTATTTTTAACCCAGATATCAGGTTTTACAACACAAGTAGTTGGAAGGACACATTAGTTATTTTTTAAGAAAATCGTTGGAGCCGTTTTTGAGATAAGAGTTGCAAGCAATCAACCAAGCAAGCGAGCATGCAAACCTTACTCATATTATAGTGTAGGATAGGATTGAGTCAAAATAATTCAGCATTTGTATTTATTGACTATAACATATTTTTACTCTTAGGCACATAGAATGTACACGAGACAGGGACAATGATTCTGGATTCTAGCATGTTTGAAGTTCTGCATACAGACGGCCAGGGCTGAATTTAGGTCTGTACAGGCTCTGGTCTACACCCTAAATGCAAGTGCGGGCCCTTACCAGCCCGGCCAACTTTCCTGTTTGATTTATATAATATAACCTACGCTTATATCAGGCTCTACAGATGGCGTTGTGCAGTTACTTAAATTTCAAATTGCTAAAATCCGTATTGCTGCCTAGTGTATATTAACGTTGTCATGGCAAGATATTATTAAGTGATTTTCATTATCTAAATACATAAAACAAAGTCGGGATTGTATGTTAGTTATTTAGTTTCATCAAACAGCTGTTATAAGGATGATATCTAAACATACTTGAAAAGCATATAAACATATGTTTATTATAGACATAATAAATCTATTTGAATAGCAACTCATTTTCAATACCGAAGCAAGCTCTATATAAACATAGGCAAGTGAGCGTAGCTAACGAGCTCATCTTGAAAAAGAACGAGAATCTTTGACATAAAACAAATTCAGTGACATTAGGACAGAATAATGTCTGTCTGACCAGCTAGTAGTACTCAACCCGAACGCTGACCCGAACTCCCGAACGCTTACCCAAGGATCATCTTTCCTCCATAAATTTAACAAGGCAACTTTTAAAGCCAGCGAGGCGGAGCTCTAAGGTCGGGGTTAAAAGGAAATAACAACAATTTTTTGTATAATTGAAAATTTTCTAAAATTACTAAAAAAGGTGTAAATGATAACAAAGAAAATTTTCCTGTGCGGTGGAGGTCTATGGTTGAGTAGGGCGGCGTATCAAACGTGGGGACATCTTTCAGGAGATGCTGCTTTAACAAAATAAATCCAACGAATCATACGTTAAAAATAAAAGTTGGGAGTGATAGTAAAGGCAGAGCCCTGAGGGAAGAACAAAGAGGTATCCATAATATTTTGGTACCCAACAACGTAGTATATAGGTCTGGAGCAGTTTTGAGGAGCCGCTTTCGAAATCTTTGGATTTTTTATTTGGTGGTTTATATTAGGTTTCTAATAAAATATACCACCTGATTTTTTAGAAAAATTTGGGTTCAGAAATTACAGGGCTTAAGAGATCCCAAACTTCAGTTTTTTTACCTTTCTTAGTACCATAAACTTTAAATATTTTTAGCAGGTTTCAACAGTTTTATCTCATTGCCACAAAAAGCTCTAAAAGATGAAAAATTAGTACTCCAATCCACACACGGTTAAATTAGTATTTCGTTAGTAGGCTATTCGGCTAATGGTTGTGGAGAATATTTCAATTTCCATTCAGCAGTAAACTAAGTATATTGTCCGATGTTATTCTTATAAAAAATAAAAAACATATATCTCTTGTATACTTATTAATTTTATTAAAACTTGGTGTGTTAGCATTGACCAATAGAGAATATTCGTCCCAGGACAACCTTAAAACTGGTCTATACCAGTTTGGATGCTGACATTGGGTACAGCAAATGAAATTGTCATTACATATGAAGTTTTTTGGATGTCCATTATGACAAACTTCCCTTTCACCTTTGGTCCCTCCACTTGCAGCGGCTCGGGGCGGAAACTCAGGGGTTGGTCCCCAACCTGAGAATGTATGGTCCCTGGCTGTTGTACATGGATACCCCATCCGTTGAGTTGGCCAGTTGGAGGGCAGAGCGGGTCCACATTGAGCCTGATCACAGCTGTCACAAGGCACGGGAGTTGGTACTCTGAAAGGCCAATTTGGCTGCCTGTCCCATCCCACCCTTTCCTTTCCTGCTATATCCTAACCTTCTGGTAACCTGCGCAAAATTCCCGCTTATGGAAAACGTGCCTATAGCAGCTATATGCTGGGGTTTCCTAATCTAGCAACAATGAATAGAGAATATGCGGAATACGTTTCCATCTAACCCTGGAGGGTGAGGT
The DNA here is from genome assembly GCA_963675035.1 of Allygus modestus. NCBI lineage: Eukaryota > Metazoa > Arthropoda > Insecta > Hemiptera > Cicadellidae > Allygus > Allygus modestus. The sequence goes on from OY776117.1 coordinate 139,277,708, forward strand.
GGAGCAATTAACCTCTTAAAACCATTGTGTGTACCTAGCAAATTATATTAAACTGATAGCGTTTATTTGGTCACATGTCCTAGCTCCTGTTCACGCTTTTTTAAGACTCGGCCAATGACTAATATATTTTTGGTACCGGATGGTTTTCGACGAGTTTTAAATATATAACCTGAGAGAAAAGTTGCCAATAATTATTAGACGTATTAATTTCCAGCTCCAAAATCAGGGGGTTAAACATACAGAAATATACTTGTTTTAAACCCATTTAATGTAAAATAAACGGTATCAGGAAACTGACACATACTTTCTCCCTTTTAGCCAAACTTTAATGACAAAAATATTTGTTATTTACTAAATATAGAATATGAAGTATAGATAAATGTACAGAAAATTGTCTAAAATAGTTGTTTTCAGTAATATCCACCCAAATCCCTTTTTGGGAGGTACTATAGAGTCCGTTGCTACAAACAGTGGTTTTGAGAGGGGAAATGCCCCCTTGCCACCCAGGGTTAAATAGCAACACATTTCGAACATCCTCTGTTGGTCAATGCTAACTTGACCTGCATATCAAATTGTAATGAAATTGATCAGTAAATAAGAGAGAAATAGTTATTTTTGTATTCCCCATAAGAATAACATTGGACAACGTACTGCGTTTACCGCTAAATGAAAATTTCAATTTTCTCCGCAACTAGCAATCGTAGAATAGTAATTCAAAATACTAATTTATTTAGTTTTTTGAGCTCTTTTTAATGGTGAATAGTAATATTTTTTAACATTTATTATTTTTTATGAAAAATCCAAAAAACTGAATTTTGGATGTTTTAAGTCCTGTAATTTCTGAACCCGAATTTTTCCAGAAATGCGGGTGGTGTCATTTTGTTGGAAACCTAAAGTTCTACAAACCACTAAAGTTTAATCAAAATCGTTAGAGCCGTTTTTGAGAAATTTGGATTTTTCCTGTTTTTTGGCGGTTTTTGGGGGATAATTACCCTTAAAAATCAAAAATTCAAAAAAATTAAAAAAACACCTGGAGATATCGTGGATTAGTACCTATATACCAAATTTCATAAAAATCGGCCCATAGGTTAGGGCTCTAGCTCTGTACACATCCACACAGACACACACACACACACACGGACACACACACACACACAGACAGACATCACGTAAAAACCACTTTTTTGGGTTCAGGGAGCACCAAAACGAATATTTCCACTAACAACTCAAATTCGAAAATTTTTACGAAAACAATACTTTCTCCATATACTATGTATAGGGGGAGAAAGTAAAAAGGTATTCGATGATTTATTTATATAACAGTATCTTATAAAATTCATACCTTAAATTTAAAAATGTTTACATCATTAATATATGTTAGTTTGAATTTAAATACACAAGCTACTGAAATCGCAGCACGAGAGATTTAAAAGCAAAATCCAACATCTACATTAATGACAATTTTTCAGGAGGGCAATCTGTCTACATCGTAATTAGTTGAACAATGTAGACGGTTGGGATTACGGAGTTTTGGACATCTTAATTGTTTATGAAAATCAATATTAACCACAGAAAATGCAAACAAATATAAACTGTAACCAGACTATTTTACTGACCGGTAGATTACAAAACTTTAATCCCATGTCATTAGGTGACAATGAGGCTTATTTGGTACATTATATGTAATAAAGATAGTTTGCACGTATGATAGTTTAGTAAGTCTGCCATCAAGTAATTTGTTCACAATGTAAAGAAACTACTATAGGTCTACAACACGCTTGATTATCAATCACACGCTTGATTATCAATCACAGTCAGTCGTGTTACAGAGTTATACTGTCCCAGTAATTCAAACATTCCAAAACCTATTGTATTAATTTATCATCACTAGTCCAGCTTTTACATCGAAGTTTTCCAGTAAAAAATAAACTGATAATAAATCTAAATGGATACAAGCATTGTTTTAAACACGACAAAACACTATTAATTTACATAACACTCACATTTTAAACTATTTCGAAATAAAAAAATTGATGGAACAAAACATAACCAAATCTATAGTTTTGGTTATGTTTACATTTGAGTAATTTATAAACAAATATGCAGTGTTTCCCCTCTACGGTAAAAATATGCCACGCACTGATACAAAAAATCCCACTTTATCCCAGACTCTCCCTTATAGTATCCCTCGTCATGTCCCACACTTTCCCACTGATTTGTTAAACATTGCAACACAATTAATGTTAAATATTATATGATTATTGAATAATGTATTAGTACAATATTTATACCGTTAGATAGAGCTTATTTAGATCTACTAATTACCTATAGGTATTTTACATTTTAGTACCTCAAAGGATTTTGAGCAATGCGACATAGGTTAAATGATACGGTGAATTAACTAAATTAAATAATTTATTTACGTGAGAGGTAGGTACTAATATTTTTAATGGTAGTACTAAAGAGTACGAAGTAGGTACTAAATAATGGCAAATAGTTTGCTTGTTAATTCCAACATGGCTCGGCCAGCGAAATTGACATGATTCAGCGTTCGTTCTGTGACGTTTATAAAATCATAATAGGTGCGGACAGCGAGGTTAAAAATGGGAAACCCCGCAACTGCCAGTACGGCGAGAAAATCCACTAGAAGTGCTACTGCTAAGGTGCTCTGGTCGTAAGTTGTAAGCAAACTAGCAGACGTAATGCCGATTTCAAAAAAATCCCACTTTATCCCACAATCCCATTTTATCCCACAATCAGTCAAAATATCCCATATAGGGGATAAAAATCCCTCAAGTGAAACACAGATAAATCCCAGCTGACATTTTAAAGACAACCATAGTCAATAGCTTACTACGAAAACCAATTCAACTACTGAATATCAAACATTAAAATTAGTTTTAATAATTATTAATAATCCAAAATAAAATACAAATGCTGTGTTAAAACATCCCTTTGGTATCCCAAATGACTCCTTTAAAATTTCATTAAGAAATATTTTACAGTTATTTAGTATTTCGATAACACACCCACACACACACACACACACACCCACACACGGCCACTGAAACTTCTTCATCAATACAGTGATTCACTTCGTTCATCAATTAAGAATTGTTATTTTGTATATATTTCTTACACTCTCAACATGCGCTGGTTATGCTGGAATAGTTCCAAAAAGAGCCGGACCCCCACCAGGAAGTAACTAATGCACTTATGTATTGGTATGTCTAATATAAATAAATGTGACATTACATTGCAGATCCATATTATTTCGTTTAAAACTTCCACTTATGTTAACTTTATAACGCTTTTGTATTTACAATTTCAAAATAAAGAAGCTTGATTCAGATTCTTCTCCCGAAACGTTGTGAACTTGATGTTCTATTTAACTAATCACGGCAAAATTGCATACATTTTATAACAAATCTATTTTATCTATTAAGTAAATACAAATGCATTTTACATTAAATTCCATATTAAACCAACGTAACGTAGGCCGTTAAATGTATTTAAAACCTATTTCGTGACTGGACAAACGAGAACAGGAGCCCTGACAGAAAAATTTGAAATGGAGGTAAACAAACCTCGAACTAAGGCGAATAAACGCAACGTCCGGAATAAATTTGTGAAATGTCTAAAGAGGCCAAGATCACTCAACTCTCCTGAGGGAAACGAGCGCTGCGAATCGCGTCCAGTTCATTGCTGTCTTGCGTCACCCAGACCGATTGATTCTGTCAACTCCAGCTGCCCTCTAGTCCTCTAGTCCGGTAGTCTGGGGTGTGAATATGTTATCGACAAAGGCGATTGGTTCCATAGACCTTGGAGAGAGTCCTTCTGGCTGCGGTGACGACCATCAATGTCGAGCATTGTGTGGCTCTCACGTGAACGTGGAAGACCTTGCACACTCGCAGCCTGGATCCGCGAGTGTGGAAGATGGATTCACGAGTTCTCTACAACGACTGAAGAATTTAAATTCACCCCTACATTCTTGGGGTGCAGCATAATGTACATTCATGCTTGTATAATTTTATAAGGAACATGGTAAATTTGTGTCTGCGAAGGTTTTTAAAGTTATTAAAGAACCTAGAAGGAACATTCTGGGAAAATTGTAAAGGAAAAAACCCAGCGGGGGCCAATTTTTTGGCCCTTTTTTTCTCTTAAAAATGTCCTTAAAGAACAAAAATTCCAAATGTTTAATAAGAACTAACTAGCTGTTACCCGCGGCAACAAGTTAAAACACATTACCAGTCCACATTAACCTGTCCAGCACTATCTAATCTTTGTTTAGTTTTACCATATGACTTTCTTTGCCCTAACTAACAAACAACTACAACTCAAATTCATTGTTGTAGCACCTGGACGGTGCGTATTAGACTAAAATAAACGGTATCAGGAAACTGACACATACTTTCTCCCTTTTAGCCCAGCTTTAATGAATAAATTATTACTTTTTATTTACTAAATATAGAATAAATACCCCCGTCGCAGCAAACCTGCGTACTCAGCGAATTTCCTATGCATGAATATATTTCTTACTACCACATAAAGCCACTTACCAAGTTTCATAAACATGCATAAATAACTAAGTGATATATAGCATTTTATTTATTCTCCATAAGAATAACATTAGGGCTGAGAACGCAGGTTTGCTGCAACAAGGAAGATGAAAATATTTTTTTGCAGTTATCAATATAACTCAACCAGGTGAAGCTACATACCAAGTTTTAATGATTTATGTTCATAATTAAGGGAGATATAAAGCTTTACGTATTCTCCATAAGAATAACATTAAGGATGAGTATGCAGGTTTGCTGCTAAGAGGATAATCAACAAAAAATCAATTTTTTGTGGAAATATCAATATACCAGTACTAGGTGAAGCCACATACCAAGTTTCATCAATATTCATTCATTAATAATAAAGATATAAAATTTTAAATATTCTTCATAAGGATAACATTGGACAACGCACTGTGTTTAGCACTTTGAATTACTCGGCAACGGTTGGACGTACAATCACAAGTTAAACACCAAAATGATTGTTTTGTAGAGCTAAACTGATTGGTAAAAGTAAATGTGAAGTTTACAGTAAAATTAATTGAGGAAAAGTTAAAAACCATTTTCCCATAAGATTAACATGGGAGATTTTATGAACACGTTTTTTGGATTTTCTCCGCAACCACTTAACCTAGGTTAATAATTCAAAATACAAAATTATTTGTTTTTTAAGCTCTATAAAATGGCTAAAACTAAAATTGAGTGTTTTATAAATTGTAGGAGAAAAAATACAAAAAACTGATTTTTGAAAAATTTTAAAAACCCCCATAAAACCCTCTTCCCATAAACCGATCGATCTGGTTTTCGAACTTGAAGTCATAAATGTTACTCTCCACATTTGTGCCAAATTTCATCAAAATCTGGCGCTTCTTTCAAAAGTTATCGCGGTAACGGACACATATATATATATGTGTCCGTTATATACATATATATAAATTTGAACGAATAGTGTTTTTGGCATCTGTTACCTATTACCTATAGGTAGTCTTACCATGATACCTATAGGTAATAGCTTCTTTCCTATAGGGGAAATTCGCTAAAAGTACGGTCGAATATACAGAAAATCTTCTAAACAATTTGTTTTCAAAAACATCCACCCAAATCCCTTTTTTGGAGGCGTAACAGAATCTTTTGCTACACACAGTGGTTTTAAGAGGGGGAAATGCCGCCTCATTATCCCCCAGGGTTAAGTGACAACATATTTCAAATTTCCTCTGTTAGTCAATGCTAACTTGACAAGCATATCAAGTTTGAACGGAATTGAACAGTAAATAAGAGAGAATTTGTAATTTTTGGATTTCACATAAAAATAACATAGAAAAATTTACTGCGTTTACCACAAAATGAAAATTGTAATTTTCTCCACAACCAGGAATCGTAGAATAATAATTCAAAATACTAAATTATTTAGTTTTTTGAGCTCTTTGTTAATGGTGATAAGTAATATTTTTTAACATTTTTTTAATAAATTTGTTATGTTCTAAGTGCTGTAACAATGAATTTTTCATTGCCTGTAATTTCTGAACTCAAATTTTCCCAGAAATGCGAGTGGTCTCATTTTATTGGAAACCTAAAGCTCTATAAACTACTAAAGTTTAATTAAAATCGTTAGAGCCGTTTTTGAGAAATTTGTATTTTTCATGTTTTTTGACGGTTTTTCGGGGATAATTACCCTTAAAAAACAAAAATTAAAAAACACCTGGAAATATCGTACCTACATTCCAAATTTCATGAAAATCGGTCCACTGGTGTCGTCTCTAGCTCTGTGCACATCCATACAGACAGACAGACACACAGACATAACGTAACAATCACTTTTTTTGGATTCAGGAGCACCAAAACGAATATTTTCACTGACAACTCAAATTCGAAAATTTTGACGAAAACAATACTTTCTCCATATACTATTCATAGGGGGGAGAAAGTAACACCTTGTCGTCAATAGTTCTATTTTTTTTTAATTGTAATAAATTGTTGTTTATTTGAACTGTTGACGACCTATTTTAAACAACTACAGCTAATTTTATAAATGATATTCTCCCATAAGGTTTGCATTGAATCTTTCAGAACCTGTGGGATGAAGCCCTAAGTTTGGATGTAGACATTATCAGGTCTATATGTTAATGTGATATGTAAGCTAAGTTCATACAACATTTTATCTTAGTGCACTGCAAACCCCTACCCGTCAATTGAGTCATCTCCGGAACGGTCGTGTATTACGAAACTACAATCTTTGATTGCGTTCTGATACCAAGCACTCTAAGTAGCACTCACTTAGTTACAGATCTCGAATCACTAAATAAATTGAAATTGACGTACCAAACCATTCGTTGGGATGTGGTGTCACAAAACACTCGCCACAAAGTCAACCTTTCCTAGTTGCAGTTCTGCTCTTAATTCTTAAATATAATAGAAGTATGCCACTTTAAAATTCCCTACCGTATATCAGCTACCAATCTTTCTCGGGCTGCACATCTGGGGTCGTCAACCCGTATCCTCCTCGAGCTATCCTCTGCAAATTGGTGTTTAACCGTCAACAATGTCGCTACCTGAGGACGGTGAGTGACTCGGCAGTTGTAGACCATCTAGGCGGCGCGGTGGCGCCCGGCTATCGATGTCCATCCTCGCGGCGATTCCACGGTCAACGACTGATCAGAAGCCGACAGTTCGTTCACCGCATCAGTCATTCAGTACAAAAGAAAAGGAAAACTTTGCACTCGGTGGTTGCCTTGCAGAAGCGATCCGATCTTAGCCAATTGAAAATCCGACAAATTCATACTATCTAGCACTTTAATGTATTAGAAAATATTATATAGCGTCTTAAATGGTTTTTGTTTTTCTTTCTTATTATGATGCTGAAAGTGAGTAATTGAAACAGATGGAACCAGATTGATGGGTAGCGTAGTGGTTAGAATGCTTGCCTCAAAATGTGGAACCCGGGTGGCCGAGGTTCGTCAAACCGATGCTGAGCAGAAGCTGAAAATGGTGTGGCGGTTGGGTACTGGATACAGATGATATTTGTAGCTGGGCCATAATGATGCCTAATAAGAACAGGTTTGAACCATTTCCTTTCAAATATTAAAAAATCCACTTCCACACATCCCCCCAAAAAATGGATGAAGTGTGAAGGGAAGTGAGGGCGAATCTGTGCTCCCCTCATGCTTCCCCTCCTCAGGGCAACGCACATCGACATTACTTTTGACTGATTAAAGTCAGGGAAGGTCGTGTGTAGTGTTTGGCACGACAAATCCTCTTGATCATTGGGAGTGCAGTGGCAGGCGAATCCTGGAGTCAGCCTTACTCCCCTCCACGTCACGCCCTAGCCGGTACAAAACTGCTCTTGTTCTTGTTGTACAACTACAAACTAACCAAGAACCACATCCAGAGGCAGAGAGGTGGTATTTAACTACCCAAACAAAAGAAGGAGCCATTCAGCGCTTGCTCCTACTGTCCACTGATTCTAACTGACTGATACTTAAACCATTGACTATAAATTCAGTATTTATAGTCAATGCTTAAACTTATAGAAAACAGCATCTTATTAAATCAATTTATTCCAGGGGAATTTCAGTGGAATAAGGCAAACTAGTTAATTAATATATTGTAAAATTGCCTAACTTTGAACTTTGAATCTATACATTTTAGGCTACGGTGTTTGCTTGCCATGGAGAGGAGAAGGACTTAATACTTCATTTGGTTGATGGAGCTGAGTAGGCCTAATGTTACACAATTAGGTCGGTTAGGTTAGTTTAACTAATTACAAATTCAAGTACTTTGTTTCTTAAAATAAAATGATATATGCTGACAAGTGCTATCATCACTTTTCGGCGGTTTTGCACAGGTCAGGATCCTCCTTATATTCATAGATATCCATGATATCCTAGATATCCAAGTAAACAAGTCTCGTCCTTCATAATCCATTGCTATTTATTTTATTTCACACTCATAGTTTTTTCGAAAGAATACCCCGGTGAGAAGAGAATGTCCAGTGCACGTAACACGATCGTTCAGTGATTTCGCCATTTCAAATTATACCTCTCGTGCGTGTAAGTATATGAGCGTGTCAGCCTCGTAAAGAGTTGCGCTAGTATGACCCAGTCAAGTTGTGCTTTTGGAATTTGCTCATTTTTGAAAGGCCTTAGTTTGACTATTAGGCCTTTCTTGAATTAAATCAAAACTAGTTGTTTGTGGGGGGTTGCTCTACTCTGCCTTTCTGTATACATGTTGATAAAGATTGAAATGAAGTTATGGACACATGTTAATACGTAAACAAAGCAGCAATTAAATCGCATGTAAAAATGTAAATAAAGCGGACGTTTTGCAGCTCCCCATGTTTTTTTTTGGGACGTTTCGTTCTTATTTCTTGAAGACACGTCATTTGTAAAAGTTACTATACTAGGTTTCCCAATACCCTCGGGTTAATCTCGGATTAAGTATAAATGGATAGCGCCTTGCAATGCTAAGGAGTGCCGAAAACCGTGCCGTCATAAAGCCCGCCGGGTGGCAAAAGAGTCTGTATCTGCGAGACCCCGATGTCAATCGACAGAGCAGTGCTTCACTCCAACTGACATTTAAACCTCAACAAACTGTGATAGTAATTTTAACTTTATATGGAATTTCACAGCTTGAAAATTAGAATCAAACAGCACGCACTACGGTTTTTAAGCAGTAATATAAATAATTGTAATAATTATTTAAACACGAAACATGTTTAGTCCTTATCAAGAATGAGTTGTAGATAACATTCCAAAGATTAATTTGTATTCAAAACATTTTTTGTCGGGCTAATAGTTATCGGTACAAATTATTTTGAAGAGCGGAGTTTGTGGAATTGCGCACTTCGACGAAATCCGCTCTATGAGAAAGTCCAAACTGAATTCGAGGAGTGGAAGTAATTGGAATGAATGAACGATCTAGACTATGACATTCAATTAGTGTAGTGCTATTTATTTATAGATTTGATTGTTCCCCTCCACTAATACAAATAGGCTAATTAAATTGTAACTAAACAAATGAGGTATTTGATTTATTACAAACAATTTACATGAGCGGCAATTGTCAAAACTGTTTAACTATGGGCAAGGTAATATCGTCCTTGTTTCCACTCATTATATTATTTTAGTTTAATTCAACTGTTTTACCAGTTAGCAGGTGAGTAAGTGATTAGACACAATGAAAGTGAATATCCATAAAAATTTAACCAATTTCAATAATGCACGTAAATAACTACTAGTATTTACTTTTGTTTTTAACGTCACAGCTACTAGTAACAGAAGTCACGTTGCGGTCTCGACTGCGGCGCGCAAACTCCAACTTCTTACAAAGATAATAAATTGTTTTTATTTTATTTCAATAATTATATTTACATTATTAGATTCTTTAGATCTTAATATTTCCATTCGTCTATGTTTTAACCGATTTAAATACCAATAGTTGCTCACAGTGAGACTTAATTAAAGTTATGTCGCGGTGCGTGACATCCTAAATTTGTTTAAAGAAAAATCAATGTTTTCATTTAATCTAAGCAATAATCATACCATTAGATTCTTTAGTATGTAATCCTTCCATTTATATAGCTTTTAATATATTAGAGTGTTAGTATAGAGTCACAGCGAGGCATAACTTAAGTTACCTTAAGTAAGTGCGGCGGCCGGCTCGGGCCTTTTTGCCACCCAGCGGCCTCGGAGACCGGTACGGGTTTCGTACATTGAGAGCGCTATCCAGTTATACTTCATCCGAGGGGTTAATAAATTGAATCTGAGCCATCTCCCACCATCCTGTGAACTATCGACCTTCCAAAATTTCTAATACCTAAGATTTGAGAAATTTAATCTCTTAGGAAATGGTTTATTCGCGAGATATCCCTTAAGTAGTTTTCCCTAAATGTTGTAGTTATATATGATTTAGCCTGCTTAGACAACATTTAAAAGATCTTACCATCCATCTCATATTGTTTATATGCCATAATGTTCCTTAATCTCTGACTTCTGACAAGTAGCTTAATAAAGTAGCTTAACTAAGTTAATTATCATCAGCTCCACGAAATTCATTTCTTGGGGAAATCAGACTCTATAAAGGTAAAAATAATGTTCTTTGTTTTCATGACGTAATAATTCAAATGTCACCTTATATAAGTACTGTATTTGTTTCCAAATTATTAGTGGTGATAGGAAGTATGCTACGAATGATTTGCGGAACATATAGAACATATAGTATCAGGGAATGATTTCAAGAACTTATTTTGGATGCTGAAGGGGCTTAGAAATGCATCAATCTTCATTCAATTCAAACACTTTATTGATTTGCCCCATCGGGCTTATCATTCACATGCATAACATGATTAACATGCAAATAAATAAATTCATGATCATATGCATAACAATAAATAGGCACATAAGATAAAACCTGCATTGGCATCTTACAAGTATTAATTAAACTCCATATGACAGTATGGCTGGTTTAGTCGTTACTGTCAATTCAGTATAATACAACTAACACTAGCTATAAACTTTGAATAAATAATACAAAACATCTACAACTAAATAGCGAAACGAATAATAAACAATCCAAATTAATGCCAACATCTTAAAATAAAAACTGATAATTAAATTAAATATCAACCTTCATATGAATGAAAATAGGAACACATTGCCTTGTTATCCACTTATTTGTAGGACTGACTCGATGGATAATTTCTGGGCTCGATATATTTCCCTTCATAATTAACAGGCATCTTCTCTTCGGGGATAATGATCTATTGTATGACACGAATGCCTTCGGATTAATCATGTAATACGTAATATTTAAGAGAAGGCAGTGGCGTTGTAATTCTCTACCGAGTCCACTCATTTCCAAATTCCTGGTTTACAGGAAGGACATCGCATGCATTATAAAACGATTGGACGATATTTGCTCTTATGGAAATAACTCGACACGGTAGCAAATGTAATGCTCCCTTCTGTATGGATCTTAAAGAATGCTCGTTTGGCGAAACATTATTACCTAACCTAAAATCGAAAGTTCTAAAGTCACCTTTACAAAAACCAACAGTTTCGATAACTCACTTCATTACTGTAGCGTGAACCTTTTTACCGATAAAAAATCATATCCAGCACGGACAGTGAACATCTGAAATTCCGCCGTTCCCCCTGACCAGATCTCCGCCTTGGGCAACCCGACACGGCACACGGCCCTTGGGCGAGACCAACGTCGACATCCTCACCACTCCTAGGAACCCAGCAAGGCGGCCGGGCTATCAACAGTTATTACTGTAGCCTGTTTTATTACAGGGGTTTCATTAGTTCGACACTAGTGAAATGGGTTTAAACTCAAGCAACGCCGATACATGACGTAGTTTTAGTGCATTGCCGATGCAATACCGGAGATTACAACAGTTATGTGTGCGTTCTGCGGGTTTAGAGCTATTTAGGATGATAATTGTTTTATTTGATGCAATACTATTATCTAATATAAGTAAATCACTGTCTCTATGTATAACACGCTAAGGAGATTTTCGTTAACAAAACTCCTATGTTATTTCTAAACGATTTTAACAGTGAGGTATACAACAATTCCTCAACCTTTAGTGTGTAGTTACATTTTGCATGTTTCCACTGAGAAGGGTACGGACCGCACTCAAAGTTTTTGAAATTATGAAATTAATATAAAACACAACAAATACTGAAATGGCAACACAATCTGTTTAATTCCGAAGATAGCTAACGATTTTAATAAGTTACAGGATGAAACAACTTTACTCGATTTCGAGCAACAGCTCCACCAATATTCTGAAGGCAATATGGCATTTTGTAAACAAAATCGTACGTTTTTTCTGATCCGATTTGACGATGAGGTAACAAACAAACTGTCTCAATCTTTAGTGAAGATCCTTCAATAGAAATGGGACACAGTTGTAAGTTGAAATGGGAAACTGTATTCTGTTTTGTAATTTTGTTATACTATCATTCCGAAGAGCTCCCAAAGTTCGTTTTTTACCCATAAGGAAACATAGTGACCAATTTTAATTCAATTGCATTCCAAAAAGCTGTTTATGCCTTACAATTTTTCTGTATCAACTTAACGTTATGCTACGAACTGAGTACACAAATTGTATACGAATAATATAGGCCATTTCATTATTTATACAAAAATGCTACAAAACAGGATCTTAACCCAATTACAAAGTAGCATTATTACTAACATTCATTTTTAGGGATTTTTCATGAAGCACTACTCAATGTCTTCCAAGATACTAAGAAAACACCAAGCACATGGCACATGCAATCTAATATACATGTATACATTTAAAGTTTTAAACTATACACTACAAATAAATAAATATATTAAATTTAATTACTCCATACTAAACAAACTGAGGAACTTAGAGGTAACGTTAATTTTAAATGCAAAAACCTAATAAATATATAATTTTAATTTATATATTTGTTTTTTTGCGAAATTGTAGTTTAAAATTGTTTAACAAAAGGTATAATCGTGTGGTGTATAAAACAAAACAAAACATTTTAAATGAGGGAGTTATTAAGCTCTAAAATTTAAATTTGACATACCTGCCCAACAAGGCCACCTTGAATACCTACCCAACAAGGCCACCTTGAATACCTGCCCAACAAGGCCACCTTGAATACCTGCCCAACAAGGCCACCTTGACATACCTGCCCAACAAGGCCACCTTGAATACCTGCCCAACAAGGCCACCTTGACATACCTGCCCAACAAGGCCACCTTGAATACCTGCCCAACAAGGCCACCTTGAATACCTGCCCAACAAGGCCACCTTGAATACCTGCCCAACAAGGCCACCTTGAATACCTGCCCAACAAGGCCACCTTGAATACCTGCCCAACAACAAGGCCACCTTGAATACCTGCCCAACAAGGCCACCTTGAATACCTGCCCAACAACAAGGCCACCTTGAATACCTGCCCAACAAGGCCACCTTGAATACCTGCCCAACAAGGCCACCTTGAATACCTGCCCAACAACAAGGCCACCTTGAATACCTGCCCAACAAGGCCACCTTGAATACCTGCCCAACAACAAGGCCACCTTGAATACCTGCCCAACAAGGCCACCTTGAATACCTGCCCAACAAGGCCACCTTGAATACCTGCCCAACAAGGCCACCTTGAATACCTGCCCAACAAGGCCACCTTGAATACCTGCCCAACAAGGCCACCTTGAATACCTGCCCAACAAGGCCACCTTGAATACCTGCCCAACAACAAGGCCACCTTGAATACCTGCCCAACAAGGCCACCTTGAATACCTGCCCAACAAGGCCACCTTGAATACCTGCCCAACAAGGCCACCTTGAATACCTGCCCAACAAGGCCACCTTGAATACCTGCCAAACAAGGCCACCTTGAATACCTGCCCAACAAGGCCACCTTGAATACCTGCCCAACAAGGCCACCTTGAATACCTGCCCAACAACAAGGCCACCTTGAATACCTGCCCAACAAGGCCACCTTGAATACCTGCCCAACAAGGCCACCTTGAATACCTGCCCAACAAGGCCACCTTGAATACCTGCCCAACAAGGCCACCTTGAATACCTGCCCAACAAGGCCACCTTGAATACCTGCCCAACAAGGCCACCTTGAATACCTGCCCAACAACAAGGCCACCTTGAATACCTGCCCAACAAGGCCACCTTGAATACCTGCCCAACAACAAGGCCACCTTGAATACCTGCCCAACAAGGCCACCTTGAATACCTGCCCAACAAGGCCACCTTGAATACCTGCCCAACAACAAGGCCACCTTGAATACCTGCCCAACAACAAGGCCACCTTGAATACCTGCCCAACAAGGCCACCTTGAATACCTGCCCAACAAGGCCACCTTGAATACCTGCCCAACAAGGCCACCTTGAATACCTGCCCAACAAGGCCACCTTGAATACCTGCCCAACAAGGCCACCTTGAATACCTGCCCAACAAGGCCACCTTGAATACCTGCCCAACAACAAGGCCACCTTGAATACCTGCCCAACAAGGCCACCTTGAATACCTGCCCAACAACAAGGCCACCTTGAAATGTAGGCCTAGATCGATTAGAACAACAATCTTATATTGTATTTCTAAATTATCTCAGGAGTTAAGGTTTTCACTTTATTACAGATTTTGGCAGTTGAGGTGTCAAATAAAGGTACTTTTGTCTAAATGATTCGAAAGTAATTTATCTTTTCCTCAGACCCCAAGGCTCTGTCCCACTGACCCACAAAGTTTTCATGTTGTTCTTATTTAAGAACTATTATATAGGGTTTATGCAACAAAGCCTAGTCCTAGACAATGGTCCTAGACAACGTTTGATCATATAAGTACAACGTCACCCGCTACTAGACGGTGCCAGATTCTTCACTTAATTGGTTGAACGAAGTGAGTCCCTATACTCAACGACAAAATTCATTCCAATTTTTGTGTGTTTTCGTCGCATAACTTAAGAGCGCTGTGACAGACCTCTGAAATTGCTTAAAGAATATTACTCCATTTACAATGTTGACATCATTTTAATTTTGATTAAAAATTGGATTCATCGGTTTCCTTATGCCATTCCCTGTTGCGGCATAAATAATAATCTGAAATTGCAGCCTTTGCTTTTTTATTAAATTATTTGTGTAACACCATGTTTATTGATTCTTCACAACATAATTTGTCAAACAGTTTTGATATTCCGTATTCCTGTTTTAGCGAATTCCCCCTATAGGGAAGAAGCTATTACCGTAGTGGGCATGGTAAGACCTAGGCCCGGGACCATGATAACTTTTCGTTTTGAGGTCCCCAGATGCCAAAAACACCATTCGTTCAAAACCGAAATATATATATATATATATATATATATATATATATATATATATATATAAGTGTGTGTGTGTGTGTGTGTGTCCGTGAGCACGATAACTCTCGTAAAAATAATCCGATTTTTACGAAATTTGGTATAAACGTGTAAAGCAGCATTAGTTCGAAAACCAGACAGATCGACCTATCCGAAAGGGTGTTTTGGAAGGGGTTTGTACCCAAAAAATAAGTTTTTTGAGTTTTTTACATATCATTTTTGAAAAAGTCAAATTTTAGTTTGTTCCATTGGAATCAGGTTAAAAAGACGCACAATTTAGTGTTTTGAACATTGCTCTACGTCTACAGAGATTTTGAAAGTGCTAAACACAGTACGTTGTCCAATGTTATTCATATGGAGAATAAGAAAAATTGTATATCTCGCTTTTTTATGAACATGATGAAACTTCGTTGTGGTCTATTGATATTTGCACTAAAAAGCTTTCTTTGGTAGACAGTTCCCATTGCAACTCAGCAGCGTACTCAGCCCCCATGTTATTCTTATGGAGAATAAATAACGTGTTATCTCCCTTAATTATGAAAATAAATTAATGAAATTTGGTATTTTGCTTTACCTACATGAGTTATATTGATATTTGTATAAAACCACTTTTTTTGTCCCTTGCTTCAGCAAACCTGCATACTCAGCCGCCATGTTTTTCTTATGGAGAATAATTTAAAATGTCATAAATCGTTTATTTATGAATGTATATTGATGAAACTTGGTATGTGGCTTTATGTGGTATTGAAATATATATATATATGCATTGGAAATTCGCTGAGTACGCAGGTTTGCTGCTACGGGGGTATTTTTATGTTCATCTTCCCTATAAAGACTTTGTGTTTTTATGGTTGTGCGATTATTTTTGATTCGCAATACTGTAGCAGTATGTTATGATGTTCTGAACTTGTTTCTACAGATTGTAATAGTGATAAATGTATTAATTAACTGACACTTGTAATCACTTTTAAATGGATTATATTGCAATGTATTGTAGGTTATAATTTAAAATCAAATTTTCGTTCATCCTTTTACGGAAAGTATGAGCGTACACCTAGTAATTTCATGATTCATAAAAAACTATGCAAATGTTGTACAGATGAAAATCTTCTATCAACTGGTAATATGGATGATTCGTTGAAACACTGTCTTTATCTGGAAACAGGATAAACTAGACTGACAAACTCTCTCTCATTTAAACACTACAATATCGTTTGATCAACTCTCTATGTTAGTGTCATTAAATACCCTCACAACGGAGTTTTTAAACTTATTGTGATTAAGTAACCATTAAATCCTTTAAACGCGAATCCTTTGAATAACGAATATTGATTTGACGTAATTTTGAAAGTAATTTCCAACCAAGCCATATTATTTTAAATTGAAAGGACTCCTTTTAGAGACTGAAATGATCTTTTCTGTTGTTTATTTAGGCACTTCCAGGTTTGCACAAAACAAGTGTGTGTTTATAACAGAGTTACATTTCAGAGTGTATGTTCTACGATACAACTGCTTATGCCTCTATGGCGATCGCTTGCACAAAAAACTTATCGTGCTTGAGCACGATATTGTTTACAATTGTTGAGCAATTTATTATTGTATACAACCACATTCGGATATTTATTGATATCATTGTTCTACAACCAGAAGAGTTATGTGAACGGACTAGGACGACATACAACCGATTGATATACTCGTATAACGTCATTCCCCCAGCTATAACGTTATCTTCAAACATACGCTTATTAGAAATCGTTTCTTTAATAAAGTAACTACTTCAAAGTTAAGATGTTATATATCGTGTTGATAATTTAAATCCATCAAAATAACAAAAAAACATCGATGATCCAGCAGAAAACCTAATCCGCAACAGGAAAAGTTCCACGACTGCCGATTGACTGTGGTGGATCCGACCTGCACGACCGAGGTAGAGGAAGTCGCAGTGGACAAGGGTCAGCTGATGGCTCATAGTTCTGTGTTGATAGCCCAACCGGCTCCAACACCCACAACAAAGACGTCCGACCTGCGATATTCAAACTTTTGCCGAAACACTTGTACGGAGGAAGTTTGCAAATACAACGGTAAAGGAGAAAGAGCTGGAGTTAACCCTGTGTGCAGACAAATCCCCCTGTGTGCAAACAACTCCCCCTGTGTGCAGACAACTCCCCCTGTGTGCAGACAACTCCCCCTGTGTGCAGACAAATCCCCCTGTGTGCACACAACTCCCCCTGTGTGCAGACAAATCCCCCTGTGTGCAGACAAATCCCCCTGTGTGCACACAACTCCCCCTGTGTGCAGACAACTCCCCCTGTGTGCAGACAACTCCCCCTGTGTGCAGACAAATCCCCCTGTGTGCAGACAAATCCCCCTGTGTGCAGACAAATCCCCCTGTGTGCAGACAAATCCCCCTGTGTGCAGACAAATCCCCCTGTTTGCAGACAACCCCCCTGTGTGCAGACAACTCTCCCTGTGTGCAGACAATTCCCCCTGTGTGCAGACAACTCCCCCTGTGTGCAGACAACTCCCCCTGTGTGCAGACAAATCCCCCTGTGTGCAGACAACTCCCTCTGTGTGCAGACAACTCCCCCGTGTGCAGACAACTCTCCCTGTGTGCAGACAACTACCCCTGTGTGCAGACAACTCCCCCTGTGTGCAGACAACTCCCCCTGTGTGCAGACAAATCCCCCTGTGTGCAGACAACTCCCCCTGTGTGCAGACAACTCCCCCGTGTGCAGACAACTCCCCCGTGTGCAGACAACTCCCCCTGTGTGCAGACAACTCCCCCTGTGTGCAGACAACTCCCCCTGTGTGCAGACAACTCCCCTGTGTGCAGACAAATCCCCCTGTGTGCAGACAACTCCCCCTGTGTGCAGACAACTCCCCCGTGTGCAGACAACTCCCCCTGTGTGCAGACAACTCCCCCTGTGTGCAGACAAATCCCCTGTGTGCAGACAACTCCCCCGTGTGCAGACAACTCCCCCGTGTGCAGACAACTCCCCCTGTGTGCAGACAACTCCCCCTGTGTGCAGACAACTCCCCCTGTGTGCAGACAACTCCCCTGTGTGCAGACAAATCCCCCTGTGTGCAGACAACTCCCCCTGTGTGCAGACAACTCCCCCGTGTGCAGACAACTCCCCCTGTGTGCAGACAACTCCCCCTGTGTGCAGACAAATCCCCTGTGTGCAGACAACTCCCCCTGTGTGCAGACAACTCCCCCTGTGTTCAGACAACTAGAACGCCTAGCTTCTTGTGGAAAAATCTTGTGGGAGAATGATACCAAAAGGTGTAGACGTAGTGTTCGTACCTCTGCGTTTTGTTGCATGTTCCAACTCCACTATTGGTCCCTCCAGTAGCTAGATTTCGGGAGGAAATTTATAAAAATCATACAACACAAAGAATTCTTTAATTTTTATGATAATGGTGTGGAATTAATTGTAAGATAGGATAAATTAGCTGTAGAATAATGGATTTGTGGCAAGCTCTTGTGAACCGGAAAACAAACCGAACTCATTATAGCTGACGCCAACATCCTGACTCATCCAAGCTGACGCTGAAGAAGGTTCCCGAGAAGCCCCTCGCTCACGCGGGATTTGTATCTTATAGTTTATATCAAATTGTAAAAGAGTTGTTACCTACAGAAATATTCTCCTCCGCTGAGGCCATGAAACTCTTTACCTCCGTAGCCAATACTCGAGAGACTCTAGAAAAAATACACCTTTTTAAAAAAGTTTTCGTGAACTGAACCTCGATTGTTCGAACACACGGTAGTCCGAACGCCTCTGTAACCCGAACGACCTTCAGCCGCCGACAGTTGGTCTTTTTATAGATTTTAATGTTTTATAAACACTATTTTGAATGACTTTTTTAAGTTAAGTATTTTATTTCAATGACTTCTGTTTAATATGTGTGCATTTACATACAGTTATTTTCTTTGTATGTTGTATCTTTTAATTTAAAAATAATTTGGTTATAATTACAATCATTTTTACCGAGTTTGTGCCCTTTATTTCAATGTTCAGTAATCAGAACATTTTGATAATCCTTGAGCCTTGAGCAAACAAATATTCGGATTAACGAGGTTTGCCTGTATAAGCTATTTCTTGTTAATATTCCTAAGCCTAAAAAGTACTTTCACTCTTAAAATATAAAGTATAAGCACGGTGAATGTAATATTTGTTATCAAACCCCCAAATGCGGCGTGGTGCTCCGTTGGGCCTTGTTGGCCGCGGCGCGTTGTCGGGTTGTCGCGTTGTCGCGTTGCCCAAGCCCCCCGTATATAACAGTCGCGGACCCTGGAGCCGACAGTGCTACGACATGCTTCTGGGATCGCAGGTGTGTTACAGTGCAGTGTCTGTGTCGTGCCGTGCCTCACATGGATTATACAGAGGATATCGCATGAATACATAATAATATAGGGATAAGTTTTAATTTATAAGCGACGATATTATCTTCTACCGAGAGTTAATAGGTGTCATAAACTTCTAACCGGGATTTTATTGTATTTGATTTTATTGATTTATTTATCACCAACATGCCAGAGCATGTATTTTTAAGTTGGTACAAATTAGGTGCTTAGTTATGAATAGATAAAAAACGTTAATTATCATATTACTTGTTGTTTTACTTACTGTATGTAATCAAATAGTCTTACAACACTTTAAAATAATTGACAGCCTTGTACCATCTTATATACTGTATATACCGTCTGATATGTGAGTGGATACAGAATAAGTGAAAATATACTTTTAAGTGTTGTAAGACGAATTTATTACATCCATTAAACAAAAATTGATTAGCAAAAACTTCATCTTCATCTTCAAACATTTATTACAAAAATTTACAATAATTTTGTAATACTTTTTTAAATATAATTTCTTAATCGTTGTAATTTGTATAGCGAGTCTTCTAAAAAATCATTAAGGTAGTTTAAGGTTATAAAACGGAATTTCTATTTAATAAATCGTGTGTATTTTCTTCAGTTTTATAATGTTGTTCTCTAATATTTTTGGGAATTTTCCCCAGGAATTTATTTCCTATATAAGTAGCTTTTTTCTTAAATATTTAGTTTTCATGTCTTTCAATATTTATTTGTCGTTCCGAGTACTTATTTTATATCCATTTTATAATTTCTGCTGAATTTTTATTGCTTCAAAAAATACATGCTTTGTATTGTTAATATTCCAAGCTTTTTATAATAACTTCGAACAGTTTCATTTTTTCTTAAATTTAAAAGTATTCTTATAGATTTTTTGTAGTTTTACAATTATTTTTACTGAAAGGTGTTGCTGCTTTGTTCACGAACAGCTTGTATCATTTTTTCAAACAAAACTATTGAGTATGCAACATTTTCTTAAGCTTTCAAGCGGTTACAAAGATTTTTAAAACATTCGTTTTAAATGTAACTATAAAATGTGATTATTTTGTCATATTGCACATAACAGACATTGGTTATAATATGATTACTCGCCAATCTTAATGAATATGATTGTTGTGGTATCTAATTTGAATTACAAATGCGGAAAAGTTTAAAAACATCTTGGCTAAAATGTACATCTTAACTTATTTTTGGAAAAATATGATCACACCGAGAATAATTTAATTGTATCGAATGATTATATGAATGTAATCATGATAGACTATGAATGTATGTGGATAGGCTCAGTTTATTCACTTAATGTCGTATAAAGTTACTTACAAAAATAATATTTTTCCAAAGAACTAAAACTAAGTAACTCCACTTATCTTTGTTAAGGCGTTAGTTGATAATACAATTTAGGTACGGGCGATTCAATACGGACGTAATAAATACACCGAACCCAGTAGTGATTTTATTACTTACTGACTCACGGGTGGTTGCTTACTGACTTAAACTAACCTAAGAAGTTAATTGTTCAAAGCGTAGTATATAAAAACTACATCGACTCATTGAAGAGAAACGTTAAAACAACCAACTAGTATTTTTAGTCGGATAATTTTTGGAATGAAAACCACATAAAAACTGAGTTTTTAGTTAATCTCTGTGACGAGGATACACAGATTATTTGCTCGTAATTTTATAACGTAATATGCATTTTAAAGTAAAAAATACGGGTATATAGTTTTAGCTTAATTTAGGGTTCGTTATTTTTGAGAATTATGTATGGCTGTAATGAGTACAGTAGATTAGTATCAGATGCAAAATTAAAAACATAGGATTATTGAAACTAAGCTTTTATTTGGGTTAGCCAAAGCAGTGGGGATTTATCTATAAATTTTCTTGGATATCAATAACAAAGCAAGAAGCACGATTTACTTGGATTACTAAAGCACGAAGTAACTAATAACAAAAACATCAAAATTCAAAATGACCGGAATAAATAAATAGTTCAACTGCAAAAAAAACAGAATTTTACTCTCAACATTTTAATTGGGAGAGAAATCAGTAATTTTACTGTATCATACAGAATAGTAAATTTAAATCGGTTAGCACTAAAATAACTTTAAATATTTAACTAGAATTTTAGTTGAAATTCTACAATGCGTTCTACATTCTACTGTGGATCTACGAAAAAATATTGTACTCTTTAAAAATTCATGATATTCAGAGATAAAATAAAAATCATAAATCTATAATGCAAAATTGATAGTAATAATAATTTTTATTTTCAAACCAGAATAAATTTATATGTTTACATCAATCTCAGAAATTACACAGATACTTAGGTCAGATGGGCTAAGATAAATAACAGTGATTCCAATAATTACAAATTTCAATAATATAAACTCAGTAAGTACACAATTTAATACAAACCAAATGAATGACATTCCAGATAACCGATGTATTAGCAAATTCCAGGAAAAAGAATGAATGGAGCGATAAAATTGAGATAACGCCAGTCCAAGCGCCAGGGGGGCAGGGTGGCAAGGTCGGTCACAAGGTCACCGCACTCATTAGGGCATTTAAACAGCGCCTGCAAACTTGAATAAAAAACCTGCAATACACGTATGTACTGCGGTCAACATCAACTAAAATGGAAGGCGTTGTTACTTGTTCTTAACACTCTCCCGCAAATCTTTTTAATAATTATCGTTCCTCCAATGTAAACGCAGCCTGATGTTAAGAAACAAATAATAATTTACATCTTAACCATCCATATCTTAATTTATATAATTCTACGTATGGAAAAATTAAAGAAAAATAAGGAAAACAATAGGTAAAAATTCCTGTCTTTTCGCACTTTTCTCAAGCCATCGTTCGGCAAAGAAGGCTGAATCTTGGAATATCCATAGAAACTTAGATGGGAAATATCTCCACAGATTTAGTTTTGTTGCCCTTATTTCCCTTCATACCCTAAAATACAAAAGATTTTAAAATTGTAAAAGGTACTATTGATCAGCTGTGATGATTTATAATCCTATCCTA
This sequence comes from Allygus modestus, assembly GCA_963675035.1. NCBI lineage: Eukaryota > Metazoa > Arthropoda > Insecta > Hemiptera > Cicadellidae > Allygus > Allygus modestus. The sequence continues at coordinate 139,300,526 of OY776117.1, forward strand.
TCCTATACTCTGATATAAGTAAGGTTTGCTTGCTTGCGTTCGTGCGTGTTTGTTTACTTAATTACTTGCTTGCTTGCAACTCTGATCTCTAAAACGGCTCCAACGATTTCCTTCAAATGAGTTATACAAATCTGATAATCAGTTGGGGGAGATGGTGATATACTACTCCAAGCCATCTAAACAAACTGCCTGGCCTTTCCCGAGCAAAGCTCGACCCCCAGGTACTGTGATTTAAGTTTATGCTTTATTTACGTGTTAACATGTGTTCATACATTCCTAATGATTTATTTATCTTAACATATAAACAGTAAATGGTATATCCACGTATACAAAGATGCTAGATTTATTTTCCTAGAGTTTTTTACTTTCTAGGTAAATTGTCTAATTTAAGTCTGATAAGTTGAAAGACGTGGTACTAAACAAGGTATACAGAGTAGGCCTAGTGTTTTCCCTACAATTAAAACGAAGGATTTAACAATTCTTAATAACTGTTAATTTTACTAACATGTATGGTGACAGTGTGTCAGGAAATGATTTTGTACTTGTAATTTTAAACATTTATTTTTTCTCGAGTACTGAGAAAATAACTCGAATACACGCGAAACTGCACACATTTTTTTTGTTAAAAGAGTTACATATGTCGAGAGACTTAAGAAAATGTGGCAAAAACGTAAAATATGCAAACAAAACAAACCTAAGATAGAAGAAAGAGATCAAAAGCCTTTGCGGGGGTGTTGAAACGGATCCAAAATGCGAAGGTTTAATGCAGCCTCTGACTGATGCAACTCTCGCTGATGTTACACCCCCTTGTAACAGTTGACATCTTTACCTCCAACTGTGGACGATTGCTGCGGGTTTCTTTTACAAAACAGTAAATTACTATTTATTGAAGTATATTCTTATTAATCGTGCTTTCTATATTTATGTTTTTTATTTATTATTATTTTGCTAAAGCTTTTTATATTAATATATTTAAAAGTATGAATATAATTAATTTATTATCTTATATATTTAGTCAATGTTAAAACTACGGATAGTTTATTTGCCTCATCCACTTAACCAAGTTTAACGTTTGAGGTGTCTATCTAAAACCCTTGAACTATATATGTGTTATTGTGAAATTCTATAAAATGTTCTTCAAGTTAAAAAACTTTAATTAAAGTTCGCGGTTTAATAAAAACACTGAAAAAGAGAATTCAGTCTCAACTGAAAATATTCAGGTGCAACCGCTAGTTGTAAAATTGTTTGAGGAATACGAATAAACAGATTTAGACTGTTTTTAACTGGTGTATCGTAGATTATCATGAATATTCAAGTATGCGAATTTTTCGAAAGGGTTGAGTCTTGTTATGATCTAATACAAATAACAAATTCAGAAGAAAAATAATATCATTAGGCATTAGAGAATGTAACAAATGGATTAAATTAAGCTCTATAAGGTGAACCTGCACAGAACAAAAGAGGCGTTTATTGTTTGATGATTAATATGTTTTTTAGGGGGTTGGGGGGAGGAAGGAGGGAGAAAAATGCATCTACACTCTCAATTGGTCAGACTGTTGGTTCCACCCCCCCAGAAAAAAAGGTTTTTATGATGCCGTTGCGACGTCTAGGTTTAGTCTACGGTCGACATAGTCCCTCCTAATTACATTACGTTTGGCCCGGAGCTAGGCTTTGTAGCCGCCCCCACTCCACCGATAATTGATTATTCATGTCATTACGAGTAGGTTTACCTCTAGCCTTCCATGAATAACCTTTTAAATCAAAATAAAGAGGTGATTTTTTAATATTAGTATAAGTACCTGGGGAGCCGAGCTTTGCTCGGGGAAGACCAGTCAGTTTGTTTATATGACTTGTAGTAATATTTCACTATTTCCTTCAACTGATTATCGGATTTGTATAGCTGAGTTGCCTCTTTTAGCGAATTTCCCCTATAGGGAAGAAGCTATTACCGTAGGTCTCATGGTAAAACTTAAGCCCGAGACCATGATAACTTTTCTTTTTGAGGTCCCCAGATGCCAAAAACACCATTCGTTCAAATTTGTATATACGTATATATATATATATATATATATATATATATATATATACATTTATAAAAAACCATCTACGCAAACTATATATGTACTATATATGTACGCTATCTATATATGTGTCCGTAAGCACGATAACTCTCGTAAAAAAGGTCCGATCATAATGAAATTTGGTACAAATGTGTAAAGTACCATTTATTTGAACGAGTTCGCAAACCAGATGAATCGCACCATCCGAAGGGGGGTTTTTGGGGGGTTTTGTACCCCAAAAATGTGTTTTTTGGGGTTTTCACATGTAATTTTAATTTAAATCAAATTTTAATTTATACCATTGAATTCAGCTTAAAAAAAAACCAATTTGGTATTTTGATCATTGCTATACGTCAATTGATTACCGAGATATTGAAAGTACTAAACACAGTACGTTGTCTAATGTTATTCTTATTGGGGAAAAGAAAAATTGTATATCTCGCTTATTTATGAACATAAACTGGCGAAATTTGGTATATGGATTGATCTGGTTGTGGTTTATTGTTGTTTGCACAAAAAAACAATTTTTTGCCTATAGTTCCTGTAGCAGCAAACCTAGGTACTTGGTCCCGATGTTATTCTTATGGAAAATACTTAAAATGTTATATATCGCTTATTTATGAATGTATATGGATGAAACTTGGTATGTGACTTCACTAAGATGAGTTCTATTGATATTTGCATAAAAAACCATTATTTCTTGTGCCTTGTTGCAGCAAACCTGCGTACTCATCCCCAATGTTATTCTTATGGAGAATAATTAATATTTTAAATATCGTTTGTTTGTGAATACATTTCTTATGAATCCTGTTAAGTTTTTTAATGTGTTATGTTTATGTTATGTTATTTTATATATATATTCATTGGAAATTCGCTAAGTATGCAGGTTTGCTGCGACGGGGGTATTTTTATTTTTTTTTTCATAAAATACAATTTACACCATTAAGTTAAGACATGAATATAAAATTATATTTGTCTCTGTACATAATAATGATAAAATTGTTGAGTTATTTTTACGTTTTATACATAGGAAAAGCCGAAATCGATGTTTAAAATGTTCCTGGTTATTTTTATTTCGCTCATGGGCAAGATTTTCTCAGCTTTCTACGATTCAACGGCTTCGCCGAATTTGATCAACCTTGTTCCCAATGGAGATATATGAAGATGGGTTAAATACATTTATACTTATGTTTTTTTTAAATCATCGTACGCCATTAAGGCCCAGCCCAATCTCTAGTCATAGGTATAATATAAGGCCTAATATAAACCATGGATAATGTAACACCGTGTAGGATGAGGGAAAGGAGAGGATGGAACTGAGTTAATTTGCTATACGTGCTGGGTATAAGTCGAAGGGGGCTGGCAATGTTGCTCCCAGTAGGCTGGGAAATTAGGATAAACAATTGGATAAATATAAAAAAATTCAAGGAGAAATATTTTTGCTGGAAAATGTTACCTGAGGTACCCTCATTCAAATACCAAGTTTTATACTTCGAGTGAAGTGAGCTTTCGCCGCCATATAGGATTTTCCTCAATTTACGTATGATACTATTTATGAAATTGTTCATGAATAGTACAGTTTATATCAAATTTCGTGCAAATGTCGACAGTATATGTTAAACTTGATTACCTTGTCATAAATAGAAGAAAAGGTAATTTATTCGACTATAAAGTATGACAATTGTATGAATTATTACATTTTTTTAATCATCATTACACGATGATTGGTTCCAGAAAAAGTTAAAAAATACATATTTTATAAAAACAGTACGTTGTCTCAATCTCCTTTCCCTTACTAACCTGTTGAAAATTACTTAAATTGCTTTATATGACTGCTAAGGAGTTTTAATTATAGTTGTAGGACACAATTTAAATATACTGTATGCTCAAATGACTTTGGTCTGAGTCTGAACATTTTTTAATTTCCCATAAGAATGGCATTGGTAGACAACGTACTGCATTTTGCATCTTCCGGCTTTCTTCACTTTTCTCCAGAACTTCTCTAGATAAAATTATGATTCAAAATATTAAAATATTAGTTTTTTAGCTCTACAACATGAAGGCAAGTATTTTAAAAAATATAGAAAGGTACATGTTCAACAAATTTAAAAACCACGTTTTTAAGTGAACGACGCACAATAATACTAGTTGGATCTTTAAATGTGAGTTATGGCTTCATCAGGTCCAAGATATGATAATTTTCCATGTCTAATACAATTTTTAACAAAATCGGATGAGGTTAACTTTTTATAGCACAAAACATTAAAAATCATGTCTCTCATTTCCCAATATGGCGGCGAAAGCTCACCTGACACGAAGTAGAAACCTTCATAATTGAATCATTTTCCAGGAAAAATATTTCTGCTTGCAATTTTGTTCATTTTTAAACCCTATTAAAATGTAGGACTTTTGGGGGTATTAACATTTGTATTCAGAGTCACATATTTTATTATTGTTTATATATATTCAACAAGTACTGTATACAAATACCCCCGTCGCAGCAAACCTGCATACTCAGCGAATTTCCAATGAATATATAAAATAACAGGATTCATAAGAAATATATTCACAAACAAGAGATATTTACAATATTAATTATTCTCCATAAGACTAACATTGGGGATGAGTATGCAGGTTTGCGACAACAAGGAACACAAAACAATGGTTTTTTATACAAATATCAATAGAACTCATCTTAGTGACGTCACATACCAAGTTTCATCCATATACATTCATAAATAAGCGATATATAACATTTGAATTATTTTCCATAAGTATCTAGGTTAGCTGCTACGGGAACTATACGCGAAAAATGTTTTTTTTGTGCAAACGACAATGAACCACAACTAGATGAAGCCAGATACCAAATTTCGACAGTTTATGTTCATAAATAAGCGAGATATACAATTTTTATTTTTCTCCATAAGAATAACATTAGACAACGTACTGTGTTTAGCACTTTCAATATCTCAGTAACCAATTGACGTAGCACAATGATCAAAATACCAAATTGTTTGTTTTTTATGCTGAATTCAATGGTAAAAAATTAAAATTTGATTTAAATACAAATTAAATCTGGAAACCCAAAAAAACATTTTTGGGGTACAAAACCCCCCTTCGGATGGTGCGATTCGTCTGGTTTACGAACTCGTTCAATTAAATGGTGCTTTACACATTTGCACCAAATTTCATTAAGATCGGACTTCTTTTTTTACGAGAGTTATCGTGCTTACGGACACACACATATATATATATATATATATATATATATATATATATATATATATATATATATATATATATATAGTAAGGGATGTATATACAAATTTGAACGAATGGTTTTTTTTGGCATCTGGGGACCTCAAAATGAAAAGTTATCATGGTCTCGGGCTTAAGTCTTATCAAGAGACCTACGGTAATAGCTTCTTCCCTTTAGAGGAAATTCGCTAAAAGGTAAACCAAAGCTGGTAAATAACCAACATAACATAATAATTTTCGAATAATAAATGCTAAAAACCGAATTTTTCATCTTAACTGTGATTTCAGTCAGTCACTCTTAGTAGAGCTACACTACTCGACACGGTACCGTTACATATGTGCCAATTTATAACGGGAGGAGTTTCCTTACCTCCCGAAACGTAGTGTAGTTTTTAAACACTAGAAGCGATAGGTAAAGTCCAAATAAATCAAAAAATAAATTCGTGACTAACTTGCAATTCTTCTTAAGATTTGGTAAATACAAATTGATTTTTACACTTTCTACACTTTACATATCAAAGTAATAATAACAGGTTTGTAGTATCTTATTTAACCTGTAATTATTTAAGCAATATTGGCACACATTTGCTGATGTCTCGAGCAATAAATATTCAATAATTTTACCTTTTTGATCCCCAAAAAATCAACACATCACTTGTTGCAGACGATACTAGCGTGCCTGGCCGTGCTAGCCGTGGTGTCTTCAGCACCCTCGCCTTCCCCCTCCCCCTCCCCATCAGAAGAGGACTACTCCCCACACAACGATGACGACAGCAGCGAGTACCACTCGGAGGAGGTCTACGACACCCACGAGCACCACAACTTGCCTCTCGCCCCCGCCCCCGTGGCTCACTTCGTGCCCGTGTTTCTGGCCAAAGATCCCATCATCGTCCCCGAACTTCAGCACAAGGGGGCGCCCATTATAGTCCCGGATTTTCCGTACCCCGGAAAGTCCGAGGGTTACCTGGAGTACCCGATTAAATCGGTCGGTTACCCTTCCAACTCCGGTTACGAGTACGGATATCCCTCCAAGTCGGGTTACGAGTATGGATATCCTAGCAAATCCGAAGGACTTTCGCACGGAATCCCGGTGGTGTCCCCGAACCTCTTCAAGACTCACTTTGACGGAGCCGAATATGCCAGCTACGCACCGCACCACGACCACGAGCATTACGTGAGTACAAGAATGAAGTTTGAAGTTATGCAATAATGAAAATTCTGGTAATTTATGTTTGTCAAATGGTTAATTTTCGATTAAATTTATATATTTTAAAATCAAACAGAATAGGACAGTGAAATTTGACTGATTGTGAAAGAAAAACTCTTAATCCACATCCTATATATCCTCTATCCACGCTATTGTGTCTCCCTGTTGTCATGGGGATATTTTAACGCAAACACATCTAAATCGATTGACCAAAAACTGTGTTTGGCAGTAGATAATATCTGTGGCTAAATCGTCAAAGTTCCAAAGTTATTGTTTTATTGATATTGAATGGTTAACTGATATAAGCGTTGCTGTTAGAAACAATTTTTGCGGATTGAAAATTTCAAAGTTGTAAAACAAATCTCTAAAATTAGGCCTTAAATATAAAATTGTTATCTGCATGGTCATGGTCAATTGTAAACGCATGTATACAATTGACATGATCGGAGTGATATGTGGTCGGTCGGGCTGCACTTGTTTTGAGTATTTTCGCAGAACCGCTTTTGGCGCCGCCATTCTCAATTGCTAGGCCTATTAGCTGGTAGCAGTTGAGAATGGCGAGTCACCGATAGCGCTTCTGGGAAAAATCTCAAAACAAGTGCAGACCGACGGAGCGCATATCAAGTGACATCGGCGCACAGTCTCCATTATCCTCGTTGGTAAACAATTTATTTTCTTTTCCTATCAGTCTATAATATACACCGAAAGAATCACTACAGTAGTATGTATTAAAAAATATCTCTTGATTGTATTTTATTTCATTTCTCATAACATATTGTTCAAATGTAAATTAATATTATTTGTCAGTTTAACATTTTTGAATCAGTAGCAATTATAATTTATGTCGTACCTCTGCTAAAATATAACAAACCATTAAAATAACAATTGTCTCCGTATAGAATGCAAGGTAACACTAATGTGGTTTTACTGTGAGGTTCTTGTCAGCGACTGTGGTTGTTCCAGCACTACCCCAAGTACGAGTTCAAGTACGGCGTCCACGACCCCCACACCGGCGACATCAAGCAGCAGTGGGAGCACCGCGACGGCGACAAGGTCAGTAAGGTTCAAGGTTCAGTAGGGTCCAGGTCCGCGAGATCAGAAGTCCCGACACTTTTCGCGTTTCTACCTTTACTCCCCAATAAGGGCAATGTTAACTTTCAAAGCCTCCTCAACGGATTATCCGATATCTTTGATTTATGGCTCATTTTAAACAGTTAAAATATACCTAGCGATTTCAGTGGGCAATGTGTCGATATCACAAAATAATAATCTTTCGAAAATGTCAAAATATTCAATATTTAAGATTTTTTATGAGTATTATTTTTTATTTTGAAATTCTGCTCACTGAGATCGCTAGGCGTTTGTTTCCTCTTTAAAACAAACCATATATGCCTACCAACGATGTCGGATAATCCGATGAGGAGGGTACTGGTCTTATTGGAGAAGCAGGTAGAAGCCCCCTCATGGCAATCAACAACCGATCAATTCTCTTGGGTGTTATGTCAATCAGATTGAGGTTGTTTACACTTCTCAAGAACCTTTCTCTTGAGCTTTGCCACTACAACTCTCTATTAGGACTACCCACTACAATATTCTATTATCCCCTTCCCCTTCTATCAACTACTTCAACCTTACACTAACCACTGTTATTCTCTTTTGTTCATTACAATCACATATTAACCACTATACCCATATTTTACCTCTACAATTCTTATATCAATTAATGCAACATTCATCCCTTCCGCGCAGCACTAGGAAAGGGTTTGCAGGATCCCTCTTTACAGCTGCTATATACACCTTTCAATTAATGTTAAAGTATAATATTAATGAGCAAAATAATATCTTAAAATGTACCTTTACACTTTTTTTAACTGAGTACATTTCCAAGCCCTTGGTAAATGTACAAAAATTAGCGTTTTCAAACAAGAACCTTAAGACAGAAACATTATTTTGAAATTCTAAAAACGAGCAAAACGAGTCAAATCTCGTTTATAGAATGTTGATAGCATAGTTAGCAAAGCCGCAAAAAGGAATGCTGTGGACCTCCGCAACGTTCCTTTTCTCTATCAATGTATTTTCACGTGGGGGCGCAGATTTTTCTGAAAACAATCTATTAATCGACATATATATATATATATATATATATATATATATAATTTTTAAACCTCAATACATTTTTAAACTTGCCAAGGAATACATTTTATAGTTATTAGAGAAAAAGAAATAAAATAAAAGAACAAATTATTTTAATTTATCTTTAAAGATGTACAACTGTTGCTAGCAGCTTGCATCTATCAACCTAATAAATTGTGCTCATACATACAGCCTTCCCTTTTACACATTCCATTTTACATCAACTCATAAAGCCACGATCACATCGACAGTCGGCTTGGTTGGACTACACACCTGTCGAGGAAAAAGGTTTTTACAATAGCAGAAGGTTTTTATTAACTGTACAGAAAAAACGAGATCGCATGCAGCACGCTGACGTGAGGGAAGTGAATTTCCGCATTAAAACCTAAAAAATATCAAATAAAGGGTTTAAATCAACACTGGATACATTTTTTTGAAAATTAATTGAAAAAATTTGTTTTTGGTTGTTTTGATGCTCCTGATTATATTTAAATTCACTAATAGGATGCCAATTTTGTACTTTATAAAGTTAGAAGGAGGTATTGTCGGGATAACAAGTTGGTCTAGGGGTATGGGGGTGATAAAATGATATTAAGATATGAAAAACAGCCTTTTCCAGTGTAAAATCCCCATAAGGCAACGTACTGTATTTTGACAATTAACATTTTCTTTAATAACTCTGTAAGTACTTGTGCTAGAATGATGAGGGAGGGCTTAAAATCTTTGGCTTATGACGTACAATAAGTTAATAAGTCTCACTGTGCGGGTCATGCTAATAATTCACTTTTCCATAGGAAATTCACTAATAACTGAAATAATATTGTCAATACAATATACCCTACTAAGAAACTCCCTAAATCACATAAATTACACAAAAGTTGATTTAAAAAAATTGTAAATTAATCATTTGAAATCAAACCAAGATAAGTTATAGTGCAAACATAATAATCATCATATGTACTCTGTTTCCCAGGTCAAGGGTATGTACTCTCTCGTAGAGCCGGATGGCACCATCAGGATCGTCGAGTATACCGCAGACGACCACAATGGCTTCAATGCCGTCGTGAAGAAGATAGGTCATGCCAAACACCCTGCCCCCCACCACTACCACTCGGGGAAGAGCATAGACTACCCTGTCAAGAGCATAGACTACCCTGTCAAGAGCATAGACTACCCTGTCAAAAGCATAGACTACCCTGTCAAGAGCATCGACTACCCTGTCAAGAGCATCGAGGCCCCCTACAGCCACAGTAGCTTCGAATACCCTGTCAATTCCGCTGAGTATGTCCCCTCCAAATCTTCAGACTACTATGCACCCTATTGATTACAAATAGCAGTACTGTAAGCCGATTTATTAAACCAAAGTTTTTATATTTTTGTATGTATGAGACCCAAATAAAAGATTTGTAGTATAATGAAACTGACTGTTTTGTATATCCTGATTTCCTAATTCCCTAAAAAATAAGTGCTAGTAATATCTATCAATATTTATACAATAATTTATATCAACAATTTATAAATAATCTGTTAATCTGTAATTCAAAAGCTAGTCAAGAGGGAAGGTCATAATAAAACACATCGTCATGGGAGATTCATAACAACACATGTAATCTGTTATACTATTTCCCTAAGGAATTTATTGTGTACTCTTTTATTTATGAACCGATTTTGATGATTGAGGTGTCAAATTAAAGGAATGTCTCTTTAGAAGTCATGGAATAATTTTTGTCCCCCTCATTTTAATGTGCTTCACCCCATTGGTCTTTAAAGTTTCCATGTATTTTAAATAGAAGACAAATTTTATTACGTTTACCTAACATATGATTCATTTCATGAAAACAAACAGCTGTCTTCATAAAAATACCCGTCTCCCTTTTGTCATTTTGATAATTACTTTTTTTTACTTATCAGTTTAATTTCAAATACAACGATTACTAACAAAATGGGATAGTTTATTAGCATGCAGTTTCATTCAGAGTGTTAGGGTGTTATATTTTCATATATATTTGTAATTGTAAATGTGTATTATGATGTGTTGTGTTTTTAAATTTTAATTTTGATTATCATAAAATGCCACCCGGAAGACATAATCCAGTGTTTACGAAAGAAATAATATGAGAGTTAAAAATGAGAGATAAAATGTACCTGTTCCGGTTTTTAACATCCAAAGAAATGTTATGAGACTGTGTGATTATTTTAATATTGCACGGACAGATGCTGTGGCAACAGAATATTTTGACATAGGAAATCTTTCCGAGGAGTGTTTTTACTGTAATGCCAAACTGATTATTTGTGAAATTAATAAAACCTCCCTGTGTTGCCTTAATGGAAGTGTTATTCTTGAAACACCACATTGTCATCCTAATTAAGAGAACTTGATTGTAAGTCATAACCAATATTACATTGACAATACAAGGAGTTACAACAGTGCCTCCTTTGGAGCAAACATTGCTCTTCCACCTGGGCAAGACCTTACTGCTTCAGAATACATGGTGCAGTTTACCATAGAATGAGTTCTTTAGATGCAGACCCTGGTAGTGTACCAGTATTTGGTCAATTATATATCATGGACACTGCAGAAGCCAATATTTTTAGGCTGAATCATTCTGTGAACAGAGAATTCAGAATTGAAGTGTTAGAACTACTTAACCAGGCACTATGTGATTGTAACAACCCTTATTTACAGTCATTTAAACAAATAAGGGAAGTTGAAGGGTTTGGTGGTGCCACCGAGCAATCGCAGTATTCAAGTGTACAAAAGAGGAAGAGGTAATGCAAACAGCCCAAATTATCTGTATATTGTTAGTGGATATTTTGTTTCAAGAAGATGGAGAACAGTTACATGTCCCTGATGAATTTCTTCAAACTTTAGCACCAAGTGGTCTACCCCGTCATAAGTTATGCCTTAAAAAAGATGTAATTGTAATTTTATTGAGTAATTTCAAACCACAAAAAGGACTGGTTAGTGGAATGGTGAAAGAGATGTATGACAAAGGTTTAAATCTAGAAATTATTACCGGAAGTTTGGCTGGAAAATGGGTATTACTACCCCAATTAAGTTTAGAACCGTCAGAGGGAAATTTTCCTCTAAAATTCAAACATCGCCAGTTCCCTTGCCGAATTGCCTTTGCCATGACCATAGCAAAAAGTCAAGGACAGACACTGGAAAATGTTGGTATTTATCTACCAGAGCCCTGCTTTCAACATGGTGCATTGTATGTAGTAATGTCAAGATGCCATGCTTTTGATCAACTGAAAATAAACGTTTAGGAACAAAGAAACAAAAAGGGCATCTTGCTAAAGACAATAGAGTGTTCACTAAAAACAGTGTGGGAAGAATTCTTCTTTAATGTGAAAAAAGTGCGCTGAAAATGATGACTGTTGCCAGTATTCTCTTAAAAAATCTATTAAAACAATGTTGAGCTTTTAGAATTTTTATTTTTAGCGAATTTCCCCTATAGGGAAGAAGCTATTACCGTAAGTCTCATGGTAACACTTAAGCCCGAGACCATGATAACTTTTCATTTTGAGGTCCCCAGATGCCAAAAACACCATTTGTTCAAATTTTAGCGAATTACCCCTATAGGGAAGAAGCTATTACCGTAGGTCTCATGGTAAGACTTAAGCCCGAGACCATGACAACTTTTTTTTTAGGTCCCCAGATGACTAAAACACTATTCGTTCAAATTTATATATATATGTATATATATATATGTGTGTGTGTGTGTGTGTGTGTGTCCGTGAATGTGATAACTTGAGTAAAAAACGTCCGATTTCGATGAAATTTGGCTCAAATGTGTAAAGTGACATTTATGACTTTAAGTTCGAAAACCAGAAAAATCGGACCATGGGAAGGGGGGTTTATGGGGGTTTTAAATTTTCCAAAAATCAGTTTTTTACATTTTTTACCCTAAAATTTTTAAAACACTTAATTTTGGTTTAGACCATGTTATAGACCTTAAAAAAACAAATAATATAGTATTTTGAATTATTAAGCTCGGTTAAGTGGTTGCGGAGAAAATCCAAAAAAACCTGCTCATAAAATCTCCTATGTTAATCTTTTGGGAAAAAGGTTTTTGGCTTTTCCTAAGTTAATTTTAATGTAAACTTCACATTTGCTTTTACCAATCAACTCAGCTCCACAAAACAATCATTTTGGTGTTTAAATTGTGATTCTACGTCCAACCATTGCAGAGATATTCAAAGTGCTAAACACAGTACGTTGTCCAATGTTATCCTTATGGAGAATAAATAAAATTTGATATCTCCATTATTAATGAATGTATATTGATGAAACTTGGCACGTGGGGTCACGTAGTACTGGTATATTGATATTTGCACAGAAAATTGATTTTTTGTTGATAATCCCCATAGCAGCGAACCTGCGTACTCAGCCCCATGTTATTCTTATGGAGAATAAGTAAAATGTAATGACTCCCTTAATTATGAACATAAATTAATAAAACTTAGTATGTGGCTTCACCTTGTTGAGTTATATTGTTATTTGGATAAAAACCCATCTTTTTAGTTCCTTTTTGCAGCAAACCTGCTTACTCAGCTCCCATGTTATTCTTATGGAGAATAATTAAAATGTTATATAGTGCTTACTTATGATTGAATATTGATGAAACTTGGTATGTGGCTTCACCTTGTTAAATAATACTTATATTTGCATAAAAAACAATTGTTTGTGTCCCTAGTTTCAGCAAACCTATGTACTCATCACCAATGTTACTCTTATGGAGAATTATTAAAATTGTATATATCGCTTATATGTGAATATATTTTTATGAAACTTGGTATGTGGCTTTATATGGTATTAAGACATATATTATGCATTGGAAATTCGCTGAGTACGCAGGTTTGCTGCGACGGGGGTATTTATATATGTATATATATATATATATATGTGTGTGTCCGTAACACGATAACTCTCGTAAAAAAGGTCCGATCTTAATGAAATTTGGTACAAATGTGTAAATTATCATTTATTTGAACGAGTTCGAAAACCAGATGAATCACACCATCCGAAGGGGGGTTTTTGGGGGGTTTTGTACCCCAAAAATGTGTTTTTTGGGGTTTTCACTTGTAATTTTAATTTAAATAAAATTTTAATTTATACCATTGAATTCAGCTTAGAAAAACAAACAATTTGGTATTTTGATCATTGATCTACGTCAGTTGGTTACCGAGATATTGAAAGTGCTAAACACAGTACGTTGTCTAATGTTATTCTTATGGAGAAAAACAAAATTGTATATCTCGCTTATTTATGAACATAAACTGACGAAATTTGGTATATGGCTTCATCTGGTTGTGGTTTATTGTTGTTTGCACAAAAAAAAACAATGTTTCGCCTATGGTTCCTGTAGCAGCAAACCTAGGTACTTGGTCCCGATGTTATTCTTATGGAGAATACTTAAAATGTTATACATCGCTTATTTATGAATGTATATGGATGAAACTTGGTATGTGACTTCACTAAGATGAGTTTTATTGCTATTTGCATAAAAACCCAATATTTTGTGTTCCTTGTTGCAGCAGACCTGCGTACTCATCCCCAATGTTATTCTTATGGAGAATAATTAATATTTTAAATATCGCTTGTTTGTGAATACATTTCTTATGAATCCTGTTAAGTGTTTTAATGTGTTACGTTATATATTCATTGGAAATTCGCTAATACGAACAGCTGTGGATACTTCCAGTTGACAGCTTAAAGAGCAGAAGCAAGAACAGCTGTTTCAAGCTAACTAAAATGCAAATTATATTGACTAAAGAACGGGTAGAGAAAGCCCCTGTGCGAAGTACGGGTGAGTCAGCTTGCTATTAATTAATATTAATGAACAAATATCAATGTGGCTTCATCTGGTTGTGGTCTATTCTTTTTGCACATCAAACAATTTTTACGATACTTCCTATACCCTCCCCCCGATTTTATATTTTTCCCCTCTCCCGATTTTTATTTTTGTCCCACCCCCGATTTTATATTTTTATTATATGTCCCCCCATTTTATATTTTTGCCCCTTCCCTCCGATTCTATATTTTTGCTCCCCCCCCGATTTTATATTTTTGCCCCCCCCCTCTTCAATTTTTTATTAGCGAATTTCCCCTATAGGGAAGAAGCTATTACCGTAGGTCTCATGGTAAGACTTAAGCCCGAGACCATGATAACTTTTTGTTTTGAGGTCCCCAGATGTCCAAAACACTATTCGTTCAAATTTATATATATGTATATATATATCTATATATATATATATATCTATATATATATATATATCTATATATATATATATATATATATATATATATATATATATATATATATATATATATATATATATATCTATATATGTGTCCGTGAATGCGATAACTTGAGTAAAAAACGTCCGATTTCGATGAAATTTGGCTCAAATGTGTAAACTGACATTTATGACTTTAAGTTCGAAAACCAGAAAAATCGGACCATGGGAAGGGGGGTTTATGGGGGTTTTAAACTTTCCAAAAATCAGTTTTTTGCATTTTTTACCCTAAAATTTTTAAAACACTTAATTTAGGTTTAGACCATGTTATAGAGCTTAAAAAAACAAATAATATGGTATTTTGATTTATTAACCTAGGTTAAGTGGTTGCGGAAAAAATCTAAAAAACATGCTCATAAAATCTCCCATGTTAATCTTATGGGAAAAAGGTTTTTGCTTTTCCTCAGTTAATTTTACTTCAAACTTCACATTTTCTTTTACCAATCACTTCAGCTCCACAAAACAATCATTTTGGTGTTTAAATTGTGATTCTACGTCAAACCGTTGCAGAGATATTCAAAGTGCTAAACACAGTACGTTGTCCAATGTTATCCTTATGGAGAATAAATAAAATTTGATATCTTGATTATTTATGAATGTATATTGATGAAATTTGGTATGTGGCTTCATGTTGTACTGGTATATTGATAATTGCACAAAAAATAAATGTTTTGTTGATTGTCCCCGTAGCAGCTAACCTGCATACTCAGCCCTAATGTTATTCTTATGGAGAATAAGTAAAGTTTTCTATCTCCCTTAATTATGAACATAAATTAATAAAACATGGTAAGTAGCTTCACCTGGTTCAGTTACATTGATAATTGCATAAAAACTCATTTCTTATCTTCCTCGTTGCCACAAACCTGCGTACTCAGTCCTAATGTTATTCTTATGGGGAATAAATAAAATGTAATAAATCACTTATTTATGAATGTATTTTTGTCAAACTTGGTGAGTGGCTTTATTTACTAGTGAGAAACATATCAATGCATTGGAAATTCGCTGAGTACGCAGGTTTGCTGCGACGGGGGGTATTTTTTTATTTCATGTCCCCGCCATTTTATATTTTTACGCCCCTCCCCAACTTTATATTTTTTGCCCCCCCGATTTTATATTTTTGCTCCCCCCGATTTTTATTTTCCCCCCCACTTCGATTTTTTATTTTTATTTTATGTCCCCCGTTTTAGCGAATTTCCCCTATAGGGAAGAAGTCTTACCGTAGGTCTCATGGTAAGACTTAAGCCCGAGACCATGATAACTTTTCATTTTGAGGTCCCCAGATGCCAAAAACACCATTCGTTCAAATTTTTATATATGTATATATAGATATATATTTATATATATATATATATTTATATATATATATATGTGTCCGTAAGCACGATAACTCTCGTAAAAAAGGTCCGATCTTAATGAAATTTGGTACAAATGTGCAAAGTACCATTTATTTGAACGAGTTCGAAAACCAGATGAATTGCACCATCCGAAGGGGGGTTTTTGGGGGGTTTTGTACCCCAAAAATGAGGTTTTTGGGGTTTTCACATTTAATTTTAATTTATACCATTGAATTCAGCTTAAAAAAACAAACAATTTGGTATTTTGATCATTGCTCTACGTCAATTGGTTACCGAGATATTGAAAGTGCTAAACACAGTACGTTGTCTAATGTTATTCTTATGGAGAAAAAGGAAAATTGTATATCTCGCTTATTTATGAACATAAACTGGCGAAATTTGGTATATGGCTTGATCTGGTTATGGTTTATTGTTGTTTGCACAAAAAAACAATTTTTCGCCTATGGCTCCTGTAGCAGCAAACCTAGGTACTCGGTCCCCATGTTATTCTTATGGAAAATACTTAAAATGTTATATATCGCTTATTTATGAATGTATATGGATGAAACTTGGTATGTGACTTCACTAAGATGAGTTCTATTGATATTTGCATAAAACCCATTATTTTGTGTGCCTTATTGCAGCAAACCTGCGTACTCATCCCCAATGTTATTCTTATGGAGAATAATTAATATTTTAAATATCGCTTGTTTGTGAATACATTTCTTATGAATCCTGTTAAGTGTTATGATGTGTTATGTTATATATTCATTGGAAATTTGCTGAGTATGCAGGTTTGCTGCGACGGGGGTATTATATTTTAGCCCCCCCATTTTATATTTTGCTGTCCCCCTCCCCGATTTTATATTTTTGCTCCCCCCATTCCTATTTTTGCCCCATCCCCAATTTTATATTTCCCCCCTCTTCGATTTTATATTTGTATTTTATGTTATCCCCCTCCATTTTATTTTTTTGCCCCCCAGATTTTATATTTTTGCTCTACCCTCCATTTCATAATTTCGCCCGCCCGATTTTATATTTTTGCCTCCCCCCATTTTTATCTTTGCCCCCCTATTTTATATTTTGCTCCCCCCTTCGATTTTATATGTTTAGTTTATGCCCCGCTCCATTTTTAAATTCGTCCACCCCCCTTTTTTATTTTTACTCTCCCCCCCTGTTTTTATTTTTGCACCTCCTCCCCGATTTTATGTTTTGCGCCCCCCGCCGATTTTATATTCATGCCCCCTCCCCAATATTCTTTATTTTTTTTAGTACTTGAGTTATTTTATTTCTAAAAGCGAATCCAAAGATGGGTACCAATTTGAAGTCGCAAACCACACGCCGTTTACTACCCGACAGAGTTCCTCGAGTTAGCAACAGGACCTGAACTATCTGCCAGTATATTTCGTTAACTCTAATTTGTACATTAAACGTGTACAATGCAATTTTAATATTGTAAAATAGTGTGGATTGTTATTTGCTTTAGTTAATCTACAATTTATATACAACCCGTACGAAGGACGGGTATACAGCTAGTATTTGTATAAAACCCCATATTTTGTGTTCCTCGCTTCAGCAAACCTGCATACTCAGCCGCCTTGTTATTCTTATGGAGAATAATTAAAATGTCATAAATGCATGAATGCATATTTATGAAACTTAGTATTTGGCTTTATGTGGTATTAAGATACATATATATGCATTGTAAATTTGCTGAGTACGTAGGTTTGCTGCTACGGGGGTATTTGGATTTGGTTCAGAGGGGCAAAAAGACGGTATACCATTTAAGCTTCACTTTTTGACAGTGAAATTAATTATTTTGTCATCTGTAATACTATATTTTAACCGATTAGCTCTTTAGTTTGGGGGGGTTGGTATTATGGTATATGCCAATTTTACATTAATCGTCTTTGGAGGATTATTGGCGGATTTTCACAACCGGATTGGTGTAAAATTGGGGATTTCCAGTACGGCGATGGAGTAATTTGCTATGACTAGAGTGGCAACACTGGAATGAACAGAACTGTCACTGTCACTGAAACTAGCAGTCGTCTATCTCAAATTCTACCTTCAGCCAGTCGTATTTTGTGTTATTTTGTCATGATTCCTACACTGTCAGAAATAATGTTGAAATCAGTTTGAAATCGTGTTACAGTAAAAATATAATTTGTAAATTAGATAAACTGATTGGGCTTAGCTTTAATCTATTTTTGAATATTTTTATGTTTTAGATTTGTTTGTCATATTGAATAAACTAAATTGGATGTAGGCCACACATAACCTCTCTGGTGCTTTGCTTGGCTGTTTTTTCATAGTTGCATTCAGTTATGTTACCTACTATGTTTGACAATATACTTTCAAAAAGGAGGAGGCAAATTGACACGCTCAAGATATTTAATGCAAAGTAAGTTGAGTTTATTGCTTAGCCTGTTAAACATTCGAATAATGCTTAAGAAAGAATCAGATTAATTTGTTTTGGTTTCATAAGAGGTTTAAGTACTTTAATTCACTAATATCGATAGGTATGATAGTACTATCAAAACATCTTTTCAAAATGACAGAAACCTACCAACACAAATTTAGAGCAAACCAACAACATCCAAAGCCCTGCGAAAACTTCAACATAATGAAGCTGAACCGCTAGCATGGTTCTTAGCAGGGTTTAAGTCTGCTTATATAGTTTAGTATGCTTATTCGTTTATATTAGTTACGAATTTGCAGCAGTTGAAAGCTGTTCTAATTTGAAACTCAAATTCATACAGTGACGTGCTGTTGCGGTTAGGTTAAGACAGGTCTTGTTATTTTTAAAATAACCTAACTGCCACAAGATTGTGATCAAAGATTGTACTTTCTAAGGCAATAACATTTCACAATCGGGAGGCGCTCTTACCTTTCACTCTCAGAGGAAACATCAATATGATAGATGAAAAAAGGTGATATGAAATACCTGAATCTCTTTTTATTGTAATATTGGTATAGGTCTTGTATCAAAGGAAAATCATCTGTATAAAGTTTTAAAAAAGCTTGTAGAACCGTATCTATTAATTTTTCAGAAAAGTGGTATCAGATAAGAAAGGCCAGGTTTCTGCAGTGCCAAGTAGAGATTTCAGTAGCCTGTGACAGTTGCTGACAGTTTTTATTAAGCACTGTGTTTTAAAGAAACGTTTGTATGATGTGACGATATCTGACCCCCAATGCAAAAGGAGCTAGCTGTCTGCTGTCTGTAACTTAGCGGCTGATGTACAGAAGAGAAATTGTTTAAGCAGCCCGCAACAAGTGTAAGAAGTCAGTTGGAAGTGGAAAAATGTACCATCTCAGTTATTTAACAAACGCCAGAAAGCTTCTTTGCACCAGGCCAATGTTATTGCTCTCATGTTTTTTTTCCAGTCAACAGTTCTCCCTCTTATAGCTACTTTAACTCTTAACAAGTCTGAATTATTCACTGTGGCATAATTTAAGATATCTTATCGATGTGAAACTGGCAATATATATCTTGGGGTCTACATTAACAAAATCGAAAACTGTTGTGAATCTTTGGAACTGGATTTAGCTCTCTTTGGTCATTAGGCTATTAATTAATTGACCCGGGTAAAAAATCAGGCCGTCATAGGTAGTAAAAGGCTGGCCTACTCAAAGACAGAAGATATTTATTGAGATAAATAATTTAATAGGATTTATAGTCCAGTAAATAAATAAACGGTATCAGGAAACTGACACATACTTTCTCCCTTTTAGCGCAATTTTAATGAATAAATTACTTTTTATTTACTTAATATAGAATACAAAGCACGGTCGAATGTACAGAAAATCTTGTAAACAAGTTTTTTTTTTTAAAAACATCCACCCAAATCCCTGCTTTGGAGGCACTACAGAATCCATTGCTAAACACGTGGTTTTAGGAGGGGAAATGCCCCCTATTCCCCCCCCCCAGGGTTGTTAAAGGGGCAACATATTTCGAATTTCCTCTGTTGGTCAATGCTAACTTGACAAGCATATCAAGTTTGAATGAAATTGATCAATAAATAAGAGAGAAATAGTAATTTTTTATTCCCCATAAGAATAAAATTGGACAACGTACTGCGTTTACCGCAAAATGAAAATTTCATTTTTCTCCTAAACCAGCAATCGTAGAATAGTAATTCGCAATACTAAATTATTTAGTTTTTTGAGCTCTTTTTAATGGTGAATAGTAATATTTTTTTTATGAAAAATCCAAAAACTGAATTTTTAATGTTTTAAGTCCTGTAATTTCTGAACCCGAATTTTTACAGGAATGCGGGTGGTGTCATTTTGTTTGAAAACTAAAGTTCTACAAACGACTAAAGTTTAATCAAAATCGTTATAGCCGTTTTTGAGAAATTTGGATTTTTCATGTTATTTGGCGGTTTTTGGAGAATAATTACCCTTAAAAATCAAAAATTCAAAAAATGAAAAAAACGCCTGGAGATATCGTGGATTAGTACCTACATGCCAAATTTCATAAAAATCGGCCCATTGGTTATGGCTCTAGCTCTGTACACATCCACACAGACACACACACACACACACACACACACACACACACACACACACACACACACACACACACACACACACACACACACACACACACACGACAGACATCACGTAAAAACCACTTTTTTGGGTTCAGGGAGCACCAAAACGAATATTTCCACTAACAACTCAAATTCGAAAATTTTGACGAAAACAATACTTTCTCCATATACTATGTATAGAGGGAGAAAGTAAAAGGCACAAAGCACAGCAAAAACTTATTAATCAACAAGGGCATAAAACAATAAATCAAGCGAGCCATGTCAGACGCTGCGAGCTCATTGGCACCTGCCAATGACCACCTGACCTTCACTGGGTGGGAGGGAATTTGGCAACAGGAAGTATGATCTACCAACATTTTTAAGATGATAAACACTTTAAAAATATGTGTTCTAATTTTGAGAACCATACTAATAAAACCTTTTATAGCAAAAAAAACTGTAGAATCCAAGTTTTTATCAAAATTGTATAGGCCTAGCTAGTTTTGGTTATTTATGCAATCTCTTACCTGTATCAGCATGCTACCTACCACAGCACGCTGAATTTCCAAATCATTTTTTTGATGATTTTACAACTAAAATATTGAGGTTAGGCCCTAGTATGATTGAATAGTGATTGTTTAATGATGAGCAATATGGCTTGTAGGACTTTGTTAACTGGCAAAACTGATTCTTAAGCCAGTTTAAGTTGACAATCCATATCAATAAATTGTCCCTGGAAGTTTGGTTTTGTGCATAAGTGTCAGTTTGTTTAAAAATAAAAATCTGAATATAGTCTTCTCTATCTTTATTTTTGGCTTCAGACTTTTTAGGTAAATAAGTTTAACAGGAGATAATATTGAAAAAATATTGTTTTACTTATTGTTTTGTCCAATAGCGTGTCAGAGGTGAAAGAGAACTGTGAGTACCGAGTGGACTTCATGTCAGGAGGCAACCAACTGTCACTGCTGGTTGTCCTCAGTCCCGAGTTCCCGCTGGAGAAGCCTGTGCTGAAGATCGTTCCGGCCGTGCAGCATCCGTGGGTCACCGAGAGCGGAGAGGTCACTGGCGCCCCCGGACTCCTCAATGTAGGAGGCCTCTAGGAGTTTTAGTTTTTGTAGATTCAACTGTTAAGTTGTAGTTTAGATTAGTTTCTTAGTTTTAGTTGCAGTACAGTGATAGTACCTGCATGACACTATTCAATCTGTAAACTTGTACAGTTAACGAATAAAGATGTTTTAATTGAATTGAATTGAATAGCAGCTTTCAAAAAGTCATTGTTCAAAAGCCAGCAGCAAGATTTTCTTTTTAGGTTGATTTAAATTTTAATTTTAGAAGGCCTTTATAGAGTTTGATTTTATTTACATCTTTCGAAAGGTTACTATGGATAGATGACCGGTAGTGAGAGTCATCCTTCCTTTTATGAAAATGTTACTTTACAAGGAAAACGGCTCCCAGGAGAGTCAGAAATGTAACGTTTAACAACCATTTTGTTTTGGAAACATATCAATTAAAAGCTCACTTAGCGGTTAAAAGTTCCATTAAGTAAGATAATTCTTAACTAGTGGTCCTGTTGCTCGAATCCGAGCAAGCTTACCCAAGGAAAGAGTTCGTCAGTTAAGTTCGTCGGCCTCCTCCTCTTGGCCGTCCTGGTCGACGTCTTATAGTCTCCATTGTGTCGAACGTTTTTTTGGTTATGTTTTGATTTTGTGCAAATAAAAACTGGTGTTTTGTTGCCAGCTGTACGTTCAATAACCATTTTTCAGGGTCAGATTTTATTTGTTTAACCACTTCCTTAAATAAACAGCTGATTTCTCGATCGTTGGTTTGTAACTGCATATTATGTCTATGGGGAAAATCGCGACTTTGACCCCATATTTTCCCATGTCCACGGTGACTTTTATAAATTTTTTAATTGATGGCAAAACTACATGCTAAGACCTTTCTAACGACACCTTGGACATGGTGATCGGTAGTACCACCGCTCCAAAACAATTATGACAAAAATATGCCTAGCGTATTAAAAATATAGATTAAAATTTAAAAATTAAATGTTAATTTTAGCGAATTTCCCCTATAGGGAAGAAGCTATTACCTTAGTCGGCATGGTAATATCTAGGCTCGGGACCATGATAACTTTTCATTTTGAGGTCCCCAGATGCCAAAAACACCATTCGTTCAAAACTATATATATATGTGTGTGTGTGTGTGTGTGGGTGGGTGCGATAACTCTCGTAAATATGGTCCGATTTTGATGAAATTTTATAGAAACATGTAAAGCAACATTCATGACAGTTCGAAAACCAGCCAGACCGCTCCATCCACAGGGGTATTTTTTGGGGTTTTGTACCCCGAAATTGGGTTTTTTGAGTTTTTATATATAATTTTGTAGTAAATAAAATTTTATTTTTCACCATTGAATTCAGCTTTAAAAAATAAACAATTTGGTGTTTTGATCATTGCTCTACATCAATTCGTTGCAGCAAGACCGGACATGGCCATTGTTGTTCTGTGTCGGGCGGCAACACCAAGTTCGTGTTCTTGCCGCTAGGATCTCTAGCGCGCCTCGAAACCCCCCTCCCCCAACCATCCCAACTACCCACCCATCATTCGCTTTCTTTCTACTTCAATTCGACTCTCGTTGCTCATTCAGTCAGTCGCGCTTGCGCTGTGGTTGTGTTAACATGTGCCGCACGGCGCTCAACTCTCGAGTGGCGTGGGGCCTACAGTTTGCCTAGTTCGCTGGTGTCATTATGTCGTTTTTACCTGACTGTATGGTTAATCATTGCTCCCTATTTACCTCCCAGACCCG
Organism: Allygus modestus; assembly: GCA_963675035.1. NCBI lineage: Eukaryota > Metazoa > Arthropoda > Insecta > Hemiptera > Cicadellidae > Allygus > Allygus modestus. The sequence goes on from OY776117.1 coordinate 139,324,165, forward strand.
TGTAAAAGTTAGATTTCCTTTTATACGGATAACATCTAGTTTCTACAATGTATGCAATTGTACAAAAAATTTATAAAGCGTGGTTATATTAATAAACAAGGACATTTGTTTACTCAGTGCATTTTAGTTGCATTGATTTGTTCTGTACATATTAGGTAAAGTTTTTAAATACCAATTTTGCTATCTCTTACAATGTTTTCTGAAGCCATGACACATTTTAATTATATTGTAAACTTACCATTTATTGGTAGAAGTAGTCTATAGGTGTCAAGTTTATTTTTTTGTGAGACCGGTTTCAGATTAATTACAATCCATCTTCAGTAGCAATTTTCCTAACTTAGTACATTACAACCAATTAAGTGTGCTGCAGTAGTAGGCTATAATGTACTAGGTTAGGAAAATTGTGATTGAAGATGGATTGTAATTAATCTGTAACTGGTCTCGCACAAACAGAAATTTGACGCCTATAGGCTACTCCTACCAATAAATGGTAAGTTTGTACCGTTCTAACTTAAATTATTTTGATTTGGTATTTTGATTTTACATGGATTATATTCGGTGTTAATTTTTATTTATAATAACATTATTCGTGTCGGATTGAGATTGAACTTCTTCTTCGTCAACAAGTATCGTAGGCACCGCTACTTTTGTCAACTTGGACAAATAAACAGCTGTTTATTTTAATTAATTAATTGATTAAGAAAAAAACACATATGACATAACCCAAATAGAACTATCCTCCATATGAACAACATGGGGACTTGGACCCCCGTGTCCGTGGGGCAGAGCCCTGAAGACTTTACTAAACGGCCTATGGACACCCCTGGGTATCTAGACTACGTTTGTGCCAAACATCAGCAGAATCAGTCCAGTGGTTTTGGCGGGATGGAACAATAAACAGACAGACAGATATTCAGACACCACCTCATTTTTATGATAGTGGTTAAAGATAAAAATAAAAATAGTCACCTCTAAACACTTGGGTGACAGAAGAAACTCAATTTTTTTAATGGAAAAAATATTGTTTTTAAATTTATCATCTACTGGAAGGATATCGTTCACTGGACACCAGCCTATGATTTGTACAGAGTGTTATAGAAACAGAAAGTTGTTAAATGACACCATAATATAATTTCCTTATAATTTCATTTGTTCAAACAAATAACTTTTAGTCAGTAATCTGTTTCTGTCTGGCAGTCTTTTTTGGCTGGTAAAATGCTGTCCTTAATTTTATTGTGGTAGATGTTTTTGCCCTATAAATCGCAGGATGGATTTGTCGGTCAGTTGCCTTTTTTGGGCTAAAAACGAGGTTATATTGCTATTTCCGTGGATAATATGCGGCTTGCTTGAGGCCAATAAAACACGGTCCAGTCCATTATTCCTAAAAAAACAGTCATTTTTTTTATTTACCACCAAGTTGCGGCAAAATTGATGTTTTTACCGATAAAACACGGCCAAATCTCTGATTTTGCCCGATAAAATGCGTTTCGGACTTCGCTTTTGGTATATAAAACACGACCCGGCTTTATTTATTGGTGAGAAAATGCGGTCCGATAGCCGTTTTTGAGCGATTACGTACATTCCCGGCATAAAATACGGTTTGTACTCAATTTTCGGTCAATAACAAACTTTGTGGTCGTAGTTTTTTGGCTAGTAATATTGCTGTAAAATTGCCTGTACAGTTATCGATTTTGGCTGATAACACCCGCGGTCGTTAAATTTGTCTATAAACATAGTTTGGCCGTTTTTAGGCCGATAATATTATATGTATCTCGGTTGTCTTTTAAATTCGCCATATCTCAGCCAATAACAATTTGTTTCGATCTTATAGTCCCGGTAAAATCTTTGTTTTCAACGATAACATACTTTGATACTTCCGCTGGCGTGTTGGCCTTTGAATTGCGGTTTGGGTATAAACTATTGCGGTATTTTTAGCCGATAAACTACGTTCACTTGTCGTTTTCAGTCTAAATGTCACGGCGACCATGAAATGCGGTCAAATTGCCATTTTTTATCCGAAATAACAGGTTAAATTGCTGAATTTTTTCCATGAATTCTTATATTCTGTAAGTCTTTTTAGGCCGATATACATATTTTGATCAATAAAACGCGTTCGGCTATTTTTTACGGTTGATATAATTATTTTATATGGAATTTTTAGCAAATTTCCGGGGGTAGACTCCTGGACCCCTAACCCCTGAGCGCTATTTCATACCCCCCCCCCCCTAAACCCTCGGAATTTCCCCCCCAACGGGACACCCTGGATAATTGCACAAATCCCTGATAATTGCCGGTCCCTGATAATTGCACAAATAAATATTTCTTCTCTTTCTTTTGGCAGCAAACCTGCATACTCAGCCCTAATGTAATTCTTATGGAGAATAAATAAAATGCTATAGATCACTTATTTATCTATGTATTTTTATGAAACTTGGTAATTAGCCTTATGTGGTAGTGAGAAACATATGCATGCATTGGAAATTCGCTGAGTACGCAGGTTTGCTGCGACGGGGGTATTTTTAACTTGTATTATCCGTGTGAGTTCTGATCCGGCTTTAGTTCAATAAGCATCCAGATTTAATGTTCGTTCACAATACTTTGTATAGAAAGAAGGTTTTTGCACAAAAAAAGCCTTTTTCGACCTCTCTGACCACTGTTTTGATGCATGCACCGGGCCTAGTAGTGCGAGTGCGGGTGTGGACGTGGAGGTGGAGTGTGGAGAGAGACACACTCGGGGAAACAGCCTGATAGTTCACATCACAGCCGCCCGCGCGCCACCAGACAGATCTGACTATGACGTCATAGAGGCCTAGTTCAGTGTCCTTCACGAGGGAGCGCGCCAGTAGTAGTGTCTTCAAGGACAACAATGCTTTGTCCAGTCTACTCATGTATATAGTCAATGGTTGCAGAGATATTGAAAGTGCTAAACACAGAACGTTGTCCAATGTTATTCGTATGGAGAATAAGAAAAATTGTATATCTCGCTTATTTATCAACTTATCCTGATGAAACTTGCTATATTGCTTCTTATTGTTGTGGTTTATTTATATTTGTACCAAAAACATTTGTTTGCCAATAGCTCCCCTAGCAGCAAACCTGCGTTCTCAGCCCCCGTGTTATTCTTATGGAGAATAAGTAAAATGTTATCTCCGTTAACTATGAACATAACTTAATAAAACTTGTTATGTGGCTTTACTTAGTTGAGTTATATTAATATTTGAATAAAAGCCCATTTTTATGTTCCTTGTTTCAGCAAACCTGCATACTCAGCCACCATGTTATTCTTATAGAGAATAAGTCAAATGTCATAAATTGTTTATTTATGAATGTATGTGGCTTTGTGTGGTATTGTGATGTATATATATATATATATATATATATATATATATATATATATACACATTGGAAATTCGCTGAGTACACAGTTTTGCTGCTACGGGGGTATTTTTAAATTAAAACCTCTGTTTTTTAAGCTATTATTTTTATTCTGTTTTTCATACCGGTGCTGTCAAATGGCAGTACTATTATTTTAGTTTCTGTATTTCTGATAGAAAAGCGCAGTATTTAAATTAAAATGGTGTGGTTAGTCATAATTTTAGTTATCACCATAGTACTATTTTCTGGCAAAGAGGAGAAAGGGATCGGTCAGGTGGCTATTAGCAAACTAAACTAATATTGGTCAAAGTGTGCGCCATGTAGCATCTGCCAGAAATATTCTGCCTGAAGCGTCAATGTTTTTAAGACGTTGCGATATCGGCAGCAATATGGGCGGGGTGAGGCCCCGCGGGGATAGGGGATCCCTTTCTCCTCGTTGCTGGACAATAAATTAATAGATTTCAAGCTAGACTTTAGTTTCAATTCAAGTTATTCTATAAAAGATTTTTGTACTGAGAAGCAATCATGAGTAGGCCTAAATAAATATTGATTTGAATTTATATCCATCTAAAGCTGAATTTTCTCAAAATTTTCTAATTAGCGTAATTAAATTTCAACAAACACAAATAAGACAAGTTGTGTATGGGATATTTTTTTCTTTGAGAACCTAACAGAATATCTCATTTAAAAAACTTATCTTTAAATAATCATATGATCAAACATAGTCTTCACCATAATATAGAAAATTCAAAAACATACCTGGAAAAGCAAACTTTTTAAATATTTTTGACTATTATTATGATTATTATTACTTGTACATAATCAAGATTGTTGAAGAGAAATCTGTCTTCCACAGTTCAGAAAAAATTATGTTTGTTTCAGTTCACTGTCCATTCAGACCTGGGCCGGGTGGTGCAAGCTATAGTGAGGGAACTGGAGCTCCGCCCCCCTCCCCTGCTGGGGGGCACAGTCTCCCCCCCTTGCACACAGAGGGGTAAGTCAGAGTTATAAACGAGTCTTATATCAGAGCTCTGAGTTTGAGAGACATGATTCTCACTCCCTCTCGGGTGTTTCACAACTTTTTTTCAGAAGGTTTGGCGATTTCTTTATATTTGTTTGCTCACCCACAAGGACCACAGGCTTGTGCTTAAACATATGCTGTGATTAGAAATTGACACCATGACCAGTGTGCCACACAACTCGCACCACTACAACTCACACTGTCGCCAATGTAATCTTAAGATATTTTTACCCTTGGTGGGCAATGTAGGCAAAAAAAGTGACAAAGTGTAGTCAGGTTAGCTCAGCGATGTTAATAATACTACTGGATCGTGTAAGGCAGGCGACCATTCCCGAGCACACGCATCTACGTGTTGCGGGCTGCATCCAAAGCCGTGCTGGCTCTGAGGTGGTAAGAAGTGGTTTCCCGCTGTTGGGGCATGGTCTCGCTAAAAAAAAGCTGGCAGAATGTGTCAGCTTAGTATTTGGCAGGACGTCACGTTACTTTTCATGTAATGGTTAGTGGATAGCTTTATCTTTCGTTACTGTGAATTTGTTGAGTTTGTTTGTTATTTTTCATCATCGCTACAACAGGAGCGTGCTTTTGTGATAAATGGTCCAAAGTTGTGCAGCATACAACTGCACATCAAGATGGAAGGCAGGAGGCAATATTTCTTTCCAATAGTAAGTAAATGCCTGCTTGATATCTTATACAGGTGTCTCAAAGGTCGACGACCAAACTTCACAGGCATCATATTCTTCATAGTTTACAAGCTATTGACATTTTTAATATTTTGAATAATGTGTGTTGTAATCTCATAAATAATGTGTAGGCGAGAAAGTATGCATGTAAGATTATAAAACTCTTATACTGTATACAAAGTAACAGTACCGGAACCGGTAATTATAAACATGCAATTTTTAGGTGTTTAATAAAATAAAACAACACAAATTAACGCAATTTAAATTTAAATTTTACATTTCAAACAAACTTGTTACATTCAAACGGTGTTTCTGTCTATAGTTTCTGCCTTAGAGAATGGAGCCTATATCTTAAAAACTTTCTCACTTATTGCAGAATAGTATTAAGATATTAAAACATTTATTTGGCTAATTTCAGTATTGTTGTGTATTTTTTTTTTAAATAAAATACTTTTACTGATGTTAGCCATTAATTTCAAGTAACAAAAAAATGGGAATTAAAATTAAAATTGTGTTAATTTTTATTTTTTTTATTTTATTAAACTCCTAAAACCTGCATTTCTTTATAATGACTTTTTATTTTGTCTGCTGAACAAGTTGTATGGTCCTGCGTGCATATTTCCTTGCCTAAATCTATTTATGAGATTGCAATACACAGATTATAAAATATATTAAAAACATCAATAGCTCGTAAACTATGAAGAATATCATACAACAAATGTGTCCTTTATGTTGGAAATAATCCATATAACAAGCCTGCGAAGTTGGTTGTCGACTTTCGAGACATCGTATATAATTAATTCACTAAGGAATTTCGGTTTCGGCCCACTACGTCGTTATTTCTCAACTGATTTGGACAATCGATGCGTCATTTTAAAGTTTCTACACTGCAAATTAACATAAAAATGAAAAAACTCAAAAATCCCGTTTAGTTTTTAAAATATTGCTCCATGTGAATGGGAGAATATTCTTGAAATAACTCGGCCTTAGTTTGAGAATACCATGGAATGTGTTGCCATGGAGTTTGTACCAATTTAAGCTTAAACATTACGATACCCCACAAAATTATTGTCAGATTTATTATTGTTTGATTGAATGCATTTTAGAGGAACCCTGTTCAGAAAACATATTTCAAACATGGAATTTTCTGATGACGGCCATGAGTTAAGATTAATTAAAATGATAAGAACCCTGTTTTATAAAACTGTTTGTTTTTCTTATGTTGAGATAATAATGAACTTGTAGCCTACAATAAAAAAGTTGGATATCAAGACGGTTGCTGAAAAAATGGTTTTGTTCCAAAATATTGAATTTCTTTCATGTATAGTACCTAATATTTTTTGATAAAAATATTGAATTTCTTTCATGTATAGTACCTAATATGTTTTGATAAAAATATTGAATTTCTTTCATGTATAGTACCTAATATGTTTTGATAAAAATATTGAATTTCTTTCATGTATAGTACCTAATATGTTTTGATAAAAATATTGAATTTCTTTCATGTACAGTACCTAATATGTTTTGATAAATTGTATGATCTAACGAATAATTATTTGTTTTAATAATATTGTTGTTTTCATTTTTCTTTCATTGAAAACAGAAAAAAGTGTTAGTCTTTAAAGATATTTAAGTAAGGCGAATATAACGCAGTCGCTTACGGGGTACACAGCGTATTATACCTAACTAGTCGAATCAATCACCTTAATAAATCTACACAATTGTAATTAATGTAACTTAATTGATTTTTATTCAACAATTATATCTTAAGAATGATATTAACTATGTTTTATGTCTTAAAAGCAAATTGACATGCTTAAAGGGGACGAAAAGGTGCCGTGGCAATGTTATAGTAAAGCACGGCTGGAGGCTTCTGCCACCTCCGCGCCTTCAAATTCAACAACGCAACTACTGGCGGTCGGCCCGGCTCTTGTAACTGCAGCCCAGTAGTATTATTAACATGCTGGGTTAGCTCTCTTGTATTTATTTCTTGTTGGTGTTTAGATCAAAACAAGATGTAATGTACATTATACGACCACCGATTTGTCAATTTCCAACCCAGGCAACCTGTTAGAAATCTTGGCAATCACAGAAAAGCAAAGTACAAGTTATTTGTCTTTTTAAGAACTGGAAGACATTGTTTGATAGTTTTTGTTGTATTATTTTACAAGAATGTTCAAATTGACAAAATATCATGTGACCTGTTGTTAAGTCTAAGGCAGTCGAGTGTAATTTACTGCTTGGCCTTGTCAAGCAGCACATTTGGTCCAACAGAGATTTGGACTTGATTTGTCGTGTCTAATTGTCAGCCAGCAAGAATCAGACAGTCCCATACATCCTTACAATTGGATCCTAAATGTTGATGTAAGTTCAGTGAGCCATAATTTGAAGCGCAAGTTACTGCGCTATTCGAGAGACCTGCTACACACAATGTTCAACATGTTTGTTAGCTCAGTGATTGATCGTGTACAGTCTTGATCCACAGTCCTCAGTTCTATGATATAGAAAAATTTAATCTGTTCTTAATGTTTAAACTAGGCCCTACGCCTACGGCTATCAGAAACTTTTATCACTTATTGGATGAAGACACAAACATAACCATAAATAAAAGACTTATTGTTGACTAGAAGGCTGAATTGTGTTCCAAAAAGTTAATTTTGTTTCTTCAATAGTACCAGTACCTCTGAAACATGGAGGTAAAATTGGCTATGCTTATTCATGCTTTCTCTGTAAGATGAATGTGCTGCAGTTTTTAACTTTTTCAAACAACTTTAAACAAAATCTTTGAAATTCTAGTTTTACAGTAATACTGAAACTTTAACACTAAAGTACAAATCATTTTAAAGAAACTGTGCACAGAATTGGACATGTCAGGTACGGTCGCAGTGACGACTCCACTCGGTCCTAAAGGTTTGGCGGGGGAATTCATGGTGTTCATGCCCTCTTCCCCTACCATTACTGTACCAACAGAGCCTCTAACCAAGGTTGCCCCCTCCCTGTCAGTAATGCCAACATACATAAATGGAATGAAGATATTCATAATATGACAATTTAAAACCAAAAACTTTGCCGTTCTTTGTATGCTTTGTACGCATTGAACATAATTTTATGTCAGTCATTAATTATGTCGTTGAAAGAGATAATTTAAATTGTTTTCATGAACTTATAAATTGTAAAGCATTGATTGAATAAAAGTTGTCTCTTTGTATTCTTTTCTCCTGTTAACTGCATGTGCAAAGCATGGTTTGAATAACTTATTGAAATATATATGAAAAGTAAACAATTACGGTTTTATACCGTACTAAAAAGTTTCAAAGCGTGCTGGACGGTTAGGTTAGGTTATGTTACTCAAATTTCCGTACACAACACAATAATTTCCGGGGTCCCATAATTTTACCCTGGATGCTGGTAGTTGGCAGAACTGGTGTTGTTATGTACGGAGTGGGAACGAGGGCATGGCTTGCTGGTGTTGTACTCGCAACTGCGGGGTTGGGAGCTGAGACAATTCTACCAAACATTTCAACTGAGCATAGTCGTTGCTGCAACAGTTCCTGACTGAGGGTCTGTATATAAAACCATGCTATTATTTATCTTTTATAATTTTGTTACTAACCCTTTGCATGCCAAAACCCAAAACACAGTGTTGACAATCAGCTCGGCTGTTCCAGTGGACATCAGCGGTCCGATGTCCCCCAACAACTACGGCTACTCCAGCACTCCCCCTGGCATCGCTGGGTTCTCCGCCTACCGACCGGCTCCGCAGCCCAACCCAACCAAACACAAGGTTTGTGGCTTCATTGTCTCTAATCTGTAATTTAACTTGTTAGTGACCTCAGCAAAAGGATTGCAGCGTCACAAACTATTGGACAACGAGAGTGATGAAAGGCAATGATTATTCACATTTTTATAATAATCACACATCCAGTGACGAATCTCAGCAGTAACGGGTGATTGTAATGAGTATTAAGATAAAAATACATTGATTTTAACCCTTTTGGTGCAGAGTGACGCTCTCAGGGATGGAGGAGTATATGTGAGAAATGCCAGCTTTGAAACATCAAAAATAGCTGTAAACCAGCTGTTTTGAGTTGTCTTTGAAAACTGCTAGTTTTGGATTCGGGTGTTCTATTTTTGTTTTAGTGTTATGAATATATTGGGATGAATATATTGGGTTTATGTTTTAGGTAGGCCCTAAATTGATATTGTTTATGATTTTTGAGGCAGTGGAGTTGTCGTGCGGGGGTAGTTGACCTATTGTAATTTATTACGGAGTGTTTATGACTTTCTTTCAGAAGCTCAATCTTCTGGAAGCCTATAAACGGTACGCATTTTGCTATAATTGTTTACCCTAAAGATGTAATAATTGATGGCTCATGCCCATCTCCAGGAAATCTGGATTTTTCTAAATCTGGACCGGCCGTCCGCCTCATTATTCCAGATTTCTGATAAGTGTACTGCTTATATTTTTTAGGTTACATTGGTATAGTTTGTAAGTTTTTGATTAACCTACTTTATTTTTAGTTTTTTATATACTTAATAGAGCACGGTACTTAATTTACTACTTATTAGAGCACCTAATAAACTCAATTGTATTGTAATTAAAAATCGTTGTTTTTCAATTGATAAATGAAGTTGTGGTGCTTTTTACCTGAAATATTCCAATTTAATAGAAAAAGCCCTAGTATTTCTCATGTTTACTGCAGAAAATATCCAGCATTTTTTAAATATAGGCTGTATGCATTTGTTTGGTATTTAGATGGTTCATTTAAATTATTGGAAGTTTAATAAAATTGAAGTTGCAGGATTGACAACATTAGGAAGGCAACAACCTGTCCCCATTTGAAGGTACTTGTTCTTTTATTATCTATAAACTAGTTTTTAATGACACGTGATGTCTGTTCGCCAGTCGTTGGCGTTCCCCGAGCTGAACGGCCTGTCAGTGGCCGAGCTGGAGCAGCTCAACGCGAGTGCCGACAGCCTGGACGAGTTCATCGACTCGCTGCCCGTCATGCAAGAGATAGACCGGACCATGGACGAGTGGATCACCAGGAATGAGGAAGTCGCAAGTAATTTACTATGTTTACAATTTATTTGCCCACTAGATTTTTTCTATTCCACTTTATTTACAATTTTCCCCTTGTCTAAATTAATTCTTTTATTTCTGTGAGATCAAATACAGTAGACCTCGGATTATCCGGACTAATGTGGCAGAATATTGAGCAAAAAATCTGGATAGTCAGAAACAACTACAACATCGCATAAATAACGATCCGGACACTGGCGCTTGCAATATTGATGCTGCAAATTGCGTGGAAAGACTGTAAAACCAAATAGACAAGCGGGTTTCGGTCAACAGTAACAAAAGGCGCGAAATGCCGGTTGATTGTGCATGCGCTACCAGCGTGACTGTACAGTGGCTCACTCCGTATTGCAGTTTCTATGATGCTTCATGCGTACATTAATGTCTTGCGGTTGATTGTGCATGCGCTACCAGCGTGACTGTACAGTGGCTCACTCCGTATTGCAGTTTCTATGATGCTTCATGCGTACATTAATGTCTTGCGGTTGATTGTGCATGCGCTACCAGCGTGACTGTACAGTGGCTCACTCCGTATTGCAGTTTCTATGATGCTTCATGCGTACATTAATGTCTTGCGGTTGATTGTGCATGCGCTACCAGCGTGACTGTACAGTGGCTCACTCCGTATTGCAGTTTCTATGATGCTTCATGCGTACATTAATGTCTTGCGGTTGATTGTGCATGCGCTACCAGCGTGACTGTACAGTGGCTCACTCCGTATTGCAGTTTCTATGATGCTTCATGCGTACATTAATGTCTTGCGGTTGCTTCTGAGACTTAAAAGGCGCTAGTGCAGGAAAAAATAGCATTTTGCCTGTAATTTAAAATTTGTTTATTTCGGACAACCTCGTCCGGTTAATCCAGGATCCGGATGATTAGGGTTCCGATAATCTGACCTTTACTGTATTCATTGTTCTCTGTCAACATATGATCTCATTATGAGTACCGTTAAAATGATGTCAACTACACTTGGAGAGGCAACTATATAAAAATAAAATGGTAGAATTTTTTTTAGTAAATTTCCTATAAAGGGAAGAAGCTTTTTTGTGCTATATTTTTTATAAATGGCACTATCTTCCTTAATTCTACAGGGTGATGAAAAAGCAGGAAACAAAAAAGTTAATCTATAAGCAGTATTGAAAAAGGACTTGGACCTATAATGATGTGTTCTACATATCCTCCTTCATGTGCTACAACATATTCCATGCGGTCGGTTAGATTATTAACCCTTCGATGTCTGATATATCGGCCAAAAAATCCGCGGTCCGAAATATCGGCCAAAAACTCCGCGGTCCGATATATCGGCCAAAAACTCCGCGGTCCAATATATTGGCCATTCGCAAAATGTGCAAAAAACTCCAACGTCCGATTTTTCGGATGTCTGCCAAACCAATCTTACTGGCTTTATAAAATATCCAATTGGCACTACCTTTGCGATAAACGGAAGCCAGATAGTTGTGGAATATTACTGTGTAGTCAGTATTGATATACTCTATGCCGTTTTTTTGTGTGATGAGTTGTTATGTTGATCTTATGCTCGCCATATGTTTTGGTGTCTGTGAGAATCAGTTGTTTGTTGTTTACACTGACACATGTTGTTATTATTTCAAGTTGTAGGTTATTTTTATACGTTATATATTCAATTTGTATTTAGTCTAAAATCAATTACAATGATACTTGTTCTGAAGAGTGACTTCAAAATCGCCGACTTGACGTTCACCTAGCCTAGCCGATGTAGGCCAAGACCAGGCTAAGCCTAAAGCCTAGTTATTTTCATATTTGTTTACTTTTGGAAGTTTTATGACATTTTATGTTATAGTTACAATTTTACGTCAAAGTCACAGTAGATTTTCTGGTAAAAAAATTGTATATTTTTTGTGTTATAATAAAGCTAAAATTTGGAAGACCGCTTGTAAATGAGCCTAATACAATTTTCATATTTTTTCCTTTTACTTGCTTGACCTCTAAGATAAGTGCATGAAATTTTGTGTCCATGTTTATAACTAAATGGGGAATCTGAAAATATAATCTTATACAAGGGATCAATGTATTTTTTTAAGCTAAAACAAGTTTATAAAGTCAGCTTTTAAAAAAAATTAAAACTTTTTTAGCATTAGAAGAAAAAAATACATTTTTAAAATGTTGTAGGTTAAGATTTTTTATCATGATCAGACTTTAAAGGAACAAAACAAAACAAAGGTACGGTGATGCTTTATCTAGTAAAACAAAAAAGTTAAAAAATTTTTTCAAAACTCTTGCAAAATTGATTAAAAGGGTCCAGAGTTTTTGGCTAGTAATAATATGACTATGTATTGTACACGTTTGTTAACATGTTTGTTGCAATTAAGATTTGATTTGATTACTATTTTCTTGGGATGTGCAACTAAATTAAAATTTCCTTCAAACTGTCCCATTACACATGGTAGTGATTGATGTCCACTATTTTGACCTGTGCCATAGCTTCTCAAATATTGTTCAACACACCAAACACACATTCTAACACTGTACTGCGGCATGAAAACTGAATGAAGGTTAGGCACAAGTTTGTTGACAAATAGGTTATAAAATAACCAGACAAAAGGACTGCATTGCTGAAAGATTTGTGGATAATCAGCTGACTGTTACTCGTTAATCAGCTGATAATGTTACTGTTAGCTTTAACATTATCCAGTTCGGTTACCTATTTTTTGCACCACCCTGTATAAACCATTAGCATGTTTATTATGGTGAACTGTAGGCAGGAACAATACGTACTATTACAGTTCAGGGTCTGACCTCGGCTGTGCACCTCCCACCTCCCCCCCCCACCTCTTCCTCCAACCTGCACATGTATACTGACATTGGCTTAGCCTGGAAAAGTAGTTTGTAGGATAGTCTTATAGATGTACCATACCTGGCAGTTAGTAATGAATTAGCCTATTCTTTGTTTATGGGTATTTAGCAAATCCGCATACATTTTGATCCCTCAAGATTCGGGAAGTTAATTATTTGATCATCACTTCAGAAACCAGGTTTATAAAGGGGATTATAAAAATAATAATAAAATAAGGTAAAATTTTGCAATCTATAGTCAACTAAACAACAGTTTTTGTATAGTTGGATGTCGCCCGGGAAGGATTCAAACGTTTTATCAAGTTTGCCTACACAGTTTTGATTTACCATTAGGACCGATCTTGTTAGGCGTTGTTTCTATACAACAATGTCCGGTTACAGAGGAGACGTTGTCCAAGGAAGGGCGACTGCAGGAGCTAAGGGCCGGAGTGGGCGAGTTGTGGAACTCGGCCTCCCAGCTGAAGGGCCGACATGAGACACTCAACCAGGAGTACCAGCGACTGGCCGACAAGTACAGTCCTCAGAGCATCAGGGTGAGTTAAGTGGTTTTAAATTACCTTTCAACTCCAGTTTGAATTTTCGTTGTAAAACTAAGACCTGGTTTTAACGCTGTATTGTGTCATTCTGAGCTAGATCTGTCATCAAGTTTTCAAGATAAAATCACATCTGTCAGGCGAATCAACGTCGTTAATAATCTTAAAGTACATAAACACAAAAACATGGTAAGAGGAACTAGTGTACTGTCGCAACCTGGAGGTAGCTTTGGTCAGTGTCTTGAAAGGCATAAGCTCATCATCATCAAAGCTTATGCTAAATACAGTTTTCCGTCAATTTGAGTCTACGAAGTGGCCGAACATTTGAGTCTACTGTAAGGACAGCTTAAATACGTGGATCTTGGATGATTCAAAACCCAAGGAACCAGTAAATCAAATTTGAACTATCCCAAAAATTAAAATTACAGAAGTTTAAAAAAGACTTAAAACTTTCATAATTCCTATTTTCAGAAAAAAGGTCTTATTAGAGAAAAATTTAGTGAATGTAAGTCAACAACTTGCACTAATGGACAGGTGCAACAAGTCACACATAACTGCAAAACATGAGGGATGAACCGGAAGTTCTGGGGGAGGGTTGGGTACAATGACCTTGAACATAGCGTAACGGGGTTAGAGATCAGGTGTTCATGGGAAATAGCTGCAGCTAGTTCCACAGAGCCTGCGGAACTGCTCTCAAAACCAGTTCCATTTGTAGCTAGTTTAACCTTCCAAACGCTGACTATGCAATTGAATTCAAATGCAATTAAAAAATTCCTAGTATATTCCTCTGCAGTGCAGAGAAAGTCATGCAGAGATGAGAGCAGTGATGAGTGTTTTTCACTGTCATCCTTAAAAAATATAAACAATAAATCTACCTACATCAACCTTATATTTATTCATTTTGATAATTTTGATTCTTTTTTTAAGATAAGGTGTTCTTAAAAATACCCCCGTAGCAGCAAACCTGCATTCTCAGCGAATTTCCAATGCATATATTTGTATCTTAACACCACAAAAAAAATACTAAGTTTCATCAATATGCATTCATAAGTAAACGATTTATGACATTTTAATTATTCTCCATAACAATAACATGGCGGCTGAGGATGCAGGTTTTCAGAAGCAAGGAACATAAAAAATGGGGTTTTATACAAACATCAAAATAACTCAAGTAGGTAAAGCCACATACCAAATTTTATTAATTTATGTTCATAATTAAGGGAGATAACACGTTAATATTCTCCATAAGAATAACATAGGGGCTGAGCACGCAGGTTTGCTACTATGGGAACTAAAAGCAAAAAACGTTTTTTAGTGCAAATATCAATAGACCACAACGATATGAAGCAATATACCAAGTTTCATCAGGATAAGTTGATAAATAAGCGAGATATACAATTTTTCTTATTCTCCATAAGAATAACATTGGACAACGTACTGTGTTTAGTACTTTCAATATCTCTGTAACCATTTGACATAGAGCAATGATCAAAACACCAAATTGTGTGTCTTTTTAAGCTGATTTCAATAGAAAAAACTAAAATTTGACTTTTTCAAAAATTATATGTAAAAAACTCAAAAAACCCATTTTTGTAGTACAAAACCCCCAAAATATCCCTTCGGATAGGTCGATCTGTCTGGTTTTCGAACCTTAAGTCATAAATGCTGCTTTACACGTTTATACCAAATTTCGTCAAAATCGGATTATTTTTACGAGAGTTATCGTGCTCGTAGACACACATAACGAACGGTGTTGAACGAATGGTGTTTTTGGCATCTGGGGACCTCAAAACGAAAAGTTATCATGGTCCCATGCCGACTACGGTAATAGATTCTTCCCTATAGGGGAAATTCCCTAAAAGCTATAACTTACACCTAAGAACACTTAAGACATACAACAGTGGTGAACTCCGAAAACTCAGCTAACAAAAAATGTAGGTGGTCCTAGTGATTACAAAGAAATCAGGAAATTTAAAATTTCAAGAGAGCCAAAATGAGCTAAATGTTTATAATATATATTTTTCACTGTATTGAAGTTCTTTCAACTTAAAACATAATTCATTGAGTGACTAAGCACATTATATTTAATATACACCCTAAATGTAGCTCTTGGGTTAACATTTTTTACCGTTTATTTTTCCCTTCATCATGCCCTTTTAGCGAATTTTCCCTATAGGGAAGAAGCTATTACCGTAGGTGGCATGGTAAGACTTAAGCCCGAGACCATGATAACTTTTTGTTTTGAGGTCCGCAGATTCCAGAAACACTATTCGTTCAAATTTATATATATATGTATATAAATATATCTATCTATATATATTTATATATATATTTATATATATATATATATTTATATATATATTTATATATATATTTATATTTGTGTGTGTGTGTGTGTGTGTGTGTCCATTACCGTGATAAATTTTGAAAGAAGCGCCCGATTTTGATGAAATTTGGCACAAATGTGGAGAGTAACATTTATGATTTTAAGGTCGAAAACCAAATCGATCGGTCTATGGGAAGGGGGTTTTATGGGAGTTTAAAATTTTCCAAAAACTTGTTTGAACTTTTTACCCTAAAATTTTAAAAACACTAGATTTTGGTCATAGCCATTTTATAGAGCTTAAAAAAAATTAGTATTTTGAATCATTTAGTGGAGAAAAGTCAAAAAATGTGTTCATAATTATGGGTATACGGTTTTTAGCTTTTCCTCAGATAATTTCACTAAAAACTCCATATTTCTTTCTACCAATCAGTTTAGCTCTACAAAACAATCATTTTGGCATTTTAATTTTTGTTTTACGTCCAACCGTTGCAGTGATTTTCAAAGTGCTAAACACAGTACGTTGTCCAATGTTATCCTTATGGAGAATAAATAAAATGTTATATTTTGATTATTTATGTATGTATATTGATGAAACTTGGTATGTGGCTTCAACTAGTTGTGTTATATTGATATTAGCACAAAAAAGTTTTTTGTTGATTTTTCCTGGTATCAGCAAACCTGCATACTCGGCCCCCATGTTATTCATATGGATAATAAGTAAAGTTTTATATCTCCCTTAGTTATGAACCTAAATTAATAAAACTTGGTATGTAGCTTCACCTGGTTGAGTTATATTGATAATTGCAACAAAAACACATTTCTTATCTTCCTTGTTGCAGCAGACCTGCATACTCAATTATAATGTTATTCTTATGGAGAATAAATAAAATGCTATATATCACTTATTAATGAATGTATTTTTGTGAAACTTGTTAAGTGGCTCTAGGCAGTAGTGATACATATATATATATGCATTGTAAATTCGCTGAGTACGCAGGTTTTCTGCGACGGGGGTATTTACCTGCTCTCTTGACATTCAGGTATCTATTGTAGTCAGAATTTGTTCATTTCCCATCTTCCAAACATGACAAACCTCCCCTAAAACGTTTTAAACACTACAGTAATTAGGATTACTTCACTTAGTAATATTCAATTAGTCATAGTTTTAAATAACTATTAATAGTTGTTTAATATTGTATTATTTCTGGTTCCAGCAAGAAGTGAAGCGTGCAGCAGTCAGGAGTGATGAGGAGAGTGAACTGATCGCAGAGAAGTTCCTCAACGGGGACATCGACCTCGACACCTTCCTGTCCGCCTACG
Source organism: Allygus modestus (assembly GCA_963675035.1). Lineage (NCBI taxonomy): Eukaryota > Metazoa > Arthropoda > Insecta > Hemiptera > Cicadellidae > Allygus > Allygus modestus. Next base: position 139,341,332 of record OY776117.1, read on the forward strand.
TCCAGAAGAGAATGGTGAGTCGCTCAACGAAGCCCGACTTTCGAACACTATATTCAATATAGCACTTCAGTGTTATCAAGACTTTTTTTGTTACATTTATTATTACTACACGTTTGCTACACGTTTGCTACATGTTTGCTACCACTTATATAAATATATTGTTTTGTGACTATAGACTAATTTAATTTATATGTAGCAACTGGTTCAAAAAGCTGCTGCCCCTCATTAGTGTCATCTTGAAATAAACTGACGATGTGTGTTTGTGGCAGTGTCCTCTTGGTATTCAGTAGCGTGTTTCAAAAATACTAGTTTATTTTTAACCCTTTGCGCTCGTATGTCCACACTCAGTGGACAGTATGGAGTCTGTGTCAGTTGGGAATTATTTTCTGACGCTCAGCGCACAGAGCTCGCATGTCCACACTCAGTGGCCGCACTAGATTTCGTCGCCAGCTCGGCAGCCATTGTCGGTCGTCTGCTTCTGCCAGCTTGGAATTATTTTCTTCACTCTAGACTGAAACGTCAAGTTGAAGCGTACATTCAAGGTCTAAGGAAAACTCGTTGTATACTTTGAAACTTATTTATTTACCATCGAAAATCACATAATTTACTTATTGTTAATTATATTTAAGAAAATTTTAAGAAATAATTTTAAAAACTGCTTATAACATAAATAGAACAAGATGAATAAGGTCACTTTCATGGTCCGAATCACTGCCACACTCACTTTCACCTTCAAGCGTGTTACGAATTTCGTCGGAACGTAATGTTTCCTCCATATTAAAAAATAAGAAAACTTGAAATATTACGTATAATAATAATTATCAGGCATTTAAGCCGAAGACTGCACAGCGTAAGACAAAAGCGCTTGACTAACTGTTGTTGTTTACTGTTTACATTAGAATGCAACAGCCGACATTTATGCCCATTGCATTCTGGGATTGATCAAGTTTCAAAATCCACCGTCAGATTTCAGCACAATACAGTAGAAAGAATATTAAATGTTGTAAAAGTATGCATTGTCACTGTCCACACACAGTGGACATGCGAGTGTTCGCGATCGCATGCGCCATTTAACTCTGTCCACTGGGTGTGGACATGTGAGCGCTGAGCATAAGTGTGACAGAAAAAATCCTGGCTGGTGGGAAAATGGCTGCGGCCATAGAGTGTGGACAGATGACCCCAGAGGACCATTTCTAAAGAACCTATCAGAGCGCAAAGGGTTAACTCCTGAATGCTTCATTGCAGTGTATATCGATGTCTGCCGCGCAAGGGAGGTGCTTGGTCTGTTAGTTTGGTAATTAGTGATAATCACAAGGCATTTGCCAAAATAATTGTTAACGTTTTAATTACAGATTCATCATTGCCTTCTGTTTGTTGTTTAGTCGAATTATCAACCAAACAATAAAAAATGTTTGAATTAGTATTCAACTCGCTCATTTGGCTCCCTATAATTTCATAATAATTGTATATCTTGTATTTGAAGGTTAAGTTGTTGAACTATCTCAATTAATAAGCAAATGTTTAAATAATAATACAGTTCAATAAATCGTAAAGATTATAATATTTATTGGAACTTTGAAGGCCAATAAATCAGATGCTTCATGGATTTTGAAAACGGAAATCAGTCCATATGTATTCTTGTTCTAAGCTCATACATTCTTGTTCATTTTAAATACAGATTAGATGAACTGAGCTTATGGCCCATCTGTTACATGAAAAATACACCATTAAACTAGTGCTACACCATCTCAAAGGAGGCGCTGGCAATCAGTATTTCAATTTGCAGGATTTTTATCCCGTTTCCGGGATTTTTGAGCCCTCCGCGGGATACAAACTAATAAAACATTATTTAACTGTCGGTTAACTAAAACATTATAAAAATAATAAATAAATAATTAGTTAAAAAAACATCACATTATGGTGAGACTTTCAGAACAAATAACAAATAAAAAGAGAGCAGCTGGTACCAGTAAATAGAAAATTGTTTGATTCTGAAATCTAGCGGGAAACATATCAATAATCTCAGATTAAAAGAGGTTTAAAAAAGGATTTTTGAAGGTGATTTTTTTGTCTGAAGAACGGGTTTGGGATTTTTTTTTCGGACAGCGGCTGATAGATTAGTGGACCAACTGGTCCATTTTCCTGGCTTCAAAAACTAACCAGTCTTGGGATATCTATTCTGTATTTAAAATCAATGGTTTTTTCACCTTCCGAAAATGAGGCTAGTGAAGTATATTTCTGCTGTTATAAGGACAAGACTTTACTCGGGCATTGTGTGCATGTATTACGTTGGCTTGTTACGTTGTTGTTGAGTGTAACACTCGACCTGTCATGTTTCAGCTCAGCTACTGCCGCAAAACCAAAGAAGAGAAGCTCAGTCATCAGCTGGAGAAGTTGGAAAGAGCCGGCTTCTGATGTTTTATGCTTTTATTTTATACATCACCAAGTTCCTTATGTATATAGTATGTACATATTCATTCCACTCCTCTTATATGTATTATATGTCCATGTTCATTTTATACATATATTTATATATGTTTGATTTGTTGTTTTTCTCACCACCCTCACGGTCCTGATCTATTAGAAGTGTCAGCCCTCTGTGTTTTAGTAGTTAGTGTTTAACACGTAACACTGTCGTGTCTAGTGTTTAACACGTAACACTGTCGGGTCTAGTGTTTAACACGTAACACTGTCGGATCTAGTGTTTAACACGTAACACTGTCGGGTCTAGTGTTTAACACGTAACACTGTCGGGTCTAGTGTTTAACACGTAACACTTTCGGGTCTAGTGTTTAAACCTAGCAGTGGCCTAATGTTGAAGTGGGAAATGGCCAGCAGATTTGGCGATTTTGCAGACCTTTTTTTAAAAATACGTATAAATTACAATTTTGGAGTAAACCTATCAATATGCATACTCATTTTATTCAGAAAGACCAGGGTAATCTGAATATATATAAAACAAATGAATCTGGAAATGTATTTTTTTTATAAAATAACAAAAAATAAAAAATTCAAAAATTTTCGATTGAAATTTGAAAAGTAAAGTTTTGTAATTTGTACATTAGATTTTTTAGATAAAAACCATTATATACATTTTGTAGTAAATTCAATTCCCTACATAGAAATGTATAACACATGGGGAAAATATTTTTTGTACATGTGTTATGTAATAAAATACGAAGAATCGCAACTTTCGTCGAGTAAGATGAATAATTAGTGAATCGTAGATAACTCATGTAAGGTAATTTTTTATAATAATATTGTACATAAATCTTTTTAGGTTATGAACTAAGGAAAACAAATATGTAATATTGTGGGGAGTACAAAAATTATTATTACCCGTTTACTATACAAATAACTAGAAAATTAGCACGTAAAAAAACTTCCCACACATTGAAGTACAAAAATGTTGTACAGATTTTTTTAGGCCAAATATATTATAAACATGTTGTAGTACATTCAATTCCCTACATAGAAATGTATAACACATGGGGAAAATATTTTTTTGTTCATGTGTTATGTAATGAAATTCGTAAAATCGCAACTTTTGTCGAGTAAGACGAATAATTAGTGAATTGGAGATAACTCATGTAAGGTAATTATTTATAATAATATTGTACATATATTTCTTTAGGTTATGAACTAAGGAAAACAAATATGTAATATTGTGGGGAGTACAAAAATTATTATTACCCGTTTACTATAAAATAACTAGGAAATTAGCATTTACGTAAAAACATTTCCGAGACACTGAAGTACAAAAATCTTGTACAGATTTTCTTAGGCCAAAAATATTATAAACATGTTGTAGTAAATTCAATTCCCTACACAGTAAAGTATAACAAATGGGAAAAACATTTTTATTTACATGTCTTATGTATATAAACAAATATACACGCGATACTATAAATGATAGGCCTAACAATCGTCTAACATTATGCTACAACACACAAAAACATTAGACTCACTTTCACTTCACCAATTGACTAATTTATCCCTTTCCAGTAATATTTATGCATAAAGATTACTGTTATAAACACACAACCACTACACTGTCACTATAAACTCCGAATTTAGAACAATTTCTGAAATAATCGCGGATAAAAATTCACTTACAAAGATGTAGGTTATACTTGAGGTTCATCTGACAACAGCAAGAATCGGCCAAACACCTGCCTAACTGATATTTACTTGCGTTGCTGAAGGTTGTGAGTGACCAGTGCTGCCATTTGTCAAAACAAAATTATTCTACGTTTCTTCTGCTACAATTTGACACAACTATTGACTAGTTATAAAACTTCCTATATATATATTTACAGCGTTTCATAATGGTCAACGGGCGACCATTGGCCATTCGTTAGTTTTGGCAAAAACACCTGTTTTATAAAAATCATATGCTCTTTGTTATCAATGTATCGTTCAAATAATAAATACGATAATGTACAGCAACTCTTCTGCTGTCCAGTGGTACCACCCGCTACTCCATACGACGAAATTTACCCCAGTTATGTTATCTTGTCCCAGGCCATGTTTGACGAATTTCGACGTGTCAGTTGCAGGTATTGATTTGCACTAAAAAAAACCATTCACTTTATATAGTCATTACGTTCTTATACAACTGCTATACGGTTCATTTTTATAATAAAATGAAAGTTCAGAATGTCACCTTTCAAATGGTATATAACTTGCCCACTTTCGAGTTAATTATAAATTACTTTTTAGCATTGGAAAATTTTTGGACCTTAATGGTCGCCCGGCGACCATGGCCATTTTAAGGGTACGATTTCAATGGTCGCCGGGCGACCATTGGCCACTGCTAGGGTTAACACGTAACACTGTCGGGTCTAGTGTTTAACACGTAACACTGTCGGGTCTAGTGCTTAACACGTAACACTGTCGGGTCTAGTGTTTAACGCGTAACACTGTCGGGTCTAGTGTTTAACACGTAACACTGTCGGGTCTAGTGTTTAACACGTAACACTGTCGGGTCTAGTGTTTAACACGTAACACTGTCGGGTCTGGTGTTTAACACGTAACACTGTCGGGTCTGGTGTTTAACACGTAACACTGTCGGGTCTAGTGTTTAACACGTAACACTGTCGGGTCTAGTGTTTAACACGTAACACTGTCGGGTCTGTTTTTACCCATAGGGAAGTGACGCTGTGGCAAGCGGGTCAATTTGTCCTGAGTAGGTGTTTGATTGTTTTTTTCTATCAGTGCATCTTAACTACTTTACGTTGCTAATTTTGATGAACATGTTCGCTACCGAGCAGTATGTATGTTGATACGCGGAGCAATAATATGCTGAGTGTGGGTTCGCAGCAGACCAATTTTACCAATGCAAGTATAAAGAAACACACTCTTAGACCAAATAATTGTTTAAAAGTTTTTGTTAATTATACTCAAATACCAATAATAAAATGCCTAACTCACTTTATAACAGTAACAGTTGCGCAAATTTGTGGATTCGTTTTTGCGTCACACATATGTGGCGTCGGTCCACGGAATTTTTTATTCTAATGATAATATGCTGCAGACCGACCGTCACACATAATTTATTAAAAAAAATACTTATGTTGCCTCCGTTCACTATGCATTACTCAACAACACACTTACTAAGCAAAGCAGTTTCTAATAATATAAACAAAGTGATAGAGGTTATGCTCGAGTTTACCACAGTTGTATGGTTCTGAATAACATAAACAACAGGTTGGCCAACCCTCCTCTGGAGTCAAAATAAAAAATCCCATGCTCGGACCAAGCAACACATATACGTGACAGAAATTCCTCTAGCCCGATATGCAGTTAAAAAGACGATGAAATACACTAACTGGCTACTAGAGCCTATTGTATAACAATAATCACGAGTCACAATACATGACGTCGAGCTGTGGTTTGGGCCCCATGCGACACACTTGTGTGACAGCGGTCAATAGCGAAAAACAGAGTATCACAAAAACATGACGTCGGTCTGATCTGAAGTCCAATTTTTGCGTCGGTAGCGAACATGTTAAGAAGGAAGATTTCAATTGAAGCTCCAGATGTGAAAGATATTTCATTTCTACTTAACCTACCATCTTTTTAAAACTGGTTAACTAAAATAATTTGTCAATTTATCATTTCTAAAAACTATAAAATACCTAGCAGTTCCAGTGAGGAGTATTTTTATTCCTCAACAAATTTACGTTAAATAATATACAAAAGTATCCAACATTTGCATTTGTTTAGAGGATGACTAATTAATTGTCATATTAAAACTCTGCTCTCTAGAACTGTTCGATATTTGCTGTACATTAACCCTTTGAACGCCAACATGAATGTTTTGTTCATTTTTTAAATTTATTGAACAACAATTTTTTTAAATTGAAATTGCAAGAAAATGTGGTTCTGGTGGACACACCGGCAGTAAGGTTAGGGGAAATATAGCTAAACATCTGATCAGATGTGCAACTCACAATTAATTCACCCATCCCATCAGCTTGGACCCGTGGCGCTATCCCTCTGGCCAGGGGGGATATCACCTTATACCGCTCAGCCAACCCGACAGGCTAGCAATTGTATCGTTTGTGAATATCAGACGAGAGTTGTGACTCTAACATTAACAGTGGTGTTATGGGTAGTTCAACATGAAATCTCTTGGGTCTGGAGCCCCCTATTAATAAGCTATTTGTATTGAACCTGTTGAATGTCTTTGGTTCAGTATTATTGAGTATCGATGGCAATAAAACTGAACTGCCCGTCTCATCTTCTTTATCATAACTCTTCACTGCACTTCTTAATTTTAAGGTTCTTTTCAGTTGGAAGCTACTGTAAGATTTTCATTGTTGGAGGCCTGATGTCCATGTGTGTGAGTGGTACAGGAGGATTACGTCTGTGAAATATAAAAGTGAACTTAAAACTTCCCTGGTAGTTAAAAGTACTAAACCAATTTTTAAATACAGGGTCTGGCAAATTAGTATTAAATCTCAAAAGTAAAATTAAATTAAAATTAAAAATTAACAAAAACTATAATATAAAAATTATAAATTAAAATTAAATCTTAACATTTCATACTGCTGAGTGGTTCCAGATGGCAACGCTGCGCTGATCAATAGCACTAGGAGTTGAAGCTTCATTTATTTAAATATATTACTGGTGATGGTGAGTGTTTACATGAAAGAAGCATATGTGTTCATTGTCATAACTAATTAGAGAAAAATAAGTTCAACGATGTTTCGGGTTCTAGAATCAGATCCTACTTTGTGCAAATGGTGCAGAAATTCTGTTCTCCCCATCTTCAAACTCTTTCACCTGAAATCGGGTTAGGAGAAATTATAAAATAACAAGTTTGTAAAACTGTTTATTACATTAAAATGTATCAATACGTAGAGAAACTGGTTACACCAAGGTAAATTAAGTAATTACTTCCCTGTGCAGGTGTTCTAGGTTAAACAGAAACACTAGTCAATTTACCAAGAGAGCTTCAGTTGTTAATGTTCCCGCAGTGTGTTGCGTAGTTTGCCGAGTTTCCTAACTCCGCAGTCATCTCTCGTCGGGTGCAGATCCACAGCTTCTGGCCATCCTTGTTGGATTCCACAATCCTCTAGGTCAGTGCGTGGCCCATGGTGTCTCGCAGTTTAGTGCTGAACACTCCGCCTGAACCCAGTAAACAACTTGTGTCTTCAGACAACAAGTCCTGTAGGGCTTAGGGGATAGCCCAGTTTTGTCACTTGTACACTTTCCAATGAGACGAGACATTCAGGTGATATGTTCTTATCTGTACTAAGCTCTGGAATGTAGAAGGCCAGCTTTAGTTTTCGCCGCCGAAAGTGAAGCGTAACTTGAGTGGTTTGTCAGCCTCTGCCTTTCCCTTCTGATGGTTGACTAGATTCACCTCCATACCTTCTGTTTCATCGTTCAGCAATAACCTAGCGTAAACTTCTACACGGCACTTTTGTTTTCTCTTAATGTACTTATATGAGCCGACGATCATGTCTCCCAATTTGGGGTAAATTGTCAAATCGGTGTGACGTGTACTCAATCTTCTGTTTTTCTTCTTTAAATTCTATCCCCAGTATGTTAACTTTGCCTGGGAAAAAGTCAATGAACTTTGGCCACATGATGCACATGAAGATGTCTTCTGCAGAATGGGGTTTTGTCGCTGTTTCTTTAGTTAGTTGTTCAAATTCCTCTGGTTTCAGTTCATACTGCTGAGTGGTTCCAGATGGCAACGCTGCGCTGATCGATAGCACTAGGAGTTGAAGCTTCATTGTTCTCCCTGTGCTGATAACGTGGCCAATTGTGTTTCAATATGATACTAAATGTTACGTTAATGTAAAAATATGGACTAAATTCGTAAGTAAATTAGTTATGTAGATATATAATTGGCTCACTATTACACAACAGTGTTTCACTTGTAATGTTACATAACAAATGTGTAACTGAGTTTTAAAAAGGAGTTAAATAATACTGTTAGGTCCTGTTTCTCAAACTTTGCAAATGTTCTTTTCATGCTACTGAATTTATAGCATCTCAAAATGTCACATACTCTAGCGTCATTACTTTTGAATTTTTGATTTTCAGAGTTGAAAGCCAGATTGTTATCACTACTATTAAAAAAATGTCGTGGTGTCTGTCTGTCTGTCTGTCTATTGTTCCATCAGGCCAAAATCACTGGATCAGTTCTGCTGAAATTTTGCACAAATATAGTTTATGTACCGAGGAGTGTCATAGGCCTATCGCCGTTCAGAAATGTCCTCAGGGCTCTGCACCACGGGACTTCCAAGATCCCATGTTATTCTTATGGAGGTGAGTTTTATTTGGTTTGTCACTTGTGTGTTTTCCTAATTCAATTCATTTAAATAAACAGCTGTTATAAGGAGCATGTAACTACAGACTGTCATAGTTTTGTTTACAATTTTTCTACTCTCTGACTTTTCACCCCGTTGTGAAGCACGGGCATAGCAGCTAGTATCTAAATAATTTTAACGAATCGTTTGTGAAAAAGTTATTGATAAGGTAAACAAACTAGAATACTGATGTGTTTCTGTGCTAGGTCAAAGGTTTGGGAGGGGAGAACTGGAAAACTACCCTCAGAAAAGAACCCCAATGAAAAAAGCACTAGGTTGAGTGCAATAGTGAATGACCACCTTCAGTGAATGACCAGTTTGCCGAAAAAAAAAACTCATAATAAGAGTGTACGAGTACTTGAAACTTTTGAGTTTTCGGCCGAGTATTTTAATACTCGAGCTCGACTCGAAGTTTTGAAAAATACTCGAAAGTTCGAGCGAGTATTTCCCGCCAATTTCCAGACGATCGCTAACGGTTGCGAACGGCCTAATCGCGTAGTAACGGCCGCAAAAGGCGATCGCATATCGTAAAATCGGCCGAAAATGACGATTGGACCACGTGATTTCGGCCGTAAATGACGATGGAACACATAATATCGGCCGAAAGTGACAATCGGACCGTGTGATATCGGCCGAAAACTAAGATCGGACCACATAATTTTGACCGTAAATAACGACGGAAAACATAATATAGGCCAAAAATGACACCTGGATCACATAATAAAGGCCAAAAATGACTACGGTATACATAACATCTGCAAAAGTGGTGACCGTCGGCCGTAACTAACAATTTCTTCATCTAATATTGATTATAAACGATGTCTGGACCCGGTGATATTGGCCAATGACAACCGGACCGTGTTTAATCAGGTGGTAACGAATGTCAAACCGTGTTTTGTTTGTCAATACGTAATCCAGTTTGATTCTACTGGCCAAAACTTTGTATTGCTATTCAGGTATTAGTTAGAAACCATGTTTATATTATCAAATATGGAGTGTAATTCAACCCTCATTAGACAATTCGGCAAATACTCGCTCAAAAATACTCGAAACTCGAAAATAATTGATACAACTCGATTTGATTAAAAAAATCACTACTCGTACACCCCTAGTTAAAATCAAAATCAAATAGATTTAAAAGGCAGCTGTTACTTTGTATTAGTATTTTATTATCAGCACTGCTGGGTTTGTTAATTATTATTTTATATTTTGATGCTTTAACTTTTTACTGTCTCCAATACTGTTATCAGAGCCTCGTTCACTATAGTGTGACCCTAGGTAAGACACCTTTTATTTCAAAATTACGGTTAAATAGTTCTTATAATATTAATTTTATAGTTTAATATTGTAGATGACAAGTTTATATTGTGTTTAAACTGTCTGCACATGATATTTAAGTAATATTAATCACTTTTATGAAACCGGTCATTTACTGAATTCAAATTTTGGTTAAATCTAGTGAATGACCAGTCCGGTCATTTACTGAATTGTATCCTGAATTCTTTAAATGAACTAAAAAACCTGCAAATAGTAATATTTAATCTTTTTCCATGATTACAGTTAAAATTTAAGGGGTTTTCACGTCCTATCCAGTAAATGATCGAGGTACAGAAGGGTTAGCAATATTTTGGGCTGGGCACGTACAGTCACATAATTGATCAGTCCGGTCATTTACCGAACTAACCTAAATTCATTAAATGATTTCAAAATGCCAACAAATAATAATTAATCTTTTTTCGTGACTACAGTTAACATTTAAGGGGGTTTACACGTCCTATCCAGTAAATGACCGGGTTACAAAGGGTTAGTATAATATTTTGGGCTGGACATGTTCAATACTTGATTTTAGAGGGAGCTGTAGCAGACGATTACAATGAGAAAGTATGACTTTTGGCAGTGTATTTAATATGCGTAGAGAATGAAATTCCGATAGAATGATGAGGAAACAAGAGGAACAAATGAGGAATAAAGAAGCACGCAAAAGTTTTGAGAGTTGGCTTCAACAAAAACAAATAAAATGAGGGCTAAAACAGTTCAAACACAAACGGTTAATGTATTCATCGTTAGAAAAGAAAGTACCTTTTTCAAAATAGTGTTATTTTTTATTTTTACCATTGTTTTCAAATTTAATTATTAAATTTTGTACAACTTTTTTTGTCTTAGTCGAAATTAACCCAGTCAGTCATTCATTGAAACAATGACATGGTTTTCTAAAATATCTACTAAAACTTGTTTCTCTATTTTTCCAGTTATACAATAGTAGTTTTTTGTATAGTATGTTAATCTTTAGATCTTAGGTAAGAGTTAGACAATGTAAAATACATTGTACACTATTTAGTATGGGAGTAATCTTAAGTTGATCCGAGATCTCACCCTTAACCGGTCATTCACTGGTGCACTCACCCTACATCATTTCATTTTTATATCTTTGGTTGGAGTTTTTCTGTCGCTATCTTTTATTTAAGTTAAATTATAATATATTTTACAGTTAAAACTTAATATTAGGCTATGACCAGGAGTACGCTTAAATATTCGCGTAATGGGATGATCGAACTCAGAAATGGTAGATGAAAGTTACTGCTGTTATATAAGTTCTAACCGAAATTTGATTCAGCTTAAAAAATCACTCAATTTGGTGTTTTGATCATTGCTCTACGTCAATTGGTTACAGAGATATTGAAAGCACTAAACACAGTACGTTGTGTAATATTATTCTTAAGGAGAATAAGTCAAATTTTGTAACTCGCTTATTTATTAACGTATACCGACAAAACTTGGTGTATGGCTTCATTTGGTTATGGTCTATTATTATTTGCATAAAAACATTTGTTACCAATGGTTCCTGTTGCAGCAAACCTGTGTACTCAGCAGCTATAATGTTATTCTTATAGAGAATAAATAAAATACTCTGTCGCTCTTAATTATAAACATAAATTAATACAACTTGGTATGTGGCTTCTCCTAGTAGAGTTATAAAAATATTTTCATATAAACCCATTTTTAATTGTTTTCTGTTACAGCAAACCTGCGTACTCAGCTCCCAAGTTATTCTTATGGAGAATAATTAAAATGGCATTCATCACTTACTTATTGATGAAACTTGGTATGTGGCTTTACCTAATTGAATTATATTTATATTTGCATAACAACCCATATTTTGTGTTCCTTGTTGCAGCAAACCTGCGTACTCAGCCCCATATTATTCTTATGGAGAATTAATTAAAATGTTATACATTGCTTATTTATAGATGTATATTAAAGAATCTTGGTTAGCGGCTTTATGCAGTATTAAGACCTACATAAGCCATTGGAAATTCTCTGAGTACACAGGTTTGCTGTGACGGGCGTATTTATATTTTAAAATGTGCAGTAATAACTTTAAAAAGTAATAATTGCATATATCTTCACCAAATTAACTTTTAATGGTTCATAACTATTTAATATAAACTAACCATTTAGATTATACGACAAATCAGGTTAACTGTAACGGTTATGCCCCTGTATTTAGGTTAAATGTAGTTTTACTGTAATTAAACAATTATACTTTATTGTAGCTATAAAAGCTTGTAAATATAAATCCCAAATTGTTGCCTAACTGCATGACCTTCGTGCAATACATTGGGCAGTGATAAGGCAAATAGGTGACACTGATCATTGTTCAGGGGTGAAACAGTGCCATCCTAGTCACGTAACTTTGCTTGTCACTCAGTTATGTAGGTTACGTAACCGACTGGACCTCTGATCCTGCCAAGGTCTCACGTGAGCTGAACACTTATTCTGACCAGTTTCCTCAGAATTACAGGTTTTATAAAAAGTGTAACTGGTTCACCTACCGCTACACCTTTCGTTAAACTTTTTTGTTATTTTCATACTCCTATTAAACTAATTTTTCATCATACTGCTTCAAAAACAGCTGTTTTCACCATGTGCATTGAGGGCTAAAGTTGTTATTTTTACTCCTTGGGTAAAAAGTATAATTATATTAATATGATATTTTTCGACAAAAAAAACATATTATTTGATGACACTTCAGTTGAGGTGTTAAATATGAATTGAGCGAATTATTCAACTTGACACCAATGAAAACTTGTGTAACAGCTTTTTGTTTAGAGTAGCAGGATGAATATGGAGGCAAACTTTTAACGCAAAAAAAATTTTTTTTGTGAAATTGTTATCTTAATTTGCAGTTTGATGAAAAATATAGTTAATCACCTGGACCAAAAGTGGCTTTTCAATCCTTGCTCATTTTCCAGCCTCAGCCCCGCCTCGGCCATTAAACTTGAGCTCGTATCGAAAAGCGTCAGTCACTTTTGGTCCTAGTGATGAAATATGTTATTTTTAAGTATTGATTCAATACAATTTTTTTTAGTTTCATAAAAAAACAAGTACTTTTACAATATCTTGAGTCTTGATTTCAGTGTTTTTAAAGCTACATAACTGGTTAATTGTATACAATCAGCCAGTCTTAATTGCAAAGTTGTATAAACATTTAAGAAACATTTTTCTAGCAAAGATAAAATTATAAAAATTTGTAATTTGGTAAACAATTTTGTTTAAGTTTTATAACTTTAAAGTGAGTAGTATACGGTATTTGTGAATTTTTATACAAATATACAAGGTATTCATAAAAGTTGGTCACAAGCTGGGGGGGGCTGATAGTACCCATCAAAAAAGAAAAAAAGTTCATATGAACATATGTCCTAAAACCAATAGTTTTCCGTCTATCTGCCATTATGTGATTTTTACATAATTTAACATATCTTACGAACCTTTTAAAGTATCAAGTTCAAACTTGGTACATGCATGATGACTAATAAGACCTATTTTGGCATGTAGTATCGAATTTCTACTTTGTACCATTTCAAAATGGCGGCTATGTTTTGTTTTCAAAGCTTAATATTTTAAAAACTATAAAATTTATGAAAAAACTGTAGAAATCAAAAAAGTTGTGTCATTCTGTCCAAAAAATAATAATATGATGATTTTAACTATACGATTTTAAATAACTGAGAAATTGTAATTTTTACAAGTTAAAACGTGATGTTTTTTAGTCCAGAAATGGCAAAAAAGCATGTTTTAACTTGTACAAATTACTATTTCTCAGTTATTTAAAATCAAATAGTTATAATCTTCATATTATTATTTTTAAAATAAAATTACACAACTTTTTTATTCTTACAGGTTTTTCATAAATATTGCGGTTTTTAACATTAAGCTTTGAAAACAAAACATGGCCGCCATTTTGAAATGGTACAAAGTAGATATTTGATACTGAATATCACAATAGGGCTTATTAGTCATCATGCATGTACCAAGTTTGAACTTGATACTTTCAGAGGTTCGTAAGATGTGTTAAATTATGTAAAAATCACATACAGACAAATAAACGGAAAACTATAGGTTTTAGGACATCTGTTAATATGAACTCTTTTTCTTATTTTGATGGGTACTATCAGCCCCTGAAGTTTGTGACCAACTTTTATGAACACCCTGTTTACTTTTTGTACAAATTGCTAGAACGTGTGTGTACTTTGTGTTCCAACTGCAATAACAACTAAAAAAGGTCTGATGACAAAGGTTTGCCCTACATATACACAATCATTAATTAAGCTACATTTTGATTCTAGAATCATACTGTAGACCTGATAAGCCTGATTTAAACTTGTAACAGGGGTTGAACTCTGTAGTAGCTTTTTTAAAATAACAGTTATACATTTTTTCCTTTTAAAAAGACACTTTTATGTTAAGCCAAAAATATACTTGCATAGTAATCCTATGAACTTGTGCAACACTACTGGTATTTCCCTCGAATGTTTTATGCAGCTAGCAGTGTAAAGACATCAAGATTTCTAAGACATTCCCTAAAATGTTTTACTAATATCCTCTTTTTCTATAGGCTTTTTAAATAACTCTGTTGACACACGTAGTGTAGGGTTTCTGAATTCATACTTGATGGTAAAGACATGAACAGCATATTAGCGCAGTCAGAATTACACCAAATGTGAACTGCCGATCATGATCTCTGTCACTAATAAGAAATTTGGGTTATAAAGTTGCTGATACGAGTTATGCTTGATGCTCTTCACAAATTTGATAGGATTTCTCTAACCTGATTGTTATTTACTAAATGACAAACCAACAGTCTAGGATTGAGTCACTGTCCCATGACACATTATGTTTATGTTTAGAGTACTAAAATAGTATGAACGTCCCAGAACTACCTTAAAACTGGTCTATACCAGTTTTAATGCTGACATTGGGTACAGCAAATGAAGTTGCCATTATAAAAGTTAAGTCTTTTGGCTGTTCATTATGACAAACTTCCCTTTCACCTTTGGTCCCTCCAATTGCAGTGTCTAGGGACAGAATCTCCAGGTTTGGTCCCACCTGCCAACCTGAGAATGGATGGTCCCTGGCTGTTGTACATGGATACCCTGTCAGTTGAGTTGACCAGTTGGAGGGCAGAATGTGGGTCCCCTGTTTGAAAGCCTCATCCCAGCTGTCACAGGGGCACGGGAGTTGGCCCTCTGAAGGGTCAATTTGGCTGCCGTCCCATCCCACCCTTTCCTTTCCTGCTATATCCTATCTTTCCAGTGACCTACGCAATATTCCTGCTTGTAGAAGATGTGACTAGCAGCTATGCTGGTGTTTTCTAATTTGCAACAATTTTACTACGCTATCTTCAATTGTTAAGATAGGGCTCCACTAAATCATGTAATTTATTACTGTATAAATTTAACTCAGCCAATTTTTTCCAATTGCAGCAAACAAGTGTTGATATATTTTTCTTTGAAAACTTTACTTTTTATCTCTGAAAAATAGTTTTGGTTGTAATGTACATGTAACAAATGTCATTAAATGTCACTTCTTTATAGCTGCCATTTAAAAAAGGATTCACTTAAAAACAACGATTTGTATGATTGTTTTATGTGTTAAGACACACATTTGTGCTTAAACCAAGTTTATACCTTGAAAACATTTTCAGTTATAAAATAATTTGTAGAAATCACTAACAGATCGACATACACAACCTCAAACTTGTTGACTTTTGCTTACATGTTATTTTATGTTTGTCTTGACCCAAGGAACGAATATAAAAAGTGTGACCAAAGAGTTTGGACACACTCTGCATATTCAAGATTGTAATTGTAACTTTATATTAAAATTATAAGAAAGGAATGCATATATGCACTTTCAAAATCACCAAAGTTAAACAAATAATTGTTACAAAATGCTTACTGTAATAAATATGAATTGCCATATTTTTATAATTAGCATTTTTAATTCTTTGAGGTTATTTACGAATAGAGAAAAGTTGTTTATTACCATTCCTTGGTTTTGTCCAAACTTGCTCAACAAAATACATGAAACCCACACTTTTTATTCAACTAATTTGTCACCTTTGTTTTTGAATTTTAAAACTAACCAGATATCGGTTCTACCCTGATAATTTTGAATGATGTCATTTCAGGTTGATAAACCCGACCAGAGGGAAAGGGTGGGAGATACTCAGGTGGAAGCTAATATTATTTTAACTGCTCCCATTAAGCTTGCCATAACAGAGAAATATCTCTAGGTTTATTTATCTTCCTCATGTTTTGATGACTTTGCATCATCGGCAGCTAATTAGTTTTCTTTGCTCCTCCGATTTTCCACGAATCGAGGAGTTTTTACTAATTCATCCGAACTAATTAAGAAGTCTGAAAAGAAATGTCACAAATAAAAACAGGATTCCTATTAGGATGAATAAAATATTTTACTACAATATGCGCTTTAGTATATTTAGATGTTAGATATCTGTTATAAGAAAGTCCTACAGACTACAAAACTTAACTTTAATATCTATAAATGGACCAATCCAAAAATATTTTGTTCTTTAGAGATCGAAATAACTCGTTATAAATAACTATTATAACTAGATTTTTTTTGTCCTTATCTATTGGCTTCAGTTTAAGTGTTTTATTACATAACGTTCCGGGAGGTAAGAAAACTCCTCCCATGATGAAGTGAATCTTACTTTTATTAAAATATCAACAACTTATGATTAGCTAGAAACTTATTGTGTTACCTAGAAAGTTACTGTTCTGTTCACATTTTTACAATATATGCACTAGAGAACCCGCGCTGCTCTGCAGCATCAGTCAGTGTTACAACTGAGTTAATGAGTAAAGGCTAGTTAAGTTGAAATAACGTATATTTGTTATGGTAAAATCTAAAAATACTTTTTGGTTAGCGGTAATTATTTCAAAAGTTGCACTCAATTTTTTCACTGAAACACTCTTCATTTTTTTCTATAAATAAAAGTAATGTTCTCCTTATCCCTGAAATCGTTAGACCTAATATTTGTCCTGCTAGGTTTCAGCAGCATGGTTTTTATTTACCTTAACAGCTGTGATTTTTGTTGTCAGTTTATCTGCTTAAAACAGTTATAGGGAGATAATATATGACCATACTATGATATTTATTTTAAAAGCAAGTAATCACTATATTTTTCATATGTATAAAAGTAATTTAAGAATAATATAATATTCTTAGAATTTCTCTCCCAATGCTGACTGACTTAAGTATTCATTTCTAACCACGCTGTGTCTTTAAGAAAAGTCCATACTTTCATCATAATGGCGTTTGTAAGCTCATCCCATTACACGATACACGTTAAAATATATATAATAATTTTAAAAAATGGTGTTGGCATCTGGGGACCTTAAAACTAAGCTTAAGGACTGGGTGTTAGCTATTGGTCCCCGACTACGGTAATAGCTTATTCCCTGAGCAAGAATATCGCTAAAAAAGCAAATTTGTTATCATCAATTATGATTTTTATCATCGTGAGAGCTAATGGTAAAGTATGATGCAGATATATTTTCTTATTCTAAGTAAAGCGCAGAGCAATGATGGCTTTAACTTTCTGAGAAAACACGAATCACATCAATACACAAGTGGTAAAAGCTACCCCGAATTTTTTAAACCAATAACGTCCCAACGAAACTTGTTTTATGATGTCCTGTCGAAGTGGCCCTCGGTTTGGGTTGAATGTAGGACTATAGGAAATATTACCTGAGTGCTTGAAACCAGCAATAAGAAACGTTAACAAGCACTGGAAACGTAAAATTCAAAACTAAATATTGTCCGGTTTAAAATCAATATCTTAATACAAATACCCACCTACTCACACACGAACACGTAAAAAATAAATATACGGAAAAAGGAGTGAAAAACTCAATAGGTTTAAATGGGAAAATATTTTATAATATTTGCAGAGAGAATCCAGAAGTCACTATGCACATAACAGAAAAAACCATGTTGTAGAAAGGTTCATTAAAGAACGTAGTGAATTAGATGATCATTTTTTTAGTTTTTAAGAAATCTCTAAACAAATAACTTGGTCAATCGGTTAGAGATTGTTGTAAGAGCCCTAAAGTTAATAGTAAAACCTCAACTCATAAAATGTTCCTATTCAAATACATGTAGCAAGCCCTCTTAGCTCATGTAGCAGTTTTTCTCAATCTCTCATCGTACAATAATAACTGGATTACCTGTACAGTACATTCATAAACACCCACAAATAAAGTATTCATATTAAGTGCTGCATTATTCTTTGGCTAACTAAATTAACTCTCTTTGTTAATAAACACATGTTTTAAGTAATCATCTGATGTAAACAAACTTCTTCCATAAAATTAACATGGGACCTTTAAGAGCCACTGGGGCAAAGCCCATTGAAGATACGTAATTTTGGATGGGTGATGACATATCTAGGCATAATTAAGAAAAGACTAATGGAAATCGATCCAGTAGAACGGTCTAATGGACTGGACAAAGTTTTGCAATTTTGTAATATATAAATTATGATAAATAACACGCAATTGCTTCTTTACTAACAACAAACATGATAGACAGCTCATGATAATAACCTAAATACAGTATGCAACACCTGTTAACACAACATTCAACATATTTTTAAACGGATTATAATGGGACTAGAATTGCCTATGCGCAACTTGCACATAAAAACACCGCTATAATACTTGAGTTGGTTTTACTTGTCGCTATAATAAAGCTTTTCTTACCTCCAGATACAGTAGTTTCAAACACTAAATTCCATAGGTAAATACATTTTAATTTCATGTTATCAGCCACTAAAATATTCTTAAGCAAATACAATTTGTTTAAATACCATTATACTGTCTGTGTGATATTTTTGCATATGACAAAAACAGATCATTTAGGTAGTAGAGGTACTTAAACAATTTTATATAAAAAAATTTATTAAAAATGTACATCTTCTTGATCAATTCAAGTTGCTAAAAACAAAGACTACTAAATTTCACATATTTGATTTTGGCCGTATAAATGATTTCTTAAAATATAAATGGAATTTTTTACACTTTTCAAAGTTATCAAATAATGTTTCTTTTGATTTAAATTAAATTTGGTCCAAAAGTCAATTGAAAAATTGGATAATGTTCCTCCGGCCCAATGAACAAACCAATAACTATAAAACTTTCAGTGTCATAATAATCTTTAAAATATATCGTCGTTGGTAAATAAATTTTGATTTTTTCTTGATTGACATCCGTAGGCTGGCTTTGATTTGTTTCAAACTGGACTGTTGGGTCGATAATAAATCCTTTATTTTTCTTCTGTTTATGTTATGGCAACTATGTCCACCCTTCTGTTTGAATCATTTTCCGCTATGCAATTAACTTCTTCATACACTTCAAAGGCTTTTGATTTCAATTCTTCAACAATCAATGATCTTATTTTGTGGTGACGGGCGTTCCTCATGAAGGGCACTGTCCTAGGACATGTCGCAAACTTTCAATTATGTAGTTCTCGGCAGTGTCTACACCGGTGCCTGGATGCCTCTCACAGGAGCCACATCACCAACCATCTTCACGTAATCTTTGTACTCGCTCTCCGATAATGAATCCATTTTACTTAATAATTTATTGGTTTTCTGGCAATTTTGAAACAGAATTATTCCTCTGCCCTTGTGAGGTAATGAATGCCATTTCTGAAATTCTATTTCATACAATTTTTCTCTAATATATTTTGAATTTTTTTTTCTAGGCTGTCTTCGTTTTCAATTTCAAGTTTTTTAAGGCATTCCCTTATTTCACCATCGAAACTTTTGAATTTATTGATGTATGGATCATTTATCTTTTCTAAAACATGACATATGTTAATATTTTGAAGGTAAGCTTCCCATCTTGCTCTCACAATTTGTAGTCCTTTATACTTTTTGTGGGAATATATCATGTTTTTCGGAATGTCGTTGAGTTCATCTAGTATTTCCTTTGCCGCAGATCTAATTAACATGTCGATGTTATTTAAAAACGAAAAGTTCAGTTTATTTAAGGGGCACATTGAAACCGGTATATAAAAGTTGGCCAAATTAAATTGTTTAACACAAATAGTTTTTGAGAACATTTTAGGAAAGGTGAAGTTGTGAGTTTTTCTATCTTTTTATTAAAGTTACTTATTACATCCTTTCGATCAAATATAATTTCTTCGTTAAAATTAATTCCGAGGTATTTGATTTGCTTCTCTTTTTCAATGGACTTAATTATAATGTCATCTAAAGGGAAAACTTTCACTTTTTAATTGACCTTCCATATGTATTTATGCATTTAGTTTTAGTGGTGTTCAGCTTTAAACCAATGTTGTCAAAAAGACTTACTGTCATTTTGTACAAAGTTATAACGGCATGAGGACAGTGTCATCAACAAAACTCAATATATCAATAGATGGCAGATTCGGGTCCATTTTATAACCAAACGTTTCTAGCATATTTGAGCTTGTGATTTTGTCTAATATATGATGGATACTTAGGTCGAACATCGTGGGAGACAAAGGTGCACCCTGTAGCACTCCTGGGTTGATGTTTATAGATTTTGTCTTCCCTACAGCTCTCTCTATTTGTGTTTGGTTTCCATACTCAAATCATTAATGGTTCTTTTTAGTGTTTCTGGGATTGTTAGGCTTTGTAACAAGTTTGTTTTATGTTTGGCGTCTAGCAACTTCCGGTGATGACTCTTAAACTGCAGTTGAAACTTTGTTTGTCTGTTGTTTCTCACACCAACATGTTAGCCATGTTGTATGGTAATTATATCCTTTAAGGTGATTTATTGTTGTTTAAAATGTGCCCGACCTTGAAATGTGTTCAAGGCTAATGTGGTTTATGTGTATTACGCTACTATGCATAAGAGAATTCACAGTCAAACACAGCATTCTACATATTAATACGCTAGGGGTTTTTTCTTCACAGTCATAACTCGATAACGGCAGGACGGATTTTAACGTTTGAGGTACTAAATTTAAGGTATTTTTATGCCGATTTGCTAATACATCCCAGAATTTTAAGAAATGGCATCACTTAAATACAGTAATGGGCTGAATTTACAGTAATGGTGCTATCCGACGATGGAAGTCTAAACTACGTGTTGATTGAAAGTACTTTATCCGCATTATTGTCAGATGTTATCATCCGTTTTAATATCAGACGTTTTGTTATGTTTGTTTACAACTGAAGTAACCTTTTATTGGGTAAAAACTTGCTCATATTCGAGCAAAAGGACAATTAGTAATTGTTAAATAACTAAGTGTAATTGTAAACCAATATCTATTTTATTTATTATAGAATATCTATTTTATTTATTAAACAGTATTTTTTTTATTACAAAGTACAGTTAGTGAAACTTGTCAGGCCTGTGAAAAAATATGCCACGTTTATTCTCCGTTGTTGTGTGTGACAATACATTTTTCTCGCCAACATGCATTAAAATTATAATATTTTAGTTACAATTTTGATCATTTGCAAAAGTACAATAGTTGTACTAATAACACTGGAGACAAGAAGATAGTATGGACACTTCATTTATTTATTTATTTGATGCGGTAATTTATTAAAACCCAACAGCCTTTTAAAATTATAATATAAATTTGATCTTGTTGTTATGGACAGTTAGAGAAATGCTCATTATAACAAGTTTGAATTACAGTTTCATTACTTATTAGTTCTGCTACTGAAACTGGAAAAGACACTTAAACAAAGTTGGCTATTATTACCTGTTTTTGTTTATATCAATAAATTTTCCACGCAGACACTGAGAGCATAACAAATTGTTACTTTGAAATGGCTGTTGGGTTTTATACAACTATTGTATTTTTGTAATGATATGGATGATCCCCTTATCAGCACATGCTAATGCTGATAAGCATGATTACCATGAAGTTTCTTTATGTGGGGGAAGGGAAATAAAATGACTTATGGAAATATAAATTACCTTTTACAGTTCTATGAATTTTTTCATAGGTCACCGATTCAACTGATTCAAATTGTAGGCAGCTGACTTAGTAAATATTTAAAGTTATCAGTTATACATAATTTAATTTACTTGGATTTGTTTGGTATTCAAGGAAATTAAGTAGCTAATAATGCAGCAAAAAAGCTTATGTTGAAAGTCGAGTTTACTCTCCATCAAAAGCCTATAACAAATGGCAAGAAGATTGTAACTTCAATTCAAAGTTCTCGAGTAATTGGCTGTATCAATTGAAAATTCTGTTTGTACTCCACGGTTTAAATTATCTGTAAACCATAGACGATTTATTACAAAGTTTTGCAGAATTAGCATCCAACATAGGCTATATACCAAACTCAACGCGTAATTTCAGTATTTTGACTGGAGGGTCAAAAATGGTTGATCTTGATTATTGTGACTTTTCATGTATTACAATAATATTTCCTCCAAACTATTGTGGGGGAAACTGTGTAGTCCCACAAATGACTACAATTTTGAGTGTGGTAACAATTGGGCAAGTTTGGACCACTTAATTGTTGCATGCTCTTTGTGTAAATTTAATTTAAGTCAAACTCTATACAAAAAACTCAAAAAGTTGAATGTTAAATTTTTTGTAAATAAATAGTTACTTCTGTTAAACATGGACAAAAAGTATTGGACTTAATATTTTTAACTATATTGTTACAAATTATATATTTATGTAATCATTTGATTTTATATATTTGTTACTGTTACATATGTATTATTGTTTGTTGTGGGCATATTTTGAGACGACAGTTTGGATTCAGACAAAATTTAAACACCAATAATGCAGTTTTAGATTTAACAAATATAATTAACAAAATTGAATGTGGTAAATTAATATGTAGAAGTTTTGATATGTCTAAAGCTTTTGACACAGTGACACGCAAAATTTTATTGGGAAAAATGAAATACTATGGTTTTAATGACAGTGCGCTAAATTTGATTGATACATATTTAGAAGAATTCAATATGTTGAATATGGAAGTGAAATTTTGGAAGGAAAACCAGTTGAGATGGGTGTACCACAAGGTTCTTGTTTAGGTCCACTATTCTTCAATATATTCGTCAATGACCTACCGTACAGTTTAGCTGGAGAAAATAGAACCAATTTTTTATATGCTGATGATTTAGGAGTAAATGTAATAGGGGAATCTCCTGATCAGTTGAATGCAAATCTTCAGACTGTAACAGAACAAATTCAATATTGGTGTAATGCTAATAAATTAATCTTGAATATGAGTAAAACACAAAATTTAGAAATAAATTTTTCAAATAGGTTCATCATCATTGTTGCGGATTAGGAAACCCCAGCATAGCTGCTAGTCACATCTTCCACAAGCAGGAATATTGTGCAGGTTACCGGAAAGATAGGATATAGCAGGAAAGAAAAGGGTGGGATGGGACGGCAGCCAAATCAACCCTTCAGAGGGCCAACTCCTGTGCCCCTGTGACAGCTGGGATGAGGCTTTCAAACAGGGGACCCACATTCTGCCCTCCAACTGGTCAACTCAACTGACAGGTTATCCATGTACAACAGCCAGGGACCATTCATTCTCAGGTTGGCAGGTGGGGACCAAACCCGGAGATTCTGTCCCTAACCCCTGCAAATGGAGGGACCAAAGTTGAAAGGGAAGTTTGTCATAATGGACAGCCAAAAGACTTACCATATGCAATGACAACTTCATTTGCTGTACCCAATGTCAGCCTCAAAAGTGGTATAGACCAGTTTTAAGGTAGTCCTGGGTCGTTCAAATAGGTTTTTTCTCAATAACAATAATCTATGAAATTTTTAGGAATTATGATAGATTCACAAATGAATTGGAAAGACCACTCTTCATATATCAGTGGAAAAATCAGCAGAGGATTATATGTTTTAAGAAGATTAAAAGGAAATGTAAATTTAGAAGTAATTTTAAATGCCTATCATGCCTATGTTCAGAGTTATATTGGCTATGAAACTTTAATCTGGGGCAACGGACCAAATTACAAACTTATTTTTAAAATTCAAAAAAAAGCAATCGGAATAATTTGTGGTGTTGAACCAAAAACCTATTGCAGACCATTATTTAAAAGATTAGGCATACTAACATGACATCAATCTACATTTTACAAAGTTTACTTTACCTTAAATTCACTCTAAATTTTTACTACATTCAGATATTCACCTACATCAAACAAGAAATCAAAATAAATGTCAAGTTACATGTTTCAAATACTCGAAAAGCAAAAGGAATTTCAATGAAATGGGAATCAAAATTTTTAATAAATTACCAACTGATTGGAAAAATGAAAGTGAAAAAAGCTTTAAAAGGAAAATCAAGAATATTCTACTAAATCACTGCCCTTACGAAATTGATGAGTGTTTTAAGAACGATTATCGGACCCAGAAGAAATTGAAGTAAATAAATGAACTATAATGTATCTAAATTTATTGTTCTATTAACTATTGTCACGTATTATTTTTAATGCCCAACGACAATAAAGTTATTTATCATGGTTGTTACCTAAAGCTGTAAAAAAGAACAAACTTTAGATATTGCGTAATAAGAGTCTTTGCACAAACATTGACTTGTATTAATCCTTTTGATTCAATTTGTATTTCTAAAACTTAATTATAGTTGGAAAAGTCTGGTAAACATTAGAATAATAGTTATAATGTTTTATTACCCAACAATTTAATACATTTTACAAAGTATCTACTATCAGTAAAATATATATTAACTAACATCACAGGTACAGTAAAATGATAAATCTGATTTTTATCATTATTAAATAATCTAAAATTTATTATCTTTAAAATGTATACAAACTAATCTAAAATCGACTTCTACGTTTAATATTTACAAAGGAGTAATTTCATTATATCCTATTACCACAGACAAAGGAATATAGGTTCGTTTCTCTGTGCTATTACATTGGCATTTCCACTTATATAACATTTATTTTTCAGAATAGTTTTTTGTATTTACTTTACTATAGCAATAAATAGTAAAGTTTAGTTATTGACTATAGGTGAGGGGCTCTATTTAAACTGTTAATCGGACCAATATTCACAGAAACTTTATGTGGAAACTAGTTATATAACTAAATCTGTATAAAAAGTATGAAAACAACAGATTTGTTAAGTTAAATTTTATTATTATATTTTGTTCTGATAATATTCACGGTATCTTCACTTTGATCAAATATATATTTTGCTCTCTACGAAATTTAAGGGTATTTTAATTTATATCCGTGTACTTTCTGGAAAAAGTGAGGCCCGGCGCCAGAGACTCTATGCCCGGCCTGGCGCTTGGGGTTAGTGAC
The DNA here is from genome assembly GCA_963675035.1 of Allygus modestus. Taxonomy (NCBI): domain Eukaryota; kingdom Metazoa; phylum Arthropoda; class Insecta; order Hemiptera; family Cicadellidae; genus Allygus; species Allygus modestus. The sequence continues at coordinate 139,366,794 of OY776117.1, forward strand.
CTGTGCCGCCGCCTAGGGTGACGAGTTTTGGGATTTATTAACTCGGTGGTAAAACCAACGAGCTAAACGTGTTAATAAATACAGTCAAGGTAATTATGAGGATTAGGTAATTACGTAACTCGTGACTTGCAACACTGCGACTGCGAGAGCTACCGACGAGATGGTCATTCAATGTTCACTCATACACACAACACTGCGAGAGCTACCGACGAGATGGTCATTCAATGTTCACTCATACACACAGCACTGCGAGAGCTACCGACGAGATGGTCATTCAATGTTCACTCATACACACAGCACTGCGAGAGCTACCGACGAGATGGTCATTCAATGTTCACTCATACACACAGCACTGCGAGAGCTACCGACGAGATGGTCATTCAATGTTCACTCATACACACAACACTGCGAGAGCTACCGACGAGATGGTCATTCAATGTTCACTCATACACACAGCACTGCGAGAGCTACCGACGAGATGGTCATTCAATGTTCACTCATACACACAGCACTGCGAGAGCTACCGACGAGATGGTCATTCAATGTTCACTCATACACACAGCACTGCGAGAGCTACCGACGAGATGGTCATTCAATGTTCACTCATACACACAACACTGCGAGAGCTACCGACGAGATGGTCATTCAATGTTCACTCATACACACAGCACTGCGAGAGCTACCGACGAGATGGTCATTCAATGTTCACTCATACACACAACACTGCGAGAGCTACCGACGAGATGGTCATTCAATGTTCACTCATACACACAGCACTGCGAGAGCTACCGACGAGATGGTCATTCAATGTTCACTCATACACACAACACTGCGAGAGCTACCGACGAGATGGTCATTCAATGTTCACTCATACACACAGCACTGCGAGAGCTACCGACGAGATGGTCATTCAATGTTCACTCATACACACAACACTGCGAGAGCTACCGACGAGATGGTCATTCAATGTTCACTCATACACACAGCACTGCGAGAGCTACCGACGAGATGGTCATTCAATGTTCACTCATACACACAGCACTGCGAGAGCTACCGACGAGATGGTCATTCAATGTTCACTCATACACACAGCACTGCGAGAGCTACCGACGAGATGGTCATTCAATGTTCACTCATACACACAGCACTGCGAGAGCTACCGACGAGATGGTCATTCAATGTTCACTCATACACACAGCACTGCGAGAGCTACCGACGAGATGGTCATTCAATGTTCACTCATACACACAGCACTGCGAGAGCTACCGACGAGATGGTCATTCAATGTTCACTCATACACACAGCACTGCGAGAGCTACCGACGAGATGGTCATTCAATGTTCACTCATACACAGAGCACTGCGAGAGCTACCGACGAGATGGTCATTCAATGTTCACTCATACACACAGCACTGCGAGAGCTACCGACGAGATGGTCATTCAATGTTCACTCATACACACAGCACTAAAAACGAGGGTAGTGTAACATTTTCACTGTTAAAATACAATTACATTTACATTGAACAATGAGTAAAATATGCGAAGGTCAGAGGTTTTCAGGGTGGTAATCTAACTCTCATTCCCCCCCCCACTTTTGCATCCATGTATGATTGCAATATCTCTAGGCATTTTTAAAAACATATTTAGATGTCAATTTAATGGTATGTACATAAAACTGTGCGTGTCTAAAGTGTACTACTTTTTTATAACCTCAAAAAGGTGTAAAAAACTCAGGTTCCATTCTCGCCTTAAAATGTTGCAACTTAATTTATATATTGGTTTTTAATCAATTGAGTTTTGAATCATGTGACGAGTTAGCCTCTTAACAAGCCTAAAACTAAGTAGTCTACAGGATCAGTTAATTGTTTTTGTTTGATTATTATAAATCACAGATATAAAATTAGTTTACCTCCATAATCTTATCCCAAATCTTGAGGTATACCGCTCCAAAGAAATAAACTTTGTTAAGAGGGCGCTCCAGTCACGAAACTTTTCGCGTTTCTACCTGCTTCGCCCATAAGGCCAATGTTAACTTTCAAAGCCCGTTCCTCCTCAACGGATTATTCGATATCGTTGATTTATGGCTCATTTTAAAGATCAAAAATATACCTAGTGATTTCAGTAAGCAGAATTTCGATATCGTAAATAATAATCGATCAATAAAATTCCAAAATATTCAATATTTACGATTTTTTATGCGTGAACTATTTATGATAACGAAATTCTGCTTACTGAAATCGCTAGATATATTGTTGATCTTTAAAACGAACCATAAATAATCAATGTCGGACAACCCGTTGAGGAGGGACGGACTTTGAAAGTTAACATTGGTCTTATTGGAGAAGCAGAGGACTGGAGCCCCCTCTTAATAGTAAGTTCGAAAACCAGAATACCAAAGGTTATAAACACAAGCAAGCTTTTGTAAAAAGAAAAATAGTTTGAATTTAAATTAGAAAAATTGAATGGAATATAATGAGTTTTACATTAAAGTAAACCATCATAGCAGATGATTAGGAATGCTGATTTACTCGGTGGAAAATACAGTAAAAAAATATCCTCTTGAATTAGCCTTCAATGGGATAGAATGCTGTGGGCGGAGCATGAAAACAGATGTGAAACACTTCCAACCCTGTTTTGCAGGCACTTGCTTTATCCTATATGATACCCTATCTGCAGTGTAGTAGGCACCTGCAATACTATAGAGTTCAGGTCTACTACCGCGCAACGCCCCCAGTGTCTCCATCGCTTTACCTTAACAGGTTCGTTGAACTGTCAACTGTGTTGTCAAGTGTGGAGTAATAGCCGCAGTACACCGCTCTGACGTCGATGTTCAGCACGAACGGGGCGACTACTACCAGGAAGATCTGGACGGTAGACAGCGCCACCATCCCGCTGATAACGGTGATAAACAGGCTCCCCACCATCACTCCAGCACTGCAGATCTGTGGACGGGGTCAACTTAACCACTGTTCTGTTAAATACACTTGGTAAAAAGTTTGTTTACAAACAACGCACGAACGCACAATGTTTGAATCGCCTCCTTGTTGCGTAATATTTTTAAATTTGCTACGTTTAAAACACTGAATTTTGTTTGACCAACTGGACATAGCTTAAATGTTTCTTTTTTCAAAATTTATACATTTTAGCTTGAATACCGGTTGTCCAAAACCTTCTCGAACATGTTTGTTTTGAGCTCTACAGGGAAAATGTTTTAACTGTTCGGTTGAACAATAATTGAACTTTTTCGTAATTTATCTTAAAACTGTTCTTGAACGAAAGAGGTCTAAACACTTCTTGAATTTTCCACTGGCTTTTCACTTCGAATTTCCTGTCCGAGATTCTTAGGAGGTTGCAGTTTCTTGAAGATATTTTCACCACTAAAACGACGAAGCCCTTACTCAGTTTAGGCGATGAAACACTCCCGAACTGACAAAATCACTGGTCGAAATCGAATAACAGATGGGCGACCGACACTACGAGGATCTCCAACGAAGAAAGCACGACGAGGCCGCAGACTACGGAGTAGAACTAACAGGTCCATGGTCGGCGGGCGACTGACAGGGGGCGGACTCAGGACCGGTACCAGGAGAGAGTGGTGGAGGCGTCACGACAGTTGGACGCTGGAGACTGGAGCCGGCAGAGGGCGCAGCGTATTATGTAGCCGATCAGTTTACTATCCGTTAGTAACGTTCTTACGTCAACTTGTAACCAAATGTGTTTTGTATTATTAATTATTCAACGTTAGATATGATATGTATTATCTATGAGGAAAGTATTGTGTCAGTGTGTTCACAATGAAGAACTAGATTGTTTGTTTGTCCTGCTATGGACAATCGGGAAACAGCTATATACGAATTAATAAATGTAATGGGATGAATATATTCTAAAATGATGTTTTTTATTGATAGCGGAACGATGATTGTACATTTTCAAAATAGCTACGGTTTTTCATTTCGTAAGGGACGCTACTATAACATATTTTACCGAATCGTACCAAACCAACCAATCAAACTACCAGTTAAAGTGTCACACACGAGATCTGTGTAAAGTGATTAGTATGTAAACAAAAATTACGACCGTCAACTTGATGTATGTTTTATTTGTACACGTATGATGACGAACATAATTTAGGACGAGTATTTTGCACGGGCTCTAGCCCCAAGCTCTGTTTTGGCGTTGTATTCCATCAACATCTGACGCAGGAGCGGATCCGAGGGGGGGGCGGTAGGGGCGGTCGCCCCCCCAAACCTAAAAATAATTGTGTTTTATTTGATTACTTAGGCTTAAGTAGAAAGTTTGAATACATCCGAATGAAAATTGAAGTAGAAAAAGTCTCACTAAATCCCGTTTTTCGGTTGCAAAAGTCAATTTTGCTGCTCCCGTCTACATTGTTACATTCAAATTAAAACTATTGCACCTAAACGTTCGATAAATGGAATAAAAGATATACCATTAAACAGATGAGATTCTAAACTTTCATTTTAATTTATAACACATTACTTAGGTCCATGTCTTTCACCTAAAAGCGACTTACAAAACATTTATATTCCCGAGTATCGCGAAGGTTGTTGCAGTTTTGCCAGTTGACAGGCCAAAGATTCAGTGTTTTCAACATGGTCTTGGAGGTAAATTTTAACCGCAAACAGAAAAGGTTAGTCCCATTATATTCGTTCGTTATTTTTTACTGGATTTCAACACTGATATATATCTGCTCTATGTTATCTGGAGTCACTTCTCCTTGACTAAACAATTCCCAAAAGCGTGCCGTCTAGATCATCTTTTTGCTTTGTTGTATTACCTTGGCGTTAGCTGGACCAATCAAAATTCATCGGGTGGACGCTATCAAAATTAAAAGTCGCCGACCGATTTTCTGCTCTAGTGTTTTGTCAACAGTTATCATTGACATTGGATTTGAATTTAATATTTGAATCATCCATTATTAATAATGTTACTGTGTTGATGTGTAAGTAAAATAAATAATTAAACCAACCACCCAAGTGTACGATTTTCAATGTCATCCACCAACGACCATGTTAAGTAATCTATAAACAAGACCATTTTTATGTTACCTAAATCATTACTTAGCTTCAAGATGATTGGTTACTTTTTATTTAAAACTATTCGCAAGGTTTTAATTTTAAGTTTATAACACAAGGGCACACAAGGTTTCGACCATAGATTAAGCATGCTTAATCTATGTTTCGACTCGTAATGTACTTAAAAACAATTATAAAGGTTTTTAAAAACCACTAAATTAACATTGATTTAAATGGGGAATAAAATTACCGTACCGCCAAAACTCAAAACGTCAAAAACTCCCATAATGCATCAGTAAAACAATTTGGCCAACATAACGGCCGAAAAACACAGTGGCAAGCTTTTCTGACACAGAGTGGTGACTCTAGATATAGAGCTATAGAGCTCAGTGGATTTCACCTGTCGGCTGTCGACCGCAGTTTGCTTCAGCTGTAGGTTAGGTTTTATTTTTGTGTAAACCTAATCCATTGTTAGGTATAAATATCCAGTGGCTTGGTTATAGGGGCAAAAATTTCCTCAAGTTATACGTAATGAAATAAAAGGAAACAAAGATTAAATTGCGTGCAAACGGAAGCTCATACGCCAATTATTTCATTTTGTAAATGTGGTACATTTCATTTTTCAAGTCGTTGACCTTGGCTGTCAGCCTCATTCCTCATTGTATCTTCGAGTTGCACAGTTCAAATGCAGATTTCAAACAAGTTTTGTAAATAGTAGTTTTCGCATGTGTAATAACTGAAATTAATAGTTTATTTAATTTAGGCATCTTACTTGTTCATAAACGTCTACAGATACCGTAGATAAAAGTTTAATGCCTAAATATTTGTTATTTTTATTTACGGTCGGGCGTTGCAGAAATAAAGTTATTTTTTGTTTAGTACCTATGTTTAGAAAGTTATGATTGTTTTTTCTTGAGTACAAGGTTATTGATATATTATTTTAACTTTAGTTTCATTCGTTGAATAATTTAATATAGTTTTAAATTAAATAATGGGGGTGCCGGTGACCACCCGTGAGGAGGGGGGGGGTTAATTTCGGTGACCGCCCCCCCAAACATGACCTCTGGATCCGCCCTTGATCTGACGAATGCCTGAGATCGTCAACTCCGCGGCGCCGTCAGTTCTGAGTGTAAACCGAGACCACGAGAGCGCCACGAGTGTATACCACGAGAGCGCCGAGACAGGATATGCTAAACTGGCCGAGGGACGGTGGTTAAATGTTCGACCTTGACCTTGGCTTATTGGTGAAATTCCTTTAGGTTGTTCGCCTTTCGTTCCAACTCAGCCATTCGAATTTTCCTAAAAATTCGCCTCGCCCCTTCATCGCCCCTAGAAAACCTTTATATAAGTTAGGAAAATTATCAGTCTATTGAAATGTAACACCTGTTATTGAAAATAGTATGTTGAGTACTTATATTATGAAGACACAACTATTACTACATCTATCTATATTATTAAAATAATTCGTGGCTACTAAAACTATTAATTTGTATTCATGTTTGGAAAAATTAGAAGCTCTAACTCTCTAAATGTGCCTTTTGGAGTTTTGAAAACATCCACTTTCAGAGCTCCGCCCTATGGGGCGTTCAAAGTTCCAATGTCAATCTTAAGGAGCTATTTTATTTACTTGGTCGTCTGATTATGAAGTAATGTAAGCTCAATGCCTGCGAGATCTAGTGAATTTCCTATGGAAAAGTGAACTATTAGCATGCCCCGCATGATGGGACTTAAGCACGGGACCACCATAGAAGTTCCTAACGTGACCCCCTGAACACGTTTTTAGGGGTCGCTAAAAACTATATATATATATATATATATATATATATATATATATATATATATATATATATATATATATATATATACAACTATACCAACACAACAACAACTAACAACTATACAACTATACTATAGTTTTGATTTTTTAACTATATATAACTATATTATATATATATACTAGCTGACGTACCCGTTCTTCGCACAGGGGTTTTCTTTACCCGTTCTTTAGTCAATGTAATTTGCATTCTAGTTAGCTTGAAACAGCTGTTCTTGCTTCTGCTCTTTAAGCTGTCAAATGGAAGTATCCACAGCTGTTCGCATTACAGTTTCTGAATGTTTACTTTATTCTGAAATGTAAACATTGAAACTTAGGACGTTCACGGGGCGTAGCCCGAGGGGATTTTAAGGAAGTGAATAGGCCTATGTGTTGCATGGGTTCAATATCTACCAATGTGTAAAGTTTCAGCCCAGTAGGTTCAGTAGTTTTTGCGTTCACCCGGAACATCAGACAGACAGACAGACAGAAACCACCTCTTCTTTATAATATTATAGATAGATAGATATATATGTGTGTGTGTGTGTGTGTGTGTGTGTGTGTGTGTGTGTGTGTGTGTGTGTGTGTGTGTGTGTTCGCACTCTAGCGGTCGCAATTTTTGTCCGATTTACTTCAAATTTGGTAGGGACATTCATTTCTATAATCAGACAAGTTCGTTGGGCAAAACTATTGGAAAAGTCTAACCCCCTATTTTGGGGATTTTAAGTTTTGTAATTTTGAGTTTTCGGGCCCAAAAAGGGTCAGAAAAGCCCCGGATTTTAAACTAATGCATTTGAAAAGATGGAGATTAATGAGGCGAAACTTTTAAGCCATCTTTCATCATGCTAGCGCAAGTATTTACCGAGTTATTGAAGCAAATGTCAGCAGATTGTCCTATGGAGATTTTACACCGGAAAAGGCTGTTTTTCATATCTTATTGTAGTTTTATCACCCCCAATGCCCCTACACCAACTTGTTATCCTGACTATACCTCCTCCTAACCTCATAATGTACACCATTGCCATCCTAATATTGAATTTAAATATAACCAGGAGCATCAGAACATCCAAAAAATAACACTTTTCAATTTTTGTAAAAAAAAAGGTTACCGTGTTGTTTTAAACCTTTCATTAGATTTTTCCATAGGTTTTAAGGTGGAAATTCACTTCCCTCACGTCAGCGTGCTGGTGCGAACTCGTTTCAGTTTTAATTCCTTTTCGCGTGCCAATTTTTTTTCAAATTTTTACATTAATAGGCTATGTTTTTTTGTACTTGACTCCTAAACCATTTAAGAACGAAGTTTAAGCAACATTTTACTCATACTTGCTAAAACTAACCTTAAATAATACCTCAACTCCTTATTAATAACCTCAATAATTCCTCTTTTAACACCTCAAATTTAATCAAATATCATGTCTATGTGAACTGAGTAAAATAAAATTGTAAAGGTGAAATGATGATTCAAGTATAATTCAAGGTCAAATGAGTCTTTGGTAGATTAATTTCAGATTAAATTAAGCTGTTAAAACCTTTTCATCGGGTCCTTGAGGTTTAAAATTAAATTACAGAGAAGAAAGAAAGACAATCAGAATCAGAAGTGAAGGCCGATTGCTCTATAGCGAGAGTGTCGCAGTGAAGGTCTGACTCGCCGACAAATAACCAGTGGTTGGTTTGTCATCGAAACCTGTACAACTAATCCATACTGTTGTCACACTAAACGAAGTGCAATAACTGCAACACATGTTTTGATATAATTAAAAATAAGTGAGACGACTTAGCCAACTAAGACCAATAACTGCTTCGTAGTTATTACCATTATTTAATAATTTAATAACCAATAACAATCGAGAGATTTAATATATCACAGTATCTTGAACGAGATCGCACGCAGCACGCTGACGTGAGGAAAGTGAATTTCCGCGTTAAAAGTTTAAAAAATCTAATAAAAGGTTTAAAACAACAATGTTTTTTTTTGTTGGAAAATTGAAAAATGTAATGTTTTGGCTGTTCTGATGCTCTTGGTTATATTTAAATTCACTATTAGGATGGCACTGGTGTACATTATAAGGTTAGGAGGATTTATAGTCAGGACAACAAGCTGGTATAGGGGTATTTGGGGTGCTAAAACTACATCAAGATATGAAAAACAACCTTTTCCACTGTAAAATCCCATAAGACAACGTACTGTGTTGAGGCAATTAACATTTTCTTTAATAACTCGGTAAATACTTATGACAGAATGATGAGAGAGGGCTTACAAGTTTTGGCATGTTACGTTAAATAATTTAATGTGCAATCATTTTACATTCGGTGCTTTTTTTACCCTTTTTGGGCCCAAAAACTCAAAATTTTAAAAATTAAATACCCTAAAAAAGGGCGTTAGAGTTGTCCGATTGTTTTCCCCAACGAACTTGTCCAACCTTTTACAGAAGGGAAGGTTCCTACCAAATTTCATGTAAATCGGACAAAAATTGCGGCCGCTATAGAGCGAACACACATATATATACATATGTATACATATGTATAATATTATATATATATATTATATATATAAGTATAAAAACATGAAAATAACCATCAGTGTATTAAAGTAGCCCTTTACTGTGAATTTGGTTCTCTAATATATACATATATACATCATACATTAAATATTACGTATGCGTCTGTGTAGGGTGCGTCGGTGTATCTGGTTGTGGTCACTAACATTTTTTAATGTTGTTAGTGACCCCTTAAAACGTGTTCAGGGGTCACTTTAGGAACTTCTATGGTGGTCCCTGGCTTAAGTTTCACCGTGCGGGTCATGCTAATAGTTCACTTTTCCATAGGAAATTCACTAATAATTATACGGTATGTATCATAAACGAGTTCGCACGCAGCGCGCTAACGTGAGGGAAGTGAATTTCCGCTTTAACAACTTAAAAAAAAATCTAATAGAGGGTCTAAAGTAACATTGGTAACATTTTGGTAACAACCTATATGGGTCTTTTATCATAATTTATCAGCATCTAACTCGAGAGGTAAAGGCGCTCTTTACAAAATGAAAGAGACTAAACATTATATGAACATACCGAACCTTTTTTTTACCTATTAACTAGCTGCTATGCGCAGGCTTCGCCCCGCAAATGATTTATAAAAACTATGACAGTTGTGTGTGCTGCATTTTGTAGTTAGCCCGTGGGACTACTACGAATCAAGATCAACTTTTTGTATTTTCATCAGCTCAAACAAAAATCAATGTCCATGGGACATTTCTCTTGGTCTCTGGCGGAGCCCTAAGATCAGATAAGGATGAAAACCATTTAGTTTTCCTATTTTATGCCTAAAGAATCAGTGTTCAACATTTCACATCTCTAAAGGTAAGTGGGAAGTAGGAGAAGTCGTGATGAGTGAGTGAGGGCTTTGCATTTTATAAGTTTATATGCTAACTAAACATGTAATTATGTCGAAACATATCTAGGTAGCAACTACCTCCTTTTTTCTCTTTCGTCCAAAGTTAAACTACTCTATTGTAACTAATTTTAATACTGAGTCTGTCTAATTTAATTTTTCGTTTCAAATCCGTTGTTAAAATTAGGTGAAAACCCTAAAATAACCAATTTCATAAAAAAAAGTCAAATAAAACGATTAATTCAACCTCTGGTCCTACAACCGGTTCACGACAGACCGGGTCATTACAGTCCGGACGTGATTGTCAGCGGTGGGCTATTTTAACTCCAAGGCTACCGAGATATGCAGCTGCTAATGCCATTAAACACTTCGAACTGCACACAATGTGGCTCTTGACAAGTTTACGAACATTCCGTATAGCAAAAGCAACCGCGCAAAGGTCGGTTTAAGTAACGAATCCGATAAATAATCCACTAAAGCGGCTAAATGATATTAAATCATTATTTTTGGTGGTGTAATCAATGTGATCATCGCTTTGTCTGCCCTAGAAAGTATTCCTCTCACAAATAATCCGACAACAGCGTGACAGCCGCTAATCTGGTGGTCGACATTTCCAAATGGAAGCTTACCAATATGACCGTTCAGTAAATCGGTCCAACTGGTATGCCTACTGATAGCAGATTGAAATCTTATAGAATTGAAAGGAAACCGACGGTATTGATACAGTTTTAGTACCGTCCTCCCTATTACTATTATTTAAGGGGTTTTTGTTAAAACAAGCCTACCCCTTTCTTCTGTCTTAAGACGGCCACACACTACCGGACTTTTTCCCGAACAAGACATCGAACCGAGCAGGATTTGGCTTCTAACGGAGAAAATCCGGTAGTTTGTGGGGCCTCCGAACCAGACACCGAACAAGACATCGAACCGAGCAGGATTTGGCTTCTAAGGGAGAAAATCCGGTAGTTTGTGGGGCCTCCGAACCAGACACCGAACAAGACATCGAACCGAGCAGGACTTGGCTTCTAACGGAGAAAATCCGGTAGTTTGTGGGGCCTCCGAACCAGACACCGAACAAGACATCGAACCGAGCAGGATTTGGCTTCTAAGGGAGAAAATCCGGTAGTTTGTGGGGCCTTCGAACCAGACACCGAACAAGACATCGAACCGAGCAGGATTTGGCTTCTAAGGGAGAAAATCCGGTAGTTTGTGGGGCCTCCGAACCAGACACCGAACAAGACATCGAACCGAGCACCGTGCGCTCTCGAGGCGGTTTTTTTGACGAGAGAGCAAAGAAAGATCGGTCCGATGTCTTGTTCGGGGTCTGGTTCTTGGTTCGGTAGTGTGTGGTACCTCCATACGCTGCTCCGAGCGCCGTCCCGAGCGCCGCCACGAGCCCCACCGCTAGGAGCTATGCTACAATCCTCCTACATAGTTAATAATATCCAGGCCTACTGCTTTTGCAAGAAACCGTGATAGATATTTGATTTGTTAACAGATAAAGCTGCTAAAGTAGTTTAACCAAAATAAAATTAATAATGTTAGTAAAATCAATTCATATGCATCTATAAATTAATCTCTACTACATAACCCCAGCCCCCTACCACCCTACCTGCATCCCCTAAACCCCACAAGTACATGGCCGACCTTCACAACGGCAACTAAAATGGTCCCCACCGCTTTTACCCCGCTCGGTGTTTTCGCGCTCAATCTGTCCGATCCGATGTCTTGATCGGGGTCTTGATTGGGAAGAAGTTCGGAGTGAATTTGTGCCCTACTCCCTGCTCCCTGCTCGGTCCGATGTCTTGTTCGATGTCTGGTTCGGGCAAAAGTCCGATAGTGTGTGGCCGCCTAGAATAGAACATTTTTGGAGATGGGTAAAGCAGTTGCGCGGCTAAGTTGTTCTTCCGGAGGTGTCTCATACGCGCTGGATGTAAAATTGCTTTCTCTCCCTGGTATTAATTAAACTGCTCGTGAAAATTTATAAAAATTAATATCCTAAACTTTTTTAATTGTGTTGAACCTTCCCGGACACAAAAACACCCTAGCATAAAATAAAATACCCCCGTCGCAGCAAACCTGCATACTCAGCGAATTTCCAATGCATAATACATGTCTTAATACCACATAAAGCTGCATACCAAGTTCATAAAAATATATTCACATATAAGCGATTTTAATTATTCTCCATAAGAATAACATTGGTAATGAGTACGTAGGTTTTCTGAAATAAGGAGCACAAACAATTAGTTTTTATGCAAATATAAATAGAATTTAACTAGGCGAAGCCACATACCAAGTTTCATCAATATTCAATCATAAATAAGCGCTATATAACATTTTAGTGATTTTCCATAAGAATAAAATGGGGTCTGAGTAAGCAGGTTTGCTGCAACAAGGAACAAAAAAATAGATTTTTATGCAATTATCAATATAACTCAACCAAGTGAAGCTACATACCAAGTTTTATTAATTTATGTTCATAATTAAGGGACTCAATACATTTGACTTATTCTCCATAAGAATAACATGGGCTGAGTACGCAGATTTGCTGCTAAGGGAATAATTAACAAAAACTCTATTTTTGTGCAAATATCAATATACCAGTACTACTTGAAGCCACATACCAAGTTTCATCAACATACATTCATAAATAATCGAGATATACAATTTTATTTATTCTCCATAAGGATAACATTGGACAACGTACTGTGTTTAGCACTTTGAATATATCTGCAACAGTTGGGCGTAGAATACAAATTTAAAAACCAAAATGATTGTTTTGTGGAACTGAACAGATTGGTAAAAGCAAATGTGAAGTTTACATTGAAATGAACTGAGGAAAAACCATAAACCTTTTTCCCATAAGATTAACATGGGAGATTTTATGAGTAGGTTTTTGGGATTTTCTCCGCAACCACTCAACCTAGGTTAATAATTCAAAATAATATATTATTTGTTTGTTCAAGCTCTATAACATGGTCAATACCAAAATTAAGTTTTTTAAAAATTTTAGGGTGAAAAATGCAAAAAACTGATTTTTGGAAAATTTAAAAACCCCATAAACCCCCCTTCCCATGGTCCGATTTTTCTGATTTTCGAACTTAAAGTCATGAATGTCTTTTTACACATTTGAGCCAAATTTCATCAAAATCGGACGTTTTTTACTCAAGTTATCGCATTCACGGACACACACACACACACACACACACACACACACACACACACACACACATATATAAATTTGAACGAATAGTGTTTTTGGCATCTGGGGACCTCAAAACAAAAAGTTATCATGGTCTGGGGCTTAAGTTTTACCATGAGACCTACGGTAATAGCTTCTTCCCTATAGGGGAAATTCGCTAAAACCTGTCTCAGAAAACCTATCCATAGGACTATGAGTGCAGATTTGCTGCTACAGAGGTAATTATGCAGATAATTATAGATCACGGCTAGATGAAGCCACACGCCAAGTTTGATCAATACATATTTATAAACACATATTTATCAATACACTTATTGATATGTATGTCTCAATACATAGAGACATTAAATCTGTTCTAATTCTACATTTGAATAACATTGGACAACCTACTGAGTTAGCACTGTCAGTGTCTCAGAAATTAATTGACTTAAAATAATGATTCCAAATATTTAACTGTTTGGGGTTCTCTCAATCCAAATCCAATGATGTCCTCCCAAATTATATTTGTTAACTATTTTTTTAGTAAAATATCCAAATACGTAACACATTTTTGGGTTACAACCCCCCTCACACTCCTTTGGACGGTGTGATCCTGTTTGGATTTCGAACTCATTAAAATAGATGCTGCAGATTGCGATAGCCGATACTGAAATTATAAATCCAGCTATAGCTCAATTAAAAATGTCCGATTTTTGTAAACTTGTTTTCAAAGGAAGAAATGTTGTACTTAGACTTAGATAAATATCGGGTTTTCAGATATGTAAAAGTAGGCTACTGTTGATTTGTTGTCCAAATTTTCATACCAAAGATACAAGACGGCTATACGAATATTTAGTAAACCGCTTTCAGTATTTATAGTCACTGTTAATATTTTGTAGAGAGACACACTATAATGATGATAATGCGCAAGGCAACTGAAATATTATTTTGTTTGCGCCTGCAACGTTCAAGAGGTGATATGTTTGCAGTTAGATATGGCGTGCTGCGTAGGATGAACAGAAGGCGCATGAATTGTATGTTTAAATGCGTAAACTTTGTGAACTCTCATAACTGTACGAAGATGCACACCCACAATAGTTGATCTTGCTCTACTTTGACAATGGATGAAGTAGCGAGCCTACTAAAATAGGCTTGTTGGGGTGAAATTCAGATTTTTTATTGCAGGGTTATCCCAGAGCTGATCGCTATACACTAATCACGTCATTGATTGTTCTTTGTTTGCCTGCGTCAAATAGGGAAGGGGTTTAGTAAAAATAAACCTCTCTAAAAATACATGTATTCTAGTTTTTAGGCTTACTGTACACTTTAGTAACAAAGTATATTTATTTAAGTATGCCCTTTTCTCAAGTCAGATTTAGTATGATTTGTTTAGTCAAGCAAAATTACAGTTAATGATTAAAATATTTGCTCATTCTGATCGCATTATACACCCCCACAATTGTAACCAGCGAGGTAAAACCAAGTTTCTACCTCGCTGGTTGTAACAGTTGTAACGTTAAAACCAAGTGCGAGTGGCAGATCAGATTCGATTGCCTTGGACCACCTTTGCCTTTGCTGTATATTTATCGCCTGATATTTTTGTTAAAGAACACATTATCTGTTTTCTGATTTCTTCAGTTTGCCTTTGCCATTATCTTAAACCATAACTTTATTGAGTTTTATAGTGTTTCTTTGCATGGAGAAATTGAACCCCGCACCTTTTAGGCCAATTCTAGTGGTCGACCTAGTTACAGCAAGAGGGGAGTGTAGAAGCTGTCGTTAGAAACCTGCAACCGAGCCGCTGCTAAAATGACCCATTCGCTGCCACTGCCGCCACTATCTGCGCCGAGCCGGAGCGGCAGCCCTCTCGGTCAAGGGTGTAACTATATATTGTAGTGGGGAGGGGGGGGGGGTAACTGGCACCATATGATCACGGTTGCAATACCGGATGTGAACTGCGCACTTCCTGTCTAGGTGTCACCCCCATCCTAGACACAGCTGTTGCCTCCCTTGCACTCCTCCTCCCGTCAAATTGAATATTTTGTGAACTCGTGTCCTCCTTTCCTCCTTCCCCATCCTTTTTCATCCTACCATTCTTTCTATGTGGGCAGAACTATATAAACAAATCATTAAGTTTTTCACGGCTTTAAGCATCCAAGAAACTAAATCAAACATCCCATGAAAAGCAAAATAAACGTAAATATCAGTGAAAAATAATAATGAATTAAATATTTTGTTAACTTAAACTTGTTATCGTGGAAATTCTACGTGGTTCTTGAAGGTAGCCTGCCTGCTCAGTTAGAAAAAATATTACCCAAGATTTCTTTATGGTTAAGGATACCCCGAAATTCTCAGTTCGCCATCTAGACTATAAATATAACAAAAACATAAACTGATACTCACATTATTTTATGGTTCATACACATTTTTTATAGCTCTTTTTTATAGCTATCTATGCTATGATTATTACTTAAAATCAATGGAATTGAATACTGATTTGCAATTATTCTTGCTACTTGAAAAAAATATCTCGATATTTTTGGAACAAATATGTAAATAAATGGGCTGAATATTTTACGGTATGTTTCTATGAACATTCCAAATAAGAAAATATCCTATTTCAAATTCAACGTATTCACTTATGAGACCTTATAAAACTTTAATCTGTTTAAACATTTTCGACCTCTTACCTTTTACTTGTAACATTACGCTAGACGTACCAAATTTCTGTTACAAGAGTAGGCCCTAATCAAATAAATTATCTATAGAGAAAGAGAGAGTGACTATTGAAGGAACGTCATTATTTTCCAAAAGTGTAAATTGTTTATATTATTAAAAGACACCTTTTCCAACCACTACATCGCCAAAACACTCCCCCTCCCCAGGTCTGCACTTGATCTCCTGAGAGCTGGTATCCCGGTTGCCCTCAGAGGAAGTATGACAAAGACAGAGCTTTTGAGAAAACTGTACAGCCGAGACCCATTAAATATTACCAAAATAAAGGATCTTCGGCGAGAAAATCTTAAAGTACGTATTCTTTTTTATCGGACCAATCCTTCGGGCGTGGATCAAATAACAGGAGCAGGCCAAATTTAAACACGTTCAAAATCAGAAATGTTGATTAGTTTAGAATTTCAAGAAATCACGTGAGCGAGCAGAGAATGCATGCCAATCAAACTTCACACAACACGCAACTGTTCCTATGCGCTGTCCGCAAGCGTGATGCGTGTTGGTGGCTGTTGGTTACAAGCCTATACACTGTCAGGATCTTCACACAACACGCAACTGTTCCTATGCGCTGTCCGCAAGCGTGATGCGTGTTGGTGGCTGTAGGTTACAAGCCTATACACTGTCAGGATCTTCACACAACACACAACTGTTCCTATGCGCTGTCCGCAAGCGTGATGCGGGTTGGTGGCTGTTGGTTACAAGCCTATACACTGTCAGGATCTTCACACAACACGCAACTGTTCCTATGCGCTGTCCGCAAGCGTGATGCGTGTTGGTGGCTGTTGGTTACAAGCCTATACACTGTCAGGATCTTCACACAACACACAACTGTTCCTATGCGCTGTCCGCAAGCGTGATGCGTGTTGGTGGCTGTTGGTTACAAGCCTATACACTGTCAGGATCTTCACACAACACGCAACTGTTCCTATGCGCTGTCCGCAAGCGTGATGCGTGTTGGTGGCTGTTGGTTACAAGCCTATACACTATCAGGATCTTCACACAACACACAACTGTTCCTATGCGCTGTCCGCAAGCGTGATGCGTGTTGGTGGCTGTTGGTTACAAGCCTATACACTGTCAGGATCTTCACACAACACACAACTGTTCCTATGCGCTGTCCGCAAGCGTGATGCGTGTTGGTGGCTGTTGGTTACAAGCCTATACACTGTCAGGATCTTCACACAACACGCAACTGTTCCTATGCGCTGTCCGCAAGCGTGATGCGTGTTGGTGGCTGTTGGTTACAAGCCTATACACTGTCAGGATCTTCACACAACACGCAACTGTTCCTATGCGCTGTCCGCAAGCGTGATGCGTGTTGGTGGCTGTTGGTTACAAGTCAGGATCTGTATTCCTCACCCATCTCTGGCGCCCTCTCGCATACCAATCACGTATTATCTGATGCACATAACTCACATCTACCATTTCTCATTTTGTTTTATAGTTTTCACCTTCTGAGTGTCCAGCATAAACAAATGTCGGTGCAAACGACACTGGACATCTAACTACAGCGAAGGTAAAGCAGTGACACAGTATCTGGTAACATCTGGTACGGCAGAGACTCGGGGGCCTCTTCCGATGGATGAATACACCTGATAGTAATATTGTGTATACAAACGACACTGGACACCTAACTACAGCGAAGGTAAAGCAGTGACACAGTATCTATCTGGTACGGCAGAGACTCGGGGGCCTCTTCCGATGGATGAATACACCTGATAGTAATAGTTTGTATACAAACGACACTGGACACCTAACTACAGCGAAGGTAAAGCAGTGACACAGTATCTATCTGGTACGGCAGAGACTCGGGGGCCTCTTCCGATGGATGAATACACCTGATAGTAATATTGTGTATACAAACGACACTGGACACCTAACTACAGCGATGGTAAAGCAGTGACACAGTATCTATCTGGTACGGCAGAGACTCGGGGGCCTCTTCCGATGGATGAATACACCTGATAGTAATATTGTGTATACAAACGACACTGGACACCTAACTACAGCGATGGTAAAGCAGTGACACAGTATCTATCTGGTACGGCAGAGACTCGGGGGCCTCTTCCGATGGATGAATACACCTGATAGTAATATTGTGTATACAAACGACACTGGACACCTAACTACAGCGATGGTAAAGCAGTGACACAGTATCTATCTGGTACGGCAGAGACTCGGGGGCCTCTTCCGATGGATGAATACACCTGATAGTAATATTGTGTATACAAACGACACTGGACACCTAACTACAGCGATGGTAAAGCAGTGACACAGTATCTATCTGGTACGTCAGAGACTCGGGGGCCTCTTCCGATGGATGAATACACCTGATAGTAATATTGTGTATACAAACGACACTGGACACCTAACTACAGCGAAGGTAAAGCAGTGACACAGTATCTATCTGGTACGGCAGAGACTCGGGGGCCTCTTCCGATGGATGAATACACCTGATAGTAATATTGTGTATACAAACGACACTGGACATCTAACTACAGCGAAGGTAAAGCAGTGACACAGTATCTGGTAACATCTGGTACGGCAGAGACTCGGGGGCCTCTTCCGATGGATGAATACACCTGATAGTAATAGTTTGTATACAAACTACTCGTTTTGTGATTATGATACCCGAACTGCTTTCGAGGCACTACAACCACTGGATGAAGAGGAATTAGCTTTTGGGATTGGAACAACAGGGACCGCAATGTGAGTTCTAATATTATTGTACTTATGAAATTTATGAACATATCAGATTTATCACACCGTGTTGTTTGTAGGGAATCGAAAAGCTCAAATTGCAGCCGCTTGAAGTAAAATATATATTTCGTAAAATATTTGTATCGCCTGCTCTAATGCAATTGTATTATCGTATGTACAACATTCTAGATAATAGTTCCCAATGACATTTCTCGCTGGATCAACATTGTGAACTGGACCTTATAAGGTCCCATATTAAATATATGCTTTGTTCAGCTCCCATTTTAACATGACAGGTCGTTGCACCCTCTCTAACAATTAGACACCCAAGTCTTTACATTAAATTAAATGGTGCTCGCATAGAAGTATAACTTGTTGCGCCCAATGGGTGTCTAAGAAAGCAGTAATTGCTGTTCAGGAAGTTCATTATTCTTATTATAATACTCTCGTGGTGTCTATAGCTCTGTTCGAGCAACACTCATCCGTAGAGTGAACCATACCTCTGATTCATCGCCACTACCCCAGTCAGGGTCGTTCTGCGGCTGTGCGGCTGGGTCCGATCTTGTAGCCAGATCCCACATCCCTCAAGCCACATCCCTCCCACAGATTCCTCTCTCGCCCTAAAATTCTCATTTTGCTGAATTTTTATATTTTAGTCCCACATACGCCACAACAATTTCACTCCTAAAATATGTCTATCAAATAACAGTTTATGTAAACAGAATTTCGAAATATTTAAACATATCACTTCCTTATAAGCGAATTCCCAATGGGACAGTGAGCTATTAGCATTACCCGCTCGGTGAGACCTAAGCCCGGGATCACAATATAATTTCCTAACGTAACCCATAAACCCATTTCGGTTCGCTAAAAACTTGATGTATTTATTTCACAGTGTTTGCACTCAGATACCTATAACCACAAACAGACTTCAATCAGACTTTCTTTCGTTGTTATTTATTTAAACATAAATAATAATACGTCTAAAAAGGTACTTAACGCGAGGTGAGTTCCCCGATTTCTGAGTTTGCGGGACTCAATAATATTTTGTTGTTCAAAAAATAAGCGCAAACGCCTAGTCTATTGTATATTGTAAGAATGGGGTTATTTTTATCCCATCAATGACTCCAGTGTAAGGAGATCCTAGGGGGGAAGCCCCGGAGAAGCCGCGGCAGCAGGTGGCTGGGATTTTGAAAGCGCCGCCAACCGTGAGAACGGGGCTGACGGAGTCACGCTCACGCAGCTACCGCATTAATGAGTTCGATAAATAGTCGAAAGTGCAACACGATTCGAGAGTCGTTATTTCGATACCGGCGACGCAAAAACTACCGGCGAGATGCTTAGGATGTGGTGGGATCAGTGGGATTTATAGAAATGTATCAGGTGAAAGTGTTCAGGAATCTCTCAGCAATTGCTGCTCGTTCAAAGAAAGAAATGTAAATATGTGAGATTAGCTCAGATACATTTGTCGAGAAAAATACATGGAATTAGGCATATTATACAAGAAATGTTATTTTGGGATATCGGACATGCAAGAATAAATGAAAAACATGTTTATCACAGTAACTTACATTTAATGTTCTTTGTAAATCTCTGATATTAATATGCAAATTCCTTAAACTAAATATATAATTAGACCTAAATTTATAAATATAAAAATAAATTCAAACTATTCATTCACAATTCACGATTGAGACGCAGCACATCTGGACGCCTGACATGAAGATGGTGAATTTCTGTATTTAATTTTCCAAAAATAAAATAAGGTGTTGAAGCAAACACTTTTGCCAATCTGTGTGAAAATGTAATTACATTTTTGATCTTTGCTGATCTGATGAACCTTGTTTCATTTATCTGCAATGAAGGATTTCCATGTTGTGCAAGGTGTATAGTTCAGACAGGTTAATTAATTGCGGAGATATTGAAGACGGTAAAACTCTCCAAATAAGTAATGTAAAACATCTTCTCCAATGTTAAATCCCCGTACAACAACGCGTACTGTCTTAGCAAATTAAAATTTTTACTAATATCTTGTGACGTATTTTTGCTAGAATGCTGGAAGCGGATTTTCCATTTGTGGTTCATTATGATATAGATCATAGGATTTAACGTGCATTAACTTCACTTTCAGGGCGTATAATAACAACTGGAGTGACTCTAAACATGCAGAAAAGAGGCTAATGAGTTAAACAAATCTGTTCTTCAGAATGGGGACTCGGTGAAATATTACTCCAAGTCATCTAAACAAACTGACTGGCCTTTCCCGAGGCCCCCCGGGTAATACCCGATTAAACGCAATTCGACCGGCATCTTTAATATAAAAACAATGTCCGCGGGTTAAGAGTTTTCCATGTTAAGCGTGTTTCATAAAATAAACCGGTCGAGTATGGTTCAATTTGGTATTAAACATTCTGGCGTCTCATCGGTAACACGAATAAATAGTTACTTTGTGTAAACAAATCTCATATCGTCAAGGGACCAATTAATTAAATTGAGCACATGTCGAGAGGTGTCTATAATTCTTCTATTTTACTATTCCGTTTATGAAACAAAAACCGTACAAACTTGGTAGTATTTGGTATTAAAATGCCGAAAATGTATTTAATAACACGAATTAAAAGGCCATTGGCCAAACCAACTAATTATCCTGGCGAAAATTCTTATTCAACTCTAAGCACGCGTCACACAGGAGTGCTACATGATGAATCATCCCCGGCCGTCGCCTAACCTCCCGTTATGTTTCCCTATCAGCTGTGCTCAATCTACTGGCTTTATGTCATCGCTGGTTACATCAAAGATTTCAGTAAATATTTTGTTTAATGTGGATGGGTGACAGAGAGAAGTTAATTCGCTCCCCCATGCAAAGGCTAATGAGCCTAAATGTCCCCGCTAAAAAACGGAGCTGTCAGACATATATTGTTTTTGCCAAAGGATCATTAATGAAAGCACATCGCTCACAGTTTTATTTACAGGATAAGGACTGACGGCTCAGTTAACTATACCCCCTCCCCCTCTCCCTCCCAGTTGGTTACTTATGATAGGGAATAAAGTCTCTGAAAATGTCCGCTCCGCAGTACGGGGTGCTGAGCCACGTCTGCTTGATGAGATCGGAGCCCTTCTCTGCTATCATGATGGTGGGCGCGTTGGTGTTGCCGCGGACTACTGTCGGCATCACAGAGGCGTCGATGACTCTCAGGTTGGCCACGCCATGGACCCGGAGTTGGGGGTCGACCACGGCAGTAGGCCCCATCTTACAGGTGCCAACTGGGTGGTACACTGTGCCCGTCAGATGGCGGAGGCGACACTCTTCGTAGGGTCGGGAGTCGATAGGAAACTTGTTGCAACTGGCTACTCTAATATCGTAAAACTTCGCCCCAGCGGCTTTCATAGGTCTTGTTCGTGCAAAATCCCTCAGAAGGTGAATCGCTTCTATAAACGTATCGACATCCCTCTGGTCCGAGAAGTAACCCGTAATGATTCTCGGGTATTGCCTGGGATCGATGCTCTGAAGCCTTATTCTTCCTCGACTGTACGGATTTAGAAGCGCGGGTTCAAGAAGAACTATGACAGAACGAGAGTTAATTTCCAAAAACTGTTGTATAATTTCGCTTCTTAAAGGAAGAGATTGTAACACTGTTGGGAAAAAAGAATCGTTTTGAGCTGTGATAGTAAAAAAGTATTGAATATTTGGGTAGTCGATTCCCAAGTTTTTTGTATCTACAAAGGCATTAAAGGCTCCTAAACCTATCCCGGACAACGGGCTACCGTAATTTAATAAAAAGTCAAACACTTGCTTTTCAATTTTATCCTGAGGAAAATAATCATAGTCTAATGCCAATACCGACCCGAAGTTCAAAGCGTGATCTTGAAGATTTTCGCCTACTGGTAAATCCACAACCACTTGTATCCCCAGTTCAGTTAAATGATTCATAGGGCCCACCCCGGACAACATTAACAGCTGAGGACTGTTGATCGCTCCGGCAGAGACTATGACTTCCTTTCTCGCTAAAACCCTTACGATAGTTCCCAGTCTATCAACAAACTCCACCCCGTATGCGGCTTTCCGGATTGGGTCTATTAATACTCTAGTAACCAAAGAATATTTTGAAACTTTTATATTGTTCCTATTAACAACAGGGGATAAAAATGCCTTGGCAGTGCTGCACCTCCTTCCGTCTTGTAGAGTCCCGCGCATTCTGCAAAACCCGGATTGAAACCTTCCAGTGGTGTCGGGGTTATACAAATATCCCAATTCCTTGAATCCTTCAGCGAATAATGCGGCTAAGGGCTCTACCAATTCTATATTATAATCTTCGACTGTCAAAGGTCCTAGTTCTCCGTGGTAATTCAGAAAATCGGGACAGCTCCGCACCTCGGGCACTCTCATGCTCTCAGACTTTTTAAAATACGGAAGTACATCTCGATATCCCCACCCGTAGTTGCCTTCGGATTCCCAACAGTCGTAGTCTCTAGGATTCCCTCTGGAATAATACATCGCGTTTAGTATACTCGAACCACCCAACACTTTTCCTCGAGGCCAATTGCACTGGTTTCCCTCAAAACCTAAGCAGCTGGGCTCTAGTGAGTCAGTTTTGTAATTCCAGTCTATTTCGGAACGATATTGTTGAGCGGAAAAGTCCGGGACCTCCGAGGTCTTTGTCGGATCACCTCCTGCCTCCAGGAGAAGAACACTCCAGTCGGCGATCTCTGACAGCCTGTTGGCCACCACGGAGCCTGCGGACCCTGCGCCTACGACGATGAAGTCGAACTCTTCCCAGTCTGTAGGGCTGTAGTGTGGCGGGTAGCTGCAGGGATTAGCCAGCTCGCAGTCAGCCTCCGCTACTGACAGGAACACGCCCTCGATCAGCAAGGCCGCGGGGTCTGTGTAGTGGGAGGAGCACGTGCCTCCCAGGAACAGTGGGTTGAACGTGCACACGTCGGGTCTGGGAAAATATCAACAACAAACTGTGAGGATATTTAAGTGGTTCAATCGATCGGGTACCAATAAATAATTAAATATCATTTTTATTTAAGAAATACAGATTTAATGGTTAAAAAATAAATCACGTTACAGGTATCCTCCTCTTTGATTTATGATTATTGTGTTAATTATCAATTCATAGTAGGCCTAATTCTTCTTCCTTAAAATGCAATAATGTAATAAATGTGTCTTATGGAAATGAATATTGTATTTACAAACAGTAAAATACAAAATTATCTTCTACTAGCTGATGTACCCGTCCTTCGTACGGGTTGTACATAAATGGCAGATTAACTAAAAATATTAACAACCCACATAATTTTACAATATTAAAATTACATTTTACACTTTTAAAATAGAATTAAAGTTAACGAAATATACTATGGCAGATAGTTCGGGTACTGCTGCCAAGTCGAGGAACTCTGTCGGGTAGTGAACGGTGTGGTTTTTGCAACTCCAAATCGGTACACGTAACACTTTGGATTCGATTTTAGAAATAAAAGAACTCAAGTACCTACAACAAAATATTAACCCTGTTTAATTTAACATTTTAAATACTTTGATACATTAATCTTTACATTCAAATAAATTAATAGTAATGTACCGAAACATTAAACTTTAAAAACATTGACAAACCACTTTTAAAATCACCATTCTTGCCAGGTCCTGTTTTCAATATAATTGTAAATAAACAATTTAAACTTGGAAAAATCATATGTTTTAAAAATATATGACTACTTGATTTTATTTAAATAAATGTAAATCAATATATACGAACTGTTCTAACAGTGGTCATGGTTAAATGAACGGTATTAAATATTGTATATGTTCGTTCCTCCCTTTGGAATAGACCTACATTTGTGTTTATCTCCGTTTCTTGTTCATTGGTGGACGTGAGGATGGCACAATCACAGTGCCAGGATGGCACAATCACTATCCTGTGATTCATCGATAGTGCCGAGTGAAGCATAGATGTTTCTGAGACCTTAATTTGTTTTTCAATGTCCCAATCTCAACTTTTAAAAGCGCATAAGAAAACTGATCAACCCCTTAATCTTCTCAAAAATACATTTTCATATTTACTGTTAAGTTCAGACGCTCAGTGGTCGGCTACATAAAATATATTTTTAGAGAGGCGTAGACTCGTCCACTCATGTCTCACTTACGACAAAGGGTCTGTATGAGATCTCCAGAGAACAACACCGTGACTCCCCATGATGTTGTTTCTTATTTCCTTTAAGGCATCAAATTTCAGCTCTACTGGTTGAGTAGTTTGTGTGTTATGACTAACACGCTTATATTAAAGGCCATTGGGCCAGAGACCTTGAGTATATTTGTCTCTGGAGTAGGTAAATGTCTGCACTGACCTATCAGCTACATTCCTACCAAATTTCAGATCCATCAGTCCAAGAGTATGTGCAAGATTGTTAAAATATTGTATTTTGAAATTCCGGGGGGCGAAGCACATAAAAAGTTTCGTAACAAGAATAGGCTGCGTTTTTTTCTGATGAATTAGTTATGTTCCTACCGAAATGTAACTTACAAAGGTCCAGAAAGTACTAATACTCATACAATTGCCATAAAAGTAAATTAGCGAAGAACCCTATAGGACTTTTTTAAACGTATTCTTATTGTGAATCTGCAGCATAAGGGGAACCACCATACAAAATTTTATCCTCAATAGACATTGTCGTTTCTTAGATAAAGTGACTACGTCAGTGAGTGCATGAGTCTGACAAATATAGATTTAGATCATATATCCACTTATGTTATTTATTACCAATCTTCACTCAACGTTTTAAAAAAGAACTAATAAACCTATTTATAGCATAACTATGCCATCATCTGGTTCAGTATAAATAAATGCTTTGTCCATAAGAATAACATAGGATCTTAAAAACCCTATGGGGCAGTGTCCTAAGGTAATTTAAAACAATCCAATTAGCCTAAGACCTTCTAACGCACATATAGAACATAGAAAAAAGTTACATAAAAGTCGGTGCACCCGTTTTCCTGTGAAAAGCGAACAAAACATGACCAAAACCGCACAAAATCACTTTTTTGAGCGGCCGCCATTATTTTTTAAAAAGGCGTATGCCAGTTTATAGTGCCCTAAAACCTTCTAACGCATATATAGAACAAAGAAACAAAGTTTCATTAATGTCACTGCACCCGTTTTCCAGTGAAAAGCGAACAAAAACCCGTCCTTGAGCGTTACCGGCAGACAGACAGACCTAAATTGAGATAAGATTTCTTTTGGTTTCCCTAGGGTGTAAAACGTGAAAATATGCAAAAATTTCATAATTCCAAGCAATGTACAGACAAAACTCTAATTTTATTTATATAGATTAATTATACGGTATATTGAAATAAATATATATATACTTGATGTACACGTTCTTCGCACAGGGGTTTTCCTTACCCGTTCTATAGTCAATGCAAATTTAATTTTAGTTAGCTTGAAACAGCTGTTGTTCTTGCTTCTGCTCTTTAAGCTGTCAAATGTAAGTGCCCTCAGCTGTTCGCATTACAGTTTCTGAATGTTTACTTTCGTCTGAAATGTAAACATTGAAACTTGGGACGTTCATGGGGCGTAGCCCGAGGGGATTTTAAGGAAGTGAATAGGCCTATGTGTTGCGTGGGTTCAAGATCTACCTATGTGTAAAGTTTCAGCCCAGTCGGTTCAGTAGTTTTTGTGTTCACCCGGAACATCAGACAGACAGACAGACAGACAGACAGAAACCACCTCTTCTTTATAATATTATAGATAGATAAGAAAATATAAAATGACATATATTGTACTGCAAAATTATATTTCCAATTGGGGTAGCTTGAGTCCGGAGGTTGATCCCGCGCGTGGAGTTAAATCGGATAAGGGAATGGTGTTACCATTCCAGTAGTCAGTAAAATGTTGTATTTATTAATTATCCTTTCTTGCTGTTTTGGAGTTAAAACGGATAAGAGAAGGGTCTTACCATTCCAGTAATCAATAGCCCATTTATTTATGCCTTAAACTCCTCCACCTAATCCTCTCCCAGTCACTCATCCTCACCCCCTCACAAATAGGTTTAATTTTGTTAATGTAGTGCTAAAACGGATAAGAGGAAGGTGTTACCATTCCAGTAATCAGTAGCCTTTTTATTTATGCCCGAAACCTCTCCACCTCATCCTCACCTCGTCTCTCTTCCTCCCTCCCCTCAAAAACAGGTTTAATTTGTTTAATTTGGGGTTAAAACCGATAAGAAAATTGTGTTACCATTCCAGTCGTCAGTAAAATGTTTTATTTATGAATCATCTGTTCTTGTTGTTTTCCTACATATTTATTTGAATAACGCAGCTGCTTATTAATGGAAATGAAAATTATAAACAAATACAAATACCCCCGTCGCAGCAAACCTGCATACTCAGCGAATTTCCAATGAATATATAACATAAAACATTAACACTTAACAGGATTCATAAGAAATATATTCACAAACAAGCGATATTAAAAATATTAATTATTCTCCATAAGAATAACATTGGGGATGAGTACGCAGGTTTGCTGCAACAAGGAACACAAAATAATGGGTTTTTATGCAAATATCATTAGAACTCATCTAAGTAATGTCACATACCAAGTTTCATTCATACACATTCATAAGTAAGCGATATATAACATTTTAATTATTCTCCATAAGAATAACATGGGGACCGATTACCTAGGTTTGCTGCTACGGGAACCATACATGAAAATTTTGTATTTTGTGCAAACAACGATAAACCCCAACCAGGTGAAGCCATATACCAAATTTTGTCAGTTTATGTTCATAAATAAGCAAGACATACAATTTTTCTTTTTCTCCATAAGAATAACATTAGACAACGTACTGTGTTTAGCACTTTTAATATCTCAGGAACCAATTGACGTAGAGCAATGATAAAAATACCAAATTGTTTGTTTTTTTATACTGAATTAAATGGTAAAAATTAAAATTTGATTTAATCAAAAATTACATGTGGAAACCCCAAAAAACCCATTTTTGGGGTACAAAACCCCCCAAAAACCCCCCTTCGGATGGTGCGATTCATCTGGTTTTCGAACTCGTTCAAATAAATGGTACTTTAAACATTTGTACCAAATTTCATTAAGATCGGACCTTTTTTACGAGAGTTATCGTGCTTACGGACACATATATATATATATAAATATATATATATAAATATATATATATATAAATATATATATATATAAATATATATATATATATATACATATATACAAATTTGAACGAATGGTGTTTTTGGCATCTGGGGACCTCAAAATGAAAAGTTATCATGGTCTCGGGCTTAAGTATTACCATGAGACCTACGGTAATAGCTTCTTCCCTATAGGGGAAATTCGCTAAAAGCAAAATGCATGTGTCCATAAGGATAACATGTAAACTTTGAAAGCCAAAAGGGCATAGCCCTACACGCCCAAATTCAAAACTATTTACATTAGACACATCTCCTAATAGTACTAAACGAGTTCGCACGCAACACGCTGACGTGAGGGAAGTGAATTTCCATATTAAAACTTTTAAAACTCAAAATCAGTGTAAAAACATACATTTTTCCAATTTTTATTGAAATCTGAAAACACTGATTTTTTGGCTGTTCTGATACTCCTGGTTTCATTTACTTGCAAAGCTGGGAATACAATTTTGCGCATTATAAGGTTAGGAGAAGGTTCAGACAGGCTTGAAAGTAGGCGTGAGGTTGCTGGGGATAATAAAAGTACTCTAACAAAGGAATAACAGGCTTTTCTAGTGTAAAACCCTCATAAGACAACGTACTGTGTTTAGCCGATACACATTTTCTTTAATAACTCGGTAAATATTTATGCTAGAATGACGAGAGAGGGCTTAAAACTTTCGCCTTCCTAATTCCCATCTTTTTAAATGCATTAATTTTACATCTGGGACTTTTATGACCCTTTTTGGGCCCAAAAACTCGAAATTTGAAATATTAATCCCCAAAAAATGTGTTTAGAGTTTTCCGATTGTTTTGCCCAACGAACTTGTCCAACAGATTATAGAAAGGAACGTCCCTACCAAATTTGAAGTAAATCGGACAAAAAATGTGACCGCTAGAGTGCATACACATATATATATATATATATATATATGTCTATATATATATAAAATTTTGAATGACCCCCCAAAACGTGTTCAGGGGGTCACGTTAGGAACTTCTATGGTGGTCCCGGGCTTAAGTTTCACAGTGCGGGTCATGCTAATAGTTCACTTTCCAAAGGAAATTCACTAATAAGTGTGCTAAGTTTTATAATTCTACGATGCCGCACATCCGAGAAATCGGCACCACAAAAATTTCCTTAGCCGATTAATATATAGATCTATATGAGACAGGTACGACATTACAAACGGTGAAAAACATCAAGGGAATCACTTTACTCAGTTTTCCAAAACAACGGGAAATATACATTAAATACCTAACATATTTTAACGAAAAATTTGAAGAATCAAAATCTACACAAACTTGCATTTGCGAATTCGCTGTAATTGCCATGAGTAAATAAAAACAAACATTTATTTTCTTCTAGCAGACGCCTCAAATATGGTGACCAGTAAACAAAAAGCGAACTGGCACTTCCGGGCACATGTGTTTGGTTGCTAAAAAGCAATGTTTGGTCGAAGCTGCCCCGTCATCGGCCAGGCAAGGCGCTACTGCTCTATGGGTTTCCACTAGCCCTAACAGGTGTCACTAGAGTCAATCCTAAAGCTACTTTAATTCGACTATAGTATAACTAGCGTTAGCCATC
This sequence comes from Allygus modestus, assembly GCA_963675035.1. NCBI lineage: Eukaryota > Metazoa > Arthropoda > Insecta > Hemiptera > Cicadellidae > Allygus > Allygus modestus. The sequence goes on from OY776117.1 coordinate 139,396,428, forward strand.
GCAGCTTCCACGCCCACTACATAGCGTTAGTAAGATATATGTTAGCCGACTAAGAGTCGCGTCAAGGCAGCAATTTTAAAGACGCCCTACGTATTTCTGGTGATCGTTTGCTGCCTCTGGACATAGACCTTACAGCAGTAGCTCGTGTGCGAGCTTCAGCTTCCTCAATAGTTTCTGTAGATTACTGCTCTGCCATAGTGCCATTTCAGTTACTTTCAAATTGAGCCTGCCACTGAGTTTGCTCTTCACGTTGAAGTTGCTGTTCCTCTGGCGTTTATTTTGCTCTGTGTGCTGCCTACCGTAAAGCTTTCCGTTTGTGTTTTAAGTTTCTTGACTTCTAACCACTAATAAATCGGTTAATCGGGTCACTAATACAACTTTATTTACGTTTCCCCGGCATTATTGTGATACAGGTACCTTCGTGGTTAAAGGAGCAAATAAAATGTAAACCAAAATATAAACAAATAAATGAACTCAAAATATAAAATGCAGAACACCTGTTTTATTTATAATCTGATCCAGTAAATGTTAATCCTCATAAGATTAACATGGGAAGTTTAGTAGCCATTGGGGCTAAATCATAAAGGAATTTTAAAACGTGAATAGGCCTATATGTTACTTTAGGATATTAGCAATCTTCCTACCAAATCAGCTCAATCGATTTAGTAGTTAAAGCGTGATTGAGCCACAAACTAATAAACAAACAAACAAACAAACTCACAAACTTTCACCTTTATAATATTAGAATGATTAGTATGATAGCTGGTACTTCAAATGTTGTCGGTTGTCTCTTATCTCTTAAATTTGTAACATATTTTAGTAGACACGTTAACGTATGTTTGCGGACATTTGCAAAGCTCCTTATTTTTATAATATAGCAATTCAAATTTTCTCTAAGTATTTTTAAATACAAGTAATCTGTTGAAATCTTTAGTATTTGTACTCGTACATTCACACATTTGTAATCTTTCTCTGTCACATTACAATAAAAAGAAATTATAATTATTTAGATATGTTTCATATGGTCTAGATATTTGTTGACGTATTGTAAAAGTGTTTGGCTAAACAAGGTGTAAGTTAACAAAAGCTAAATATGTAACATGTAAAGTATGCTCTATCTGCATTTAGCTTTAACTGTTTACCAACTAACTAGTGGAGGTAATAGAGGAATTTCCTGATGCCATAAGTGTAAAGCATAAGAGTTACATAAAATCTGGGCGCACATATTTTACAAAATCAAATACACCTTTATCCACTATACCTAAACACATCAAATTAGAAGAATTAGGCTTAGTGGAAAGTCCTAACCTTACTCCCTACGTTTTAAGCCGGACTAATAAACTGTACCTATACACTATTAAAGAAATAGAGCCACTTTCCAAGCCTTTCTTAGAGAGGTGTTCCAAAAAGAGGAAATTGGAATTAGAAGACATTGACAGTAATAAGCGTAAATTGGAATATGTGGAAAATACTGTTGTAGAGGAATACAAAGCACAGTTGGCTAAAGAACAAGAAATAATGGAAAGATAGGATAAATTAAAAGATTACTTCCTGCGACGTTGGGAGGATCAAGAGCATTATGGACATTATATATTGTATGCGTTTGTAGTAAACAATAAAAACAAGTTTGTGGGGGTGATGGCAGAAAATGATGGACAGAGGGGTGTATCCTATGTTAAAGGTGTCTGTAAAACTGTGTTTATAGAGGTAAATAAGAATAGGGAAGGTTATAGCGTATTGTCATACACTGGTGATTTGGACATTATTTACCTACCTACCAACGAGCCACTTGCAAGCTTTAACACTAATGGAACCGCAACATTTTATGGTAATTCCTTTCCAAAAATAGAAAACCTAAGTTTCCATAACAATGTGTGGGATGATGATGTTGGACAAGAAGACATAGAGATGTTAATGCAAGATATTAAAGGTAATATTAAATTTAAAGAATGTAGTAGAATGGAAGATTTGGAAGATGGTGCGGGATTATTAATAAGCGCTATTAAACAAGTCCAACCTAGGGGTAGAAAATGTATCTTGTACAATTCGAAAATAAATGTTACAATAATAAGGTTACAATTCGTAACCTTTATGTCTGAAACATTGGCTGGAAAGGCAGCTAGAATGTGGGAAGTTTGATTTTAACTACAAAACCAAAATTAGGATAAAATAAAGACTACTCCAAACAAGCACAAAGAAAGTTTGGTGTTTTGTGTGTAGTTGTTTTGGGTTTTAAAAATTTATTTTTTTCCATAGCAAAGATATTTAAGAATTGGTGCTGTAATTTAAGAATTGGGAATATGCATCAACATATCCACTCGGTAAAGAAGTCTAATTTGCAAAATATTGTAAATTATAGGTGTTTACTTATGCATTAGCTTAAACATATCCAAAATTTAGACAGTTCTGACCATAAACATTTTGTGGATATATATTACTTATTATATTATTACAATGAGAGGTAGTTGAGAGGGCTCCAACTTGAGGCCCACAACAATACGAAGTATTGGAAGTATGGCAATTATAACAGCTGGGAGGTAAATAAGTTTGCATTTATTATTTTTTTTAATCCAACCGTAATACTGAATTTGGAAATGGGGTATTTACTTATGCAATGGCCTAGGACAGTAACATCTTGCAGAAAAATACCAAAGTTAGTTTGGTTATGACAAAACTGCACTAAAAGGGAAATAATATACGGTAAATTTAGATATAAGGGGCTGTAACAAGTCTAACAGTAAATAAAGGAGTTGGCAATTGGCAGTAATTTACAAAATATCGTTTAAATTAAATTTCGAAATTATAGGTTGTATTTACTTATCCACTAAGCCAGTAATATATTTAAGTTGCAAACAAATCGGACCACAAATACCAAAGTTAGTTTTTAGGTTGATTGAGGCAAAACAAACAACATATCGACTGTATTATAGGGTTAATGGAAATAATATATGGTAATTTTAGATATAATAGTTAGGGGCTATAACATATCCACAAATAAATCAAATCGGAAAATAAATAAAGAAGTTGGCAATTGGTAGTATATTTTTCAATTTTTTTTAAATTTGACTGGAGTATTGAATTTGGGAAATGTAGGGGGAATTTTTTAATGCATTAGCTTAGGATAATAACATATCCAAAAATCAGTTAAATCGGACCATAAACACGAAATTTTATTTTTTATGAATTATATATATATATAAACTATACAAAGTATAAAATTTTGAACTTAGATATGGTAATTATACATATTATAGTTTAAGGCTATAACATATCCAAAAATCAGTCAAATCGGACAGTAAATAAAGAAGTTGGCATTTGGCACTAAGGTATTTTTTCAAAAATATTTTTTAATTTGACCGTAATAGTGGATTTGGGAAATGTAAGTGGAATTTATTAAAACACTTGCCTAGGACAATAACATATCCAAATTCTAGACAAATCGGACAGTAAACACCAAAATTAGTTTTTTAGCCTGAATTTGGAAATTAATTTTTAAAAATATAGAGGGGGGATGGGGATTGGGAAAATATATTTAATTTAGGCAAGGGTTGGGTACTAGTCTAGGCCAAAGAGGAAGTTTGTGTAGGCCGGGTTCGGGTTTCGGTGCAAAAACTGAACCCCATAAGAATAACATGGAAAAAAGTGCCGAAAGTGGCGTCTCTTTGCCAACGAGCTCATATTGAAAATGAACGAGTATTTGAAATAAAACAAATTCAATGCCTCTTCTGCGGAATCTAACACCGAGTATGGTTTGGTTCCCGGTACTAGTAATCTAAAATCCTGAAAACAAATCATTGCAGATGTTTTGGTTCCCCTGTCAAGCGCCATACCGTCTGCAGCTTACTTGTTTGGCTTACTGCAACGAAGTGTAAATAAATGAAATGATAAATATAGTGAATGAGCATGGTGAGATCGTAGACTCTTCAAGATTATTAATTCAAATATATAGGTTTTTAAAAGGCCTAGATAATCTAAACCTCAAAAACAGGACGAGAATCACCATTCGCTTTATTATCCTAAACTGAAGGGAATTAGTTGGCTAGTTGGAAAATGAATACATTGGATAGTCTACAAATTATGTGAAAAAGAAATGATGGAACAAGAGTTCCAAAACATCTAGAAATGATCTACTGAAATTGAAATGTTGACTGAAGTTACGTAAACCTATATTTCAAAAGAAATTAATTACGAAAACTCCTCCATTTTTAAAAGGCAAACTTAGTGTGTGTTCTGAGTTTGATATAAATGCAGATGATTTTTTTAAATTTGTTTGTTAGATTGTCATACAAAAATTGTGTTCAGGCGGTCAGTAATAAGTTTATTTCTAGCTGATGTCCCGTTCTCCGCATGGCAGTCTAGCAGACGTAGAGCCATGTTTTGAAAAGTTGACATTACGATCAGCTGACTGAATAAAACATAATTCCATAAGATTAATATTGGAACTTTAAAGGTCTGTGGGGCGAAGCTCTGAAGGTGGATGTTTTTCAAATTCCCAAAAGGCATATCTAGAGGGTCCAGAGCTTTCGACCGATACCTACCAAATATGTACAGAAAATAATAGTTTTATACGTCGAAAATCGCTGAACAAATATATTTAAGTTCATTTAATAATTTAGATTTTGTGATCGATGCACGGACATCATCATCCTCTTCATTTTAATTTGTTCATGTTCTGGACCATTTTCTTTGACATTCTCCTTCTAATGTCAGGCAGATGGAAATGAATTTAACGTTTTATCTCTCAATGTTATAGGGTTAAAGTGCAAGTTCCAAATAACCAGTGAAGTGAGAATCACCATGGTTGCAGTAGCGTGTACCATACTGCCCCCTTGAACTGCAGCGTATCACCCCCCCCCCCTTCCCATCACCTACCAACATTTTTTTCCAGTATACTGGCGCCCTCAGGACCTATTCCACCACCCTTTTCATATCGTCAGTTAAAACAGGGTGTTGTTTCATATCCCTGGTTTTCAGGTTTTCCCGCTGGCATAAACATAATTCTGATTGGATGGCAAAAGATAACGTCGGGAGTTTACAGCGTTGCCAAATCGCCCACTCGCAACTCGTTACGACAATCGTCTCGACAATGGCGAAATCGATGTCGTTGAAGAATTGACAAAAGGCCCTGAGGTTCGATGTAAATTATAAAGGGGTCCATACATGATCCAACCCAGTTGGGAAATCGCTTCCCAACCAAGTTGGGACGGTCACCACCGAGATCGTCATGTCCGAGTTCGTCACATCTATGAAAATCAATGAGCCGTACTAATTAGGGTCGGCTGTCTACCTGCCCCGCCGGGTATATCATGCCTCCTCCGCCCGAACAGGAACAACTTATTTTGGGAAGTCTAAAAGCAAAGTATTTTTGGAAGAGTACTCAGTCTCCACTTTCCGCAATTCAATTACGCTACTAATATTTTTTTCATAATTTATTTTTATTAAAAGATTATATAAGTACTTTTAAAAAAGTGCAAGGCAAAACGTGTATTAATAATAACTCGATATAAGACCTCACAATAATACGTTATAATAACGTTTTGCCCCCCCCAATGTTATATTTTTTGCCACCCCCGATTTTAATTTTTGCTCCCCCCATTTCTTTTTTTGCCCCCCCTCTTCGATTTTATATTTTTATTTTATGTTTTCCCCCCTCCATTTTATATTCCCCCCCCCGACTTTATATTTTTTCTCCCCCCAATTTTTATTTTTGCCCCCCTCCCCCCTTCCCGATAAATATATTTTTTGTACTTGAGTTCTTTTACTTCTAAAAGCGAATCCAAAGTGTTACGTGCACCGATTTGGAATCGCAAACCACACGCCGTTTACTACTCGACAGAGTTCCTCGACTTAGCAACAGGACCCGAACTATCTGCCAGAATATTTTGTTAACTTTGATTTAATTGTACATTAAACGTGTAAAATGTAATTTTAATATTGTAAAATAATGTGGATTGTTATTTGTATTAGTTTATCTATCATTTATTTACAACCCGTACGAAGGACGGGTACACAGCTAGTACATTAATAAAACTTAGTATGTAGCTTCACCTGGTTGAGTTATATTGATAATTGCACAAACAAATATTTCTTCTCTTTCTTTTTGCAGCAAACCTGCGTACTCAGCCCTAATGTTATTCTTATGGAGAATAAATAAAATGCTATAGATCACTTATCTATTTATGTATTTTGATGAAACTTGGTCAGTGACTTTATGTGGTAGTGAGAAACATATGCATGCGTTGGAAATTCGCTGAGTACGCAGGTTTTCTGCGACGGGGGTATTAATATGTCTTCCGATAACGCTCAAGGACGGGTTTGTGTTCGCTTTTCACGGGAAAACTGGTGCACTGATTTCGATTAAACTTTTTTCTATGAGAATTCTTCTTAGCCTCTGTATTGCTTAAATTTATATAATACAGTACTGCCTTACCTTAGAAATCATAGTTTTCTATTTTGATTCTAAATACACCATCTGGAAACGTACTACACCATCAACGAAATCGCCTGGATGAATACTTCAAATAAATTTGGTCTTTCCTGGATTCCTATAACTGATGGTGGATCTTCGGATCCGAAATCGATTTTAGAATCAAAATAGAAAACTAGGATTGCTAAGGCAATACAGTATTTTTTATTTTTTTTATTCCAGGTAGATTTTATTTTACTTCCAAATTGCCTGTACTATTATGAGTGGATTGGCTTATATATGTATGGATTAACTGAACTATGAGGGAAATTTTTAACCCGAAAAAATCTCATCTAAAAAAGTGGTTTTATATTGTTTCCAAATTAGTTCTTTAAGGAGGGATACATTTTAATAAGCCAGAAATTCGTGTGAAAATATAGTTTTTATATGTTAGTTATGAAATTACGTTTATTTAAAATCTTTAAAGAAATATTTGTTACTTACATGCCTATACATCGAGCAGAGGAAATAAAAATAACTAAAAGAGCCCAAACGACCATAGCTCTGAAGTGCGAGAACACTGAGTACTTGTTATCAGTTGAAAACGTACAGGCAAATATCATAAAATAGGCAAACACAACGAAGTTAATATGTCTAGGTATCGCCTCGTTCTCGTATAAAAAAGTGGTAACATGATGTGTGTAGTGCATGTGAACACCATTGAGAAACAGGTCCACTAATTGATGAGGGAACGAATTTGAGGAATCTATGCAATATCACAGACAGTGTATTCGTTGTCCGTCTGTGTGTGTGTGTGCGTGTGTGTGTGTGTGTGTGGGTGTGTGTGTGTGTGTGTGTGTGTGGGTGTGTGTGTGTGTGTGTGTGTGTGTGTGTGTGTGTGTGTGTGTGTGTGTGTGTGTGTGTGTGTGTGTGTGTGTGTGTGTGTGTGTGTGTGTGTGTGTGTGTGCGTGTGTTCGTTATGTAATAACGTGAAAACGGCTGCACGGATCGTTTTCAAATTGTACACAACTGTATTCCAGTAGGCCCATAAACTTTACGTTACCAGTTCAAAAATGGATCACCTTCTTAAAAAAAATATATTAATAGCATAGCAAGTCATTTTAAGTTTGCTTACAATTTTGCCATCCAAGTCTAACTGCACTAAGTTCTTAACTATTGGGACCATTTTAACGAAATTTTTCAATTATCTTCCAGGGTTTTTTAATTTTGTATTTGTTGTTAGATGGGGTTAAAAAGAGTTTTCAATCCAATCGGCTCTAGCCTGCTTGATGGTTTGCTTATTATTGAGTCTGGCAAGGTTATAACTAGTCTTATCTAATGCTACTTTACATTTTTTGTATTTACTAAAGAGATCAAGCACATCGGTCTTAGCTTGAATAACTTTCTGAAAAACCTTCTTTTGCTTCAAAGATTCTTAAATTTTATTCGAAAAAATTGGACAAAAAACTGGGCAAGAGATGTTAAAATAGTACAAAAAGGTACCCAGAAAGTTATTGTACATCAGATCTAAATCGGAAAAACTATAAACACCACTCTTCTTACTTAAGTCCATGTTTTAATTCTAACAAATTGTTGTCCTTTAGGTCTCGTTCATTGGTCCAAATAAATTTGGTTTTAGTATTGTTGAAAGATGGTAAATTGATAAGTTGTATAAATTGATTGCATCGTGGTCTGATATAAGAGGATCTGTTACAACTGCTTTAAACTTATTAGTGAATTTCCTTTGGAAAGTGAACTATTAGCATGACCCGCACGGTGAAACTTAAGCCCGGGACCACCATAAAAGTTTCTAACGTGACCCCCTGAACACGTTTTGGGGGGTCGTTCAAAATTGTATATATATATATATATATATGTGTGTGTGTGTGTGTGTGTGTGTGTGTGTGTGTGTGTGTGTGTGTGTGTGTGTGTGTGTGTGTGTGTGTGTGTGTGTGTGTGTGTGTGTGTTTTCACTCTAGCGGTCGCATTTTTTGTCCGATTTACTTCAAATTTGGTAGGGACGTTCCTTCCTGTAATCAATTGGACAAGTTCGTTGGGCAAAACAATCGGAAAACTCTAAACCCATTTTAGCGAATTTCCCCTATAGGGAAGAAGCTATTACCGTAGGTCTCATGGTAAGACTTAAGCCCGAGACCATGATAACTTTTTGTTTTGAGGTCCCCAGATGTCCAAAACACTATTCGTTCAAATTTATATATATGTATATATATATATATATATATATATATATATATATATGTCCGTGAATGCGATAACTTGAGTAAAAAACGTCCGATTTCGATGAAATTTGTCTCAAATGTGTAAACTGACATTTATGACTTTAAGTTCGAAAACCAGAAAAATCGGACTATGGGAAGGGGGGTTTATGGGGGTTTTAAATTTTCCAAAAATCAGTTTTTTGCATTTTTTACCCTAAAATTTTTAAAACACTTAATTTAGGTTCAGACCATGTTATAGAGCTTAAAAAAACAAATAATATGGTATTTTGAATTATTAACCTAGGTTAAGTGGTTGCGGAAAAAATCCAAAAAACATGCTCATAAAATCTCCCATGTTAATCTTATGGGAAAAAGGTTTTTGGCTTTTCCTCAGTTAATTTTACTTTAAACTTCACATTTTCTTTTACCAATCACTTCAGCTCCACAAAACGATCATTTTGGTGTTTAAATTGTGATTCTACGTCAAACCGTTGCAGAGATATTCAAAGTGCTAAACACAGTACGTTGTCCAATGTTATCCTTATGGAGAATAAATAAAATTTGATATCTTGATTATTTATGAATGTATATTGATGAAATTTGGTATGTGGCTTCATGTTGTACTGGTATATTGATAATTGCACAAAAAATAAATGTTTTGTTGATTGTCCCCGTAGCAGCTAACCTGCATACTCAGCCCTAATGTTATTCTTATGGAGAATAAGTAACGTTTTATATCTCCCTTAATTATGAACATAAATTAATAAAACATGGTAAGTAGCTTCACCTGGTTCAGTTATATTGATAATTGCATAAAAACTCATTTCTTATCTTCCTCGTTGCAGCAAACCTGCGTACTCAGTCCTAATGTTATTCTTATGGGGAATAAATAAAATGTAATAAATCACTTATTTATGAATGTATTTTTGTCAAACTTGGTGAGTGGCTTTATGTACTAGTGAGAAACATATCAATGCATTGGAGATTCGCTGAGTACGCAGGTTTGCTGCGACGGGGGGTATTTTGTGGATTAATCTTTCAAATTTCGAGGTTTTGGGCCCAGAAAGGGTCAGAAAAGCCCCGTATGTAAAATTAATCCATGTAGAAAGATGGGAATTAGTGAGGCGAAAGTTTTAAGCCCTCACTCGTCATTCTAGCATATTAAAATAAACTGAGGAAAAGCCAAAAACCTTTTTCCCATAAGATTAACATGGGAGATTTTATGAGTTGGTTTTTTGGATTTTCTCCGCAACCACTCAACCTAGATTAATAATTCAAAAAATTATATTTTTTTAAGCTCTACTTCATGGTCCAAACCAAAATTAAGTGTTTTAAAATCTTTAGGGTGAAAAATGCAAAAAACTGATTCTTGGAAAATTTAAAACCCCCATAAACCCCCCTTCCCATGGTCCGATTTTTTTTGTTTTCGGACTTAAAGTCATAAATGTCACTTTACACATTTGAGCCAAATTTCATCAAAATCGGACGTTTATAAATTCGAACGAATACTGTTTTTGACATCTGGGGACCTCAAAACAAAAAGTTATCATGGTCTCGGGCTTAAGTCTTACCATGAGACCTACGGTAATAGCTTCTTCCCTATAGGGGAAATTCGCTAAAAGGACAAAAGTGCCGATGCTCACCACCCTCGTCCATAAAAATGGCGGATTTACACTACTGGGAAAAATTTATTAGTGAATTTCCTATGGAAAGTGAACTATTAGCATGACCCGCACTGTGAAACTTAAGCCCGGGACCACCATAGAAGTTCCTAACGTGACCCCCTGAACACGTTTTGGGGGGTCGTTCAAAATTTTATATATATATATATGTGTATGCACTCTAGCGGTCGCATTTTTTCCGATTTAGTTCAAATTTGGTAGGGACGTTTCTTTCTAAAATCGGTTGGACAAGTTCGTTGGGCAAAACAATCGGAAAACTCTAAACCCCTTTTTTGGCGATTAATCTTTAAAATTTCGAGTTTTTGGGCCCAAAAAGGGTTAGAAAAACCCTGGATCTAAAATTAATGTATGTAATAAGATGTATGTTAGTGAGGCGAATGTTTTAAGTCCTCTCTCGTCATTAGCATCAATATTTACAGAGTTATTAAAGAAAATATGTATCATCTAAACACAGTATGTTGTCTATGGGGGTTTTACATTAGAAAAACCTGTTACTGTATTCATTTTTTGGCTTACTTTTATCGTCCCCAGCCACCTCACGCCTGCTTTCAAGCCTGACTGGACCCTCTCATAACCTTATAATGCGCAAAATTGTATTCCCAGCATTGCAGGTAAATGAAACCAGGAGCATCAGAACAGCTCTTACATTATATTTTAAAAGAACAAATTACCTACAAAATCAGAAACAATAGAAATATCACACTCTCTAATGGTGTAAATCACCACCATCCATCTCTTAATCTGACAATATACTAAACACAATTCGTACAAAAATAATAATTAAATTACTGATCTATGCTTAAAATAACTGAAAATATCTGCTTGTAAACGCTTCAACAAATTAATTACTGGGCTCCAGTGATCGCTCACACAAGCAATAAAAAATCACACGCAAATCACGCAATAATAAATCTGATTATAAATAGTATGTAAAAGCGGGAAATATGTTTTTTTTATATGAGAAAAGACAAAAATACAATATATGAAACTTGTGTGTTTTCTCATTTCGATGGTACATTATACCATAGAAAAATAAACCAGTATACTAAATCTTAAAACATACTAAATGCAACAATTTGACTTTAATTCAAAAAGTTACACAAATGTTTGAGAGTTATAAGCAAATATCAGCTTTTTGCTATAAGTTTTAGTTATTTCTGATTTATTCACATTAAAAGTACTAAAACTCAAACAGAACACAAGGGAAACTGAGCCCGTGTCCTCCGAGCCGCTCGACGGTACCCACACGACCTGACAAATCACACAAGCCACTCGTGTTGGACGTTCCCGTCGAGCCGAGCGCCCAACCCAACAAATCAGTCGAGCTTGTTCGAACGGCGTCCACACACGGTCGAACATGTTGGCCGAGCCGCTCGACGGTACCCACACACGACCTGACAAATCACACAAGCCACTCGTGTTGGACGTTCCCGTCGAGCCGAGCGCCCAACCCAACTAATCAGTCGAGCTTGTTCGAACGGCGTCCACACACGGTCGAACATGTTGGCCGAGCCGCTCGACGGTACCCACACACGACCTGACAAATCACACAAGCCACTCGTGTTGGACGTTCCCGTCGAGCCGAGCGCCCAACCCAACTAATCAGTCGAGCTTGTTCGAACGGCGTCCACACACGGTCGAACATGTTGGCCGAGCCGCTCGACGGTACCCACACACGACCTGACAAATCACACAAGCCACTCGTGTTGGACGTTCCCGTCGAGCCGAGCGCCCAACCCAACAAATCAGTCGAGCTTGTTCGAACGGCGTCCACACACGGTCGAACATGTTGGCCGAGCCGCTCGACGGTACCCACACACGACCTGACAAATCACACAAGCCACTCGTGTTGGACGTTCCCGTCGAGCCGAGCGCCCAACCCAACTAATCAGTCGAGCTTGTTCGAACGGCGTCCACACACGGTCGAACATGTTGGCCGAGCCGCTCGACGGTACCCACACACGACCTGACAAATCACACAAGCCACTCGTGTTGGACGTTCCCGTCGAGCCGAGCGCCCAACCCAACTAATCAGTCGAGCTTGTTCGAACGGCGTCCACACACGGTCGAACATGTTGGCCGAGCCGCTCGACGGTACCCACACACGACCTGACAAATCACACAAGCCACTCGTGTTGGACGTTCCCGTCGAGCCGAGCGCCCAACCCAACTAATCAGTCGAGCTTGTTCGAACGGCGTCCACACACGGTCGAACATGTTGGCCGAGCCGCTCGACGGTACCCACACACGACCTGACAAATCACACAAGCCACTCGTGTTGGACGTTCCCGTCGAGCCGAGCGCCCAACCCAACTAATCAGTCGAGCTTGTTCGAACGGCGTCCACACACGGTCGAACATGTTGGCCGAGCCGCTCGACGGTACCCACACACGACCTGACAAATCACACAAGCCACTCGTGTTGGACGTTCCCGTCGAGCCGAGCGCCCAACCCAACAAATCAGTCGAGCTTGTTCGAACGGCGTCCACACACGGTCGAACATGTTGGCCGAGCCGCTCGACGGTACCCACACACGACCTGACAAATCACACAAGCCACTCGTGTTGGACGTTCCCGTCGAGCCGAGCGCCCAACCCAACAAATCAGTCGAGCTTGTTCGAACGGCGTCCACACACGGTCGAACATGTTGGCCGAGCCGCTCGACGGTACCCACACACGACCTGACAAATCACACAAGCCACTCGTGTTGGACGTCCCCGTCGAGCCGAGCGCCCAACCCAACTAATCAGTCGAGCTTGTTCGAACGGCGTCCACACACGGTCGAACATGTTGGCCGAGCCGCTCGACGGTACCCACACACGACCTGACAAATCACACAAGCCACTCGTGTTGGACGTTCCCGTCGAGCCGAGCGCCCAACCCAATAAATCAGTCGAGCTTGTTCGAACGGCGTCCACACACGGTCGAACATGTTGGCCGAGCCGCTCGACGGTACCCACACACGACCTGACAAATCACACAAGCCACTCGTGTTGGACGTTCCCGTCGAGCCGAGCGCCCAACCCAACTAATCAGTCGAGCTTGTTCGAACGGCGTCCACACACGGTCGAACATGTTGGCCGAGCCGCTCGACGGTACCCACACACGACCTGACAAATCACACAAGCCACTCGTGTTGGACGTTCCCGTCGAGCCGAGCGCCCAACCCAACTAATCAGTCGAGCTTGTTCGAACGGCGTCCACACACGGTCGAACATGTTGGCCGAGCCGCTCGACGGTACCCACACACGACCTGACAAATCACACAAGCCACTCGTGTTGGACGTTCCCGTCGAGCCGAGCGCCCAACCCAACAAATCAGTCGAGCTTGTTCGAACGGCGTCCACACACGGTCGAACATGTTGGCCGAGCCGCTCGACGGTACCCACACACGACCTGACAAATCACACAAGCCACTCGTGTTGGACGTTCCCGTCGAGCCGAGCGCCCAACCCAACAAATCAGTCGAGCTTGTTCGAACGGCGTCCACACACGGTCGAGCCGCTCGCGGTCGAGCCGCTCGGCCAACATGTTCGACCGTGTGTGGGTAGCTTATGGAGGAAGCAGGTAGAAACGCGAAAAGTTTCGCGACTGGCGCGCGTCTATTTACTCGTGTATACTAAAAACAGTCCTAAGTTTCAAAAACGATTAACTTTAAAAATGAAATTACCTTTACAGCGAGGGTGAACAATGATTAAAATATGTGAAGGTCTGTGGTTTTCGTGAGAGGGGGCCATACAAATAAAAATAATTTAAAAAAAACAGTTGAAATGTTAAAGATTTTTACATTTCTAGTTAAAATTTTATTTTGATGTGCGAACTAAGAGCAATTTTCCACTCGACGAGAGGCTCCTACAGCTGATGCACTATGATTGTGTCAGTGTTGATCTGCATGCCGCATGCTACCATTACCATGCTACCCCACAATCCAAGCTGCAGCGGAGTTCGACGGCTCCACACAATAGTTCGTTAGTCCCCCTCCCCCTAACCCTCCCCTGCCCCCGCGGCCAGCCAACCGATTAATTAACTCGGTCCCAGTCAATTAGACCGACTCCAGTCGCAGCAAACCTGCCAACTTGGACAATTTCTTAAAAAATGGCCAATATAAATAGGAATACTCCATTTAATCTATGTAGATTAATACAGAGGGTAGAAATATGTGTTTCGAAAACATAATGGCCAGATTAAACTATGTTACAAAAAAGGTGTTTGTAAACATTATCAGCAACTAAACGATAAAAGAGATATGGAACATAATTCGAACAAAACACATACATATTTTCCACATTATTTACATTTATGAAGTCCAAATTCCAAATCCCAAAATTTTAACGAAAAACTACCTCAGACAAGTTCCTGTTTTCTATTTCAACGTTTTCTGTTTCAACGAAGTAACAAGACGACAATTTAAATGATTAATTTGAACTCAACAATCACTTAACCAGATTAATATTAAGGGTTATGGTAAAGGATTTGATGTTATTTTTATCGAGGTCGTAATTTTGGAGCAAGATTGGTCTATCATGTCTTAGCTGCTTGACTGTGGCCGACCACTTGACACTTGAGCTCTATAGCGATCTGCCATTCATATGTTTAAAGGTATGTTTTGCTCGGAGCGGCTGTTGCGGCAATCGCTTAGCGTCAAACGCTGAGAGAGATCGGCGGGGCGGTGATCGTTGATCGTTGTGTTGTTTTCCTCTGCGTTGGCAGTTGTGCTATCACTGCTTAGGCGCTTTTGATAGGTTTTGTTTCCAGTTTCCATCAATGACGTAACCTGCCGCCGCCGCAGCGCGCAAGTTACAAGTTGTAAGTTTTAAGTTAGTTTAGCGAGCCAACCGTTTTAGTTTTTTTCACTTTACACAACTGTCTAACTCCAACCTTGACCTTGTCATCGCCTTTACTGATACCCATACCTTTATTGATTACATTACAAAATAGGCAAAAAATATGGTTATTACGACCGGAAAAGTAGTAACAACGTGATGCAAAATTAACCAACCAAAAACAAAACCAGGCCGTCAAACAACACGAAACAAAACAACAACAAATCAACCAATAAAGTAAATTAATAAAACATAGATCACAGCCCTAGACCTAGGTTTTACTATGTCTTTGGTGATTTAGTAAATGCTTAATGGGATTATTTGTAATTTTAAGTTTAAGTACGGTAATATAAATTAAATTTACAACTAAAACATAACATTAATGATGTAATCAAAACGCATACTCACTATAGCGGAAAAGGGAAGCAGACCAATTCACAGTATTGTTCCAGTCTTGAGTTGTTTGCGGGGGCGCATATTTTCTAAGGTCATCAGTTTTTGTGTGGGATCACCACCGTTGGCAGGACTGTTTCCTGTCGCCCGGAGCGCGCCCAGCGGACGTTGCCGGCAGCGCTGTGTTCAGATTTCCTGCGGCCGCCGCGCGAACGACAATATGCGTGTCCAATTTGTATTTGATGTACCTGTGTGACGAGCGCTGTTTTCGTGTGATGTAGCGAGTGCGGTAGTTGAATCATCTACCAGATGCCTTTTGGATATAGCATATTCTCAGGTAATATTGACCATTTTGGAGTTTTTATTGTAATAATCGCGCAATTATACATAATTTATAAACAAATGTTTTGTGATACTATTTTAATACTAAATTTGTTGACAAAATATATTTGTATATAGACTATCCTTTTTGAGCTATGGATTTTTTAACTCTCGATAACTTTGTTATATTCTGTACATTTTAGTATAAAATATGTAATCATTGTCTAGGGTATTGATATACAGATTAAGGCCTCATCTTCGCATGAAATGAGTTCCTATGTGCTAAACGCGTTCTTTCGAGAACTTGTGTAAGATTGTAACTAGGTGATATTGATATATCTGGTTCGCCAGCAAATAGCCGCAGTTACAAAAGCTCTTTCCACGTTGAAGTCAAGATACGAATTGTTAACATGGGATTGAAATTGTAATTAAATACATAATAGGTAGTTAATATCAGTGGTATTGTTGTAAACTATCTTAATACAAGTTATTAGTTATTTACCGTCTTGAAATACCATCTACATGCAGAAATGCGGGATTTCATCGTGGAGACTTTAATGATGGGTAGACAACTTTACCCATTTAAAAGACGAGTGTAGGTAATTCTTTACATTAATCTAAGTTTTTGTTGTGATCAAATTAGTCACTGAATCAAAAAGCGTAAATTATGTAAGCACTAAAAAATCACGTACATAGTGGCTTTTCAAATGATACCTTTTAACAATAAAAGTTCTAATTGTTCGTTCCAATCATGCAATTGATTCTTACATACAAGTCAGCTGTACTTAAGTTATGAGTTGTATTTATATAGTTTTAACTAAACAAGTAGTTTTTTATTGCTAGCCTTCGGATTACCAAGAAATACTAATAGCGGTTTAAAAAAGTATTAACTTTTGTGACAACATGAAGAGCAAACTACCAGGTAGACAAAGTATTTCGAGGTTAATTAAGTTTGCATTGTCTTGCTAATGTACAAAAAACATTAAGATTGACTGTGAGATAAACATGATATTGTATCATCGTATATTAAACTACTTGTTTCAAAATTATGTGCAGATAGAAAATTCTGGAATGAATATACTCGGGCAGTGCTACTATAACGCTACACCTAAACAACTGTGGATAGAACAGATGTTTACCGTCATAGCCAGCTGATTCTGTGGGTACACATGGCGTCTGTTGGATTATGCCTTGTTTGCACATAACGTTTCCCTCTACAGAACACAAGTGTTGAATTAACGTTCGTTTGTATTAAACGCAGTAAACGCACTTGTTTCAGGACGAGCTACTAATGTATTTCCAGCAAATCACTGTGGTCAAATAATTTAAACAAGTTTCAGTCGAACTGTCCAAAGGTCTGGAAAAATGTTAAATTTTACACCATGTTAAATGTCATAACAGAGCTTTTATTCTTGTTTTAAAACTATTTAATGGCCAAATATTCAAAACAAAAATAAACCCTGCAAATATAGGAACAATTAATTATCTTTCATTTATTATAAACCGCATGCAATTCGGTCCAACGGAAGTCTCAGACGAACTGTCTAAAGAATAATTTTTTGCATTTTTATTATAAGGATTGTTATCGAAATGTGAATAAAGTAAAATAAATAAGCTCATTATACATTAACACACTTTGACTCGTAGAGCATTATATAATCAGTTATTTTTATTAAAAACAATAACAACACACGAATTTACACTCAAAATGTAATGACCACCAATCAAATACTCTATGTAATAATAAGTATCAGAGGTAACCTCTAAAGCTTCATTGAGATTTATTAAAAACTAGCTGATGTACCCGTCCTTCGTACGGGTTGTACATAAATGGCAGATTAACTATAATATTAACAACCCACATAATTTTACAATATTAAAATTACATTTTACACTTTTAAAGTAGAATTAAATTAAAGTTAACGAAATGTACTATGGCAGATAGTTCGGGTACTGTTGCCAAATCGAGGAACTCTGTCGGGTAGTGAACGGTGTGGTTTTTGCTACTCCAAATCGGTACACGTAACACTTTGGATTCGACTTTAGAAATAAAAGAACTCAAGTACAACAAAATATTAACCCTGTTTAATTTAAAATTTTAAATACTTTGATACATTAATCTTTACATTCAAATAAATTAATAGTAATGTACCGAAACATTAAACTTTAAAAACATTGACAAACCACTTTTAAAATCACCATTCTTGCCAGGTCCTGTTTTCAATATAATTGTAAATAAACAATTTAAACTTGGAAAAATCATATGTTTTAAAAATATATGACTACTTGATTTTATTTAAATAAATGTAAATCAATATATACGAACTGTTCTAACAGTGTGGTCATGGTTAAATGAACGGTATTAAATATCGTATATGTTCGTTCCTCCCTTTGGAATAGACCTACATTTGTGTTGATCTCCGTTGCTTGTTCATTGGTGGACGTGAGGATGGCACAATCACAGAGCCAGGCACTTTCCAGATTAAACTGTTTATGAACCTCGGTGTAACAAACTGTTAATCAATAAATCCTGTGATTCATCGATAGTGCCGAGTGAAGGATAGATGTTTCTGAGACCTTAATTTGTTTTTCAATGTCTCAATCTCAACTTTTAAAAGCGCATAAGAAAACTGCTCAACCCCTTAATCTTCTCAAAAATACATTTTCATGTTTACTGTTAAGTTCAGACGCTCAGTGGTCGGCTACATAAACTATATTTTTAGAGAGGCGTAGACTCGTCCACTCATGTCTCACTTAGGACAAAGGGTCTGTCTGAGATCTCCAGAGAACAACACCGTGACTCCACATGATGTTGTTTCTTATTTCCTTTAAGGCATCAAATTTCAGCTCTACTGGTTGAGTAGTTTGTGTGTTATGACTAACGCGCTTATATTAAAGGCCATTGGGCCAGAGTCCTTGAGTATATTTGTGTCTGGAGTAGGTAAATGTCTGCACTGACCTATCAGCTACATTCCTACCAAATTTCAGATCCATCAGTCCAAGAGTATGTGCAAGATTGTTAAAATATTGTATTTTGAAATTCCGGGGGGCGAAGCACATACACATTTTCGTAACAGGAATAGGCTTGCGTTTTTTTTCTGATGAATTAGTTATGTTCCTACCGAAATGTAACTTACAAAGGTCCAGAAAGTACTAATACTCATACAATTGCCATAAAAGTAAATTAGCGAAGAACCCTATAGGACTTTTTTAAACGTATTCTTATTGTGAATCTGCAGCATAAGGGGAACCACCATCCAAAATTTTATCTTCAATAGACATTGTCGTTTCTTAGATAAAGTGATCACTATGTCAGTGAGTGCATGAGTCTGACAAATATATATTTAGATCATATATCCACTTATGTTATTTATTACCAATCTTCATTCAACGTTTTAAAAAAGAACTAAAAAACCTATTTATAGAATAACTATGCCATCATCTGGTTCAAAATAAATAAATGCTTTGTCCATAAAAATAGCATTGGATCTTAAAAACCCTATGGGGCAGTGTCCTAAGGTAATTTAAAACAATCCAATTAGCCTAAAACCTTCTAACGCATATATAGAACATAGAAAAAAGTTGCATAAAAATCTGTGCACCCGTTTTCCTGTGAAAAGCGAACATAACATGACCAAAACCGCACAAAATCACGTTTTTGAGCGGCCGCCATTATTTTTTAAAAGGCGTATGCCAATTTATAGTGCCCTAAAACCTTCTCACGCATATATAGAACAAAGAAACAAAGTTTCATTAATGTCACTGCACCCGTTTTCCAGTGAAAAGCGAACAAAAACCCGTCCTTGAGCGTTACCGGCAGACAGACAGACATAAATTGAGATAAGATTTGTTTTGGTTTCCCTAGGGTGTAAAACGTGAAAATATGCAAAAATTTCTTAATTCCAAGCAATGTACAGACAAAACTCTAATTTTATTTACATAGATTAATTATACGGTATATTGAAATAAATATATATATATACTTGATGTACACGTTCTTCGCACAGGGGTTTTCCTTACCCGTTCTATAGTCAATGCAAATTTCATTTTAGTTAGCTTGAAACAGCTGTTGTTCTTGCTTCTGCTCTTTAGGCTGTCAAATGTAAGTGCCCTCAGCTGTTCGGATTACAGTTTCTGAATGTTTACTTTCTTATGAAATGTAAACATTAAAACTTAGAACGTTCACGGGGCGTAGCCCGAGGGGATTTTAAGGAAGTGAATAGGCCTATGTGTTGCATGGGTTCAAGATCTACCTTTGTGTAAAGTTTCAGCCCAGTCGGTTAAGTAGTTTTTGCGTTTACCCGGAACATCAGACAGACAGACAGACAGACAGGCAGACAGACAGACAGACAGACAGGCAGACAGAAACCACCTCTTCTTTATAATATTATAGATGTATATGATTTGAATTAAAATACGCTTCGAAATTAAATTTTGCATTTTAGGTTCAAACGTCAAACAAATAGCCAAACTACTGCTGTAGTACGATCAAACACATCCAGGCCAAAATAGTTTTAAATTATAACCATGAATACTGTAAAATACTCCACTCTAATATTTTATAATTTAGTTGGGAAATCTACCAAATTGAAAAAAGACGATCATGGCGAGTAAAATTCCTGTTTGACAACGGCAAACGCTTAGATCCTATAGTGCGCTTTTTTCTAGGAACCGATACTAAATGGCAATTGATATTTTTTCTTCTTATATCCCACCTATGCCTCAAAATTCTGATCGCATTCCGACAAATCCTGAAAGAATTCTTGGACTGTTTCCAAATTCCAAGTTCAAGTTTGATATTTGTTATCCCCGGCACAACCCGGCAGTTTTGCATCCCACAATCCTCATCCATGCTCCCTCGTGGCCCTAATGAACCGTGAAGAACGACGACTGCTCTCGCTGGTGATGAAGGGTTAGACTAATTAAACTGTTGGCAAGTTGGGTTGGCGTGCTGCGGGTTCATAACCAACAGCCTACTTTGTTTACCTGATAACTGGGGCGGGCTGATTACACGTTGGTTCTCGGAGCCGGAGAGTGAGAGTCTGTCACGCGAGCAGCGCCCGGCAAGGTCAAGGGGAGAGGATCTGGACGTTGCTTCTGGAAATATGATCTGGTGTCCGGATCGGTTCAGAGGAAGATTGGAGGTTCCATGGGTATTCCAAAGGGTAAAAACCCGTTTCTGTAACGCATTGGAACATTTTATGAAAACGTATATTAGTGATATTTTAGGAATTTATAAGACAAAACTAAAACTAAAGGCAAACAAGCAAAGGCAAGGGTGTAGTGGGAGTGAACGCATGCCGTAACTAGAAGAAGAAAAGGAACATAGTGGTAGTTCAATTGAGAACATTTTTGTATGAATCGATGGTCACTTATATGATAAGTATGAAATATGTTTCTCTGTAGATCACAGTAAGAGCGAGCTTGGAGGAAGTATCCTTGTTCTACATCTGCGGTGTCTACCTCTTGCACGCATTTTCACCCGTTAACGTAAGGAAGGTATATTATTTATGTATTTCCGTATTTGTAGTCAAACAGGATGTAAATTAAATACGCCTTACTACAAAATACATCGGAAACTACGGTCCGTGGACGTGGTAATCGAAAGTGTTCTATAATATCGTTCGATCCATCCAAGTATTTTCGTCTATATTCCCAGAGATGATTCTTAGGTCAAAAGACTACAGGTAGAAATGTCGCGTCGCTGAGGAATGAATTAGCCTATAACAAGTAAAAATGCAAACGAATGGTAAGTTTATGCTAGTAGTTGAATGGTTATAGCTGTGATATTTCTCATCAGCCATTTATATTTTGTAGAGACTGAAGGCTAATTTAGAACAGAACATTCAGAAAAATTGTAGTTTTACAAAAACATAAAAGGACTTAAAAGAGCTGATTATTTTCCATCGTATAAACCACTCCAGCTGCGAAAAAACATCCAAACTAGAATTCTAACCTATTGACAAGAACTGGGGGGATCGGAATCCATCCAGCCAAGAAGAAGCAGTGGACTGAACATAATCTATGTAGATATTTAGATGATCTGACGTAATGTGTAATGCACCATGAAGGATGTGCCCGGCTACTTTACCAATAACTTTCCCCACTGAGCGGTCCGGTATGGAGGAGAAAGTTAAGTTTTAATTAATGATCAGCAAACTGTACCGGAGTCTGAGGAGGACACGGAGTTTTGCGTTCATGAAGTGGATTGCTGAGCAAACTCTACAGACGATTGCATTCCTATCGTCTACATTTGGTATGTATAAATTTTCTCTCCCATTTAAAATTTGTTCATCTTGTGATGTTTTTTTAGTGTGTCAAAAATTAGGTCACTACTGAATTGATATAATGGTGTACTGGAAGAACAAAGGGAGGATTTTTAAAGCAAAAATAAAGCTTTTTAAAGATTGAAATCTAGTTTTGTCACGTATTCTGTTATTGTTGAGAACACCGTGGGAGTTCTACGTTCTCACCCCCTTGCCCTGGATCCGGGTGGCGGACATTTGAGAAACTTCCGGTATATAAAAGGAAAGGGGTAGGAATACCTTCGCCCAGTGTTCTGGAACGGGATGGGTTCAGCAGTAAATTGATACATTACATATCGTGTTTAAAATGGTTGTGAATCTTATTAAAACTATGTTAACTTATCAACTGTAAATTCCTAATTTGTTGTGACTTATCTGTTCAGTAGTTTAGCAGTCGCGTAGTCGTAGTGGATTATATTAGTGGAATCTAGTAGAAACGTCTGAGACGTTATAAATAGTGAATTAGCCTATGATATTTTCTAGAATACAGGTATATTCCTATAAGATTTTATTTCTTTAATGTTAATAATGAATTTCAGTATGAGAATGGTATTGACCTATTATTACGAAATATTTTCACAAAACTCCACAATTCTTGAGCATATTTATTTTATTCCTTAAATCAGTGTCCTATCATTTCAGCAAATTTCTCGTGTGGTTCCAAATTTTGACGTAGATGTATTTTATTTACTTTTCTGATGCCAGTGTGTTTCCGAGCAACGCCGCATAAGTCTTGATTTTCATTTATGTTCATACAAGACGCAATTGCATGCCATCCTCACACTAGGTTCTCTCGCCTAAAGTAGAGTCTACTCTGTTTGGATTAACTTGTTCCTTATTCCAAATATAGGAGTTTTAGAGATTAAAGGAGTAATACGAGGAAATGGGGAGATAGCATATTACTTCTATTTGGAAGCAATATTCTTCCTCTTGCAGCTGGCCATAAAGTTTCCACTATTTGAGACGTAGTCAATTGCTTGTTCTAACCATATGAAATTCCCTTTCATTCATGTGCATTACCCAAAAATTCCGGACAATTTGCCGGTAATAAACCCGAATCCCGGACGTATGGTAAGCATGTCTAGTAAACAATCTTAATTTTTATGTAATCTCGTAATTGTTTACATTCTGGGCAGATTCGCTGGACATTCCTTAGAACATAATTGATCTTTTTTACAAATATACGACATATTGGTAGTTATAAAATATACTACACCCGCATTTCCAGATCGATCAATTATCACGCCCTTGTAAAACTGATGCCCAATAGCTCAGTAGAGTGGAGATGTCAATTCTGTTATCAGCTTGTTGCCTTCCGACCTACAGACAGTGCCTGTCAACCCTTAGCCCTCTTCGCTTTCTGAAGTATTTATTTATGGCTTCACTCCTCGCCTGCTACTCACAACAACTGTCCTTGCATTTGTGTTTCCCCTCTCTCTCTCTTTTGTCCCCTTTATTGCAGGGCCTAGTAGTAAACCTGTCGACCTGCTCCTCTTTCGTGAACAGTCTTGTGAAATAATTCCTGTAGTTTTTGTGTCTTTCCGATGTTTCTGTAGTGTGAAGGAATAACATATTTTGTTTGTATTCATTTAATTGGGGTGACGTTGTAAAAAGATGCAATAAAATAGAACTAGTGTTTCATGAAAAACCAAATGATCATTGGCAGAAGTTTTTAACAACGATAAGGAATCAAAAACTAAATACCCCCATCGCAGCAAACCTGCGTACTCAGCGAATTTCCAATGCATATATATGGGTCTCACTACTACCTGAAGCCACTTACGGAGTTTCACAAAAATACATTCATTAATAAGTGATATATAGCATTTTATTTATTCCCCTTAAGAATAACATTACGGCTTAGTACGCAGGTTTGCTGCAACAAGGTAGATAATAATTTGTTTGCAATTATCAATATAACTCAACCACGTAAAGCTACACACCAAGTTTTATTAATTTAGGTTCATAACTAAGGGAGATATAAAACTTTTCTTACTCTCCATATGAATAACATGGGGGCCGAGTATGCAGGTTTGCTGTTCCAGGGAAAATCAACAAAAACCATTTTTTCTGCAAATATCAATATACCACAACTAGTTGAAGCCACATAACAAGTTTCTTCAATATGCATTCATAACTAATCAAGATATCAAATTTGATTTATTTTCCATAAGGATAACAGTGGACAACATACTGTGTTTTAGCATTTTGAATATCTCTGCAACGGTTGGACGTAGAACAGCAGTTAAAACACCAAAATGATTGTTTTGTAGAGCTAAACTTATTGGTAGAAAGAAATGTGAGGTTTTTAGTAAAATTATCTGAGGAAAATCTAAAAACCTTATTCCCATAAGATTAATATAGGAAATTTTATGGACGCGTTTTTTTTACTTTTTCCACAACCATTTAACCTAGCTTAGTGATTCAAAATACTAAATTATTTGTTTTTTAAGCTCTATAAAATGGCTATAACCAAAATGGAATGTTTTAAAAATTTTAGGGTAAAAAGTTCAAAAAACTGGTTTTGGAAAATTTTAAACCCCCATAAAACCCTTTTCCCATAGTCCGATCGATCTGGTTTTCGAACTTAAAGCCATAAATGTTACTCTCCACATTTGCGCTAAATTTCATAAAAATCGGGCGTTTATTTCAAAAGTTATTGAGGTAACGGACACACACACACACACACACACACACACACACACACACACACACACACACACACACACAAGTAGGGTGTATTGGACATTCCTGGCTCAGGAGGAGCCAGGAGGAGCGCCCCCCCCCCCCGAGGAGCCCCCCCCCCCTAATTAATATGCAAATTTTTTTTTAATTACCCTAATTAATATGCAAATTTTTAATTACCCTAATTAATATGCAAATTTTTAATTACCCTAATTAATATGCAAATTTTTTTTAATTACCCTAATTAATATGCAAATTTTTTTTTTCATTTCAGGAGGAGCCCCCCCCCCCCCCCCCGGTACATCAATCAGGAGGAGCCCCCCCCCCCCCCGAGGTCTCGTCTGTGACACTTTACCCCCCCCCCCCCCCCGAGGTCTCGTCTGTGACACTTTAAGGGGGGGGGGGATATCGGTTACCATAGGTCGGATCTGAATTCTGATTGCAGATTCTTGTTCGTCTAGCCAAGCCGAGTCATTTGAGTACCCACATCGTACACTTTGGATGATGTTTACAAAAAAAGGGCCCGCACCGCACTTTTGACCTTTTTTTTCTTTGCATTTTCGGAATCCCCTCTTCAAGCCGAGTATTTTGAGTACCCACATCGACCACTTTGGGCTAACCTGATGATGACCTTGAACTTGAACTTGACCCTCTTTTTTTTTAATGCATTTTCGGAATCCCCTCTTCAAGCCGAGTATTTTGAGTACCCACATGACGTACTTTTGATAATTAATACAAGAGTTGAGCAGGGTAACGCTACAACCAACAGAGCTAGCCCATCAACGCCTGCGGACAATAAAACTACCAGTGAATGCGAATTTTGATGAGAATATAATTGCAATTCTTTGGGTTAGAGCACTTGAAGGGGGGTGTATCGATACATCCCCCTTCAAGTACTCTACACCAAGGCAGCTGTTCACACAACCGACCGACGCGGTCGGTCCTGTCTGGGATGCAGCTGCTGTAACTGGGTCCCCAGCAGGAGGAGCGCGCGACCCCAGCAGGAGCTGCGCCCGACCCCAGCAGGAGCTGCGCCCGACCCCAGCAGGAGGAGCAGGAGCTGCACCCTAACCCAGCAGGAGCTGCGTCCGACCCCAGCAGGAGGAGCAGGAGCTGCACCCAACCCAAGCAGGAGGAGCAGGAGCTGCGCCCGACCCCAGCAGGAGGAGCAGGAGCTGTGCCCGACCCCAGCAGGAGGAGCGCGCGACCCCAGCAGGAGGAGCAGGAGCTGCGCCCGACCCCAGCAGGAGGAGCAGGAGCTGCACCCTACCCCAGCAGGAGCTGCGTCCGACCCCAGCAGGAGGAGCAGGAGCTGCGCCCGACCCCAGCAGGAGGAGCAGGAGCTGCACCCTACCCCAGCAGGAGGAGCGCGCGACCCCAGCAGGAGGAGCAGGAGCTGCGCCCGACCCCAGCAGGAGGAGCAGGAGCTGCACCCTACCCCAGCAGGAGGAGCGCGCGACCCCAGCAGGAGGAGCAGGAGCTGCGCCCGACCCCAGCAGGAGGAGCAGGAGCTGCACCCTACCCCAGCAGGAGCTGCGTCCGACCCCAGCAGGAGGAGCAGGAGCTGCGCCCGACCCCAGCAGGAGGAGCAGGAGCTGCGCCCGACCCCAGCAGGAGGAGCAGGAGCTGCGCCCGACCCCAGCAGGAGGAGCAGGAGCTGCACCCGACCCCAGCAGGAGCTGCGCCCTACCCCAGCAGGAGGAGCAGGAGCTGCACCCGACCCCAGCAGGAGGAGCAGGAGCTGCGCCCTACCCCAGCGGGTAATGCAGCAGCGGGCAATGGATCCACATGCCGTTGATTCCCCGTTGTTTGGAGTACAGAACGTCGTCAAGATCTTGGGTAGTTGAAAACATTTTTGGTTCATGAACGTACTTGAACCTTTTGACAATACGCCATAGCCTCTGCTTATGGAAATGCTTCAAGGTGCAATCATCGTCGTCTTTTCGGTTGTAGAATTCACCACCTTCAAAGTAATCATCTTCATCGTCAAACGGTCTCTTCTTATTATTGCTATTCATTGTCGTTTCCGCTGCAACACATACATCCTCCAACTCGACGACTGTGATGTCACAATCCCACCTGGGAATGCGGATGCTCTAATTGACTGATGGCGCCAGACCCTTGCAGGAACCCATAATTATAGACCACCCGCGTCGAATTCCGAGCAATAGAACAATAGAACAAAACATCAGCAAAGGGGGTTGTATCGATACACCCCCCTTCAAGTACTCTAATCTAAGGCAGGTGTTCACACAAAAAAACCAACGCGTTGAGACCTGTCTGGGAATGCGGATGCTGTAATTGGATACCCGACAGGAGGGCGACCGACCCTTGCAGGAACCCATAATTATAGACCACCCGCGTCGAATTCCGAGCAATAAATCACCAGTTGTCAAACACCCACGGGCTCATTCTTGTTCTAGTCTCCAACAATTCCTGACGCATGGGGGAGCGAAAATCTCCCCCCTAACCCATTATGTGTTAGGGGGAGCGAAAATCTCCCCCTAGTAATTAAATCAACAGAACACCAGTTGTCAAACACCCACGGTCTCATTCTTGTTCGGGAGTTTGAAGTGTGTAGTTGTGTAATAGTGTTGCTGTGTGACGTTCTGTCAGAGTGATCACCCGACGTTTTGACCTAACCTATAAAATGAACCACTTAACCGCCTATGTGTTTAATGATCAGCCTTTGTCTGTACTGTTTGACAGCAGCAATAATCCATGGTTCAAAGCTAAGGATGTAGCTACAATATTGGGCTACGCTAACCCTAAAGAAGCAATCAGAGTACATGTTAGAGAAAAATATCGCAAAACAATTCCTGAAGTATGGGGGAGCGAAAATCTCCCCCTAACCTATAACGAGAAACATTCAATCTTTCTTAACGAGCCGGGATTATATTCGTTACTTATGAAATCTAAAATGCCCATTGCCGAGAAGTTTCAAGATTGGATCTTTGAAGAAGTTTTGCCATCCATTAGAAAAAATGGACAGCACAGACTTATAAACGAGAACCAACGGCTGCTACAATCACTTACAAAGTCGCTAACAAATAACCGAAAGCTAGATCAAACAAATTCCGAGTTTAAAACTACAAATGATATATTGTGTATGAAAAACCAATCCATGAATCAAACGCTGATCGAACAGACACCTAAAGTGGCAGTGTTGCCTGAAGATGTAAATCTGAAGCATATATTTTGTGTGATGATTAGGGAAACCCTTCTAAAGCAGTACGGAGTTTGTGAATACAAGTGCATTCGAACACAGAAGAGGAATTTCAAACAAGCCTTGAAAAAAGCAAAGGAAGAAGGATTTACAATGTGCTATTGTAGAGAAAATGTCCCCAACGGCATAAACATAGTGAATAAGGCTAAGGAAGTGATGAAGAGTTACGGCATGCACATTAACTGCAGATACAACAACATCCTAACCTCGCACAATTTCATTAATATAGTTGAACATATCTTTGACAATGCATAGGTCTGCGCTTGTGGACTCGTTCCAGAACCTTCGACGCTAGTCAGGTAGTAACAGTCGATACGTGCTCCAAAGATGACCAGTGCGGATGACGCAAGAAAAGTAATCACCATATCAATGGCCAAAATACGTTATAAACGTAACAACATCCGAGAAAGGCTCGCAATCAAGTTAGTGTTGGATAGAGCGAGAGATGTGTTTGAGAGAAAATATCATATGAAACAGCATACTTATGAAGAAAACAAAAATATTGAATATCATGTGAAAGAATATAACTATGAAGAAAACAAAACAGACTGTTAAATTTAACGAGGAGCTAAATACACAGTACACTTATGAGCCCTGTGAGGATGTACAACAACTAACGTGGACTCAAATCGCAATAGATGAAATGAGATTCCGCAGACCGTTGGAACTAATGTTGGGTGAAAAAATCAAACATCTAACCTATTGCAACAAGATGTGTCACAGCGAGTGCATACAGTTTACTTCAAGGGTGAGCAGACGCACCACCAGTCCGTAGTACGGTTGAAGTCACACGGTAAGGACGTGAACATGGACGCTTACGCTTCTGCGGACGACTATATCAAATCGTTTATTCAGGAGATTGAGGTTATGAACAATAATGCTAGTGATCAGACATTGACATCACCTCAGGCGTCATCTGTAAAACCGATCACTGCCTGCAAGAGACGAAGGAGGCCAACTCCCATCGAAGTGGAAACGAAGAAACCAGGATGGGTACCAAAACCAACAGATGATTGTCCCATAGCGTCATGGATGGAGGATGGGAATACTTTTGCTGTTCAAAACCCGGGAAACAAAGGACAAATGTTATTGAAAATGGAAATGTACGATGGTACAGATATGGTGTTCATGTGCGGTTTATTTTTGGACAAAGATGGTGAAATGCACCAAAGTGTTAAACAAGTAGTTGATAAAGTGGAAAACATGTGGATCGATAAATCAACAGGAGTACCGAAAATTACAGGCTTAACTCAAACTGTTACACAACGCAGTGCAGTTTCGCAACCAACGTCGAAGAAGCGAGCTGTGAGGAAGAAACAACGAGTGTCGCCAGCAGTCAATTAGAGCATCCGCATTCCCAGACAGGAGGGCGACGCGTCGGGTTTTGTGTGTGTGTGTGTGTGTGTGTGTGTGAACACCTGCGCCCGGCCAACTACTACTAGAGATGTCGAGCAGAAGCACTTTCATGTCAGAGTTTCCGAGCGTGAACGACACTGCAGCAACCGTGGACCTGAGAGCTATCCTCAACAACTGCAAGTCTGACTCCCGCTCCTGGTGTAGACCAGGATAGCCGATCTCCGAGAGGAATGCGGCTATCTCATCACTGCGATGGAGCGAGCCACCACACCCTTTGGCGAGACGATCATCGTGATCCTGGAGGAGCAGGTCGGGGACAACTTCTTTCTACGAGTCTACCTGCCTAGGCGCTTCAACGAGGTCCTGAGCAACACCGACATCGAGCGCTACAACGGCGGGTTTGGAGAACGCCATCGCTTGGTGAAGCGCAGCCCGAGGGGTGCCAATAGCAGATTCACACCTTTGGAGTTTATGTAAAGCAAAACTTGAAGATTATGTAAACACATTTGTAAATTAGTGTTCGTAGTCAATACTTATAGCCACGTTCAGAACATAACCACTGTGTTATTTATTTCACTTAACCCCAAAAATGTCCTTTAGTAGTAAGTTTAAGAGCGTGAGTATGGTAACTGTGAGGTGTTTAGCTCATCAGCGTCATCATCAGAATCATCGATATTTGTACATAGATGTAACCAACCGCGTAATGCTATACAATTGGTTAGAGCGCATCGTGTGTGAGCTGTCTTGTGATGGTGACATCGCACTGCGTTTGTTGATAGTAGACTGTTGATTGACGATAGTGATCCGCAACCAATATTGCTGATATCAATGACATTAGTAGCACAGTGATCCGTGATGAAATTGCATCGTACAAACTCTATTTTCTCAGTACCTTTGACATAGACAATCGGTCGTTTGACGATACATGCACGTAACTTTTCCTCTAGCTCATGATACCAGATATCACCTTGAGCCCATTCCAATCCGTGACAGTGTTTTGTGAGCCAATAGCGTTCACGTAGTTTCTCTTGTGATAGGAAATCTGGACTGAATGGTGATTTGGCGATATGATGCATTAGCAGTGTTCCACTGGCCAATTCCAAGTCACACACTTCCTTCAGAATATAATCGCTATTGCTGTCCTTGAAACATTGAAAATCCAAAATAATGGGAGATGCTACATTTTTACGAGGTACTCTGCGTAAACAATCCATCTTGTATGAGTGTTAGTTGCCGACTGATTATGATTTAACCGACAAAGTCCACATTTAGATCGCGATGTTGATTAATTTAGATGACGTTGGTAAATCCGCATATACCAAACAGTTGCCAATCTCTGTGAGTGCAGGCATGCATTATACCACATCGATATCGATAGTAGCAACAGTAGTACTAGTAGTAGTAGTGGTCATCGACACATCGATCACTCTTCTTTATTCTTCCGCAATGTGCATTATCTTGTACGTGACAACTGGTACTAACAGCGATCTTCATCGCCTATGTATTTAATAACCAGATAGGAGCTGCTCTGTATGACAGTAGTAACAACCCTAGGTTCATAGTTACAGAGGTTGCTCAAATCTTGAGCTGCGTTAATCATAAAAAAAAAGCACTTCTAGCACAAGTTAGTGAACAATACAAGTCAACAAACTTAGAAACGAGAAACTTCAGTCTTTGCAATCCTTTACAAAGCCACTAACAAATAACAGAAACTAGATCAAATTACCTCGGAGTTTAAACTAGAAAATTATATGTATATATATATATATATATTGTGTAAGGAGATCCAGACCATGATTCAAATTTTGTCTGAACAGACCTCTAAAGAAGCAGTGTTGCCTGAATAACTTGACTTCGAGCCTTTATCGTATGTTAGTTCGTTAACAAAATAACTTGTACATTAACACGACGATCACTTTTCTTGCTTAAGTCACGATGTGCATTATGGCGTACGGGACGATTGGTAATAACAGCGTTTAAAGTAAACTGTGCACATTCGTTGTGATACGTCTTGTCACAGCAGGTTAGATTTCACATTCTCACATTCAACATCAATTACAATTGTAGACGTAATCTCATTTCATCTGTTGTGATTTAAGTCCACGTTAACCGTTGTACATCCTCACGCGGCTCGTAAGTGTAATGAGTATTTAGTATGACAATAAACTTCTCGAATGTTAGTACGTTAAATCGTAGCTTGTTCATTGACGCATCGATCCCTATTCTTGTTTCAGTCTCAATATGCATTATGGCGTACGTGCCAGATGGTACTAACAACGCTTGAAATAAACTGCACACATGTGTTGCGATACATCCAAACACAACAAGTTAGATGCATCATTCTAACATTCAGCATCAATTGAAATGTTATGCGTGGTATCATTTCATCTGGTGTAATTTGAGGGAATAACTCGACTACGAACCTTTATCGTATGTTAGTTCATTAACAACGTAACTTGTACATTGACGCATCGATCACTTTTCATGCTTAAGTCACAATGTGCATTATGTTGTATGTGACGACTGGTAATAGCAATGCTTGAAGTAAACTGAGCACATGTGTTGCGATACGTCTTGTCACAGCAGGTTATATTGCTCATTTCCCCATTCAACATCAATTTCAATTGTATGCGTAATCTCATTTCATCGGTTGTAATTCAAGTCCGCGTTAACTGTTGTACATCCTCACGCGGTTCGTAAGTGTAACGAGTATTTAGTTTTACATTAAACTTCTCGTATGTCAATCCCAAGTATTCGGTGTTTCAAGAAGTTTGCCTTTCCCTCAAGAATTGTCACTAGCATTATAACATACGCGTTTAATAACCAGATCGCACTTGTAATATTTTTGTATATCGATAAAAATTCCAAGTAATCGAGGTTTGAAGAAGTTCGCACATTGATAAAAAAAAATCCAAGTAAACGATGTTTGAAGACGTTTGAGTTTTCACCATCACACAAGTTCCAATCTTGAGTAATGTCAACCCAAGAAAATGAAAGCTAACAGCATCACGTAGTTGTGTTAAGTTGCGATAGGTATAGTTAGGTTTATTAAGACTGTGTCCAGTTAGAAAGGGGAAACATGGAGAGACTTATCTCATCGTTAGGTTACGATATCCAGTGTAAAGTTAGGTCCCTGCATAGAAATAGGAAACGTAGGCAGTTGTATCTCATCCTTAGGTTATGTTATGCTCTGTTAAGTTAAGTTTGTGCTTATAGATAGGAAATATTGTCAGGAGTATCTCGTCGTTAGGTTAAGTCATGCTCTGTTAAGTTAGGTTTGTTGTTGATTATAAAAAAAAATCTGTGCATTAATGTCGGCGCGCGCATTATGATTATACCCATTTAAATTGCGCGCGCCGACATTAATGCACAGATTTTTTTTTATAATCAACAACAAACCTAACTTAACAGAGCATGACTTAACCTAACGACGAGATACTCCTGACAATATTTCCTATCTATAAGCACAAACTTAACTTAACAGAGCATAACATAACCTAAGGATGAGATACAACTGCCTACGTTTCCTATTTCTATGCAGGGACCTAACTTTACACTGGATATCGTAACCTAACGATGAGATAAGTCTCTCCATGTTTCCCCTTTCTAACTGGACACAGTCTTAATAAACCTAACTATACCTATCGCAACTTAACACAACTACGTGATGCTGTTAGCTTTCATTTTCTTGGGTTGACATTACTCAAGATTGGAACTTGTGTGATGGTGAAAACTCAAACGTCTTCAAACATCGTTTACTTGGATTTTTTTTTATCAATGTGCGAACTTCTTCAAACCTCGATTACTTGGAATTTTTATCGATATACAAAAATATTACAAGTGCGATCTGGTTATTAAACGCGTATGTTATAATGCTAGTGACAATTCTTGAGGGAAAGGCAAACTTCTTGAAACACCGAATACTTGGGATTGACATACGAGAAGTTTAATGTAAAACTAAATACTCGTTACACTTACGAACCGCGTGAGGATGTACAACAGTTAACGCGGACTTGAATTACAACCGATGAAATGAGATTACGCATACAATTGAAATTGATGTTGAATGGGGAAATGAGCAATATAACCTGCTGTGACAAGACGTATCGCAACACATGTGCTCAGTTTACTTCAAGCATTGCTATTACCAGTCGTCACATACAACATAATGCACATTGTGACTTAAGCATGAAAAGTGATCGATGCGTCAATGTACAAGTTACGTTGTTAATGAACTAACATACGATAAAGGTTCGTAGTCGAGTTATTCCCTCAAATTACACCAGATGAAATGATACCACGCATAACATTTCAATTGATGCTGAATGTTAGAATGATGCATCTAACTTGTTGTGTTTGGATGTATCGCAACACATGTGTGCAGTTTATTTCAAGCGTTGTTAGTACCATCTGGCACGTACGCCATAATGCATATTGAGACTGAAACAAGAATAGGGATCGATGCGTCAATGAACAAGCTACGATTTAACGTACTAACATTCGAGAAGTTTATTGTCATACTAAATACTCATTACACTTACGAGCCGCGTGAGGATGTACAACGGTTAACGTGGACTTAAATCACAACAGATGAAATGAGATTACGTCTACAATTGTAATTGATGTTGAATGTGAGAATGTGAAATCTAACCTGCTGTGACAAGACGTATCACAACGAATGTGCACAGTTTACTTTAAACGCTGTTATTACCAATCGTCCCGTACGCCATAATGCACATCGTGACTTAAGCAAGAAAAGTGATCGTCGTGTTAATGTACAAGTTATTTTGTTAACGAACTAACATACGATAAAGGCTCGAAGTCAAGTTATTCAGGCAACACTGCTTCTTTAGAGGTCTGTTCAGACAAAATTTGAATCATGGTCTGGATCTCCTTACACAATATATATATATATATATATACATATAATTTTCTAGTTTAAACTCCGAGGTAATTTGATCTAGTTTCTGTTATTTGTTAGTGGCTTTGTAAAGGATTGCAAAGACTGAAGTTTCTCGTTTCTAAGTTTGTTGACTTGTATTGTTCACTAACTTGTGCTAGAAGTGCTTTTTTTTTATGATTAACGCAGCTCAAGATTTGAGCAACCTCTGTAACTATGAACCTAGGGTTGTTACTACTGTCATACAGAGCAGCTCCTATCTGGTTATTAAATACATAGGCGATGAAGATCGCTGTTAGTACCAGTTGTCACGTACAAGATAATGCACATTGCGGAAGAATAAAGAAGAGTGATCGATGTGTCGATGACCACTACTACTACTAGTACTACTGTTGCTACTATCGATATCGATGTGGTATAATGCATGCCTGCACTCACAGAGATTGGCAACTGTTTGGTATATGCGGATTTACCAACGTCATCTAAATTAATCAACATCGCGATCTAAATGTGGACTTTGTCGGTTAAATCATAATCAGTCGGCAACTAACACTCATACAAGATGGATTGTTTACGCAGAGTACCTCGTAAAAATGTAGCATCTCCCATTATTTTGGATTTTCAATGTTTCAAGGACAGCAATAGCGATTATATTCTGAAGGAAGTGTGTGACTTGGAATTGGCCAGTGGAACACTGCTAATGCATCATATCGCCAAATCACCATTCAGTCCAGATTTCCTATCACAAGAGAAACTACGTGAACGCTATTGGCTCACAAAACACTGTCACGGATTGGAATGGGCTCAAGGTGATATCTGGTATCATGAGCTAGAGGAAAAGTTACGTGCATGTATCGTCAAACGACCGATTGTCTATGTCAAAGGTACTGAGAAAATAGAGTTTGTACGATGCAATTTCATCACGGATCACTGTGCTACTAATGTCATTGATATCAGCAATATTGGTTGCGGATCACTATCGTCAATCAACAGTCTACTATCAACAAACGCAGTGCGATGTCACCATCACAAGACAGCTCACACACGATGCGCTCTAACCAATTGTATAGCATTACGCGGTTGGTTACATCTATGTACAAATATCGATGATTCTGATGATGACGCTGATGAGCTAAACACCTCACAGTTACCATACTCACGCTCTTAAACTTACTACTAAAGGACATTTTTGGGGTTAAGTGAAATAAATAACACAGTGGTTATGTTCTGAACGTGGCTATAAGTATTGACTACGAACACTAATTTACAAATGTGTTTACATAATCTTCAAGTTTTGCTTTACATAAACTCCAAAGGTGTGAATCTGCTATTGGCACCCCTCGGGCTGCGCTTCACCAAGCGATGGCGTTCTCCAAACCCGCCGTTGTAGCGCTCGATGTCGGTGTTGCTCAGGACCTCGTTGAAGCGCCTAGGCAGGTAGACTCGTAGAAAGAAGTTGTCCCCGACCTGCTCCTCCAGGATCACGATGATCGTCTCGCCAAAGGGTGTGGTGGCTCGCTCCATCGCAGTGATGAGATAGCCGCATTCCTCTCGGAGATCGGCTATCCTGGTCTACACCAGGAGCGGGAGTCAGACTTGCAGTTGTTGAGGATAGCTCTCAGGTCCACGGTTGCTGCAGTGTCGTTCACGCTCGGAAACTCTGACATGAAAGTGCTTCTGCTCGACATCTCTAGTAGTAGTTGGCCGGGCGCAGGTGTTCACACACACACACACACACACACACACAAACCCGACGCGTCGCCCTCCTGTCTGGGAATGCGGATGCTCTAATTGACTGCTGGCGACACTCGTTGTTTCTTCCTCACAGCTCGCTTCTTCGACGTTGGTTGCGAAACTGCACTGCGTTGTGTAACAGTTTGAGTTAAGCCTGTAATTTTCGGTACTCCTGTTGATTTATCGATCCACATGTTTTCCACTTTATCAACTACTTGTTTAACACTTTGGTGCATTTCACCATCTTTGTCCAAAAATAAACCGCACATGAACACCATATCTGTACCATCGTACATTTCCATTTTCAATAACATTTGTCCTTTGTTTCCCGGGTTTTGAACAGCAAAAGTATTCCCATCCTCCATCCATGACGCTATGGGACAATCATCTGTTGGTTTTGGTACCCATCCTGGTTTCTTCGTTTCCACTTCGATGGGAGTTGGCCTCCTTCGTCTCTTGCAGGCAGTGATCGGTTTTACAGATGACGCCTGAGGTGATGTCAATGTCTGATCACTAGCATTATTGTTCATAACCTCAATCTCCTGAATAAACGATTTGATATAGTCGTCCGCAGAAGCGTAAGCGTCCATGTTCACGTCCTTACCGTGTGACTTCAACCGTACTACGGACTGGTGGTGCGTCTGCTCACCCTTGAAGTAAACTGTATGCACTCGCTGTGACACATCTTGTTGCAATAGGTTAGATGTTTGATTTTTTCACCCAACATTAGTTCCAACGGTCTGCGGAATCTCATTTCATCTATTGCGATTTGAGTCCACGTTAGTTGTTGTACATCCTCACAGGGCTCATAAGTGTACTGTGTATTTAGCTCCTCGTTAAATTTAACAGTCTGTTTTGTTTTCTTCATAGTTATATTCTTTCACATGATATTCAATATTTTTGTTTTCTTCATAAGTATGCTGTTTCATATGATATTTTCTCTCAAACACATCTCTCGCTCTATCCAACACTAACTTGATTGCGAGCCTTTCTCGGATGTTGTTACGTTTATAACGTATTTTGGCCATTGATATGGTGATTACTTTTCTTGCGTCATCCGCACTGGTCATCTTTGGAGCACGTATCGACTGTTACTACCTGACTAGCGTCGAAGGTTCTGGAACGAGTCCACAAGCGCAGACCTATGCATTGTCAAAGATATGTTCAACTATATTAATGAAATTGTGCGAGGTTAGGATGTTGTTGTATCTGCAGTTAATGTGCATGCCGTAACTCTTCATCACTTCCTTAGCCTTATTCACTATGTTTATGCCGTTGGGGACATTTTCTCTACAATAGCACATTGTAAATCCTTCTTCCTTTGCTTTTTTCAAGGCTTGTTTGAAATTCCTCTTCTGTGTTCGAATGCACTTGTATTCACAAACTCCGTACTGCTTTAGAAGGGTTTCCCTAATCATCACACAAAATATATGCTTCAGATTTACATCTTCAGGCAACACTGCCACTTTAGGTGTCTGTTCGATCAGCGTTTGATTCATGGATTGGTTTTTCATACACAATATATCATTTGTAGTTTTAAACTCGGAATTTGTTTGATCTAGCTTTCGGTTATTTGTTAGCGACTTTGTAAGTGATTGTAGCAGCCGTTGGTTCTCGTTTATAAGTCTGTGCTGTCCATTTTTTCTAATGGATGGCAAAACTTCTTCAAAGATCCAATCTTGAAACTTCTCGGCAATGGGCATTTTAGATTTCATAAGTAACGAATATAATCCCGGCTCGTTAAGAAAGATTGAATGTTTCTCGTTATAGGTTAGGGGGAGATTTTCGCTCCCCCATACTTCAGGAATTGTTTTGCGATATTTTTCTCTAACATGTACTCTGATTGCTTCTTTAGGGTTAGCGTAGCCCAATATTGTAGCTACATCCTTAGCTTTGAACCATGGATTATCGCTGCTGTCAAACAGTACAGACAAAGGCTGATCATTAAACACATAGGCGGTTAAGTGGTTCATTTTATAGGTTAGGTCAAAACGTCGGGTGATCACTCTGACAGAACGTCACACAGCAACACTATTACACAACTACACACTTCAAACTCCCGAACAAGAATGAGACCGTGGGTGTTTGACAACTGGTGTTCTGTTGATTTAATTACTAGGGGGAGATTTTCGCTCCCCCTAACACATAATGGGTTAGGGGGGAGATTTTCGCTCCCCCATGCGTCAGGAATTGTTGGAGACTAGAACAAGAATGAGCCCGTGGGTGTTTGACAACTGGTGATTTATTGCTCGGAATTCGACGCGGGTGGTCTATAATTATGGGTTCCTGCAAGGGTCGGTCGCCCTCCTGTCGGGTATCCAATTACAGCATCCGCATTCCCAGACAGGTCTCAACGCGTTGGTTTTTTTGTGTGAACACCTGCCTTAGATTAGAGTACTTGAAGGGGGGTGTATCGATACAACCCCCTTTGCTGATGTTTTGTTCTATTGTTCTATTGCTCGGAATTCGACGCGGGTGGTCTATAATTATGGGTTCCTGCAAGGGTCTGGCGCCATCAGTCAATTAGAGCATCCGCATTCCCAGGTGGGATTGTGACATCACAGTCGTCGAGTTGGAGGATGTATGTGTTGCAGCGGAAACGACAATGAATAGCAATAATAAGAAGAGACCGTTTGACGATGAAGATGATTACTTTGAAGGTGGTGAATTCTACAACCGAAAAGACGACGATGATTGCACCTTGAAGCATTTCCATAAGCAGAGGCTATGGCGTATTGTCAAAAGGTTCAAGTACGTTCATGAACCAAAAATGTTTTCAACTACCCAAGATCTTGACGACGTTCTGTACTCCAAACAACGGGGAATCAACGGCATGTGGATCCATTGCCCGCTGCTGCATTACCCGCTGGGGTAGGGCGCAGCTCCTGCTCCTCCTGCTGGGGTCGGGTGCAGCTCCTGCTCCTCCTGCTGGGGTAGGGCGCAGCTCCTGCTGGGGTCGGGTGCAGCTCCTGCTCCTCCTGCTGGGGTCGGGCGCAGCTCCTGCTCCTCCTGCTGGGGTCGGGCGCAGCTCCTGCTCCTCCTGCTGGGGTCGGGCGCAGCTCCTGCTCCTCCTGCTGGGGTCGGACGCAGCTCCTGCTGGGGTAGGGTGCAGCTCCTGCTCCTCCTGCTGGGGTCGGGCGCAGCTCCTGCTCCTCCTGCTGGGGTCGCGCGCTCCTCCTGCTGGGGTAGGGTGCAGCTCCTGCTCCTCCTGCTGGGGTCGGGCGCAGCTCCTGCTCCTCCTGCTGGGGTCGCGCGCTCCTCCTGCTGGGGTAGGGTGCAGCTCCTGCTCCTCCTGCTGGGGTCGGGCGCAGCTCCTGCTCCTCCTGCTGGGGTCGGACGCAGCTCCTGCTGGGGTAGGGTGCAGCTCCTGCTCCTCCTGCTGGGGTCGGGCGCAGCTCCTGCTCCTCCTGCTGGGGTCGCGCGCTCCTCCTGCTGGGGTCGGGCACAGCTCCTGCTCCTCCTGCTGGGGTCGGGCGCAGCTCCTGCTCCTCCTGCTTGGGTTGGGTGCAGCTCCTGCTCCTCCTGCTGGGGTCGGACGCAGCTCCTGCTGGGTTAGGGTGCAGCTCCTGCTCCTCCTGCTGGGGTCGGGCGCAGCTCCTGCTGGGGTCGGGCGCAGCTCCTGCTGGGGTCGCGCGCTCCTCCTGCTGGGGACCCAGTTACAGCAGCTGCATCCCAGACAGGACCGACCGCGTCGGTCGGTTGTGTGAACAGCTGCCTTGGTGTAGAGTACTTGAAGGGGGATGTATCGATACACCCCCCTTCAAGTGCTCTAACCCAAAGAATTGCAATTATATTCTCATCAAAATTCGCATTCACTGGTAGTTTTATTGTCCGCAGGCGTTGATGGGCTAGCTCTGTTGGTTGTAGCGTTACCCTGCTCAACTCTTGTATTAATTATCAAAAGTACGTCATGTGGGTACTCAAAATACTCGGCTTGAAGAGGGGATTCCGAAAATGCATTAAAAAAAAAGAGGGTCAAGTTCAAGTTCAAGGTCATCATCAGGTTAGCCCAAAGTGGTCGATGTGGGTACTCAAAATACTCGGCTTGAAGAGGGGATTCCGAAAATGCAAAGAAAAAAAAGGTCAAAAGTGCGGTGCGGGCCCTTTTTTTGTAAACATCATCCAAAGTGTACGATGTGGGTACTCAAATGACTCGGCTTGACTAGACGAACAAGAATCTGCAATCAGAATTCAGATCCGACCTATGGTAACCGATATCCCCCCCCCCCTTAAAGTGTCACAGACGAGACCTCGGGGGGGGGGGGGTAAAGTGTCACAGACGAGACCTCGGGGGGGGGGGGGGGCTCCTCCTGAAATGAAAAAAAAAAATTTGCATATTAATTAGGGTAATTAAAAAAAATTTGCATATTAATTAGGGTAATTAAAAATTTGCATATTAATTAGGGTAATTAAAAATTTGCATATTAATTAGGGTAATTAAAAAAAAATTTGCATATTAATTAGGGGGGGGGGGCTCCTCGGGGGGGGGGGGGGCGCTCCTCCTGGCTCCTCCTGAGCCAGGAATGTCCAATACACCCTACTCACACACCTATGTATATATATAAATATACATATATAAATTTGAACGAACAGTGTTTTTGGCATATGGGGACCTCAAAACAAAAAGTTATGGTCTCGGGCTTAAGTCTTACCATGGTAAAGAAGCTAAGTTAATACGTAGCTTCTTCCCTATAGGGGAAATTCGCTAATTCAATTCTTCCACTATTATCAGTTTACAAATGGGGTTAAGAAAATAAAAAGAGACCCGTGATTTATAGAATCAAAAAATTAATAAAATTCTTCCACTACTACCAATTTAAAAATGGGGTTAAGATGATAAAAAGAGAACCGTAATAAACGTTATCTGATGTCTGTTACCGAACCCTTTTCATTACGTGATAAGTGAACTCAGACCCTCTTCCTGGTAACAATCCGACTTTGTAGTGGACGGAATTGTAGTGTATGTGAGGTATGTGAAGCTGGCAGCGCCCATATTGAAAATAAACGTGAAAATAACCTAAATCGTTTTTTTTATCGTTTGTTTAGGTTTGTTTAGCTATTTTCTACGTTTGTTTGGCCTTAGTTGCTTTTAAAAACAAAAAATAAAGTGGGCGCTGCTAGCTTCACACCAGCAGCGCCCATTAGTCATTTTGCGCTAATTACCATTGAATCGTTTGATTGACGTTTGTTTAGGTTTGTTTACTATTTTCGTCGTTTGTTTGGCATTAGTTGCTTTAGAATTCGAAAAATAAAGTGGGCGTTGCTACTAGCTTCACACCAGCAGCGCCCATTCGTTGATTTGAACTAAAAACCAATACAATCGTTTGTTTAGCTATTCTCGACGTTTGTTTGGCCTTACTTGCTTTTAAATTCAAAAAAGAAAGTGAGCGCTACTAGTGGGCGCTGCTAGCTTCACACCAGCAGCGCCCATTCGTTGATAGGAACTAAACCCCATTGGAATCGTTTGTTTATCGTTTGTTTACGTTTGTTTGGCCTTAGTTGCTTTTAAAAACGAAGAATAAAGTGGGCGCTGCTAGCTTCACACCAGCAGCGCCCATTATAGTCATTTTGAGCTAAATACCATTGGAATCGTTTGTTTATCGTTTGTTTACGTTTGTTTGGCCTTAGTTGCTTTTAAACACGAAGAATAAAGTGGGCGCTGCTAGCTTCACACCAGCAGCGCCCATTATAGTCATTTTGAGCTAAATACCATTGAAGTCGTTTGTTTATCGTTTGTTTAGGTTTGTTTAGCTATTTTCGACGTTTGTTTGGCCTTAGTTCCTTTTGAATTTCAAAAATAAAGTGGGCGCTGTTAGCATAACACCAGCAGCGCCGCTTTCGAAAATCTACTTGAAAACTATCTCAATCGTTTTGTTAATATTTTGTTTGGCTATTTCTGACGTTTATTAAGTGGTAATTGCTTTTACGTTTGAAAAAAAGAATGGTTCTAGTGGTTTCTACCAGTTTCAAAAATTATACTTATCCATCACAGGCATATTTACTTATATGCACAACTAAGCTAACATATTGCAAAGAGAACATTTAATTATCAGGCAATGAGGTATGGAAGGTAAAAATTAAAACTCATATAATTGTTACTTAAGAGAAAAATCGAATAATTAATGGTTATGGCATTTGTGTATGCCCTGGGACTAGATGTTAACAATTCGATGCAAAAAATTATCGTCTTTAAACTGGGTTGGTCCAAAAATCAGCTACAACCGGTCACAAAAGATCCGCATGAAAAATATTTTTTTGTTGCTGGTTGGTATAAGTGGACTTTTAATATGTTCTCACACTATTAACATTAAAACTAATAATTTTTGTTTGTTGAACAAACATCCAAGATGTATGGCTTGTTCAAGGAATATTGAAATAATAGTTCTTCTAAAATTACTATTAATTTATTTTAATTGCTATAACAAGATACGGTAACTTCGGTTGTTGAAAACGTCTTTCTCAATATTATTACTTATAATAAAGATTTTAAAAACAATAATGATTAAAAACTTGTTAAAACCAAGTAAATTAAAAAAATCGTGAAAAACTTGTTTAAGTATAAAGTAATGAATTAAATACTATCTTGCTTTACTAAAAGACCGGATATTTGTTTAACCTTATTACTAATTATTTTCAACCACGAAAACATAGTAGAGGAGATGAGGCAGCATTATTTCTGTTGCAGGCACGTTCA
This sequence comes from Allygus modestus, assembly GCA_963675035.1. Classification (NCBI taxonomy): domain Eukaryota; kingdom Metazoa; phylum Arthropoda; class Insecta; order Hemiptera; family Cicadellidae; genus Allygus; species Allygus modestus. Next base: position 139,439,172 of record OY776117.1, read on the forward strand.
TTACGTGATAAAACATAGTAGAGGAGATTAGGCAGCATTATTTCTGTTGCAGGCACGTTCATTACGTGATAAAACATAGTAGAAGAGATGAGGCAGCATTATTTCTGTTGCAGGCACGTTCATTACGTGATAAAACATAGTAGAGGAGATTAGGCAGCATTATTTCTGTTGCAGGCACGTTCATTACGTGATAAAACATAGTAGAGGAGATTAGGCAGCATTATTTCTGTTGCAGGCACGTTCATTACGTGATAAAACATAGTAGAGGAGATTAGGCAGCATTATTTCTGTTGCAGGCACGTTCATTACGTGATAAAACATAGTAGAGTAGATTAGGCAGCATTATTTCTGTTGCAGGCACGTTCATTACGTGATAAAACATAGTAGAGGAGATTAGGCAGCATTATTTCTGTTGCAGGCACGTTCATTACGTGATAAAACATAGTAGAGGAGATTAGGCAGCATTATTTCTGTTGCAGGCACGTTCATTACGTGATAAAACATAGTAGAGGAGATTAGGCAGCATTATTTCTGTTGCAGGCACGTTCATTACGTGATAAAACATAGTAGAGGAGATTAGGCAGCATTATTTCTGTTGCAGGCACGTTCATTACGTGATAAAACATAGTAGAGGAGATTAGGCAGCATTATTTCTGTTGCAGGCACGTTCATTACGTGATAAAACATACTAGAGGAGATTAGGCAGCATTATTTCTGTTGCAGGCACGTTCATTACGTGATAAAACATAGTAGAGGAGATTAGGCAGCATTATTTCTGTTGCAGGCACGTTCATTACGTGATAAAACATAGTAGAGGAGATTAGGCAGCATTATTTCTGTTGCAGGCACGTTCATTACGTGATAAAACATAGTAGAGGAGATTAGGCAGCATTATTTCTGTTGCAGGCACGTTCATTACGTGATAAAACATAGTAGAGGAGATTAGGCAGCATTATTTCTGTTGCAGGCACGTTCATTACGTGATAAAACATAGTAGAGGAGATTAGGCAGCATTATTTATGTTGCAGGCACGTTCATTACGTGATAAAACATAGTAGAGGAGATTAGGCAGCATTATTTCTGTTGCAGGCACGTTCATTACGTGATAAAACATAGTAGAGGAGATTAGGCAGCATTATTTCTGTTGCAGGCACGTTCATTACGTGATAAAACATAGTAGAGGAGATTAGGCAGCATTATTTCTGTTGCAGGCACGTTCATTACGTGATAAAACATAGTAGAGGAGATTAGGCAGCATTATTTCTGTTGCAGGCACGTTCATTACGTGATAAAACATAGTAGAGGAGATTAGGCAGCATTATTTCTGTTGCAGGCACGTTCATTACGTGATAAAACATAGTAGAGGAGATTAGGCAGCATTATTTCTGTTGCAGGCACGTTCATTACGTGATAAAACATAGTAGAGGAGATTAGGCAGCATTATTTCTGTTGCAGGCACGTTCATTACGTGATAAAACATAGTAGAGGAGATTAGGCAGCATTATTTCTGTTGCAGGCACGTTCATTACGTGATAAAACATAGTAGAGGAGATTAGGCAGCATTATTTCTGTTGCAGGCACGTTCATTACGTGATAAAACATAGTAGAGGAGATTAGGCAGCATTATTTCTGTTGCAGGCACGTTCATTACGTGATAAAACATAGTAGAGGAGATTAGGCAGCATTATTTCTGTTGCAGGCACGTTCATTACGTGATAAAACATAGTAGAGGAGATTAGGCAGCATTATTTCTGTTGCAGGCACGTTCATTACGTGATAAAACATAGTAGAGGAGATTAGGCAGCATTATTTCTGTTGCAGGCACGTTCATTACGTGATAAAACATAGTAGAGGAGATGAGGCAGCATTATTTCTGTTGCAGGCACGTTCATTACGTGATAAAACATAGTAGAGGAGATGAGGCAGCATTATTTCTGTTGCAGGCACGTTCATTACGTGATAAAACATAGTAGAGGAGATGAGGCAGCATTATTTCTGTTGCAGGCACGTTCATTACGTGATAAAACATAGTAGAGGAGATTAGGCAGCATTATTTCTGTTGCAGGCACGTTCATTACGTGATAAAACATAGTAGAGGAGATTAGGCAGCATTATTTCTGTTGCAGGCACGTTCATTACGTGATAAAACAACATACGTTGTGTCCAAGTAAAGAATATCATTTTTGAACAAAGTACCACCATTGGAACGTACCGGCAGTAAATTGTCCTTAAAGTTGTATTTTTTTTATTTACTCAGTTTATACAAGTCGGATATTGTTGTTTCACTAAACGCTATACATTTACGAAACAGATGTCAAGTACTTAATTTCGTTTAACGAATAATCAACAAAGATAGCAGTGCTTACTTTGTTTTTCGATTTACAAATAAATTAAAGCTTAACATATGTTAAAGTAGAGGTAAAATAGCGGTAATAATGCAAAATCTGCGGTTTTAGCCTCCCTCACTTTTCCTTTAAAAATTCTCGTTTTGCTCTCGAGTCCTATAATAACAAACCTAAACAAACGATTCCATTGGTTTGTAGTTCAAATCAACGAATGGGTGCTGCTGGTGTGAAGCTAGCAGTGCCCACTTTATTTTTTTAATTTAAAAGCAACTAAGGCCAAACAAACGACGAAAATAGCTAAAGAAACCTAAACAAATGATTTCATTGGTATTTAGCTCAAAATTACTAATGGGCGCTGCTGGTGTGAAGCTAGCAGCGCCACTTTATTTTTCGTTTTTAAAAGCAACTAAGGCCAAACAAACGACGAAAATAGCTAAAGAAACCTAAACAAATGATTTCATTGGTATTTAGCTCAAAATTACTAATGGGCGCTGCTGGTGTGAAGCTAGCAGCGCCACTTTATTTTTCGTTTTTAAAAGCAACTATGGCCAAACAAACGTAGAAAATAGCTAAACAAACCTATCATTTTTCCTGCCTATTTCCCCCTACAGCTATCAACTCATCGTCATTAGTGAATTTCCTATGGAATGTGAACTATTAGCATGACCCGCACGGTGAAACTTAAGCCCGGGACCACCATAGAAGTTCCTAATGTGACCCCATGAACACGTTTTGGGGGTTCGTTCAAAATTTTATATATATATATATATGTATATATAAGTGTATATATAGACATATATATATATATATATATATATATATATATATATATATATGTGTGTGTGTATGCACTCTGGCGGTCGCATTTTTTGTCCGACTTACTTCAAATTTGGTAGGAACAAGTAATCAGTTTTTTTTTTTTAATCAGTAATTTGTTTTTTTTTTTTAATCAGTTGGACAAGTTCGTTGGGTAAAACAATCGGAAATCTCTAAACCCATTTTTTGGGGATTTTAAATTTAGAAATTTGAGTTTTTGGGCCCCTAAAAGGGTCAGAAAAGCCTCGGATGTAAAATTAACGGATTAAAAACTGTGGGAATTAGTGTGGCGAAACTTTTAAGCCCTCTCTCGTCATTCTAGCATATATATATTTACCGAGTTATTAAAGAGAATGTGTATTGACCAAACACAGTACGTTGTCTTATGGGGGTTTTACTTCAGAAAAGCCTGTTATTCATTTGTTGGTGTACTTTTATCATCCCCAACAATCTCACGCCTACTTTAAAGCCTGACTGGACCTTCTCCTAACCTTATAATGCGCAAAATTGTATTCCCAGCATTGCAGGTAAATAGAACCAGGAACATCAAAACAGCCAAAAAATCAATATTTTCAGATTTGAATAAAAATTTTAATAATTGTATGTTTTTAACTGATTTTGAGTTTTTATAGTTTTTATATGGAAATTCACTTCCCTCACGTCAGCGTGCTGCGTGCGAACTCGTTATTGACTTCTACATTTGTTGACGTCAACACTATTAACTTGATATTGTTATCATCAAGTGGAGGGACATTTGTTTCACCCCTGAAATAATAATACCCGTAATTTCGAATAACATACGGTATACAGGGAATACTATAATAGTATATTTTTAGGTTTTATGCTTGAATCAAACACAAATAAAATAAAATATTTGGAATTTTCAAACGTCACACTTACAGTTAACATTTTAACCCCCATGAACATTATTATTTGAGGAATGGATTGTTGTATTTAATTTAAATTTTAAATAGAGCATAAACATGAGCATAAACACCTAATAACATTAAAGAAAATACATTTTTTATGATATCTACTTTGAAAGGCTAAATTACCTGAGATTATGATTACATTATTACATGTTTCATAAATTATAATCTATGTATATTTTTATAATTGGTAGGGTATGTCTAGAATGCGCGTCCACTCGGATGTTCCAAGCTGATCGCCCCGCGACCGATCTGCATGGACGCGTCCATTCATTCCCAGACGTCCGCGAACATCCATGTAGGCCTGTATGAATCGCTCCATTAAAACACATGTTAAACAATTGTTTCTATTCCCATCCGTGATCATCCATGGATGCCGGTGTGAAATGGCCTTTAGGTTCGCGCAGGCGCGGGAGGAGGATCAGGCGCGCGACCGGAAGTAAATGGCCCGAGGCGGAGAAGCGCGATTACAGAACCAGCGACTTCCGCCGGTAAACCATCGGTGATGACGGGTCAATCTGGTCACTGGTCACATCCGGGCCTTCGGTGGCCTTGGCGGGAAATTGCCTTGTTGTGGACTGATCCAAGGATACCCTCTGGTGCCGCTGATATTCCGCGGATATTGCTGAGTGTTTAGTTCGGGGTTTGGTCAGAGGAATAGAATAACAGAATAGGTCGAGGGTTGTAACTGGTTAGTTGTGGAGCATAAATGTACGTCCAGAGGGAAGCTTATACAATTATGAAGGTGTAAACTTCTACAGTAGTACTTGAACATTACATTTCTGATAAGCTCACCATGTTTATCTCCTCATTCTCCCCTTCCCCCCACCAGCTCTACACCCTACCAAATATCCTTTTCATCAAGATTTTGACCCTTTACAAAAATCTGCTCATAACCTCGCAAATCGATATCGTCCCAAAAATGGTGGAACTGATCTCCATTAGTAGTATAATAATGTATTTCTATTTAAAATTAATACTACACCTAAAAGACGAAATCAGCTTTTAAAATACTAGCTGAGAAATCAAACTATCATTGCCATCCCTCCCTATGCATTTATTTGCCTATGTCTGAGCAGGAGCTACAGCAAAACAATTCCAGTGTATAGTTCAAAGTGTATAGTTTGATGAGGATTCATTTTTCTAGCGCGCTTTTAACGTTATCTGATAATCGTTTATTATGAGTACTCGTTTGTTATGAGTACTCGTTTGTTGTGAGTACTCGTTTATTATGAGTACTCGTTTATTATGAGTACTCGTTTGTAATTATTTGTATAGTCTCAAAACGTAATCGATCCTGTTTAGGTTACATAACAAGCGAAGTAAATACAAGTAGCCTGGAAGACAGGGACCAACTATAATTGGAACAATTGAAAGGAACATTCGTCCGTTAATTGAGTCAACTAAGTTGTTGTAATGGTTGTTCCTTCTCTTGTCACATCAGCGTATAGGCTGTATTTCTTCGCATTACAGCTTGTGGCAATTTGTGACAAACGTTTTTGTAACACATGCTTTGAACCTATTTTATGATTACGAGCGCCGAAGTTAATTAATCAATGTTTGTCATCAAAAATTGAAATACAAAAACGGCCCTAGTTCTGAAAACGTATCTGTTGGTCATCATTTGAAACAGTATGCTCAAACATTTGTTACACACAAAACCTAGTGCACTACGACATTACGCATTCTAGTCTCGTATGTTGGCACCCCTGCGTCGCACTCGACCAGCTGAGCCGAGAACCGCGACGCGTCATCGTCGCATTGTTCACTTTGGTTTGAGGTTATGTTTCACACAGTTTGAGGTTATATCACAATTCCAGTCACACCTTGCGTTTCCGGCTCCCAAGGTCGTTCCTTCATCCCGCCACCGCACTTTCCATAAATCTCACGACTGGTTGAAATTGTAGCACTAGGCACTGTCGATAGATATGCGACGCGTGTCCCAGGCGAGTTAGCATGTGTGTTTTCTCTGCTGCTGCTTCAGACGTTTCAGCTTTCTTGTTATTGCGTAGGGATCTCTCGTTCTTAGTGTGATGGAGAGAGAGAACCTACGAGAGAACGTTACGTCACAGAGAAACAAAATATAAATATTTAAAATCCTTTTTCTGTGGTTGCGTCTACTAAACAATATTTTACAATTTTACTTGTATTTTTGCCAAGAAGACTTGGACAAAATACAAAATGTTTAAGCATGTAAACAAATTGCTTTTATTATATAATATTGTTTTTCGAATAGTAAAATAGACAAAATAGTGCAGTAAATACACATTTTTAATCCTTTTAGCGTCAACTATCCATCCACAACAAACATTAAAGCCTCTTTCTCACGACGTGTGGCTTGGGCTTGTCGAGTTACAGGTGGCCTTGATCTGTCAACGGATGTCGAGTATTTTCGAGCTCCCCCGTCGCGTCGGTCATATCGGATCGATACTCCATAAGCGCAATGCTAACTAAACATCTACTTGGGACCCACATTTTTATTTCATTTTCAATCTGATTTTGGTAATTTTTTACTACTCAAAATAAAGAGTGATTTTTGCGAGTACAAATTCGTATAAGTGTCACAGATTACCAGAAACAAATTGTCAAACTTTAAAAAAATTAAATTTTTCATTATATATTATAATTCATTTTTAGCGAATTTCCCCTATAGGGAAGAAGCTATTACCGTAGGTCTCATGGTAAGACTTAAGCCCGAGACCATGATAACTTTTTGTTTTGAGGTACCCAAATGCCAAAAACACTATTCGTTCAAATTTATATATATGTATATATATATATATCTATATATATATCTAATATATATATATATATATATATATATATATATATGTCCGTTACCGCGATAACTTGAGTAAAAAACGTCCGATTTTGATGAAATTTGGCTCAAATGTGTAAAGTGACATTCATGAATTTAAGTTCGAAAACCAGAAATATCGGACCACGGGAAGGGGGGTTTATGGGGGTTTTAAATTTTCCAAAAATCAGTTTTTTGCATTTTTCACCCTAACATTTTTAAAAAACTTAATTTTGGTTTTGACCATGTTATAGAACTTAAAAAAACAAATAATATGGTATTTTGAATTATTAACCTAGGTTAAGTGGTTGCGGAGAAAATCCAAAAAAAACCTGCTCATAAAATATCCCATGTTAATCTTATGGGAAAAAGGTTTTTGGCTTTTCCTCAGTTCATTTCTATGTAAACTTCACATTTGCTTTTACCAATCAGTTTAGCTCTACAAAACAATCATTTTGGTGTTTAAATTGTGATTCTACGTCCAACCGTTGCCGTGATATTCAAAGTGCTAAACACAGTTATAAACTTAATACAAAAATATAAATAAGCTAAACAAAATATAAATATGTTTATGTTTGAGTATTCTGTTGTCCAATGTTATCCTTATGGAGAATATTTAAAATTTGATATCTCGATTATTTATGAACGTATATTGATGAAACTTGGTAGGTGGCTTCACCTAGTACTGGTATATTGATATTTCCACAAAAAATTGATTTTTCGTTGATTATCCTCTTAGCAGCAAACCTGCATTCTCATCCCTAATGTTATTCTTATGGAGAATACGGAAATCTTTATATCTCCCTTAATTATGAACATAAATCATTAAAACTTGGTATATAGCTTCACCTGGTTGAGTTATATTGATAATTGCAAAAAACCCGCATTTTTATCTTCCTCGTTGCAGCAAACCTGCGTTCTCAGCCCTAATGTTATTCTTATAGAGAATAAATAAAATGCGATATATCACTTATTTATTTAAGTATTTTTATGAAACTTGGTAAGTGGCTTTATGTGGTAGTAAGAAATATATTCATTCATAGGAAATTCGCTGAGTACGCAGGTTTGCTGCGACGGGGGTATTAAAATATCTTAAACAATAATCACCCGTGATAAAAATATCTTTCAATTGACACCAAAATCAAAATTGTATCTCAAGAGATAAGCGAAAAATTGGGGTCTGAACTTAACATTATTCTAATGGGCGATAAAACAATATGGCCGACAGGGTTGCGTGGCCTTAACTGTTCTCACGCATGGGACAGGCTGTTGGCTTGACAAGCCACCGACGGGCTTGGAGAAAAAGGTCGAGCCAATGAGGGACTGGTGCTTCCAGTCTTACCAGTCTTTTTCTCCTTTAAAGACAGTTTTCTATAGGTCGCCATTAGGTTTTCTTTCTTCTTTTTCTAATCTTTTAGGGAACATTCAATGGTGAAACGTTTGAATTCGTTTCCACGCATCGTAAACTTTGTTTCTGTCTTTATGGTTTTCGTGTAGTAGATTCCAAATTATAGGTTCCTGTTCAAACAAGTCCAAATACTCTATTATAGCTTCATTGTTCCACTCCATTTTTAAACCCGTACACTTAACACCACCACACTCAACAACATAACAACACAAATGACCAAATCACTCCAGCGCTCGGCTCGACAACTGACAGACCGTGAGAACAGTGCATCGAGCGAAACCAAGGCTGGCGGTCTGACGATCCACAGGCCTTTACTTTGATGTTCCATGAGTTTACCGACTTCGGGCGGGAACGGCTCGAGGCTTGACACGCCACCTCGAGCTAGTTTGAAAAGTCACAGACGAACTGTTCTCACGACGTGATACTCGACAAGCGGCAGATCAAGGTCGTCGGTGACTCGACAAGCCACACGTCGTGAGAACGAGGCTTAACACTAATTTGATTCCACTCTGTATAATATTTTCCCAATGTTCACATAATCTTCTTTCCGTTTGAAACCAGCCGATGAGACTTGAAGACTGCTGGTTTGTTAACTTATTCTCCATGAAACAATAAAGGGTTGTTTGCCCAAAGACATCTGTTCTACCCATAGACAACTAAGTTTTAGTTTTCTGTGTTTCTAGCAAATCAAAGTTCCGGCTGTGATCCAAATTCCAAAAAGCTCACCAAGAAGTATTCCGTATTCACAGTATTTATTTTCTCGTTGAACACTGTTTGATGTTTGTTCCCCACATCCCCGCTTTAGTACACAGTATCCCCAGAGTATCGACTCAGCCTCAGCCTAGCGTGTTAACGAGCCTCCCATCTGTTCCGGGTCGGCCAGTAACCCTCGCCGGGAGTTCCGCTAGTCGACAAACGCTCTGCAAATACGTGGGAAACCACCATTGTAATGAATTAATGGTAAGTGGTGAGTGGCGATGGCTCTGATACCACAATTACCAAGACCCTGATATACTGGATATTCTGGATCGCTGGCACCTCCCTCCGTTATGGGTAGTGTTGCTGATGCTGATGCGCTCATCTATCCTAGGCTTATGTTGGCAAAGGCTGGCACATACCAAGAGTGAACTGGTCCCTAATTTTCTGCGCTCTCTAACTATGGATAGGTATACATAGTGCAAAATAATACAAAACTGTTTCGGGAAAGAGATTTTCACTCCACCTAGCAGCTACAGTGTTCATAACTTTTCGCAAATAAACTAAAATTTAATATGTTCACCTTTTTTCATCTCGTAGGAAACTGCAAATTTTGAGAAGTGGCTTTTTTCTTCCTGCGGACTTTTCTGCTCCGTAGTCTCTTAAAATTACGTAAATTAATCAATCAAGAAACAAATAATTAATTGCACCTCGTTAGTAGTATTCTAACGATTTGACGTGTTTTTCGAATTGTATTTAGCAACTCAGACATAAATAGTAAACACTCCTTAATGTGAGGATCAGTTAAATTGGTTAAATTCATAATTTCAAAGGCTATGATCTTACTGGTTGTTTGATTAATTTAACAGAACGTCTTATAACTTGCGCTGGCCCCTGAATGACGTTGATGACATGTATAAAATGTACCAGTGTACTTTAACATAGACACTCTCCACACGTTTACCACCTTATAAACCATTTTTCCTTCTCTGATCCTTTGGCAATTCAATAGTTTTTGACTTGTTCGCTGTTATAGGCCTAGTACTCAGTGCAGTTCACTGGTGTACATTATACAATTACTACCTGACACCGCTTCACAACGTACAATCTTTATTAACGTAATAATATGTTTCCGGAGATAATCTGGAATATTCGTGTTTATCATGGGATGTTATAGAATGCTATGATCACAATCACAACAGTCAGTGCCGACAGGTGTACGCAGACAAGCACGACGGAAGGACGCCGCTGTGTCGGTGCGCATCCGGTGGCCGGTGGACAGCTACGCGCATGCGCATACCGGATGTGGGGTGTGGGAGTGAGCGGTGAGCGGTGTTATGTGCACTGCGCAGGCGTATTGTCATCCGTGACGTCACGTAATACTCGCACTGCAGATCGCTGGGTAATAGTGGTTTTGACTAACGGTCTTTTACTTATTTTACATTCATCGTTATGTTATCGATGATGCGTTTATGATATGCAATAACTATGTACCTTTGCCACCACCAGGGAAAACAGGTTTCGGAGTCGGGAATCCGATGAAAAACGTTCTTTGCACCTGTAGAAGGGATCAGATTCCAAATTTAGAAACGTCGTAAAAATTGTCTTACTTGAACGTAAAGTGAGATTTAACAAAGGTGTGCGTTTGATGTGTTGAAATTAAGATTCCTAATACAAAATTGGATAACAATCCCCTTAAAATTCTTATGAGCATATCATAGTTAAGGAGCATAAACACTGATATAAGTACTAAATAACACAAATAAAAGTAGTTTCCATTTTTTTAGTTTTTGTCAAAATTCTGCTCCAACTTGTCTATTGCAGCTGTCCTTTCTTCAATGTTCAAGGTCCACGGCATTACTGTACCTGTTGCAGTTATAATTATAAATAATAACAGATCTTTAACAATAAAATTTCCTAAACATTTTGATTGGAGAATATTCAACCGGAATGTAAATTGACTCATGTTTGCAATATTCACGTCAAACATAGATGGAACAAAGTTTCCAAGACGCTGGATCCGGTCCGTTGTGTTGTTACTCTCGTAGTCGGTGAATGAATCGGCGGCCAAACAGTTCTAGAGCGAGTTTTTTTTGAGCAGCGAAAAGAGACATGGGCAAGCAGATCTGGAGAACAATCAGGTCATTGAGAAGCCCTTCTCCGCGGGTGGATCCACTAGGGTACAATCACAGACAATAATCCACAATCCCTCCTCCGCCGAGCGATCTATACGCGGGCCCACAGCGCTGGCCGCCCGTGCTATATGGCCCATCATCTCAACTGATTGCCCATCTATTAACAGCATTTTTTATATTTAATGATGGGTTCCACAGCGAGTACGGCGCGGCAAGACGGGGGCTGGTTTGGGCCGGGGCTCGTACATAATCAAGGGTTCCATTAATTTGTATTGGAAACAGATTTTATCCCATTAAATTGCTTTAGACCTTTTTTTGCTTTCATTGGGGGTTAAAAGGGTAAGCTTTATATCCTCCGAACATGGATGCTTTTTGAAAGCATAATTAAACTGATTATTAGGCCAACTGATACATTAGGTTTTAACGTTTTTGTAAATTCACTTGTACGGTATTTATTTTCGTCGTTATCCTTCCTTCTTGTTTGTCCGTCCTGAATTAGGAATTTTATAGAAACGTCCGTCATTTTGAGTAAGGTAACTAAACTTTCAATGTACAATCAATTACCTGTACTACAAAATCAACTAGATTATTATATATTTGATAAGCCCATTTTAAAATTAAGTAGTTTATTTTGTCAAATGTTCCAGATAGTTGTTTTGTTATACAGTACCAATATATATATAATATCATAATTATCTTATTCGAATCCAGAACGCAGATAAAAAAGAGAACGATAGACAACCATACAGGGTTCACAGCCATCCCCAACCGCCCTTTTGCATTGTGGTCCTCCATTATTCTTGAGCCGACTCATCAAGTAACGAAGAAGAAAAACGCGATGATTTTCAAGCTTAATGAAGAAATAATGTAGTGACCCGACTTTGCTTTGGTCAAAATCAATATAGTGCTAGGTAATTTTTGATTCTCCAAATCTTATTATTTTATAGAGACCCTACGGTCACCATTATAACTGGGGGGGGGAAGATTTGGTCACCCCTGTAATGAAATTTCCTTTAACACGGTGGCCTAGATTGTTTGAAACGTGGGTAGCAGCGAACAATGACTAATTTCAGTTTCCTCTGACACACAGACAGACGGACAGATGAGCGGAAGTGGTGCTTCGGTCTGTTGAGTGGCCAGAGTGCATGACAGCACGGACATCTGCCACCGATGATCGGTCCTTACAAATCGATTATTCCGCAATCGATTATTCTCACAATCAACTGGGCTTGACCGGCCGATTGACAATCAGGGTTCCTAAACGGTAGCAATGGAGTAGGTGTGAAATGCGTTTGATGTAAAGGATCATGTCACATCACCAATTTATCCGGATTCAAAATAACTATTCTGGTGTACCTTATAAATGCAAACAAGAAAAACTGGGTTCAAGTCCTCTGCGTTACCTGCTTCTCCTGGTTAAACCAATGCTAACCTTCAAAGTCCCTCCCTCCTCAACGGATTATCCGAAGACGACGATGAAAACAGTATCTAGCGATATCAGTGGGCATCATTTCTATATCACAAATAATTCACCTATCAAAAGATCGACAATATTGAATATTTTGGAATAGTTGTGAACGCTTATTTTTAATATCGACATTTGCTCACCGAAATCACTAAGTATTTTTTTCTCTCTTTAAAATAAACCATAAATCAACGATGTCGGATAAACCTCTGAGGAGAGACGGGATTGAAAATTAACATTGGCATTAAGGGGGAAGTGAGTAGAAACACGACAATATCGAGACTAGAGCGCCCTCTTAGGATTAAGAAAATGCATACACACAAATTATATCAGATCGGGATTAAAATAAAAAAATTAAAGGTTAGTTAACAGAACAATATTTTTCATCACAATAATGATATATTTGCCAAGTGCGGTGTTATGTTTTTGAAAATACTTATTACCTTATACACTGTGAGAATACGGTAAATACATTGGGTTTACATGATTTATATGTAATTAGAACTGAGGTACTATAGTTTGGTTTTCTTAACCTTGGGCGTCGTAAAGGAAGATAGGTTGTGGGGAAATATTTGCCAATTCCAACGCTATTTAAATACTAACTTGTGCGCCTTCAAACTGGCTAACGCAATATAGAGACGGCGCTGTCATGCAGTTATTGCAGAGTTCGCTTCCACGGCGTTTTTGTTTTCTTGACAATATCACGAAAAAACATAATTTTTATTTTTTTGAAAAATTTAATTTACCTAATTTATTATTATTTAAAAATTAAAACCGCCAACAGGCGCGTAAGAATAGCAGTCATAGCGTTTATGTGAAAAATATGTATTGTAATATTTCCCGATATTCAAGAGAAATATTATATTTCCCATATTATACACTAAGTAAATGATTAATGAAAACTCAATATAAAAATAACAAGATAGATGAATAATAAATATGAAATAATAAGTTAAATAATAGCATTTAAGAGACACGCCGAGCTGCGTTAAAACATATATATTAATTCGGGTATTAACTACATGCAATAAAGCCTATTATTGCCGCACGGACAAATGCTGCTCCCAATATTTTAACTGTTACGCCTACAATGAAGGATTGGTTTACGATAAAGACACTATGTTGCAGGAAGGATGCAAACCAAGAATGTGAACTTGACGCCGCTCAACAATTGCATCCAGGAAGGCAACACTGTTGTAAGTATGCCCCTTTCGTCATTTAGTTGCAAAAGAAAATAGGCTACTTTAAAATATTAATCCACAGAAATCTTGTGGCGCATTTCACACACTTTCGAACGTCCTTTAATTAGAATTAGTACAAAATACGATTATATTAAGTTGTTTACATGTTTTTACAAGCACTCCTGTGAATACCATAAAACACACAGAACATCTCTGATAATCTCAAGGTCTGTGTGATTGCTAGAACTAATTTAGGAGTTAATTATTTTAGTCAGAATGTTTAAATAATCACCGTCAGCAGCCGGTAAACATTGGATCTTTAAAGGCCGACGGGGAGAAGCCCTTAGAGACTCGCGGATTTTTTTTTTTCATTTTGGTACATGGAAGAATACTAATTAATTGTTTATATTTTTGTTACTTTTTCATCCTCAAATTTGGTCACCGTAGAGATGAAATGTATTAATTCTCTGGTGGCAAAACGGATTTCCCATTGGAATATGTATTATTGTATTTTAAACTTAGTGTTTTAAATAATAGAATTGATCTATTGATTTTTCCACATAATTTATTCCTTCGTATAATACAATATCGTAGATTTTCTTCGGTTGTATTTTCGTATCAGCGTAAAACAATGAAAGTTTTTTTCAAACGTGCCTTTTATGGGTAGGCCTATGGGTTAGGACAAATCAAACTTCAGGCTCGCTCTCAACAGCTTTGAAAATCCTCTGTTATTCTTATAGGGTTATTTTTCAGCCAGGTAGTAAATTTAACACAGGTTTAAATATGTGCCCCATGGATAGGTAATGTACTTACGTACTGCAACATGTGGATTTTCCATTAACAATATCAATAACAACAGCTCATTAAAAGCAACGATCATGTATGTGCATATTTAGATTAATACAATTTATATATTATTAATGTAAGTTGTCTGCAATTAGGAAGCAATAAAGTTACGGTTACGGGAACTCTAGCTATTCAAGTGCTCAGATGAATACATAAAGCTACCCTCCATTTGTGCGGTCTCTAAAGACAACTTTAATTTCAAAACACCTAATATAACGTCATATTAGATGATTAAAAATAGCATTTATAAAAATTTACTGAGATGAGACTAAAATCACGAAAATATTGCTCTTTGAAAATATCTGTGTCAAGCCTTTTAAACGCAATGAAAACAATTTGTATCACACGATTATCTATCTAGTTTCTTTTGTTTTTTTGTGCAATAATTAGTTTTATTTTACTTAATGAATTCATTAATGAATATATACAAATGATTACAAAAATATATTGAGGAATGTTCATGAATATATTCATTCAGTAAAATAAAATACACTATTGCCCAGACAAAAATAAACGAGTTCGCACGCAGCACGCTGACGTGAGGGCAGTGAATTTCCACATAAAAACTTGTAAAACTCAAAATCAGTGTAAAAATATACATTTGTCCAATTTTTATTGAAATCTGGAAACATTGATTTTTTGGCTGTTCTGATACTCCTGGTTTCATTTACTTGCAAAGCTGGGAACACAATTTTGCGCATTATAAGGTTAGGAGAAGGTCCATACAGGCTTGAAAGTAGGCGTGAGGTTGCTGGGAATAATAAAAGTACTTTAACAAAAGAATAACAGGCTTTTCTAGTGTAAAACCCCCATAAGACAACGTACTGTGTTTAGCCGATACACATTTTCTTTAATAACTCGGTAAATATTTATGCTAGAATGACGAGAGATGGCTTAAAACTTTCGCGTCTCTAATTCCCATATTTTTACATGCATTAACTTTACATCTGGGGCTTTTCTGACCCTTTTTGGGCCCAAAAACTCAAAATTTGAAAAATTAATCCCCAAAAAATGTTTTTAGAGTTTTCCGATTGTTTTTCCCAACGAACTTGTCCAACAGATTATAGAAAGGAACGTCCCTACCAAATTTGAAGTAAATCGGGCAAAAAATGCGACCGCTAGAGTGCATACACACACATATATATATATATATATATATATATATGTGTCTATATATATATACATATATATATATATATATATATACAATTTTGAACGACCCCCCAAAACGTGTTCAGGGGGTTACGTTAGGAACTTCTATGGTGGTCCCGGGCTTAAGTTTCACCGTGCGGGTCATGCTAATAGTTCACTTTCCAAAGGAAATTCACTAATAAACTAGATGCAATCGTGAGCTAAAAACTGTAGAAACACACACAGGGGAGTATTTGACCCCATAACCTGGACAAAAATATTTTTAATTTAATATTGTAAATATACCTAATAAAACGGATTTATTTGTTTTCAAATACTTATTTAAAGACACATAATTGCCAAAAAAAGGTCCTACGTTTGTCTAACGTCAGGGAAAGTCAGGGAGATTAGGGAAAATTAAAAATATTTGTTTTTACATACTTATTTAAAGATACGTTATGGCTAAAGTAGTGTCCTGTGTTTACATACTTATTCAAAGATACATAATAACCGAAACTGGGTCCTACACATGACAAACGTCTGATATTGATATTGAACGATTTCTGTTTAACATTTCAAAAAGTGGCAATATCATGAGAATGAAAGGTGATATTTGAAAACGGATTGCGGCATTGATTTCAGCGTGGAAAACAGTTGGAAATGATGGGTCACAACCCTACCTTTACATTAAAAAAATATCTTATTCCAAAATGGCGGATCGAAGATGGCGACCGAAAATTTCAATTTTGTCAAAATGAAGCGAATGCCACTCAACAATTATTGGTAGTAATTCATGGTAATTATTTTATGTAATGATGAGAATATGGACATGTTTTAAGGTTGGGACTTTAAAAACGCTCTCTAAAATGTATTTGTTTAATTCGCCAATAACTTGAGAACGAATAATGTTTTAAAAAAACGGATTGTGGCATTGTTTTCACCGTAAAAATGTACTTCTATATGATGGGTCACAACCCCACATTTACATTTACATAAATATTTGAATCCAATATGGCGGATCCAAGATGGCGGCCAAAAACATTAACTAAGTCAAAATTAAGTATAAGTTGGTCAACAATGATCGGAGGTAGTCCGGAGTCAATAACTTAAGAAATGTAGAAAATATTAGGCGGGGTATTCATTTAAAACTCATCCTGTTATATGCAATTAATTATAAAGTTAATTTTATAAAAACCCTCTCACAAATAATTTCAATTCACCGAGTCTTTCAATTTCGATTTTTAGTATAAATTCCACAATCTAAGTAATAAAATCATAGGCTTATGAGGTACAACATTGCTTCAAGACCGTCTGATTTTGGATAAATACCATATTACATATAATATTTAAAAAATCAATCATTTTAAATGGGGCAATTTCGAACAAAGTTCGATTCTTGGACTAAGTTGACATACCGTTGAACTTTCAAATTAAAAAATGTTGCGCAACTCGTTGCAGAACATAAATAAAAACCTTGCATGATTTGTAAGTTTTATGAGTTTTTTCATGAAAAAAGGTTATAACTTTTGAACATACATTTAATAACCGAGACTTAAAGATATATTTATCACATATCACGAAACTAAAACCTCTATATGTTACCTCTAAGAAAATATCAATTTTAGATAGTTTAAATTAAATATATATATTTTTTCAATATCACATAATATTGCACTCGCGAACATACCACATGCAATCCACTCTACCAATAAACTTTGTCTCATTTTAGCGATCATTATTTATGTTAATCCGTTATTAAAGCACTGAATATTATGTTTATTCGCTACGCCGTTTATCTAAGAACATGAAATCAACATTATTTCATGTATTATTATAATTTAAAATTTTCGACTTTTAGCCAGGTTTTGGGGTTAAATACTCCTCTTTGCGACGTTTAAAAGGCTTGATACAGATATTTTCAAAATATAAGGCAACTTTCCCCCTCCACGCGCCTTTGTTCGATCTCCTTACTAATACAAAACCTAAATTTATTTGTTAAGACATATATAGTGGTTTATTTCATCACTGTGTACATGTTTGTACTGTTGTTCCATTATGTAAATAAAACAGACAGTATATAACAATAGTAGAGGTCATAAATAACATCACTGAATGTCCGTATGTCATTTTTAGTCGATTCTATCAATGAATATGTACAAATTGTATGCAACCGATGGGTGGGAATCGTGATGGGGGATACCCCCTCCCCCCACTCGTACTAACTCCCCTTCACGGGACATGAGACGAGGGGCCCTGACATTATCTGTTCCTTTTATGCAGCTGCGACTTCATTCATTATTGAA
This sequence comes from Allygus modestus, assembly GCA_963675035.1. Classification (NCBI taxonomy): domain Eukaryota; kingdom Metazoa; phylum Arthropoda; class Insecta; order Hemiptera; family Cicadellidae; genus Allygus; species Allygus modestus. Next base: position 139,457,224 of record OY776117.1, read on the forward strand.
AGGGCGCGTTAAAGTCTCCCGAGCATCTCTATGAAGAATGGCTTAAAATATCCGTTTCTTTCATATTTACTTAAGAATTAATTTGCACCTCTCTTATTCCTCTGTTTTCCACGGAAGGTCACTACCGTATATTTTCATAGTAGTACATATAAAATCAAATCAAATCAAAATCATTTTATTGCCATTAGACTATATACATAGCATAGACAACAAGTCACAATTTGTTACATTGTGTAACAGCTTAAAATAAAACCAATAACCAAACAGAAATAATAACTAATTGCCATACCATACGATTGCCTAATTAATTTTCAAAGGAAGTAACTTTAGCAAAACTGTATAATAATTAAAATAGAAATAAATTAAATTTATTATTTTCATTTACAGAAGTCTTAACACCGCAGATGGCCAATGAGTTATGCTCGTGTAGAAATCATAATTTTAAAATAAAATGGTGTTAAAAATATACTACAGTAATCTACAGTAATGCTACTCACACTCGAGCCAACTGCTACGCACACTCATCATGCTTCTGAATTTACATCACCCCTCCTAACGCATTTCCAGTAGTCATTATATTTATATAATGTCTGTAACGTCTGTTATTGCTGATGTACTGTGTTCTGTTATAATTAACGAGTCAACTATAAAAAGGTTCAATAGATTTATATTTTCCATACGATTTACACTGAAGCTTTGAAGGCCTGTGATGCAGAGCTCTAAAGACGAATGTCAACTCAAGAGATCTATATACTGTAATCTCTGCCCCGACCGCTTCAAATTGAGTCCACATCAATCATAACAATCTGATAAGTGTATCTTAGATCTCGCTCTAAAATAATTGATTGTGTATAAATATACACAGTATATAATATTTGTTGACACACCAGACTCAAAAGTAGAATAACTGTTCTATAGACAGCACCGTGCAAATATCATTAATGAATAAAACATGTTGAAGAAACCGAGATATTCAATTTAATCAGACCATTACTGTGTGAATGTTCCGAATTTCCAACCCATCCGCAGTAATTTACACTCATTACAGAGCCAATTTCAATTCAATTCTTCCTCTTTAACGAATGAGTTTTCGCAATTGAATTAAGGTGTAAACCACCTAATTATCCGTCAGTCCGCCTAACCCGGCAATGCCGATCCCGCGTCGGTTCCCTGCCTTCTGATTAATTATGCCTTCTCGCGTGGGAGGCTGCTCGCTATCTCTGCGTTTCCGTCGCTTTTGTTGGTTTTCCTCATAGTTTTGTTGCGTCACTGTTGCACATTTCGTCTAATTCTGTTTCCCAGCCTCTCTAATCTCCGATATTTACGTTTCCACGGTCCGACAGCCGCCACAGCAGTATGAGCCCTCGAGGAAGTCACCCCGCGGTCGTTGCTCCGGTAAGATCACTTTTCACGTTAAACTTCAATTAAAGGGTATTTAACTCCTTAACCATATTTTGATCTTGCATCCGAATCATTGATGTTAACAATTCATTAAATCATTCAAAAATTACTTCTTACAATTACAACAGGATATTTTACAACACCATGTATTATAATATAACACCCCTCATGAGACAAGTCTTGGGTTGGGCGGAGGGACGAGTCTTTTTCAGCGTTTTTTAATGTAATATTTAAGAACTTATGAAATCTTTTCACTTTTCAACTAAAAACTCAAAGTTCCATGAGCTGCTCGCTCGAAAAATTACATTACTGTCGAACCAATTCCACAGTTATAAACGAATCAAAACTAAATGCTATACATTATTATTACAACTTCAAATTCTTTGTAATGTTACAAATCATTATATATTTTGATTTGGTAGTTCAAATAATAATTTCGAAAAATAACAAGGTGATACTTACCTAGGTAGGCTATTTCGTATTATTTAACATTCATTTGTGAATTTCATCAGTGCCAAAGTTTTAATCCATTCAGTGACACTGCCAAACATAACTCTTTCATTATTTTTTAAACTAGAATTCATGTTTACTTAATTGTTTATTTTAACCCCATACTAATTATGTCATTGAAATCTAGCAGTGTGTACTCTTAGAAGTACAAATATAATGTATATAATATAATTTCGCCTAAGTCTACCAGAGCGATTCTTGAAAAAAAACGGAAGTTGTAGGCTCTGGCAGAATCAGACGAAAATAAACCTTTCATAGTCTTATTTACTAGGTCACAAAGTCACTGCTTAACATCAATAATTTTAACACGTCAACCTACGTACTTCCTTTACTTCGTGCACCTTTGCAATGTTATTTATGTATTGTATTATTTTGAAAATATTTGTGTTGTTCATTATAATATTCACTTTGCTGTTATTTTGATCATATTACGATACATACACAAATGCGGTTTGCCAATTAAGGCGGACAGTTGCATAAAGAAATATTTATGTATTTCTTTAGAAACCTCGGTTTTAAAAGGCTGCAGGAAATTATATTAGTTTTTCTATAAAATTTCCCTTGAAAAAAAAACAAACTTAAATTACTTTGAAGAAAACACTTAATGACCAATGTTATTATTTTGTAGTCATTCGTTTACAATTTTACCTAAATAAACAGATTTCGATTTTCTTGGATTATATTATAAGACAGATATTCCAGATTGCTCTATTTAGGTTTATGTTTGATATAAGCTATGGTAATTTAGATACAAATTTAGACGTGTGGAATATGTAAGGCATATTGTTTTGCATCTTAAATTGTAAGCAATGCCAATGTAAATAAAATCTATGGACACATGGACAGTATGTGCATATCTCTGAGCCAGATTTAAATCATTTTCACAGTACAAGTATTTTTAGTGATGGAAAACATGTAAATAAAATAATGGAGATTTTTCTGTCAGCCATAAAATGCAATGATACGTAATGTTTCCAGTGTTATATATAAATTGTGTAATATTCACACATCATTGAGTTTACAGTCACATTAAGCAGTTTTGAATTTCAGAAAGAAACTTTCCCGTTTGAATAGGTAACTAGGGATTATAGGTTCAGATTGCTCTATGATCGCTTGTGCCATTTCGTCACATTTTTGATATTTGCATTGATTACAATAATTTAAGCTGCGATAAAATATTGCCTAGTGTAAACTTAGTCTAGAGTGTTTTTTGTTTGTTTGTATACTTATTCAACAGTTTTTCATGAACCTCGCATATCATTGTTTCAAATGGGAGCTATCATACTGGTGTGCAACAATTGCACTAAAAAATCGCTGGGCTCACAGCGATTGGCGAGTAACAGTTGCACCGGAGCCTCCATTAACCGCTTACCCATCAGTCTTTACGACGATTGCTGTCAACTGCAATAGTTACACGCCTGTATTACTGAGTAGTAGTTCCCATTCGCAACAACGTTACGCGAGTCGCGCGGCAACAGTTGCAACGCTGAGCTGTGACACCTGTTACGATATTCCAATTCCTGACCAGCTGTTGTGTGCAGGCAGAGCCCCAGACGGTGGCGCCCCCACTCCCGCCGCGGACGTCGGCGCAAACTCCAGTCCGCCAACTGTTGGGTGAGTGTTCACACAATCCGGTGTTATTGAGTGTTGTTAGTTGGTTAGTTCTTGTGTTCGTGTTCCTAACTACTTGTCTTGTTCGTTTTGATGTTCACTGTCACATCGCTAAACTGGAGGAACCACGACGCCACATAGCAGGTAGGAATTGTCTACTAACCTCAAAAAAGTTGTCTATAACCTCGACTTATTCTCGCGCCTATCACGGCGCAGCATCGCTCTGTATTTACATTTTTGTGGCTCGTCTAGGCTCTAGGCCGCTTCCATAATTCATGAATATCCCTCACTGTCCCCCATAAACCGCTGGGACGTTGCACTTCTGCATGCCTCACAACAATCGCTAGCCCGTTCGTTAACCCTACGTTTATGACTTCCCTGTGAATCCGATGGTGTGTGCCTTCACTAACATTTTATGTTTGTTTAATATTTTTACACTGTTGTATCGAATGCCACATTTTCGTATTGAGTGTTTCAGGTTCCTAGTTTATAATGCGACCGTGGTTGCTTCATTCGATAACAAAAACTAAATAACTATGTCTGCAAAACAAATTGAACAAGTTTACAGTCTAATTTCGTTATGCATGATACTTGTTTGCTGTTAATTAATTATTTATTAAGAATCAAATTAAGTTTTGTATTATGTCCTGAGTTGGAACACTCTTTGCACGCGGCTGTGGATTATTACCTTTACTTTACAATGAGTATTTTGTTCGATACAGGCTATCAAAGTGCTTAAATATATCGCATTTAAAGCAAACCCCCTCTTCAGACAATAGGCTACGTATTTCTCCTATCAATGATGTATTCCTAAATCCTGCCTCAGCTGGAATGTAGTGTGAAGGCGTGAAAGGCACCGTGGAAGGCTATTGTAGGACCGTCCTTGGACCGCAGGCGCAGGCATGGGAGTCTGCAGTCTAGCTCCAGTATGTTTCGTCATAATTTAATCTCATTTACATACCTCAAAGGTATAATTACTGATTGAGTGATTGAATTAAGTACTGGGAACGGGTTTTGTTAAGTATTAACTTGCACGGGGTCGGGGTGTACTGCATCTGTGAGGACGTGGTGCTCTTGTGCGTGTGCAGTTTGCAGTTCAAAACTTCCATTATGAAATTGCTGTAACCACATGCTATTGAATGTGATCTATATAAAACACGCGCGTAAAAACTTGGGACTGCTTAAAGGTACTTAACTTTTACTTTGTAAATTAATGTTGATAGGTTTTTATTTTGCTTTCGAAAGACTGCTTACAAGATGATCTGTTCGGTATCCCTACACCCATTTTTAATTAACAATTAACATCGGCGGTTTTAGAAATTGGTTGGAAGATTAATTAAATTAATTAACGTTTGTTAAGGTGCGGCTTCGTCCAAAGCCTGGTGGTTTTAATTATTGGTTCTCTCAGAAGGAGATAAACTAGATTACCTTTTATGAAGTAAATTTTGAGAGTTAGTATTGAAAATATCGTGAAAGGTTAACGAAATTGAGATTTTTTGTGATTTACTGATTTAAAAATACAATTGATTAGCTGTTAATCTGCAGCAAAGAAAGAAATTTTATATTTATCTTGATAAATGTAATTGTATTGTAAATGGTTATATCGAAGAAAGATTGTTGTTAGATATTAAACATATGTAACAAGTAAAACAATTCATAGTAATTTCAATGCTCAGCCACCCTAAAAGAGAAACTCAAAATGTCTCATTAAATTAGCAAACTATCTAATGACCGCTTTTGGTGTGCTCTTCATAAATAAGTTTCGGGCTTATCTTCGGGTGAATCTCCTCCCACTGATGTTATGTTGTACCGACCAAAATGTAGTTCAATCAAATAATAAAATACACCCGTCGCAGCAAACCTGCATACTCAGCGAATTTCCAATGAATATATAACATAACACTTAACAGGATTCATAAGAAATGTATTCACAAACAAGCGATATTTAAAATATTAATTATTCTCCATAAGAATAACATTGGGGATGAGTACGCAGGTTTGCTGCAACAAGGCACGCAAAATAATGGGTTTTTATGCAAATATCAATAGAACTCATCTTATTGAAGTCACATACCAAGTTTCATCCATATACATTCATAAATAAGCGATATATAACATTTTAAGTATTTTCCATAAGAATAACATGGGGACCAAGTACCTAGGTTTGCTGCTACAGGAACCATAGGTGAAAAATTGTTTTTTTGTGCAAACAACAATAAACCATAACCAGATCAAGCCATATACCAAATTTTGCCAGTTTATGTTCATAAATAAGCGAGATATACAATTTTTCTTTTTCTCCATAAGAATAACATTAGACAACGTACTGTGTTTAGCACTTTCAATATCTCGGTAACCAATTGACGTAGAGCAATGATCAAAATACCAAATTGTTTGTTTTTTTAAGCTAAATTCAATGGTATAAATTAAAATTTGATTTAAATTAAAATTACATGTGAAAACCCCAAAAAACACATTTTTGGGGTACAAAACCCCCCAAAATCCCCCCTTCGGATGGTGCGATTCATCTGGTTTTCGAACTTGTTCAAATAAATGGTACTTTACACATTTGTACCAAATTTCATTAAGATCGGACCTTTTAGCGAATTTCCCCTATAGGGAAGAAGCTATTACCGTAGTCGGCATGGTAAGACCTAGACCCGGGACCATGATAACTTTTCGTTTTGAGGTCCCCAGACCCCAAAAACACCATTCGTTCGATACTGTATATATATATATATATATCTATATATATATATATATATATATATATATGTGTCCGTGAGCACGATAACTCTCGTAAAAATGATCCGATTTTGATGAAATTTGGTATAAACGTGTAAAGCAACATTTATGACTTTAAGTTCGAAAACCAGCCAGATCGCTCTACTCGAAGCATTTTGGGGGGGTTTTGTACCCCAAAAATGGGTTTTTTGAATTTTTCACATATAATTTTTGAAATATTCAAATTTAAGTTTTCTCCATTGGATTCAGCTTAAAAAAACACACAATTTGGTGTTTTGATCATTTCTCTACGTCAATTGGTTACCGAGATATTGAAAGTGCTAAACACAGTACGTTGTCTAATGTTATTCTTATGGAGGAAAAGAAAAATTTTATATCTCGCCTGTTTATCAACGTATACTGACGAAACTTGGTATACGGCTTCATCTGGTTGTGGACCATTGATATTTGCTCAAAAAGACAATTTTTTACCCAAGGCTCCCGTAGCAGCAAACCTGCGTACTCAGCCCCATGTTATTCTTATGGAGAATAAGTAACGTGTTATCTGCCTTCATTATGAAAATAAATTAATGAAATTTGGTATGTGGCTTTACCTACATGAGTTGTATTGATATTTGTATAAAACCCCATTTTTTGTGTTCCTTGCTTCAGCAAACCTGCATACTCAGCTGCCATGTTATTCTTATGGAGAATAATTAAAATGCCATAAATCGTTTATTAATGAATTTATATTGATGAAACTTGGTATGTGGCTTTATGTGGTATTAATATACATATATATGCATTGGAAATTCGCTGAGTACGCAGGTTTGCTGCTACGGGGGTATTTTACGAGAGTTATCGTGCTTACGGACACATATATATATATATATATAAATATATATATATATATATATATATATATATATATATATACATATATAAAAATTTGAACGAATGGTGTTTTTGGCATCTGGGGACCTCAAAATGAAAAGTTATCATGGTCTCGGGCTTAAGTCTTACCATGAGACCTACGGTAATAGCTTCTTCCCTATAGGGGAAATTCGCTAAAAAACGCATGGCTTGTCAATGTTTACTTGTTGGAATTATCTTGTGTAAATTTCAATATTTGATGACAGTATTCAATGTTTTTAAATATTTGTCTTGCATGTTAAGTTTTATAAATTTATAGTTGTCAATATAAAAACCCCGAATCTATTGATAAACGGTTTGCACTAGAAAGGTTTAACAACTGATTAAAATAACTTGTTGATAGGCCTTGTAAGTAAATTATTAAAAGGTTTTCTGATATTTGTGGCCTTCTCAAGTGAAGGTCCGATAAATGTAACGTTGGACGGTATTTACCCTGTTTTATTAATACTGGTACCGGTACCAACTGTTAAATAAATGTATATAGCCTTACCCGGTACACAATCAGAGTATGCAAAATACAGTCTTCACATGGAAAAGTACTGTACGGTATGTTTAAACCTAAAGAATACCACCTATTATTAGGTAAGCTTATAAGACCACTAATAATAACCACTTCGTTAATGTAAAGTAATAACAAACATTTTTACCTATATTTTATAATGTCAAGTTTACCCATATTCGAGTAAGTGTTACCATAGATTAAGAATACCACATGTTTAATCTATGGTGTTACTATACCATAAATAACATTTTGGTACATTATTTCCCCCAAATCTTAACTAATTAATTTCCCAATAATTTAGATCAATCATTAAAGTATAATGGTAAAACATTTGCGCTAGGCTACATCTACTCGTAATATAGCACAATGAGATAGGCTGTAAGTCCATCCAATTTTTGTAAATCCATCCATCCTTGTTCCACGCTTCTGATTGGCTGTGTAACCCCGTCGAGTTTGTTTGTATCCCGGCTCCAGAAAACACGTAAGTTACCCTAATAGAGCATCTTAAAAGTAGGTACGGTACCTATATTTCCAAAAGATTACATTTGCTTTAAAGCAAAAATCCCTGAGCTATTTTTTTAAACCTTGCATGTTCATATTTAGTCAATCCGTAATGCTGAACAAATGTGCGCCTATTTGTTAGTGAATTTCCTATGGAAGTGAACTATTAGCATGACCCGCACGGTGAAACTTAAGCCCGGGACCATCATAGAAGTTTCTAACGTGACCCCCTGAACATGTTTTGGGGGGTCGTTCAAAATTTATATATATATATATATATATATATATATATATATATAATTATATATGTGTGTGTGCAAAAAAACCTACTCAAGAACAAAACATTATTGATTGGTTTGTTGTAAAGAGCCAACTGTGTTTCCAAATATGTTACAGTATTACAAAATATATTTGTTCTAATACAGCAAATTATGCCTATAGTCCTTGAGTCTCAGTCTATAAATTAATTTAGAACGTGCTTATCTTAGACTTCGTTTATTTATACTGTATAGCTGATTAATATTATTGTTATTAACACGATGTAGATATTAGTTTAATGTGTTCAGGCTATACAGTGACACTGTAAATACAATTACAACAATACACTGTAACAGTGTATTGTTGTAATTGTAATTCAATTATTTTTCTTTTGGATTGCCAAAAATATAATTATTTGGAGAGTTTTCCAAAATGATTGGTTTATTTGAATAATTTTCTTAGTTTCTAGTGTTTTACAATTGGCTTTATACGATTCCAATGGTTGCGGTAGGCGCATGAAAAATCGCGATAGGCTTGCAGAAAGTTTTGGGATTTTACATATTCCGTTGCATAAAGAATGAAAACATTCTGCCTTGGGAGCCCCGATCAACCTGACTTCCCTACAGTTTACTGGTTTATTGTTGCGGGTGGCATTTGTAAGACACTAGTAGGATATAAATAAACTCGTGGTACATTCTCTGGGAACTCTCATCGATACGGCCCAACCCGGTGAAAGCGGACTGGACCGTCCGACCGGAATTTTACTACCGATACAGTTACTATATCGGTGGATCATTGTATCGCAGAGATCGCCCAGATGCGACCCACTCCCGTCACTCATGCCGGCCCGCGGTGCTAGCGACTCTTCGGCGCTCATCTGTTCCGCTATTTTAACAGAATACAGCTTTCCTGGGTATATTTCTGGGGTTTAAAGATCAAATTAACTATTGCTATTTCGTAATTCTTTGTGTCGAACGACCTGTTGTTCACTCATTGGTCGTTCTATGGCGTGTGCGTCTTCTGCTCCGCGGTTTAGGGTAATTTCAAAACGCATCTTTTGCTCCGGGGGTAGAGCAGGTAGAAATCGGGACCGCTGGAAATACCCCTTTTGATCCTCGAGGGGAGAGTAGCTGACAACTATTGTGTGTCCTATTGTGTTAGTGCACAACTTCTGCAAATGTATGCCTAAATCCGCGTTTACACCGGAGTTAGCAACACTTGTTGCTAACATTTGTCAATAACATTTTAGAAAACACCTTTGAATTTGTTAGTAACATTTCATGTTATCAACAAAACTGCCGTGTTAGCAACACAAATTTTGCTATCCACCGAGTGTCGGTAAAATCTGGTAACATTCTTTGATCTTTTCAAATGTTGTTACCGAACGTATTAGATGTTAGCAACTTTCACCCATTCTCTTGCGCTGAGGCTGTGTATCTGTATTCCAGTGTTTTGTTTTTGGTTTACTGTTATAGCGAATTTACCCAGTAGGGAAGAAGCTATTACCGTAGTCGGCATGGTAAGACCTTGGCCCGGGACCATGATAACTTTTAGTTTTGAGGTCCCCAGAAGCCAAAAATACCAATCTTTCAAATTGTTCAAATCACAGCAGCACATATTTCTGACAAGTTACAAACAAAGAAATTAATGATTTTCTAAATCTTAAACAAGAAATTAAACTTGTGTACAAGTCTCCGGTCGCTAAAAAACCCAAGGTCACTGCAAGTTTTTCCTAAATAAGAATTTATTTTCTATAATTAGTGTCTTGTTTAGTGGACTTGTCTCCTAATACTAGTATCAAATATCCGAAATCACTGCTTGACATTCGTAAATTACAGCTTTCCACACAAAGGATCGACAGACTTCACATTTTTCTAGGCCTCATAGCATATCACTGCCACTATAGGTACCTATCTCCTCTAGTTCGCCAAAATAACACAGACAGCTGCAGACATCTTTATACACTCCACATTTTCCAAGCAATGTGACCTAGGTGAGGCCGGTGGCTTGGGCGGGAAAAATATACGTGGAAAAATGTTGGTAACATTTAAAAGTCTCAAAACGAAATGTTACTAACATTTTTGTTATTAACTTCTGTTGCTAACAAAAAAGTTAGTAACATTTGTTGGTAACTCCGGTGTAGACGCGGCTTAAGCCATTGCGAGATCTGCACGCAGCACGCTGACGTGTGGGAGGGAATTTCCAAACTAAGAGCATTTTATATTATTGTTGTTTTGATGCACCTGGTTCTGACTAACAGTGTATAATAGGAAATTAATGTTTAGGAGTCATATATTTGATAAATGTCCAAATATAAATAATTTTAAACATTACCCCTAACAAAAATACGAAACACATTTGAAACGTTAAATCTCCATCAAATCGTCCATAATATTCCCTTAATATCTCATAGTACATGGCTGGAAAACCCGATTAGTTGTTGAAAGCCATCAGTGATAGGTAAAAAATAAACATGTTTCCAGCGGCATGTTCTACTTGCTCTACCCCCGGAGCAAAGTATGTGTTTTGAAACTACCCTCAACCGCGGAGCAAAAGACGTGCAGCCGTGTCATGCAGAGAAGCCAACTAGTCAGCTCTGTTAACTTTCTGGTTGGTTATGAAAACATTTTTTAAAACTTGTTAACAAGTACGAACTTCAGTAATAGCTATTATTCAGAAAGTGCATTATTATTATTTAATACTATTAATAGTTTATTTATTGAAATTGGATTGAATATCAACCCATCAAAAACTAAGATTATAAACATTGAAAAAGGTATATTGCAACAAGAAAATTATTTGTTAGAAATGACAGAAATCAATTCGATTGATCCAAAGGACAAAATTAGATATTTAGGTGTGAATTTTGCAAATGAAATCATTTTTGATCCTGAACAAAACATAAGATCTCTAACAGAAAAAATTGAAAAATTAACTTGCTCGCCCTTTTTGAAAACAGAACAAAAAATGTTTGTTTTAATTCATTATATTTGGCCTACTTTAATATATCCCTTTCAGACTGCACCTTTACAAAAAATTTCCTTAGAGTTTTTTAACGATGTTGATAAAATTATACGTTCTACTCTAAAAGAAATCTTGGAAATGCCAAATGACACACCAAGTTCGTTTTTTTATAGTTGTTCAAAATTCAAAGGTATGGGATTATCACAATCAAGATGGGAAGCGGTGATACAGCACATAAATATTTGCCGTACCTTAAATACAACTAAGAATCCTTACCTTCAAAAGTTAAAAAGATTTGATCTTGAAGAAATTTGTTGCCTAAAGAAGCTTGGTTTATATGAAGAGGGACAACCTAAAATGTCAGCTAAATTATTACGTAATAAGTTAAAACAAATCGAATTTGAAAAATGGAATAAACTTCCTTACAAAGGAAAAGGAGTTATCTTATTCCAAGAATGTCCAAAGATTAATAAGAATTTAATGAAAAGTCATGGGTTGACGGAATCTGAATTCAAATATTACCTTAAAATGATAAATGATGTAGTCTCTGTCAGAAGTTTACATGGAAGGTCCAGGGACGGGAACCAGTGCCGGCATTGTTCCAGCGCTGAGAAGTATGTTTTGGAAACTTTACCCCACGTCCTTGGACAATGTCCATTTAGTAATCTTCTTCGAAACACTCGCCATCACTTAATAAGAAAAACCATTGCAGACCAGTTCAGACTTAAAGGCAGTTACGAGGTTTTCGAGGAAGTTACTGCGACAGAGGTTAACGGCTCCATAAGAAGAAGTGACATTATTGTCATTGACAGGAAGAAGAGTCGAGGATACATCATAGATCCCACTGTGAGATTTGAAACACATCAATGTCAACCAGATGAAGTAAATTTGGAAAAAGTCAAAATCTATGAAAACACAATCCCTTATTATAAGGAAAAATATAAGATAAAAGAATTTGAAGTATTCGGAATTTTAATTGGTGCAAGAGGGACCATACCAGTGTTTGTCCAGGAGTTTTGGGGAAAATTCAACCTGGACTGTAAAATACTAAATAGTATAGCATTATTAGCTATCAAACACTCCGTTCAGATTTTAAAAAACCATTTATATAATAACAAACATTAAGTCAAAATTTTTGTAATAGTATTCTTTGTCAATTAGGCATTTTACGTTGTGTAAAAAGATGTTAATTTTGTTTGAATAAATTATCTATATATATAGTAAGAGCGTAAAGAATGAATATCTTTCTCTCTTGGGGATAACCGTTACCGCGCGGTAATTGTTAGTCTTGTAAGCGAGAAAGACATTTTACACTGAATCATAAAAAATGCAATCAATTTATCTTTAGTCAGCTTGGTCCAAAGCAACAATCAATCACCTGTTCAACGTCAGTGCTGAGCGGAAAATTAAGCCAGAGCGAGCGAAAACTACTTTCGTTCGATGGGCAGAAATCAGCTATTTTACTATCTATTTTTAGATCGTACAGAAGCACTTTAAGAGGCACGACTGTAGGAAAAGGAAATTATGGGTACATATATCTTCTTTGTACAAATACTCTGATCAGTGCACGATTTCTTTGATGCATCCATTGTAAAGGGCCTACTTTTTTAATTAATTTAAATATTGAAGGTATAATTTATCTCGTGACATTTAAGATAACTAACCATGAGGACGCGAACATTAATAACACATTTAAAGGCATTGCATTTTTCATCTAGTTCTTATAAACAGTTCTTATTTTAGGATAAACTTCTTCCAGTTTAATGATATGTTATAAAGTAAGGTACACATTGGAAAATATATCAACGTGATGACATATAAAATAATCTGCAAAGTAGTTGCAGTAGTAATAGACACAATGTTGACTGAACAGTAGTTTTAATAGAAAAATGGTATTTAGTAATATTACGTTTTCTGTGATTATGGGGCTTATTTTCAACCAACTTTTTAGCTTAGTACATGGTATATTGTAATGGGCAGTTGAATTTAATATCCGCGTGCCTTACTGCGTACGTCATTTAATGTTATCCTACTAATATTATAAATGTGAGAGTTTGTAAGTTTGTTTGTTTAAATAAATAAATAACGTTATTGTCGTTTGGCATTAAACATACATGACAATAGTAAAAAAAAAACAATAAATGTTGATACATTATAGTACATATAATTATTTTAATTTTTTTCTGTGTCCAATAATTATTCCTCAAACATTCGTCAATTTTGGAAGGACAGTCATTTAGCAAAATATTCTTAATCTTCTCCGTTGGCACGATAACTTTCGTAAAAATAGTCCGATCTTGATGAAATTTGGTATAAACGTGTAAGGCAGCATCTATTTTAATGAGTTCGAAAACCACACAGGTCGCTCTACTTTAAGGGGGGTTTTGGTATTTTTATCATCGCTCTACGTCAATTGGTGACCGAGATATTGAGAGTGCTAAATACAGTACGTTGTCCACTGTTAATCTTATGGAGGATAAATAAAATTGTATATCTCGCTTATTAATGAACACGAATTAATGAAACTTGGTATGTGGCTTTATATGGTTGGGTTTTGCATACAAAACTCATTTTGTGGTCCCCATGGCAGCAAACCTGCGTACTCAGCATCTATAAGGTTATTCTTATGGAGAATAATAAACATGTGATATCTTGCTTGTTTATGAACATAAATTGATAAAACTTGGTATGTTGCTTCATCTGGAGGTGATCCATTGGTATTTGCATAAAAACCAGATTTTGTAGTCCTTGATGCAGCAAACCTTCATACTCAGTCCTAATGTTTTTCTTATGGGGAATAAATAAAATGTCATATCTCACTTGTTTATTAATATGCTTTGATTAAAGTTGGTAAGTGGCTTCATGACTTAGTGAAGTGCCATTTGAAATTCGCTGAGTATGCAGGTTTGCTGCAACGGGGGTATTTAAAGCTTCTTTCACTTTAACTCCAATCAGTTGGTAATTTGTTAACAATTTTGATGCCCATTTCATTGAAATTCCTTTTGCTTTTTGAATACGTGAAACATGTAACTTTAAATTTATTTAGATATTTTTGGCTCAATCACGCTCTAACTACTGGACTGATTGAGCGGAAATTTGGCAGAGAGGTACTTGATAGTCCTGAGTAACATGTAGGCATATTGAAATTTTGAAAATCTTATTGGTCTTTGCCCCACGGGGGTTCAAAGTTCCCATGTATTCCTTATGGACAGTCATTTTTTGAGCTGATGAAAATACAAACAGCTGATCTTGATTCGTAGTAATTCCATGGGCTAACCACAGAATGCAGCAAACAGAATTGTCATGGTTGTCATAAATCACTAGCTGGTCCGACAGACGTTGCCCTGTCCTAATGCCATTGATTTTTTTAATGTCAAATACTCGTTCATTTTCAAGATGAGCTCGTTAATTCGCTACGCTCACTCGCCTAACAAAAGAAGAGTTTGAGTTGCCATTCAAGTAGTTTTTTTTATATCCAGAATGAACATAAGGTTTATGCCTTTCAAGTATGTTTAGATATAATCCTTGTTAACGGCTGTTTGGTGTAACTAACTGAACTTTGATAAAATCAATGGAAACTTTGAAGGCCATTGGGACAGAGCTCTTAGGGTGGATTAACAATTTTCTTTTATAAGAACCTTGTCCTGACATTAACGAAGACAAGAAAAAAATAATTACTCAATTTGGTGCACTCATGCTCAAGTTATGGAACGGCAAAGGGTAATAGGGATTCATTGTTATATATTAAGATTTGCGGGGTGAGGCCTTTACGCGTAAAATCTAGTAAAGCGATAAAGTATGAGAATAACTTTGATTCGATAAAACCTATCGATGCATCTAACCAATGAGCAGTATATGCTCCACTCAAGGAAATTCTGTTACTTTGAATAGGTTTACATTTTTCAAATGTTTCCTTAAAGGACTCGTGTCCTACAAGCGCCCGCGTCCATAGAGTACAGCAGAGTCGCGGGTGTCTATGTGTGTGGCTGATCATCACTTTCGCGGCTGGAGAAAGTCTACCCGTGACCCGCCCTTTCTTTTGCCTTTTACTTTGCACCTTCCATAAAAACCTCTCCGTCTTATATAGTGGAGCCGCGGAGAGATTGCACTTGAGAATTGACAACACCGCAATGTTTGTATGCGCTCCGACTACCATCTACTAGTAGTGGAGGTGCTTCGTTGCCGTTTCAGCATCAGATTCGAACAGTCTTGAGAGATTGCACTTGAGAATTGGCAACACCGCAATGTTTGTATTGCTGTAGGACTGTAGTGGAGGTGCTTCGTTGCCAACACCGCAATGTTTGTATTGCTGTAGGACTGTAGTGGAGGTGCTTCGTTGCCGTTTCAGCATCAGATTCGAACAGTCTTGAGGATACCAAGTACATAGTCACAGTCGTTGGAGTATACTTTACATTATTATATACTCACCCTTTTTCGAGTACAGTATTTATTTAGCGTTACTTGGACAAAGATAGTGTTTAGGTACAGTTATATCAGCTGGCATTCTTAGAACACATAAAAAGATAATGTTTTAGTTTAAGTATATCAGCTGGTATTCTTAATGCACAAACAGGTAGTGTTTTTAGTATAAGTTCATGGGAAAGTCATGGAATGGATATAAACCTTAGAAAGTCGAGGAATTTTAAAGAGATTCCGGATGATTATGAATTCTTTACGTTTTATCGTTTTTAAACTTAGTCCTTGTTTATAGGTATTGCTAGGGTATAGGGAATTATCATCTCTAAATAAATTTAAAATAAGAGTGACAGTTAAATATGATTGTTAAAATAAATGTACTCCTGTTTTAAAACCAACATTAATTCGACTGTTAAAGCGTATAACCATTGACTATACACACTGTATAACTCAGTCCCTTTATCGTAGTTATTGGAATGTATTTTAAAATACCCCCGTAGCAGCAAACCTGCGTACTAAGCGAATTTCCAATGAATATATATGATCTTAATACCACAAAAAGCCAAATACCAAGTTTCATCAATGTATAATCATAAGTAAACGATTTATGACATTTTAATTGTTCTCCATAAGAATAATATGGCGGCTGAGTATGCAGGTTTGCCGAAACAATGAACACAACAAATGAGTTTTTATACAAATATGAATATAACCCAACTAGGTGAAGCCACATACCAAGTTTTATTGATTTATGTCCATAATTAAGGGAGACATAATATTTACTTTTTCCCCATAAGAATCACATGGGGGCTGAGTATCCAGGTTTGCTGCTACGGGAACCATCGGTAAAAACTTGTTTTTTTTCTAATGACAAGACCACAACCAGATGAAGCCATATACCAAGTTTGGTCGGTATACGTTCACAAATAAGCGAGATATAAAATTATTCTTATTCTCCATAAGAATAACATTGGACAACGTACTGTGTTTAGCACTTTTAATATCTCCGTAACCAATTGACGTAGAGCAATGATCAAAACACCAAATTGTGTGTTTTTAGGCTGAATCCAATGGTGAAAAATAAAATTTGTCTTTTTCAAAGATTATATGTAAAAACTTAAAAAAACTTTTGGGGTACAAAACCCCCCAAAATACCCCTTTGTATAGATCGATATGTCTGGTTTTCGAACTTAAAAGTCATAAATGTTGCTTTACACGTGTGTACCAAATTTCATCAAAATCGGACAATTTTTACGAGAGTTATCATGCTCACGGACACATATATACAGATATATATACATATCTACAGTTTTGAACGAATGGTGTTTATACAAGTAATCCAAGCACGAATCAATTAAAGTATGCAGATATTTCAAAAAAGTTGTTCGTTCTATAAATGTAGCGTTTGAAGTGTGCGCAGTGGTACTACATTTGAATCGCGACATTTTCTGCTATTTTGTTACATTAGGGAATCACCTTACATCCGCATTATATTTGCAAAACTCAATTTTTATTCCAGGTTTTACGCAAAATTTAAACAAATCCAGAATTTTTTACTAATTTACTTGTTAATGTACGGAAAGCGTCTGTATTCTTGGAGAAAGATTGCAGTTTAAAGTGCTTACATTCTTCGCCCACCAAGACGGACGTTTGACGACTCAAAATTGCCAACAGTCGCCGTTTAGTGTGTTCCCGGTGCCTTCGCTGGCCTCTTGTTGTTTAATATATCATCATCATCATCATCATCATTACACGGTTTTCTCTTCCGACCACAGAGATATTGCGGGACTGCGGGCTGCCAGCTTTTATACAAACTGTGGGACTTCTTCATTTTACAGAGAGTGCGGTTTCTCTTTCGTTTGTTAAATTTATATTTGCTCATTCCTGATCCGGCTTCGGCATTGGTTATTCCAAATATGCATCAGTCTTAAGTCTGTCAAGAAAATGTGTTGGATCAATAGAGATACTGTTTTACTGTAGAGACGCATTTTCGAAAATTTCGGGTATAAATAATCATTGTTTAAATCTCAGAGTTGTTTATTATTCATACTGTTCAAACATACCGTAGGCCATATCGATGATAACATGTGTTTTCATTGCGTTCTCTATCTGCCGGCTAAGTATTAAGTATATACTTCCAGTGATCTGACATTGACATCTTCGTTCTAACCAAAGAGGGAGAATGATACAATAGAACCATAAGAGTACAATAGGATACTCTGGACTCCCTAGCACTTTCCTTGCGTCCTTATTACGACCTCACCGGTCACGTCACACATTATAACATAACGTAACATGGGAGTTACCTCTGCTCTAATTTCTCTGGATTCCATCTTAGCTCGAGCTGAGCACATAAATCAAGTACAATCTTGGAGCTACAATTTCGCAGTGTGTGTTTGCAATAGCTGTAGTCTGTCCTGTTCATGACCTGTAAGACCAGAGTCACAGAGAAGTGATAAGCAGAAGTGATTACTGGGTGTCGATTGTCTTCCTTTTGTTCTAGGGCCTACTTCTGTGGTGTCTAGCTCTTGCACACAACCCTTTCCCGTTATGAAAGCGACCTCTGGTTATTCTCCCTCCGTGTCAGAGCCGACAGCAGGGACGCGGCAGAGGAACGCAGGACGAGGCACCTGACGACCGTTACCGGCGTGTTACTGTTCACGTCACAATTAGAGCAACTAGTTTTGCGGCAAAAAGACGACACTCTTCTTAGAACCTGGCCTGCATGCTGCACGCATCCTCCTCGACTGGCCGCGGGGTCGCAGTACTAGTAGGCCCTACTGCAGCAGTTTCATAACGTGGGAGTTTGGAAAGGTCTGTTGATTTGAGGGATCAACGTTGTATGTGTGAAAGGGGTCGGTAAGGGATCACAGGACACCCTGTCGGAGATGTTTACAAAGTCTCGCCGAAATTGGGATTTTCATCAACTTCAAAATCCACTAAAACTGTAGGCACTCAATGTCATGGTCAATGGACAGCTCCTCGGTATCACTCTGTAACAAGGCCCTCAGTGCGTATTATCATTGAATATATACTAGGTATACGCTCATTATTCCCGTAAGAGGATGAACGAAGACTGAATTTTTAATTATATATTTAAATAGACATGTTACGTATTTAGCTTTTGTTAACTTACACCTTGTTTAGCCAAACACTTTTACAATACGTCAACAAATATCTAGACCATATGCAACATATCTAAATAATTATAATTTCTTTGTATTGTAATCTGACAGAGAAAGATTACAAATGTGTGAATGTACGAGTACAAATACTAAAGATTTCAACAGATTACTTGTATTTAAAAATACTTAGAGACAATTTGAATTGATATATTATAAAACTCAGGAGCTTTGCAAAGGTCCGCAAGCATACGTTAACGTGTCTACTAAAATATGTTACAAATTTAAGAGATAAGAGACAACCGACAAAATTTGAAGTACTAGCTATCATACTAATCATTCTAATATTATAAAGCTGAAAGTTTGTGAGTTTGTTTGTTTGTTTATTAGTTTGTGGCTCAATCACGCTTTAACTACTAAATCGATTGAGCTGATTTGGTAGGAAGATTGCTAATATCCTAAAGTAACATATAGGCCTATTCACGTTTTAAAATTCCTTTATGATTTAGCCCCAATGGCTACTAAACTTCCCATGTTAATCTTATGAGCATTAACATTTACTGGATCAGATTATAAATAGAACAGGTGTTCTGCATATTATATTTTGAGTTCATTTATTTGTTTATATTTTGGTTTACATTTTTTCGCTCCTTTAACCACGAAGGTACCTGTATCACAATAATGCCGGGGAAACGTAAATAAAGTTTTATTAGTGACCCTATTATTAGTAGGATTAGTAGGTCTGTACTAAGTAGGAATTAAATAATTAGATAATAAATTAATGAATAAATGAATAAGTCAGTAATGTCAACCCGTGGAACTACTACGAATCAAGGTCAGCTGTTTG
Organism: Allygus modestus; assembly: GCA_963675035.1. Lineage (NCBI taxonomy): Eukaryota > Metazoa > Arthropoda > Insecta > Hemiptera > Cicadellidae > Allygus > Allygus modestus. Next base: position 139,477,013 of record OY776117.1, read on the forward strand.
AATTTGGTCAATGTGGAATATATGGTAACTTTGGAGCACCGTTGGGTAAAGCCCTGTTGTTGAATCGGTGTGAAAACACTTTAGCTTTCCTATCTTAGACCTAAAGAATAAAGTCTCACGACGTTTCGGGATCTGGATTCTGATCACTTCTTCAGCGGAGAAAAAATACCTAGAAAAAACAAAATTTTGTTATGTTCTAGGTATTTTTCTCACCTGAAGACGGGATCAGATTCCAGATCCCGAAACGTCGTGAAACTTGTTTTTTTTCTAATCAGGGATGGAAAATGTCTGCAATAATCTCTTAAATAACTTAAACTCACCCTCACCAACAATGAATTTCAAACAATGAATAAACAATCAATGTACCAAATTTCACCACTCTATAGCATTCCGAGGAGTTTGAGTATATTAATATTGCGTCATATTAAAATATCTACGTAAACTGCGGCTTCGTTAAACCGAATAACTCGTCCGCCGTATCTGACCCGTGTAAACAATATATCACTTTGATGACCATCACAAAAAATTTGTATTTAAACATTTTAAAATCTCTACGAAAACATTCCTAACAAATTTTATGAACAAAACTGCGACGATCCCTGGCGGCGTAAGTAGGGAAGTTGGGAACTACGTCGACAAATAGTTAAAAAAGCTAGATCGCAGCACTGCTTTTTAACTCTGGCTCCCATAAGGAGTCCCCTCTAGTAATTGTTAGATACGGAAAAAACGAGTTGTAAATTGGTAGATATGAAAGTTACAGGTCATTAAGGTCCCTTTACATCGAAAGGAAATATATACCTTGTCCTATGGGGGTGGGGAAATATGTATCTATTATTTGAAATAAGTAGGTAAGTATAAATTTAACGTTTATAAGATTAGAATTCCTCAATTAATTAGCATTGTCAGGTTGAATAAGACAAGTTATAACAAAAGTTCTTGTTGGAACAGCTCATCCTCAGTTTCATTAGTCATGACACCGGTATCGTTCTTTGCCCTTCATCCCATTCGGGGTCTAGTTTTATCCCCCTGGAATGCCAAGGAAGCGCAGACCGTCAGCACGGTTCCCATGCAGCGCCATATATCTCCGACCATAAAGCAGAACGTGTGGTTTGAAAGGGAACGTTGGGAAGTCGTCATATATTTGCTCGGCATACAACTCAAGAGGTTGAGACATCGCTCGTGGCTCGTGGGTGTGGATGGTGGATGGGCGTCTCGCGTGCTGAGGCTGTCGCTACAATGGCAGTGACAGGTAAACAATTACGCGACTTGTTCACACAATAACCATTGTGCATAGGGACGTCCGGCTATCATTTGGTCAAGGTTTTGCTTTTGTTAAAAAAATACAAAAAACTAGTCTACTACAAGTGGACTACGAGTCAAACTGACTACTATCATGTGGACGACTATTCGCGTTTTAAAAGTCACGTAGGGCTCTGCCGCACGAGTCTTCAAATTTCCAACAATATTCTGATGAACGTTGATTTGTATATTGATCATCTCGGTAACAGAATGTAAACAGATCTAGATTTTGTGTTGTGACTGCACGATTTCCGTGTGAGGATCGGGACGTCTGCTAGTTTCTTTATAAAGTAACTTTGTTCCTAGGGATGTTTGCTGCTAGATGTGTTGTGTAGAATGTAGAAAGTTGTCGGCGACCGTTGTGTCGGGAGGTGTGGGAGCGGTTGCGGCGGCACCTGTAGCCGTTTCCGGTGGCTTATATCCGGCGGAAGTCAGTTGAGGGGTGAGCCGCCAAAAGCCACTTGTTGTGGTACCCAGGTGTAAGGTCACGTGACCGTCTGATCCACGGTCACGTGAAACTGAGTGAAAATACCCCCGTCGCAGCAAACCTGCGTACTCAGCGAATTTCCTATGCATGAATTTATTTCTTACTACCACATAAAGCCACTTACTAAGTTTCATAAAAATACTTAAATAAATAACTGATATATAGCATTTTATTTATTCTCCATAAGAATAACATTAGGATTGAGAACGCAGGTTTGCTGCAACAAGGACGATAAAAATATGTTTTTTTTTGCAATTATCAATATAACTCAACCAGGTGAAGCTACATACCAAGTTTTAATGATTTATGTTCATAATTAAGGGAGATATAAAGCTTTACGTATTCTCAATAAGAATAACATTAGGGATGAGTATGCAGGTTTGCTGCTAAGAAGGTAATCAACAAAAAATCAATTTTTTGTGCAAATATCAATATACCAGTACTAGGTGAAGCCACATACCAAGTTTCATTAATATACATTCATAAATAATCGAGATATCAGATTTTATTTATTCTCCATAAGAATAACATTGGACAACGTACTGTGTTTAGCACTTTGAATATCTCGGCAACGGTTTGACGTAGAATCATAATTTAAACACTAAAATGATTGTTTTGTAGAGCTAAACTGATTGGTAAAAGCAAATGTGAAGTTTACATTTAAATGAACTGAGGAAAAGCCAAAAACCTTTTTCCCATAAGATTAACATGGGGGATTTTATGAGCAGGTTTTTTTGGATTTTCTCCGCAACCACTTAACCTAGGTTAATAATTCAAAATACCATATTATTTGTTTTTTTAAGCTCTATAACATGGTCAAAACCAAAATTAAGTTTTTTAAAAATTTTAGGGTGAAAAATGCAAAAAACTGATTTTTGGAAAATTTAAAACCCCCATAAACCCCCCTTCCCGTGGTCCGATATTTCTGGTTTTCGAACTTAAAGTCATGAATGTCACTTTACACATTTGAGCCAAATTTCATCGAAATCGGACTTTTTTTACTCAAGTTATCGCATTCACGGACACATATATAGATATATATATATATATAGATATATAGATATATAGATATAGATATATATATATAGATATATATATATATATAGATATATATATACATATATATAAATTTGAACGAATAGTGTTTTTGGCATCTGGGGACCTCAAAACAAAAATTTATCATGGTCTCGGGCTTAAGTCTTACCATGAGACCTACGGTAATAGCTTCTTCCCTATAGGGGAAATTCGCTAAAATGAATTCAAATTATAACGATTCAACAGGTAGAGAGATCTTCAGGACAGCGCAGTAGATACAGCTCTTCTCGAAGTTATTAATCTAACAAATTTACCCTTAAACGCTTACATATTTTTACAGTTTGGTGTTTCAGAGTTTGCTCTAGAGTGGAAAGAGCGGTTTTCGCGAATTAAAAAAAATAATCATCCCCATTGCTTGCATATCGAGTTGCCTACTGTAGACGTACCTTGCTCGGGTCCGGATGGCCGCGTTGTGTAGTGTGTTTGCCGGACAGATGGATGCTGATAGGCAGTAACGGTCCGCCGGGTGACAACAGCCTGTACTGTGAGTCAGCATGCTTCATCAGTCATGCCGTCGGCGTCGTTGTGTCATGGTAGCAGCTCCGAGGCTGGGTTATACGCCGCGATTATGCCGCTGTCCTTCATAGTGACATTGGCATAGCGGTCACTGTGAGCGGTTAGTGTTCTGAAGCGATTGCACTGCCAGTTGCCAGGGAACATACATGGGGAGGTGGAAGGGGGTATGTAGCGAGATTAATAAAATATAATATTGTAAAGCATAACATTTATTTCAAGATACAAATCATAATCCAGAATACTCAAAACAATAATAGCCCAAACATAAACAAACAACATATGGTACAAACACTTTTGAAACAGATTTCACATCCTTTCTTCTCTCAGAATTCCTCTTCGTATCGTTTTGGTTTTTTTACTTGCCTTCCTGATCTTGTGACATAACGTTCACTAGTTTGTCGGGGTGGTGAATTCATCATTAATTCATGTTGTCCATCTCCAGCCTTACTATCCATAATTTTATCTTCATTGTTATTACATTGTGGAACGTCTTCATTTACATTATATTTCTTGGCTCCTTCTTCATTCAATACCTGAAATCTGTTGCTGACTGGGGCCAAAAATATTCTATTTCTTCTAAAGATCCGTCCATTCACATCTACAACGTATTCTCTTGAGTTGGACCCAAAACTCACAATCTTTCCATACCATTTTAAGTTGGATACCCACACTTGTTCTCCTTTAGTTAAAATGCGGAGATCTCTTGTGCGATGCCTAGAATCATAATTCTTTTTCTGCTTCTCCTTTCTTACTTTGTCCCACTCTTTTACCTTCTTTAAATCTGGCCATCTGGGTTCCAAAGATCCTTCTGAAACAGGAACCGTGCTTCTGATTTTTCTACCAAAAAGTAACTCAGCTGGACTGTAACCACAGTCTAGTGGAGTAGAACGGTATGCTAATAACCCATCGTATGGATCTTGATTTTTTCGTAGGATATTTTTAGCGATCTGAACTGCACGTTCAGCTTGTCCATTACTTTGAGGATACGTAGGACTAGAAGTCACCAGTTCAAAATTGAATTCTCTAGCATATTGCCTGATTTCCTTAGAATTAAAGGGACTGTTATCAGACCGTATGACTGATGGTAGTCCATGTCGAGCAAATATACTTTTCAATGTCTTGATCAATGAAGGAGCATCTGTCTTGATTATTTGAACAAGTTCTATATACTTGGAAAAATAGTTTTGTATAACGAGGTAGGTTTTCTTTTCGTACTGAAGTAAATCAGCCCCTAAGATTTGCCACGGCCGCTCAGGCATGGTTGAAGGAATAAGTGGCTCGCAATGGGTATGGATAGCGTTACTCTGAAAGGTGGGGGTTTGGCTCAGGGTTACGTTAATCAAACATTTTAAATGTAATGCTAGGAATTGAAACACCTTCAGTTTTATGATTTGATTAGTACTTATTACTATTTATTGCGTGTTTATGCGGTTTATAGTTTGATTTATTACTTAAAAGTTGTTTTGAATTTATTGTTGTTATTACTTTAGTTTGTTACGTTTTAAAGTCGTTTAAAGTTTAATGATTCATTGAATTCCAAATTGCTAATAAAACGATGGTTACAAGGTTTAAGCTGTTTAAAGCCTTCTATGATCGAGTTACGTAACACATTGGGGGTGGGGGGTATAGCTAGGCGTTATGGTGCGTTACATACGGAGAGGGGGGCTTGAAATGACGAAAAAATGCGTTACGTAATATGTGTATGGCCCCTAAAGTGATTCGGGTGCTATTCCATTATTAAAAATAATAATTGATTTCAGCTTCCTATTTCTCTTAATTTAGAATTCCTGTCTGTCCTACCAAAATCGAACTTCTAAATTAACTCTACAACTACATCATAATTACCATATTGTGGGATCCACCAGCTATGCTTTGTGAGAATAATATATTGTTTTTGTTTAATAGATTTTGGAAGTTGAAGCAATCCAGGTTTTGATTTTGTGACACAGAGGTTCTCAAACTCTTTTGACCAAGGCCAACTTAAAAAGTTGCGCCATTGTTGCGCCTAGCACGATTGAATAAGAATAAAACCGAACACTTAAACATACAATATCTATTGTTTTTTTGTTATTGTAACCGTATTTTGGTATTTTTACCTGGTTTGAAAAAAGTATACACATAAATTTGTAATGTCCGTTATTTTCTTAAAATGCTTAACGGATCTGATTTATCTTTAAAATACCGTAAATGTATGTTGTTTTCGATCTGAAAGCGTTGTGCACAATATCAAACATATCTAAGGGGAGAGCGGGCATATAGGAGTATTGTAATCACAGCAGAGTTTAGTTAAAGCATTATTTTGCCGCAGTGAGGATGCAAATCTGACGTCTAATTCTCAAAACACATTTAAAAGTGTTGCGTGTGTTTGTTAACGGACAATGTCGCGCTATATTCGGCCCTCTCCTAATGTATGTTTCACAACACTCGAAAATGTGACGTTACGAAAATATGAAACTTATATGAAAATTATAAATACAATTTAAAGTTTTAAACCTTACTGTACTAAAATATTTAATTTTAACAACAAATTCTAAAATATTTGCAATACATAATTGTTCTTACTATTGTATATATTTATTGTTCAATAATTAGTTGTTACACAGGAGATTCGCCATTAACGTTGCGTCTAACCAATAGCCCGGGCCTCCATATCGCCAACCGCAGTCCCGAGCTCCGAGCTTCACCTGAGGAGCAGGTCCGGTCCGGTCCGGCGGTTCGCTCATCTCCGGTCCAGAGGGCTCAGACTCGTTCCTGATGACATCATCAGGCGTTAATCACCGAGAGTAGCCTAGCCAGTCGCCACCCGCCTCCGGAGAGCGGCCAAGCGTGCCGCGGTGTTGTATGGGGGGAATAGTACCCGGACTGGTTTGGTTTCATTGGCTGTCATTGTGACCTATTTTTATACTGTTTTGTGTTTGGGAATCTGAGTGTGAGTGGAGTAAACTAGGAATGAAAATATAGTTAAACTAGAGGCTTCTAGAGGCTAATAGTTAAACTAGTGGCTTCTAGAGGCTAATAGTTAAACTAGTGGTTTCTAGAGGCTAATAGTTAAACTGGTGGCTTCTAGAGGCTAATAGTTAAACTGGTGGCTTCTAGAGGCTAATAGTTAAACTGGTGGCTTCTAGAGGCTAATAGTTAAACTGGTGGCTTCTAGAGGCTAATAGTTAAACTGGTGGCTTCTAGAGGCTAATAGTTAAACTGGTGGCTTCTAGAGGCTAATAGTTAAACTAGTGGCTTCTAGAGGCTAATAGTTAAACTAGTGGTTTCTAGAGGCTAATAGTTAAACTGGTGGCTTCTAGAGGCTAATAGTTAAACTGGTGGCTTCTAGAGGCTAATAGTTAAACTAGTGGTTTCTAGAGGCTAATAGTTAAACTAGTGGCTTCTAGAGGCTAATAGTTAAACTGGTGGCTTCTAGAGGCTAATAGTTAAACTGGTGGCTTCTAGAGGCTAATAGTTAAACTGGTGGCTTCTAGAGGCTAATAGTTAAACTGGTGGCTTCTAGAGGCTAATAGTTAAACTGGTGGCTTCTAGAGGCTAATAGTTAAACTGGTGGCTTCTAGAGGCTAATAGTTAAACTAGTGGCTTCTAGAGGCTAATAGTAAAACTGGTGGCTTCTAGAGGCTAATAGTTAAACTGGTGGCTTCTAGAGGCTAATAGTTAAACTAGTGGCTTCTAGAGGCTAATAGTTAAACTAGTGGCTTCTAGAGGCTAATAGTTAAACTAGTGGCTTCTAGAGGCTAATAGTTAAACTAGTGGCTTCTAGAGGCTAATAGTTAAACTAGTGGCTTCTAGAGGCTAATAGTTAAACTAGTGGCTTCTAGAGGCTAATAGTTAAACTAGTGGCACCTAGAGGCTAATAGTTAAACTAGTGGCTTCTAGAGGCTAATAATTAAACTGGTGGCTTCTAAAGGCTAATAGTTAAACTAGTGGCTTCTAGAGGTTAATAGTTAAACTGGTGGCTTCTAGAGGCTAATAGTTAAACTAGTGCCTTCTAGAGGCTAATAGTTAAACTAGTGGATTCTAGAGGCTAAAAGTTAAACTAGTGGCTTCTAGGGGCTAATAGTTAAACTAGTGGCTCCTAGAGGCTAATAGCATTGACTAATTTGTAGTCAATGCTAATAATAGTTAAACCAGTGGCTTGTAGAGTCTATGACCTCTTATCATTGTGTTTAAGATTCATTGAATGTACTGTTTACTGGGAAATTAAATCATTCCAAATTTGTATATATACCTTTATTTTTCGCATTTTAGCGTTGCAGTTAATTTTCAAAATGTGGCGCGATTATTAATTGTTATTAAGTATTAAGGGAGGTATATGGCCTCCCGGCACCAACACCCTTGAGAAATAATACGTATTATAGCTGATGGTTATTTTTATAGCTTTTTTTACTTAAGGACATTTTTATATAAAGGAAAATAAGGGGGGGGGAAATAGGATTCGGTAGATTCCTCCCCATCTAACTGTCTATGAATGTTCCAAGTGCATGCGCAAAGACACAGATTACCATTTTTTCCCCTTACGCAATTATAAATTAGGATTTAATTTCAACTTTAAAAAAATCGTAAACAGATTTTCAAAAGTTTGAATTTGGATCCAGATTTAACTGCCATTTAATAACTGTGCTATATTAATTAATATTTATGCCGTCTAAGAATGTGACGATCTTAGCTAATAAAAAATATACTTAAGCTTGTATGACACGTTTACTGGATATATTGATAACAAGATCGATTTGTCTTCTACAATCTCGGCCAGCACTCTCTGCCTTTACACCGATCGTTAGAGGATTGGAGAAACACTGTTCGAGTTAATCTGGCGTTAGTTTTGCGCTTAGTTGACTTTTTACAAAGGTATTACGTCATAAGCATGACGCTAAGAAACTACACGAATTCCAGTCAATTACCGTCCCAAAAGTAGCAGAGAATTACTGCAATCTTTGAGGCAAATTAGAGTAAATTCCTACCAAAAATTATAGTAAATTCCCACCGAGAACAGCTGGAGGCGGTTTAGGCTGACGTGATGGCATGTTTGTCGTTTGTGTCACTACTGCCGAGTCATAGGTGATGCTTATGCAGTAACAATAACACATTCTAACCATAGAATAACCCATTTTTCCCCCTTGCTTTATACTTTGAGTTAAAACTTAAATTGCCTAAAATGGATTAGGCCTAACTTTTAAGAATCATCCCTTAAACACCTTTACTAACTCTTCCACTAGAGCTGCCCTTCTTAGCATGGATGATTGACAGGGACAACAGGGAAACATTGCACCATAGACAATCGAGTTCGCACGCAGCACGCTGACGTGAGGGAAGTGAATTTCCACATAACAACTTTTAAAACTTAAAATTAGTGTAAAAACATACTTTTATTCCAATTTTTATTGAAATCTGAAAACACTGATTTTTTGGCTGTTCTGATGCTCCTGGTTTCATTTACCTGCAAAGCTGGGAATACAGTTTTGCGCATTAAAATGTTAGGATAAGGCCCAGTCAAGCTTGAAAGTAGGCGTGAGGTTGCTGGAGATGATAAAAGTACTCAAACAAAGGAGTATCAGACTTTTCTAGTGTAAAACCCTCATAAGACAACGTACTGTGTTTAGTCGAAACACATTTTCTTTAATAACTCGGTAAATATTTATGCTAGAATGACGAGAGAGGGCTTAAAACTTTCGTCTCATTAATTCCGATCTTTTTACATGCATTAATTTTACATCTGGGGCTTTTCTGGCCCTTTTTGGGCCCTAAAACTCGAAATTTGAAAGATTAACCCCCAAAAAATGGGTTTAGAGTTTTCTGATTGTTTTGCCCAACGAATTTGTCCAACAGATTATAGAAAGGAACATCCCTACCAAATTTTAAGTAAATCGGACAAAAAATGCGACCGCTAGAGTGCAAACACATATATACATACAAGGTGTACATAAAGTCCCGCACGGGTTTAATATTTTTTGAATGATAAGAGATAAATCAATAAGATTTGGTACATCAACACTACACCTAAAAATCTCCTTTTTGAAGGAACTATCAGTTTTCTGTCATATCATGGGGACGTCCCGCAAGGAGTCAGAAGGAAATTTTAAATAGGAGCATAGGTCAATATGCACATCACTTTAAAGGGCTTATCTAGCAGAGTTTAATGCCGCAAACCGCACTAAAAAAGGTTGATCCAGTAAAAATTGGCGGCTGTTCAAAGTTTTTACTTCGTTACATTTTATTAGTAGCCATAACCCCATTAAAGCAAAACTGCAACTAAATGAATACTGCAGCTAAATACTACAGCTAAATACTACATTATGCCTGTCAATAGAGAAGTGAATTATGACGTTAGTTATCCTCAAGGGTTACAAATTTGGTAAAAATCTATTGATAACGGGGAAAAACTGGTAACAGTAACTATTAGAAAGATCTTATCTTTTTTTAATAAAACCTTTGAACAGCCGCCATTTTTTACTGGATCAACCTTTTTTAGTGCGGTTTGCGGCATTCAACTCTGCTAGATAAGCCCTTTAATTTGATGTGCATATTGACCTATGCTCCTATTTAAGATTTCTTTCTGACTCCTTGCGGGACGTCCCCATGATATTATAGAACCTGATAGTTCCTTCAAAAAGGAGATTTTTAGGTGTAGTGTTGATGTACCAAATCTTATTGATTTATCTGTTATCGTTCAGAAAATATTAAACCCGTGCGGGACTTTATGTACACCTTGTATATATATCTATATATATATATATATATATATATATATATATATATATATATATAAAATTTTGAACGACCCCCAAAACGTGTTCAGGGGGTCACGTTAGGAACTTCACCGTGCGGGTCATGCTAATAGTTCACTTTCCAAAGGAAATTCACTATTAAATTACACTATGAATAATATCACCAGTCATTACAGCTGACGCGTGCAGATGCGATTAGACTACTAGGCAACGTTGTCCCTAGGAATGCAACTCGTGTCGAGCAATTTCTAAAGCAACTCGATTGTAGATCCAGCCCTGGAGTTGCAATAGAGTCCCTACAATAGTTTACGCAATCTCTAATTATTAGAGTTCAGTTGAGCAAACATACGAGTTTCAGCAATTTTAATTTCACAAAGTTGCCGATTGCATAGCATCTTTATGGCTTCAGTTATAGTAGCTTTACAAATTATTTTGTTAAATTTGTATTAAAGATGTGTGTGTATTGTTTATGTACTTGCTTATAAGTTGCGCAACAGCGTTGCCTAGTTGGACGCGCCCTGAAGGCAGCCACCCGGGATCGCGTGAGCCGAGGTCCCCGAACAGAGGATCGGAATGTGGCGAGTGGCGAGAGATGTTGCGTGTGGACCATGTTCCCAGTTGTGCGTGAGCGGCCCCCTGAGCAGCCCTGCTCCCATTGGTCGGACTGACGTTTCATCTTGGGCCTCTTACACCTTCATTAACTTGTTACATAGTCAAAATAAAAATACGGAGTATTTACGTTTTCAAACAGCGATTTAATCGAAGATATATTACCCGGAAGTATCTCCGTAAGTTATGACGACGAATCCTGTTGCTCGAAAAGAAATATTTTGCCCTTTAGGGATTATCCAGTTCTTATTCGGTTCTATTAGATTATCTGATGGTGCAACTCCAGAAGTTAGCTTGAAACAGCTGTTCTTGCTTTCCTGTGTTTTGTTAGTATCAACAGCTGCTGTTAAATGTTCAATTAAATTTAAATTTATTTCTATTCTTCCATAAGATAAACGTTGGAACTCTGAAAGCCCAGGGTGCCAAGCTCTGAAGCCTTTATGGTTTCCAAACCCCCAAAAAGCACATGTATACGTTAAATGCTCTCAAATGAAACATAAACAATCAAGACCTAACAGTATCACTAGTAGCCCTCTAAAAAAATCGCCTTATTATTTTAATAAATTGATATAGTTATGAGTTATGATATAGTATATGAACCTTGTATATAGTGTCATTCAATTTAAATACTTATTATCAATCTTATTAGTGAATTTCCTTTGGAAAGTGAACTATTAGCATGACCCTCACGGTGAAACTTAAGCCCGGGACCACCATAGAAGTTCCTAACGTGACCCCCTGAACGTTATATATATATATATATATATATGTGTGTGTGTGTGTGTGTTTGCACTCTAGCGGCCACATTTTTTGTCCGATTTACTTAAAATTTGGTAGGGACGTTCCTTTCTGTAATCAGTTGGACAAGTTCGTTGGGCAAAACAATCGGAAAACTCTAAACCCCTTTTTTGGGGATTAATCTTTCAAATTTCGAGTTTTTGGGCCCAAAAAGGGTCATAAAAGCCCCAGATGTAAAATCAATGCATGTGAAAATATGGTAATTAGAGAGGCGAAAGTTTTAAGCCCTCTCTCGTCATTCTAGCAGAAATATTTACCGAGTTATTAAAGAAAATGTGTACCGACTAAACACAGTACGTTGTCTTTTGGAGGTTTCACACTAGAAAATCCTATTATTCCTTTGTTACAGTACGTACTTTTATCATCCCCAGCAACCTCACGCCTTCTTTCAAGCCTGCCTGGACCTTCTCCTAACCTTATAATGCGCAAAATTGTATTCCCAGGTTTGCAAGTAAATGAAACCAGGAGTATCAGAACAGCCAAAAAATCAATGTTTTCAGATTTCAATAAATATTGGACAAATGTATGTTTTTACACTTATTTTGAGTTTTACAAGTTTTTATGTGGAAATTCACTTCCCTCACATCAGCGTGCTGCGTGCGAACTCGTTTATGTTTTATGTTGGCTTGTTAAACTGGTCGTCTCTTAGCAATTGTAGCAGTTTTAATCCTCACATTTAAATAGCCTTACCCTTTTCTAAGAGTTTGGTAGATTATTTTCTGTTTCAGTTTGCTGAAGATCTATTTATAACCGAGTTATAGTATCTGATACTAGCTAAAATCAATGAATTAGATTATTCCCATTTCCAGAGTTAAATATTATAAACTGTCGGTTTGTTTAGTTTTTATCGTGCTCGAGTCTCGAATGTTAGTGCATTCTATAGTTTTCTAATTTATGATAGAAATACTAATAAAATAGAAACTAATGTTAGTGGTCGTATTTAAAAATGTATATTTAATTTTCATTCGAATAGTATAATATTCTATTACGTTTTCTCAGTTCAATAGTCAAGCAAGTTGGTTTCAAAAGTATAATAATGCCGAGGTAAATTAATGTGTTAATGTGCAAGTTAATAATTTTGTAGTTGAATCAGTAAAGCTACTGAGCATTACAACTTTAGTTCTTAACATTTTTTGGGGAGCAATTAGATCAAAATTAATCATTTTATAAAATTTCATATACCAGGGACAACAGTTGTATGAACCCATTTTAAAAACTACTAACACTCATTGTATAGCATTCTTATGAGGAATGCCAAAATGTAATTACATGTCAGGAAATAAAATACGTAGTACAATATAACTCTATAGTGACTCCATTTGTGTAAAAGGCTACTAAAAGCTATCTGGTTTACATATCTACTTTTAATCAAATACGTAGTACAATATAACTCTATAGTGACTCCATTTGTGTAAAAGGCTACTAAAAGCTATCTGGTTTACATATCTACTTTTAATCAAATACGTAGTACAATATAACTCTATAGTGACTCCATTTGTGTAAAAGGCTACTAAAAGCTATCTGGTTTACATATCTACTTTTAATCAAATACGTAGTACAATATAACTCTATAGTGACTCCATTTGTGTAAAAGGCTACTAAAAGCTATCTGGTTTACATATCTACTTTTAATAAAATACGTAGTACAATATAACTCTATAGTGACTCCATTTGTGTAAAAGGCTACTAAAAGCTATCTGGTTTACATATCTACTTTTAATAAAATACGTAGTACAATATAACTCTATAGTGACTCCATTTGTGTAAAAGGCTACTAAAAGCTATCTGGTTTACATATCTACTTTTAATAAAATACGTAGTACAATATAACTCTATAGTGACTCCATTTGTGTAAAAGGCTACTAAAAGCTATCTGGTTTACATATCTACTTTTAATAAAATACGTAGTACAATATAACTCTATAGTGACTCCATTTGTGTAAAAGGCTACTAAAAGCTATCTGGTTTACATATCTACTTTTAATAAAATACGTAGTACAATATAACTCTATAGTGACTCCATTTGTGTAAAAGGCTACTAAAAGCTATCTGGTTTACATATCTACTTTTAATAAAATACGTAGTACAATATAACTCTATAGTGACTCCATTTGTGTAAAAGGCTACTAAAAGCTATCTGGTTTACATATCTACTTTTAATAAAATACGTAGTACAATATAACTCTATAGTGACTCCATTTGTGTAAAAGGCTACTAAAAGCTATCCGGTTTACATATCTACTTTTAATAAAATACGTAGTACAATATAACTCTATAGTGACTCCATTTGTGTAAAAGGCTACTAAAAGCTATCTGGTTTACATATCTACTTTTAATAAAATACGTAGTACAATATAACTCTATAGTGACTCCATTTGTGTAAAAGGCTACTAAAAGCTATCTGGTTTACATATCTACTTTTAATAAAATACGTAGTACAATATAACTCTATAGTGACTCCATTTGTGTAAAAGGCTACTAAAAGCTATCTGGTTTACATATCTACTTTTAATAAAATACGTAGTACAATATAACTCTATAGTGACTCCATTTGTGTAAAAGGCTACTAAAAGCTATCTGGTTTACATATCTACTTTTAATAAAATACGTAGTACAATATAACTCTATAGTGACTCCATTTGTGTAAAAGGCTACTAAAAGCTATCTGGTTTACATATCTACTTTTAATAAAATACGTAGTACAATATAACTCTATAGTGACTCCATTTGTGTAAAAGGCTACTAAAAGCTATCTGGTTTACATATCTACTTTTAATAAAATACGTAGTACAATATAACTCTATAGTGACTCCATTTGTGTAAAAGGCTACTAAAAGCTATCTGGTTTACATATCTACTTTTAATAAAATACGTAGTACAATATAACTCTATAGTGACTCCATTTGTGTAAAAGGCTACTAAAAGCTATCTGGTTTACATATCTACTTTTAATCAAATACGTAGTACAATATAACTCTATAGTGACTCCATTTGTGTAAAAGGCTACTAAAAGCTATCTGGTTTACATATCTACTTTTAATCAAATACGTAGTACAATATAACTCTATAGTGACTCCATTTGTGTAAAAGGCTACTAAAAGCTATCTGGTTTACATATCTACTTTTAATAAAATACGTAGTACAATATAACTCTATAGTGACTCCATTTGTGTAAAAGGCTACTAAAAGCTATCTGGTTTACATATCTACTTTTAATAAAATACGTAGTACAATATAACTCTATAGTGACTCCATTTGTGTAAAAGGCTACTAAAAGCTATCTGGTTTACATATCTACTTTTAATCAAATACGTAGTACAATATAACTCTATAGTGACTCCATTTGTGTAAAAGGCTACTAAAAGCTATCTGGTTTACATATCTACTTTTAATCAAATACGTAGTACAATATAACTCTATAGTGACTCCATTTGTGTAAAAGGCTACTAAAAGCTATCTGGTTTACATATCTACTTTTAATCAAATACGTAGTACAATATAACTCTATAGTGACTCCATTTGTGTAAAAGGCTACTAAAAGCTATCTGGTTTACATATCTACTTTTAATCAAATACGTAGTACAATATAACTCTATAGTGACTCCATTTGTGTAAAAGGCTACTAAAAGCTATCTGGTTTACATATCTACTTTTAATCAAATACGTAGTACAATATAACTCTATAGTGACTCCATTTGTGTAAAAGGCTACTAAAAGCTATCTGGTTTACATATCTACTTTTAATAAAATACGTAGTACAATATAACTCTATAGTGACTCCATTTGTGTAAAAGGCTACTAAAAGCTATCTGGTTTACATATCTACTTTTAATCAAATACGTAGTACAATATAACTCTATAGTGACTCCATTTGTGTAAAAGGCTACTAAAAGCTATCTGGTTTACATATCTACTTTTAATCAAATACGTAGTACAATATAACTCTATAGTGACTCCATTTGTGTAAAAGGCTACTAAAAGCTATCTGGTTTACATATCTACTTTTAATAAAATACGTAGTACAATATAACTCTATAGTGACTCCATTTGTGTAAAAGGCTACTAAAAGCTATCTGGTTTACATATCTACTTTTAATAAAATACGTAGTACAATATAACTCTATAGTGACTCCATTTGTGTAAAAGGCTACTAAAAGCTATCTGGTTTACATATCTACTTTTAATAAAATACGTAGTACAATATAACTCTATAGTGACTCCATTTGTGTAAAAGGCTACTAAAAGCTATCTGGTTTACATATCTACTTTTAATAAAATACGTAGTACAATATAACTCTATAGTGACTCCATTTGTGTAAAAGGCTACTAAAAGCTATCTGGTTTACATATCTACTTTTAATCAAATACGTAGTACAATATAACTCTATAGTGACTCCATTTGTGTAAAAGGCTACTAAAAGCTATCTGGTTTACATATCTACTTTTAATAAAATACGTAGTACAATATAACTCTATAGTGACTCCATTTGTGTAAAAGGCTACTAAAAGCTATCTGGTTTACATATCTACTTTTAATCAAATACGTAGTACAATATAACTCTATAGTGACTCCATTTGTGTAAAAGGCTACTAAAAGCTATCTGGTTTACATATCTACTTTTAATAAAATACGTAGTACAATATAACTCTATAGTGACTCCATTTGTGTAAAAGGCTACTAAAAGCTATCTGGTTTACATATCTACTTTTAATAAAATACGTAGTACAATATAACTCTATAGTGACTCCATTTGTGTAAAAGGCTACTAAAAGCTATCTGGTTTACATATCTACTTTTAATAAAATACGTAGTACAATATAACTCTATAGTGACTCCATTTGTGTAAAAGGCTACTAAAAGCTATCTGGTTTACATATCTACTTTTAATCAAATACGTAGTACAATATAACTCTATAGTGACTCCATTTGTGTAAAAGGCTACTAAAAGCTATCTGGTTTACATATCTACTTTTAATCAAATACGTAGTACAATATAACTCTATAGTGACTCCATTTGTGTAAAAGGCTACTAAAAGCTATCTGGTTTACATATCTACTTTTAATAAAATACGTAGTACAATATAACTCTATAGTGACTCCATTTGTGTAAAAGGCTACTAAAAGCTATCTGGTTTACATATCTACTTTTAATCAAATACGTAGTACAATATAACTCTATAGTGACTCCATTTGTGTAAAAGGCTACTAAAAGCTATCTGGTTTACATATCTACTTTTAATCAAATACGTAGTACAATATAACTCTATAGTGACTCCATTTGTGTAAAAGGCTACTAAAAGCTATCTGGTTTACATATCTACTTTTAATCAAATACGTAGTACAATATAACTCTATAGTGACTCCATTTGTGTAAAAGGCTACTAAAAGCTATCTGGTTTACATATCTACTTTTAATCAAATACGTAGTACAATATAACTCTATAGTGACTCCATTTGTGTAAAAGGCTACTAAAAGCTATCTGGTTTACATATCTACTTTTAATCAAATACGTAGTACAATATAACTCTATAGTGACTCCATTTGTGTAAAAGGCTACTAAAAGCTATCTGGTTTACATATCTACTTTTAATCAAATACGTAGTACAATATAACTCTATAGTGACTCCATTTGTGTAAAAGGCTACTAAAAGCTATCTGGTTTACATATCTACTTTTAATCAAATACGTAGTACAATATAACTCTATAGTGACTCCATTTGTGTAAAAGGCTACTAAAAGCTATCCGGTTTACATATCTACTTTTCTTCAAAATGAAATAATCGAAATGATTCTTTGGTACCGGGTTAGCTTTCGTGTCGCTCGAAAGCTCACAGGAAACGGTCGGCACAGCGAAACTGGTTCAATAAAACTGAGCCAGATCCACGCGGTGTAGTCACTCCTCCGGAGATTCGCCCAGAACATAATACATGTAGACCGGCGTGTCAACCGGCGTGAAAAAGTAAAGCCTCACTGGATGATATTTTTGTAACATAATCACAGAGAACAATCGTTTCCAGCAAATATTTGTATAATCGAAAATATGTTTGACATATACAAGTCATATTTTAAAAGAAAGTAGCCTATGTTCTTCTTGAGTTACATATTCATTAACTACTAGATGACCCGACAGACGTTGTTCTGTCTTTAATGTGAATATTAAATGTGAAATGGAATAAATAACAATAAATATATAAAAAAACAAACTCGTTTATTGTAATGCTTTTTGGTATACAAAATTATTAGTCTTCTGGTTCACATTATAGCACAGTTAAATGAAAAGATTCCAGCTCAAATTATAACACTTTTTACCTTGATTATTAAAAAAGCTTTGAACTAAGTACAATTTCTAAATCCTTGACAAAATAAAAACCAAAATGTAAACAAATAAACACATGTTTTTTAACTCATTCAAATCTTAGTATTGATTACATATGATCAAACCAAATGGCATTGGAAATTTTCAAATATCAGGTGCTGCCATCTAGGGGATAAATTGTTAATGGTTTGGGATAAGTCTACAGGAGAACGTTGTCCCTCAAATTCTTATATTAATGATTTATTTGTTCACGAATTATAAATATAAACCCTTTTTCTCATTTGGGGAAAACCTTTCACTATATACTAAGTACGTTATGTTTCATGAAATGTATTAGATTGATATTTAATCATGATAGTTTCTTTGTAATTGGAAATTATCTCTTTTGTATCTCACAGTTTAATAAAAGCATTTTCCACCAATGTTAATTTAAAGGCATTTTTTACAATTTTTAAAGTCAAATTACTAAATAATGGTTGGGTGGATTAAAAATTTTCTTTCATACAAACCTTCCCCTGGCATTAAGGAACACAACAAAAAAGAATCGTCCAATTTGGTGCACTCGTTCTCGAGTTATGGAGTCACGTCAAAAAAAGGGATTGTGATTTATTTATATAGATTGAATTATTTAATCTTAAAAACACTTTAAATGAAAAATGCGGGTTTATAGTCTGTTGTAATAAGTTGTGTTCCCGTGCCCATGGGGGAGGGTGTAGAGGGGAAATGGTGGCTACCACGTAGCCTTAACTTTTTCTTGGGAATTAACATGTGTATGAGAGATCTAACAAGTCAAGGAGATCCATCCCCAACATTTAGAGTTCATGTCTGGGGTAAAAAAGTGAAGCCTACATCGACGACCTCCATTTTTCCCCTCTGGCCCCTCTGTTACCATGATAACCAATCAAATCCTCTCTTCACTAATTATATGTTTGTCAGCTGGCTAACATATAACTTGTGAAGCGAGTATTTCTTTGGTTACCTGAGGAAAATTCATGCGGTCAGTGAGTAGGCTTCACTTTTTACCGCAGACGAGAGCTCTAGATGTATTAAGCTGGGTTGGTTTGCCCCACCCACAGGGGTCCAGTCAGTGTGTTGTGTGTTGTGTGTGAGGTGCCGCTAAGGCCAACGACCGGCCTTGTGGAGCGAGTTGCGGACCAGTTGAGAGTTCTTATCAGTTGAGAGTTCTTATCAGTTGAGAGTTGCGACCGTTGCGACATCTCCCCCCCCCCAATCCATCTGACGTTAGTTTTGAACGGTTTGTAAACAATGAGCGTGTTTAATATTTAATTTTAATAAGGTAATACTGTTATCATATTTTTATTCGCTGGTGCCTGTTACAATTGTTTTGGTGTGTTTTTTATTTGTTTATAGAAAATTTTACTCAGGTTTGTCATTAAAGTAAATTTTCATTTTTGAGGTGAGGTGAATTATGTTTTGAGGAACAAACGGTGGATTTTAAATTCTGATGGACTCACGGAGACTTGTTCAATTAAAGGTAAAGGAAAGAAGTGTTAACAAATGAGACTTAAGTCAAACAGTTATGAACTAGTAAAGAGCAAAACTTCCGTCTAAATAATTACTTACAATCGAAATCAGTTGTTCAAATTCGAGCAAATATTTTTGTTTTGGTATTGGTATTATCAAGCTTATCCGTTATAATGTGTTGTAATTCCAGAATTTAGCTTGAAACAGCTGCTCTTGCTGCTGCACTGTATTTCTGTTACTATAAACAGCTACTACTGCTAAATGTTCAATTAAATTTCTGCCCTTACATAACAACAAACTTGGAACTTTGAAAACCCAGCGAACGAAGCCCTGAAGGTGGATGTTTCCAAAACCTCAAAAGGCACATCTAGCAAATATTTTTGTTTTGGTATTGGTATTATCAAGCTTTGGAACCTTGAAAGCCCAGCGAACGAAGCCCTGAAGGTGGATGTTTCCAAAACCTCAAAAGGCACATCTAGCAAATATTTTTGTTTTGGTATTGGTATTATCAAGCTTTGGAACCTTGAAAGCCCAGCGAACGAAGCCCTGAAGGTGGATGTTTCCAAAACCTCAAAAGGCACATCTAGCAAATATTTTTGTTTTGGTATTGGTATTATCAAGCTTTGGAACCTTGAAAGCCCAGCGAACGAAGCCCTGAAGGTGGATGTTTCCAAAACCTCAAAAGGCACATCTAGCAAATATTTTTGTTTTGGTATTGGTATTATCAAGCTTTGGAACCTTGAAAGCCCAGCGAACGAAGCCCTGAAGGTGGATGTTTCCATAACCTCAAAAGGCACACCTAGCAAATATTTTTGTTTTGGTATTGGTATTATCAAGCTTTGGAACCTTGAAAGCCCAGCGAACGAAGCCCTGAAGGTGGATGTTTCCAAAACCTCAAAAGGCACATCTAGACGTGGATTTCAAATAGTCTTATACAGGTCTGAGAATAGTCTGGTTAGGTTAATAGTCTGAGACAGGTGATGAATCATGATTTCTAATAGTTTCGCCAGTAGCCCGCTTACAAAAATCCACTTATTCTTAAAACAAATAGACGCACTGGCCATATGTTTTTAAAATATAAAAACTGGACGGGACTGTGCTTGTATAACGTAAAGCTGTTGTGAAAAATAGGTAAATATTGGCCCACTCACCAACAAATCAAATAATGTTAAAATTTACGATCTGAACGCTGCCAGTGATGGATCTGATCCCGTATGAGTGTAGTGAAATATTATAGGGTAAAAACACACAGTCAGCGTGGCGTTGCGTGACGTGGCGTGGCGTGGTGTCGCGTGGCGTGGTCAAATCGTGGACCTCGCACACAGACAGCGTGCAGCAGTGTCAAGGAAGAGCGTCAAACACGTTGCAAAATGGGTTTTCAAAGTATAAAATAACATTTTTATCACTGAAATTTTTATTTAAAAATGAAAATGTCACGTGGACCAGATAAATGGGAGTAGATCAGGGATCCGTTGAAAAATTTCGAATTGTCGTGTTTTGTAGCCGTTTTGGGGGAATAATTTCCCTTTAAAATCAAAAATTCATAAACTAAAAATAAAAAAGTCCTTGAGATACTGTATATCAAATTTGATACCAATCGGCAGATTCGTGTGGTCTCTAGGTATGTACACAGACAGACACACGTCACCTCGAAAACACTGTTTTGGGTTCAGAGAGCCTCAAAATAAATATTTATACCAATAACTCAAATTCTAAAATTTTGCCGAAAACCATACTTTCTCCATATACTATTATAAATATATACTCCATATAAAGATATAAAATCAGGGGGGAGCAAAATATAAAATGGGGGGGCAAAAATATAAAATCGGGGGAGCAACATATAAAATCGGGGGGGAGGCAAAAATAAAAATCGGGGGGGAGCAAAAATATAAAATCGGGCGGGCAAAAATATAAAATCGGGGGGGCAAAAATATAAAATCGGGGGGAGCAACAATATAAAATCGAGGGGGAAAAATATAAAATGGGGAGGACATAAAATATAAATATAAAATCGATGGGGGGCAAAATATAAAATCGGGGGGGGGGGGTACAGGAAGTATTGGTCAAAATTGTTTTTTGTGCAAATAAGAATAGACCACAACCAGATGAAGCCAGATTAATATTTGTTCATTAATATTAATTGATAGCTAGCTGACGTACCCGTTCCTCGCACAGGGGTTTTCTCTACCCGTTCTATAGTCAATGCAATTTACATTTTAGTCAGCTTGAAACAGCTGTTCTTGCTTCTGCTCTCTGCTGTCAAATGGAAGTATCCACAGCTGTTCGCATTACAGTTTATGAATGTTTACTTTATTCTGAAATGTAAACATTGAAACTTAGGACGTTCACGGGGCGTCGCCCGAGGGGATTTTAAGGAAGTGAATAGGCCAATGTGTTGCATGGGTTCAAGATATACCTATGTGTAACTATGTGCAACTATGTGAATTATGTGTAAAGTTTCAGCCCTGTCGGTTCAGTAGTTTTTGCGTTCACCCGGAACATCAGACAGACAGGCAGACAGACAGACAGACAGAAACCACCTCTTCTTTATAATATTATAGATAAAATGGTATATTATGCATATATATATATATCCATTCAAATATCTCATCTGATGGACTAATTATATGGGGTTCAAGCCTAAATGCCAACATTTGTTTTTAGATGCAAAAGTAACTTATAAGAACTTTTTGTCAAGCCTCAGGAAGAACATCATGCAAAACACTATTTAAAAAATTTAATATTTTATCAGTAAGGTCAATTTTGATTTTGATTTTGATACACAAGGCAGCAACTTGTGTATTATGTGAACCTTGAAGAAGACAAATTCATAATTATAACACGGAAAATATCAACCTTGCCACTTCCAAGTGTAACATTACATCTTAAGATTGTTTAAATTAAAGCAACAACGAATTCACAAAACATCAATTTCTAAAATAGCAATTTTTGATCAATATTCTATTAATTATATTATTCTATTAATTATATAAGTATACCCTGTTAATTTAATATAGACTTATCCATACATTATATTATGGCAATTTAGACTTATTCAAATTAAGAAATAAATTGATAAAGTGGGTAAACACCTCAGGAATCAGTTGTTCGACATCCAACCGACGCGACGCCACGCTCAATGACGCTTTGAAAAACAATTCAGTTTGTTATTGGTGGAAACGCCACGCCACGCTCCGCCCCTAGATGTTCTCTGTTGTCTCATTGCTTATTATGGTGTTGTTTTAGACGCGACGTGACGCCACACCACGCTGTCTGTGTTTTAAGTGTATTAATCCTAGCTAAAGAAAAGGTCGGTCAAAGCAGAACAAATATTGCAGTAGGCATATCTAATTATTGTTAAAATTAGTGTTTTGTAATGTATATTTTATAGTTTCAAAGTTTAAATAATAATTAAAAAATGTAAAAAATATCTTTGCAACATTGATAGGATTTTGTTTTATTTTATTAGATTTTTCCCAACTTCAAGAGACGGTTACTGATTCCATTGTGTATTTATGATTTGTCATCGATTTTGTAATTTATGTATATAAAACAAAATTAAACATGTTTTTTCTTTCATTTTTCTATAAAAGCCGCTGTATCCCTAAGAGTTCAATAATACTCGACTTAAAATACGCTTGAGTATATTATTGTTGTACCCATCCATTTAGTGAGTTGTACCCGTATTTTAAACTATGTGGAGTATTTATTTTGTATGTGAACTAACTTGTTTGGTCGAACCTCATTTAACAGTTTACAACTTTGGCAGTGACGTTTTTCAAACTAATACTTGTCGAATCATCACATCGATTTCCACTCTATAATAGCGGCCAAATAAATTGCCAGTTGAGGGCGTGGTTTACCGGGCTATAAACCGAAATCAGCCAATTGTAGACGTGCTGCATTCTGCATTGCCAAAACTCCACACCAGCTGATCGGAATAATAACATTCGAGTGATATTTGTCTATACAAAAATGGCAACTGTCAACAGTGACAGAGCACAGGTACGCTATTGGCTACAGCCCAACTGTAAATTTATTTGGCCGCTATTATAGTTTGTTGCCTTTATTTGTGATCAAGTTTTACACGTTGTATTGATTTAAATCAGCCTTCATTGTCATCACTGTACAACGTTCTGCGGAGAGTGGGTTGCCGACATAGTTCGCGGCTTCTCCGCCAGGTAGCGCCAGTGCACGCGGCGCGGTGCCACAGTCGGTTGATTGCAGCGCTCCAGTGGTCGTAGCGGCCGTTGCCACTATCAACTGCTGTAGCTGTAAAGCAATAATTATTCGGCATCTATTAGAGCAGAAAGGAGGCGGAGATTCCATTAATGTATTCATCGTTTTAAAATGTACTAAAAATGACATCACCCAATTCTGGTTTTTTAAATTACTCCAATTACACTAAAACATTTGTATTACTGGTTTAACGTACTAATGCAGTAAACAAAATAATTTTGCAGGCTATTATTAGTGAATTTCCTATGGAAAGTGAGCTATTAGCATGGCCCGCACGGTAAGACAAGCCCGGGACCACCATAGCAGTTCCTAACGTGACCCCCTGAACACGTTTTGAGGGGTCTCTAAAAACTTTATACGTATATATATATATACATATATATATATATATACACGTTTTCGCACTCTAGCGGCGGTCGCAATTAGTTTAGAGACATTCCTTTTTATAATCAGTTAGGACAACTTCGTTGGGCAAAACAATCGGAAAACTCTAACCCCCGTTATTTGGGATTTTAAGCTTTCAAATTTTGAGTTTGTGGGCCCAAAAAGGGTCAGAAAAGCCCCAAATGAAAACTTATTGCACATTAGCTTATTGTACTTAAAAAGCCAACGATTTTAAGCCTTCCCCCATCATTCTAGCACTAGTACTTACCGAGTTATTAAAAAAATGTTAATTGTCAAAATATAGAACGTTGTCTTATGGGGATTTTACACTTGAAAAGGCTGTTTTTCATACCTTAATATCTTGTTATCACCCCTATACCCCTGTACCAACTTGCTACCCCGACAATACCTCCTTCTAACTTTATAATGTACAACATTGGCATCCTACTAGTGAATTTAAATATAACCAGGAGCATCAACACAGCCAAAAAATAATAACATTTCAATTTTCAAAAAAAATGCAACCAGTGTTGGTTTAAACCCTTTATTAGTGAATTTCCTTTGGAAAGTGAACTATTAGCATGACCCGCACGGTGAAACTTAAGCCTGAGACCACCATAGCTTTAAATTTGGTAGGGACGTTCCTTTCTATAATCAGTAGGACAAGTTCGTTGGGCAAAACAATCGGAAAACTCTAAACCCCTTTTTTGGGGATTATTCTTTCAAATTTCGAGTTTTTGGGCCCAAAAAGGCTCAGACAGGCCCCGGACGTAAAAGTAATGCATGTATTAAGATGGGAATTAGTTAAGCGAAAGTTTTAAGCCCTATCTCGCCATTCTAGCTTAAATATTTACCGAGTTATTAAAGAAAATGTATATCGGCTAAACACAATACGTTGTCTTATGGTTTTTTTACATTAGAAAGCATGTTATTCATTTGTTGGTGTATTTGTATCATCCCCAGCAACCTGGCGCCTACTTTAAAGCCTGACTGGACCTTCTCCTAACCTTATAATGCGCAAAATTGTATTCCTAGCATTGCAGGTAAATGAACCAGGAGCATCAGAACAGCAAAAAAATCAATGTTTTCAGATTTCAATAAAATTGGAATACATGTATGTTTTACACTGGTTTTGAGTTTTAAAAGTTTTGTATGTGGAAATTCACTTCCCTCACGTCAGCGCGCTGCGTGCGAACTCGTTTGATATTTTTACTTTCTCCCCCTTATACATAGTATATGGAGAAAGTATTTTTTTTGTCAACATTTTAGAATTTGAGTTGTTAGTGAAAATATTCGTTTTGGTGCTCCCTGAACCCAAAAAATTGATTTTTACGTGATGTCTGTGTGTCTGTCTGACTGTTTGTCTGTCTGTATGGATGTGTACAAAGCTAGAACCCTAACCAATGGTCCGATTTTTATTAAATTTGGTATGTAGGTACTAATCCACTATATCTCCTGACTCTTTTAATTTTTTGGATTTTTTTATTTTTAAGGGTAATTATCCCCCAAAAACCGCCACAAACATGAAAAATCAAGATTTCTCAAAAACGGCTCTGACGATTTTGATTAAACTTTAGTCGTTTGTAGAACTTTAGTTTTCCAACAAAATGACACCACCCGAATTCTGTAAAAATTCGGGTTCAGAAATTACAAGACTTAAAATATCAAAAAATTCAGTTTTTTTTATATTTCATGAATTAAAATATAAATATAAAAAATATAACTTTTCAACATTAAAAAGAGCTTAAAAACATAAATAATTTAGTATCTTGAATTACTATTCTACATTTACTGGTTGCGTAGAAAATTAAATTTTCATTATGTAGTAAACGCAGTACGTTGTCCAATGTTATTCTTATGGGGGATACAAAAATTACTATTTCTCTCTCATTTACTGATCAATTTCGTTCAAACTTGATATGTTTGTCAAGTTAGCATTGACCGACAGAGGAAATTCGAAATATATTGCCCCTTAATAACCCTGAGGGGGCATTTCCCCTGTTAAAACCACGTGTATATCGATGGATTCTATATAGTGCCTCCTAAACAGGGATTGGGTGGATATTTTAGAAAACAACTTGTTCACAAGATTTTATGTACATTCGACTGTGCTTTGTATTCTATATTTAGTAAATAAAAAGTTGTATTCATTAAAGTTGGGCTAAAAGGGAGAAAGTATGTGTCAGTTTCCTGATAATTAGGTTTTAAAGCGGAAATTCACTTCCCTCACGTCAGCGTGTTGCGTGCGATCTCGTTTATACAATCTTATAGTCAAGTAAAATAATCAGCTCGTACTAAAACTCGTTACTGTACTAAACATAAAAACAAATAATTGTGCCTATTTATTAAAATAACATTTGTTTTGCGTCCAAGATCTAAAATGCCTCTTGGATGTACCATTGAATTCCAGGCTGTTGTAAATTAGTATGATAAACATAAATTTATGTATATATATATATGTATGTAAATATACTTATATATACATATATATATACATATGTTTTCATTGGCGTAACTCATTTTTGTGGGCCCCTCTGCAAAATTATTTGTAAGCCCCCCCCATTTATCATAATCGTACAGTTTCAACGATTCATTATTCTAGATTCTGGGATAGGGTTGAATGACCCCCAAACGTTTCCTAACCTTCAAATACATAACTTCAGTTCTAGCCTCCAGCATTGTATAATTTTAGTGATTTACTAACACCCGAAAGTTCTTATATAGGCTAGCTATAATGTGTTTAATATTTTCATCTCGTCCATGATGACGCCACTGTATGTTTTAAAGCAGACGAAATTCTAAACTTAATGCAATATAATGTATTCCGTTGGTAAAATTCACAATGCATCAGTCGAGTAAGATAGTTCAACCATCAGTGGGAAGCTGGGCTGCATTGCCGGTCTCCATTTCAAAATTAACCCCCATTAAAAATTAACTCGACTATGTTGCATATGTTTTCATCAAACTACTTACACATAATGAATAATTTAAAATCCACTTAATCCTTGGGCCTTGGTTTCTTCTTTGGTAGGCTAAATTATGTTAGGTACCGCTTAATGCAGTTTCTTCTACTCGCTGATTACATAATTTTCCGAAACAATTAGATTTGAAAACCGTAGGTGTGTTAACAATTAATTTCTAAATAATGCAAGTATTACATTGTATTAATGTGCAACGTAGGCAACGTTGTATAATCTCGATTCGTAGGCATAATTGTCCCAATTTACACGAACCTATGTTTTATCGTTTTCTGGCATAACGATTAGTTTTCTGTGGATAAAGTATTTTCTGCGTTATTTGTAAGGCTCATATGACAGTAGTCTCACGAAACTAAAAAACGTTTTTAGTGACTTTCCCAATCTCTTTCAATTACAGTAGTTGCACGACTATTGCAGCGATATCAACAAGTTTGATATTACTCCACCGCTTGAATACCACATTAGAATACCAACCGAAAACAAATACTGTAGAATTAAAATACCCCCGTCGCAGCAAACCTGCATACTCAGTGAATTTCCAATGAATATATAACATAACACATTATAACACTTAACAGGATTCATAAGAAATGTATTCACAAACAAACAATATTTAAAATATTAATTATTCTCCATAAGAATAACATTGTGGATGAGGACGCAGGTTTGCTGCAACAAGGCACACAAAATAATGGGTTTTTATGCAAATATCAATAGAACTCATCTTAGTGAAGTCACATACCAAGTTTCATCCATATACATTCATAAATAAGCGATATATAACATTTTAAGTATTTTCCATAAGAATAATATGGGGACCAAGTACCTAGGTTTGCTGCTACAGGAGCCATAGGCGAAAAATTGTTTTTTTGTGCAAACAACAATAAACCATAACCAGATCAAGCCATGTACCAAATTTCGCCAGTTTATGTTCATAAATAAGCGAGATATACAATTTTTCTTTTTCTCCATAAGAATAACATTAGACAACGTACTGTG
The DNA here is from genome assembly GCA_963675035.1 of Allygus modestus. Lineage (NCBI taxonomy): Eukaryota > Metazoa > Arthropoda > Insecta > Hemiptera > Cicadellidae > Allygus > Allygus modestus. The sequence continues at coordinate 139,504,951 of OY776117.1, forward strand.
TTTAGCACTTTCAATATCTCGGTAACCAATTGACGTAGAGCAATGATCAAATTACCAAATTGTTTATTTTTTTAAGCTGAATTCAATGGTATAAATTAAAATTTGATTTAAATTAAAATTAAATGTAAAAACCCCAAAAAACACATTTTTGGGGTACAAAACCCCCAAAAACCCCCCTTCGGATGGTGCGATTCATCTGGTTTTCAAACTCGTTCAAATAAATGGTACTTTACACATTTGTACCAAATTTCATTGAGATCGGACCTTTTTTACGAGAGTTATCGTGCTTACGGACACACACATATATATATATATATATATATATATATATATATATATATATATATATATACATATATAAAAATTTGAACGAATGGTGTTTTTGGCATCTGGGGACCTCAAAATGAAAAGTTATCATGGTCTCGGGCTTAAGTCTTACCATGAGACCTACGGTAATAGCTTCTTCCCTATAGGGGAAATTCGCTAAAAGGGTAATCAGAAAATCGCTCGACGTTAGCTTGATCGATTGTATGACTTTGCTCGGGTCAATTTTAAGTGACTGCAATGCCTTATCTTGCCGCCGTGAGTTGTGTATTGAATCCGGGGTGTACTGTTCGGACGCGCAATTTTTATTCAAATACTTATGGTAAATTTTAAGTTGTACATTATATGAATACAACAATTAATCTTCTTCTCCCATCTGCGCCAATTCCACGTTACAGGCTCAGTGTTCCAGAACGCTGTAAAATGCAGTGAGATAGTTTTTGCACGGGTCGGTCTTGTCCGTTGCCATTTAGAGGCTACATATTTTTTGCAGAGAACTGCAATACGTAAATGTCGTAGCATTTAGTATGAACTTCTCACAGTTTGGTTCACCAGCAACAACACATTTCCGTCATACGCGGTTCAAGAACAGGGTCCAGTTCATATATTTGTTTATAACTAAAAAAAAATAGTTGCTATAAAACATGTTTAAGAGGGGCCTCCAGTCACCAGCTTCTCCCATAATATCAATGCTAACTTCCAAAACTCGTCCCTCTTCAACGGATTATCCGAAATCGATGATTTATGGTTCATTTTTAAAAAAATACATAGCGGTTCATCACAAATAGGTCTCTCATAAAAAATGGAAATATTAAATATTTTGCGATTTTTATTTGTGATATTGAAATTCTGCTCATTGAAATCGGCAAGTGCATTTTTTCTCTTCAGAATAATTGCACGATATCGGATAATCGGTTGAGGAGGAATTTATGAGTTAGCGAATGAAATCGAGGTATAAATGCAAATTTGTGCGTTACTGGAGCCCCCTCTCTCTGCCACTCAGTGATGACGTGTCGACCAGCTGTTACATCCATCTTCCGTTTCCAAGCCTCTCGTTCGCCACTCACTTCGCTCTGTATTTTCCCACCATTGTTCATCATTCTGAACTCTTCTCCCGCTTATCTGCCCAACATCTGGTTAGTTTTCCCAACCTGTCGTTGACTTAGACTACTTATTATCATGCAATAGAGCCTTTCTCTTTTGTTATACTTTTTTAATCATTGCTGTTTTTAATGAGAGACGTCGCCTCGTTTTGGAGCAAGTCAAATATTTTTAAACTTTTTAGAATGCTTAGAATGTGTTTTAAGGTTTTATTCAAACAAATCCTCTGTCGGAAATGTACCAACAATAATAACAATAATAACTAGTTGTCCTGTTGCTCGAATCCGAGCACGTTTGTGGGTAGGTTCGTTGGGTAACGAAAGGTTACTTCAGTTGTAAACAAACATAACAAAACATCTAATATTAAAACGTACTTTCAATCAACACGTAGTTTAGATTTCTGCCGCCAGGTAGCGCCACTGTTACGAAAATTCAGCCCTTTACGGTATTTAAGTAATGGCCTTTTTTTTAAATTCTGAGACGTATTGGCAAATCTATGTAAAAAATCCTTTAATTTGATTCCTCAAATGTTAAAACCCGTGCAGTCGTTATCAAGTTATGACTGTGAAGAAAAAAAACCTAGCGTATTAATATATAGGATAACAATTTTAAAGAACTGTTTAACATCGTGTTTATTTGCCGGGAAGTCGGATAATCGTGGATTGTAAACGTCCAACTTGGGTTTAAATGAATCCTTTCTTATTAACACAGAGAAACGAATCTATAGATTCCTTTGTCTGTGTTATTAATAAGTGGTTTTACAGCGTCCGTGTCCGTGACTTCCTGACTGATGGCTCCTAAATTATTAGGCCTGCCTGGAGGAATATTTATTTATTTATTTTTCATTTGAACAAGGAAGTTGATTTAATTTGATAACTTGATGCAGTGTATGCACATTTTAGCTTGTAAGCATCTTTAAGTAAATTTGTTGCATTTCCATTTTGTTTGATATTACCAATGCATGTACATATGTTTTTTGGTTAATAAATGAGGTATTGAGTTATTGAATTTCTCTTAATGTATGTGCAACACTAAAAAACATGTTTTTTCTTTGGTTAAAACTTAAACAAATTTCATATAACCACTCACTCCGTTTTCCGAATATTAAGGATCACTTAGGATGTTGACTTTAAAACGGCCCACATTTGACAAAATCTTTAAAGGAATCAATTATCCCTTTTATCTTGGTTACTCCTTACCTACGACGCTGGATAGAACCCACAACCCTTGGTTGCGCATCTCGTTAAGTCTAGTACCCAGGGATTTATTGGGGTTGGTATATTGACACGGAACTCTCACCAAACGGTTGATCAGCCTATACCCAGGGGAAAAGCTCAATCGATACCCCCTTTACCCAATCTCTAAGTTCATTTCCTTCCTTGGACTGATAAATCGTGAATACTGCAATTGCCCACTAGGTTCTCCGTATTAAAGTACTCTGACAGTCTCCCACAAAACCTTTGAGGGCATACAAATCCCAATTGCAGTTCCTCGGTTCGCTCTCAACTTCACTGGATCCCTTCGAGGTTCATTGTGCCATGGGGGAACACTATGGACACTCGGATTGGCGGGGCGGGTGGCGAGTGTGGTGTAGCGGCACCCGACGGCGGCGGCGCACTGCACAGTCGATACATCACAGTCAGTGCACACAATAAACATGTCGGTCCGGGCACTCTAATTATCCGCCCGGTGATGTATGGATCCATCCGCCATCCTCCGCCCGCTATCCGCCATCCGGCGAAACACAGGATAGCGAGGATCGCCGGTCTCAGCCATTCACGAGTTGCAGATCTATCGGTAAATGTGATGGTTTAATCGTGAATTGCTTTTTCCACAATCGTACGTTTGTAACCGCAATTGCGTTCCTGTGGGCGAAGAAGCAGTAAAATACAATATTGTGGGTGTTTCACTGTTTGCACATCGGAGTTGGGGATTGCCAAAGCGTTATCGGTTGTTACCGCATTATACCCGTTGTGAAATCTTCATTAACGTGTTTAGCTGTTTGTTAGCGTGTGTGTAAATTTATTTTGGCAGCGATGTTTTTATGTAGCGTCTATCGTTAAATCTGTCGTTGTGCATTTTATGTCAAATGAATGCCCTCTATAGGTAAGTTAGAGGATGTTCTCAAATAAATTAAATGGAGGCCAAATAAATTAAGGGACAGGCGAAGAGATGTATAGAGGATTACAAAATACAAGCATGGTCTATAAAGGGAAATAAACCCCTTAAAATGGGAGACGGGTTCAGCTTAACCCTTGTGGTTATGAGTTGGAGGGACCCTGTATAACAAATCCTACTAACCTTGCGATTTTCAGATTTTCCTTTGGGGCCTTTATCAACATAAAAATACTTTCTTGTTGACCATAAAATAATCGTGATTTAATAATCTTTTTAACTCGCCGGCTTCGAGGTCATCAATCTTTCAACATGAACACCATCAACAACAACATCTACACCAGCTAATCAGCTTATTCGTTTACCTACCATTTTAGGACATTACGTTCCAGATTCAACACACTGTCTGCTTAAACAATGCCATGACAGCACGATAGCTCAGACCGTATTGGTCAATGAATTATTGACGAAAGCGTTCGACCATTTACGTCAAATAATGTGATCCGTTTATTGACAGTCGCTCTGTGCTGCAGCTTGTGGTCAGGCATGTCTGGTACACTCGCGGAGGAATCCCGATTGAAGTGATCTTTCAGTCCGTTGCTCAAGATGGCTTAATGACACTGACTAGAAAATATCGCCTACTAAACATTCAAGTCGCGCGAGCGGGATGCGGGTCAGAGCGTCGTCCTAGCGAGTATCTTGCTGCTGCCCGTTGCCCGTAGCTACTTTTATCATCTTTTAGCGTGTTGGAGAATACTATACTCTGATTGTTACGGGAATGCGGCTGGCAGAAGGGTCAGCCCTACTCACACACACGCAGGCCTCACAAACACAGACGCAGGGGATTAGGACGGACCACTGACCTGCTGCCTGAGTCATCACTGGCTCACAGAAATTTGACTATCAATTTTTTAAATTTTACCTTCGTTGTAAAATCTATTAATGCTTTTGACATTAGCTCAAAATGATAAGTAAAATGATACCAAACAATATATATTTTGCTTAAAAAATTTAGTAGTTACGAACATTTCAATACTAGAAGTTACGAATATTTTCATATTAACTATCATAACCGCGGGATTCCTTTCACAAAGGACTTGAGAAAACCTGAGGTCTATCAACTTGTACGTCTGCATAAACCGCCGATGCCAACCTATGAAATCGACGATAAGGCTGCCAACGACGATAAACGTTTCTAACCAATCTGACTTTTTACTATCCCCATTCAGTAAACTATTTTTTGTCATAGTCATTTCGTGTTTGGACTCATTTTTCATGGAATTAAACAACAAATTTAGTGACACAAAGCTTTTTAATGTATATCTAACTTGAAATTAATTGCGATTTTGAGGTATCATACAGCAGGTGTTATATTTCTAGGTAGTGAAGGGGATCGGGGCTTTCAGGCAATTAGGACGGTGGTGAGTGTGCGTGCGTGAGTTGGGTCCCTCGCAGGTAGAGCCGAGCTCCAGCCGCACTCCCTTAACAATCAGACTATAGAGTTTGATAATGTATGCACGTGATACAATCGCCTGAATGCCATACAAATGTATTTGCTTCGTTGTCAGTTCAGTACGTTTCGCAGATTTTAAGGTCATGGAGATTGGCTCTCCTCGTCTCGAAGCATCAGTCGAGGAACTAAAGATTTATAATTGGGCATTTTTAACAAATACGCTAGTCCCAAAATCATTTTAGCTCCTACTCTTTAAAAATTGGGTCTTTTTGAAACTCGGTGGTATTATACGCAATGAAAAACTGCCTGTAAATCATGATTGTGTATTTATAACTATTAGATTCTACCAAATCACCGAGTTACAAATAGTGCCCTTATTGAGTAAAAACGTAAGCACCCCTTTGTTTTGTGGCAAGGATTTTGTGATGTACACGGAGATTTCTTCGGATGCCCCCAGGACAACTAGAATCCTAATGATTATATTACTACTAATAGAATATCACAAAAAACGCCAAGCACGCGGCACCAAGTTACGGTTCTGCGCCTCGCAGGTAACCCGATTAGTTCCGTTCGCTCCGTGAAATCGGCTACAGCGAAAAGAAACAAAGCTTCACTCGGGGTGGTTCCGTGCCGTGGGCCTCGCGCCCCGGCGGTGCTGTGGGGCTGTGGGGCTACCTGCCAGGGGCCGGGGTAGGGGCGGAACGTGGAGGGAGTGACGGCTACGGAGCGTGCGCAGCGACGAGCGGCTCACTACACATAGCGCGAGCGCGTGCCGCCCCGCGAGGCCATTCCCTAGTCTGCTTTGGTGCTTTACTGTTCTCGCTGCTTTTATGTTACTATCTCATTTTGTTGTGAACTCATATTTGATTTATCCGCCACGATATTTGTATTCGTGTTTTCGTTCGCATGTGCGTTTACAATGTTTATTTATTGTTTTTGTTAGCTTGTTTCCATTTTGTGGTGCTATATTTTCCTGAGTTATCTTTGCTTCGGTCGTCTCTATGTGAACAAATGGTGCTGAATACCATGAAGTGCGTTAACATGCCGTGTCGTGCGCCACTTGGGCCTTAACCGTTTGTTCTTCCTGGACTTACCTTCAACTCTTCCCCCGCACCACCGACGACCGAGGATGTTGTTGACGATGGCCACCACAGTCCGGCAAGTCAAGAGGCACAACAAGTCCGTCAAAAACTCCAACCAGTTCGTCACCACAGGTGATCTCTTTATAAAAATAATAAGCATATATTTTGTGACAGCTCTACCGACGAAACTTTAAATCACAGTTTATGCGTTGTTTGAAATCCATTAACGTCTTGATGTGCCTTTGGGGTTTTAGAAAAACATCCACCTTCAGGACTACGCCCTGTGAACTGTTAAAGTTCCGATGTTAATATTACGGAAGTAAGTTAATTAAAAATTTAACAATAAATCACAGTAAAAATCAAAGATAGTTGTGTTGTGCTATAACTACTGAAATGATAATAATAACTACTAAAAGAATGTATATTATATGGATAATCTGAAAACAAAAATATATGCTCAGAATTGACCAACTGGATTAGCTCGTTACTAAAAACTTGTCAACAGTCGATAATCGATTTGGAACTAGGCTAAATAAGTTGTGCTTTTTAGATACAACGTTCTCTCTAATACATAGGGATAATTATTTCTCAGCGACTTTCTATAAGTCGATACACTAACACTATGTAAATACAGTATTAGAAGGTAATGATAAAATAATAACTCAGTAAGTAGTTATTTTATCTCGGTAGCGATATCTTGGTGTTGTAACAGTGCTTCGTGTTCTCGGGCGGTGAAGTCTCTTCACATCCGATTGCAATGTTGTTGTTTCCGTATAAGCATATTTCTGCTTTGTTATTCCTGTTCTTTGTTTATTACTTAAACAATCACTTTTTTGTGTTACGTGTTAGGATTTCTCTTCATTTAGGTCTTAATTGTATTTGTCTGTTTTCTCGTAGTGGTATGTGATAATTGTTATCTTTGGCTTTATCTATACAGATTTGTATGCTCTTTCATTATTCTATTTTCACTAACACTAACATGATTCATAAAGCAATGTTCCAAAAATCACGAATAATGTCTATAGTGTCTTGGTATTTACATTTTTCAGTTTTTTATTTGGGATATTAACTATCGTTCTGCGGGATGCGGCTGTTGAAAATCCCGTGTTCATTTGATAGAGTAACAGATAATTTTGACCGCGCGATTATTTAAATGTTTAAACTCAGTCAACTCACAACTGTTTTACTTCGTCTGTGTTTGGAGTTATGAGTTGTCTGTTGGGGATATTACCATGCAACCTCTCAAGGGATTCCCGGTTCGGGTGCAGTTCTCGGCGATGGGCTTATATAGGCGCTATACCGGGCGCAACTGGCAAAACAGTTTTTGTTTTCAGAAATACGGGATATACTCCGGATTAATTTGACCGGATAAAAGGGAGGATTGATTCCTTTAAAGCTTTTGACAAATGGGGTTTACTGTTAGTAACCCATCACAGTCCCTTTTCCACCATATCCGTGTCCAATCACAGTCCCTTTTCCACCGTTCCCGTGTTCGATCCACTGAGCTCTATGTTATATCTGGAGTCACCACTCCGTGGTGAAAAAGCGTGCCGCTGTGCTTATGGTCGTTATGTTGGCCAGATGTGTTTTTGACGTTTTGGTGGTATAGTTATTTCATTTTCTATTCGTTGAAATTTTGACATCGTCCACACAATGCATTTTGATTGGTCCATGTTAACGGCAAGGTGACAACACAATAGAGCAAAAAGCCAGTGTTGACGGCACGTTTTTGGAAAATATTTAGGCAGAGAGTAGTGACTCCAGATATAACATAGAGCTCATTGGTTCGATCGCAGCCTCTTACCATCGTTCCCGTATGCGATCACACCCCCTTTTCACCGTTCCCGTGTTCGCTCGGAACCGCTTTTCCACCATTTCCGTGTCCGATAACAGCCCCTTTTCGCCGTTTTTCGGTGTCGTGTTCGATCGCAGCCCCTTTCCACTATTCCAGTGTTCGTCCGCCTTGCAACAGCGGGCACCGGGGACGGGAAAGCTACAAGTGACGTTGTACCATTTCCCAGGACCGTGAGAAACGCTCCACAATTAGCGATACAATGGTCTAGAAACTTGTTACAACTTACTGCTTACAGCTTAAATGGTCCGAGGAACGGCCGTTTAACTGGTATGGGCCCTTGTCGAGAGTTGAGGCTCCGGCGGTTAATTGTCTATTGGCCATAAACCTCATATCTATCAGTCAGCCTACTTATCACGGTAACAACAGGTGTGGTTCTGCTTCAATTTTACTCAAGTTTTATTTCGAATCTGTGTTTTATTTTAAAAATGTCCTCAATAATTTAACAAGATGCAATACAATACTTACAACACTACACAATTTACAGTATTTGTATTTGGTTACGTAACTGTAACACCGTATATAAGCTATTCAAGTGTTTTAATTCGTCTCACATTTGATGGTTGGTACCTATGATATTTTCTATGATTTAGAGTTAAGTACTTTCAAAGTAATTTTGTGCATATCTCAGTATCTCAAATTTGCCAATGTCTGCAAGAGTCTTTTTGCATTAACATGCGTCACTCATGTAGACATTTGCATCTGGATTTTGAAATTTGTATGAGTTATTATACAATTGAATACCCGCATATATGTTTTGCTTGTGAAATCATTGTTGGTAAAAGTGAGTTGTGGACAACAGTGATGGAAATTTTCCGCACTATCTGAAAAATGGGTTATAGAATATAATGAGAAAAATATATAGGTACTTTTACTTTTACCACACTCTGTTTCATGGAACCATTCTTCGTAAATATTAGTATTATTTGTTTCTTAAAAGGTACTTTTTAAATTTAGTTGGTCGTCTTGAGATTCCACAAAACCTTGCTCGCTCTAAGGAAAAGATAATTAGACTTGCTCAAACACACATTCATCATGATACCGTATTAAGAGCATTATTATGTGGCAGGCAATAAGAACTGTGCTTTGTTTGGTTCTCAGTTCCATGATCCTGAAGTGAGGCATCGCATCATCGCATGTCAGTAATTTCTGAATTAATTGGCTACCGTTGGTTTTCCATCCGTCTGCGGTAACCTTGGTCCCCACGTGTTTCCGTTTCCTTGCCGAGATTATTGTGAAACGTTTTTATATGTTTATTCAATTGCCTCAAAAATACATTTGCATGAAGGAAATTCATCTTGGCTCCAACTTTGCTTGCTCTTGGGGAGATTTTAAACAATATTAGGAAATGTTTAGAGGGGGTTGCTGTCACAAAAGATTTGGTATTTCTACCGGTTTCTCTCTTAAGACCAATGTTAAAATTTTTTCATCCCTCATCAACCGATAACCCAAAATTGTTGATTTTGTTGATTTTAAAGAACAAACAAAACTTAGCGATTTCAAAAACTTAAATTTTGAAATCACATATCCTATAAAATATTATACAAATATTGAACATTTTGGAATTGTATCGTATAGTTAGTACTTTTTATATTATAATTTTGGCTTGCTGAAATAGCTAGGCACTTTTATTTATTTTTTCTTTAAAGTGAGTCATAATTCTATAATTTTGGATAAGGAGGGACAGGTCTGTTAACATTGGGTGTAGGAGAAAAGTAGTGTGTTTGGCTGATGTAACCGACTGATTTGTTTCATTTTAATTTTAATTATTGATTTCTGTCTAAGATTTGTCACCACACTTTTAAATATATTTTTCCCACAGATAATTATCTAATATCCTTGCTTTAACATAGCATTTTGGCGTGTAGGTCTTAATAGTTTCAGTGTTAATCTATTCTGCTTTATTAATTAAATATATGTCCACCAACCAAGAGATTCAATTTGTTATTTCTTTCACAATACGGTACTGAATTTGTTATTAGTAGAAGGCTCAATTAGCCAAATCAGTTCTTTACAGATATCTTAAACCCAGAAAAACTTGGAAGTCTTTAAACAGAAAAATAAAAATATAACAATTTAACAATACTTATATGATTAAGCTTGAGGAGTGACATCTAAAACGGAAAAATAGTGTTACTCTGCTTCAAAGTAGTTCTTGGTTATTAATACTTTTCTTTTCAAGATTGACTTCACCTTCCTGGCTTGATGAGTCTTCAAATCATATTGTTTTTTTTCTGTCAATCGCCAGAACGTCAGCTTGTTTTATACTGGTACTTCCAGTATGTAATATTTATTCACTGTTTCAATCCAATATATTTGTTTACAATGTATAATAAATAAGGATTTATTTACAGTTTGAATTTGTATTTTAGTGTCTTTGGAACAAACATATGAATGTAACCGTTAACTAACTGGCTTGGATGTATTACGATTGTTCTTACTCCCCCCCTCCCCCGCTCCTCATCGCTACTAATGAATGCTCTCTCTACTTGCTGGGGTGGTTGTGACTCAGTGACGACATGTCAACCTGGCTTACTGATTGATTATCCACTTTCTATCCTGTGTATTGTCTGCAGGACAGGTCTAATGACTGGAGAGGGGACACATAAAACTCCACAGATTTTGTAGCTTAAAACTGTCTGAGCTTTGTACAGATCACATTGAATCAATGTATTATATCAGCAGTAGTCTTTTGTAATGGAAAAACGTGTTTTGGGATTTTTTTTAGAAAACATGGATATTTAAACAAAATTAAGTTTTACTTTGAACAACTTCTTACTTATCATAGTGCATGTTTTAATTAATTACTTACGGAGTGTAATAAACTTTTCCTTAAAACAATTAAAAATTTAATCCATCCCGTAGTTTTAGTTACACCATTAATGCCAGTTTAAAAATACAAACAGTTTATTATTTTTAATTATTGCTCTACGTCAATCGGTAGCTGAGGTATTGAAAGTGTTAGTATTTACGTTGTCCGATGTTAAATCTTATGGAAAATAATTAAACTTTCATGAAATTTGGTATGTGGCTTGAACTGGTTGAGGTCTATTGGTATTTGCATGAAACTCCCTGTTTTGGGGTCCCTGTGGCAGCAGACCTGCAAACTCATTTATAATGTTCCCCCTCTCATGGAGAATATAGATACCTAAGAACAATAATTGTATCTCTAGCTTTTGTTTGATCATGTATTGATAAAACTTGTTATGTTGTTTCATATGGTCGAGGTCCATTGGTATTTGCAGAAAACTCTTATTTTTTCTGGAGAATAAATCATTAGCCATATCACCTTATTATATGAAAATATTTTAATTAAACTTGGTAAATGGCTTTACGTTGTAGTAAGGTTCATATATTAATTTTAAATTCCCTGAGTCCGTAGTTTGCTGCGACAGGGTGATTGTTAAGATTAATTTAATCATTTATGATACAAGTTTATTTTTTGAAAAACATGTGTATGTGTGCGTTGATTGGAACAGTTCTGGACAATCTCTAGAGCCATTTTCTATTAAAAATCAGATGTTCCCCCTTTCTGCACCATAAAAAGTTATGTAAACTTATTTAGTTAAACATTCTATATAATTTGTAGGCAAATCCCACCCTTTTCCTAAATGTCTCTTCACTGTTTATCCCCCCTTCCCTGGTTACGGATTATTAAAATGTAAACAGTACAGCAAGCTAATTTGTGTTTTCCTCCTATTTTGATCAATTTTACCCTTAAATAATTCATGTGAGATTTTCATTTCATTACATCAGCAATGTGGTGTGTTACAGCGGAGGTGGAGGGCTATGGGCCATACAAGCCGGTGCCCCCGCCCAAGCCCCTGACCGCTGCCCTGGCCCCCGCCGCCTCCCCCCCGCCCTACAGGATGCCCCCGTACCCCCTGTACAGCGAGCCATCTATCCCCGGGTCAGCAGCTGGTGAGCCTTCCCACTCCAATCTGCACACACATTCTAGCAAGTTCCCGGTAAGCTTATGAGTCTCGGGTGAAGCTCTTCTACCATGAGGAGTGTTGCTTGGTAAAGTTCGGTTCACGGTGCTTGGCACCTGGGAAAGGCGAGAAACTACTGAAATTTCTCGTAAATAAAAGTATATATAACAAAAACAACCAAAACAAATGTTTTAAAATTAAATATGTGATTTTTGCTTTCTGTTGACAAAAGTAGACTGTAACACCGATGGTATTAAGCCAAATAGAGGCGAACAGTCATTCCAGAGCATACGATAACCAGATTTCAAGCACCGTGACCCGAACTGTATGTAGTTAGTTCTCAGTGCTCAAGGTAAACATACTGAGGAAGAAATCTGAATTAGGGATTTTTTTCACTTCATCACCTAAAAGATATAACTTTGTTAGCGTTCAAGCAACAAGTTCCCTAGCTAGATTAAAAATATTTTCAATTTACACATTGTCGTCATATGCATTTTTTGGATTAATCAAAAACACAATATAAGGGTATATAATATTGTTTAATGCTGAACAGCAAATTTGTGGTTGGCAGTAGTTTTCAATTGGTACCCATACGAGATGGTAGTTGGCACTCATCAAGATGGTTGTTTGTTCCCATGAAAGAAGTAGTAGTTGGTAACCGTGCGAGATGGTGCAGGTTGCATTGGTCAGTATGATGAGACAACACTGCATAATGGTTTTTGTCGAAAGTACATGCTGGTGATTTTTTCAGGTTGGTACACTGGGGAGGCAAATTTCTCGTTCTTTCAACTGTTATAACGGGTTGTTTAAATCTTCTAGTGAATCTACTCTTGTAAATCACTGGAAATAGAATGAATCAAAGTTGGAAATAATTAATTTGATTTATTTGCTTTATTCTATTCTTGCCTTAAACTACGATATAAAGTATGAACAAATTAACAAATACAAGTTAAGTTTTCAAATCATAATTAACTATTCATTATTTGATACACTTCAAATGTTGACTCGTTTGATTTCAACGAGTAGTTTTTCTCTCACCAATACATGGCAGTGAACAGCACTCAATTTTGTTGATTAGTGTTGTCTCCAGTATCACGAATGGACCTCCTCGGTTGACGGCTATGCAAGATGCTAGTTGGTAGCATTGGTAGATGGTTGGTAGTTGGCAGCCGTGCAGGCAGCACAGGATGTGAGGAGTTGTGTAGCGTGAAGCTCCGTATGGTTCACGGCCCAGCGAGGCCTTCAGACTCCACTGCTTGTCTTAATTTGAATATCTTAAACCCCTCCATCGCCCCTTGGCACAAGGTCTATGAACTGGTGTTTTCTCGAATGTAGTGAAACTTTTATTTTGAATTTTATAAACTTATTGCATCTTAAATTTGTTTGGGGGGATGATTATTTTGTTTCTCTTCCTGCTCCTCTTATGAGGGGAATGCCATAAAGTAATCCATGTGGTGGCATTGAGATATATTCATCCCAAAGCTGCAGTCCTCTTTAACAAATTGTCAAAAGTTGACGCTATATGATCAGTTTATCAAATCATCGTAACTGATGAAATGTTTTAGCAGTTATGATCAAAAAGTTAATATTACAAGTAATATAACAAAAATACACTAATTGAGAATTTGTTATGGGATAAATATTTTTAACTAAATTTTAACCACTGAGGGCATGTGCCATGAATGTTTACTGTTGTTTTTACTCATTAAAATGAGCTTCAAATAAAAAACTTACGGTAAATTTTTTCAGAGGGGTTTAAACCCTTAAAATTTTGTTTATGGGAGCACTATTCTATGTGTCTTTTCTTTCCCTATAGTAATCCAGTTAGTTAAAAATTAAGAACAAGCAAAATGTTTGTTTATCTACAAATCTTGTCCCAAATTCAAAAACATTATTTATTTTAAAACAAACAAAATACTGTTATTGGAGTACTATACTTGTATAAGTATGTAGTTCTCTTTATTTGTTGAGTATAATTGTCTGTCAATGTGACAAGTATTTTATAATTTTAAAGTACCGGTATTCAAATAAATAATTTCAATTTCTATTGCCAAAAACTGAATTCAAAAAATGTATAAAACATTCCCAGCAAAATCTCTCAAATTTGATTATCTGTGAGGGACCATTGTTAACCTAAAACAAAGGCATTTTATTTGATCGGATGATCATTGAAGCATATACTATTAGCTGTAAAATGCCATTAGTTTTACAACAGAATGCAACAAATAAATTTGTTTCCTCGTCATGAATCTTCCTGGTGGAACCCATATTTTCAGGTATAATAGCAATTGAATCTTGCTAAAATTAAAACATTACCACTTCTTAGCAAGTTCAGACTACAAGATCTCATCTGGATGCTATTAATTCCTGCGGATATTATAATTTCCATGTCAGTAAATGTCTCAGACTTATTATAACCCATAATGGCTCAAGGAAAACATAACCTTATTAATGTTATATCCGAGAGTGGAACAGTAACGATGCGTTGTAAATATGAACTGCAGTCTAGGGCGAGGTAGTTAATTAGGGTGTAATGACACCACGAACTAGTCGGGTGAGTTTTGTGGTTAGGCAGGGATGTCGCTTCTAGTTAGCGGCCGGGACAACCAATTACTTTTTGTTTCTGGTAATTGTGGGAACTCTCTGTCCGTGAGAACGTTCACAAGTGTCCGAGACTCGGCACCAAACACTTCTCTCGTCTTCGGTTCTTGCTGATATATAATTTAGTTCCATATTGTAATCGGTTCTGTGAAGCGGTGCAAGTAATATGGAAGTTCTGTGGTTTAGTGGAAACGTAGTGTTTATTGTGGTTTACTCAAGAGAGATGAACAGGTAATTTGTGTACATTGTTTGGGATTTGTACTTTCAACTGTTATTCTTATTTGTTTCTTTAAATTTGATATTGTTATTCCATTGGTATAATTCCGATAACAATTAGAATTAAGGAAACGTTTTTACTTTTGATTGAGGGAATCACGTCTTTCTTGTCAAAAGCAGTAAAGGTTAACTTAGATAACAATTAAAACATTTTTGTGTTCTCTTCTTAATATGTTTTAGTTATGATTTTACATAATATGTTTGTACATCATGTAAAAGTATGTGGTTAAATAATTATCCACACAAGTTCACAAATCAATATATAAGTTTTATCTTTACTTACAAAACATTATTCATAATTTTGCTAAAATAATTCAAATACATCCAAATATTTAGTTTTAAAGTAACTATTGCTCCAAAATCATTTGATATATAAATCGTACGTATTATCAATGTATAAACCATTGTCGCCTAAAATTACTTCCGGGTACACCAGCCTGTAAACATGTGATTAAATTACCAATACATGAATATTTACATTTTATTTGTAAAACTTATAACTTTATAAAATTATTTGTTTATATTTAATATTATTTGGTTTTTGTGGTATTGAAGTTTGGACAAAATTAATTCAGCTAAAAGTTTCAAATAACTGTTGAAATAATTTACTTGTATACCTACAGTAAGACACACACGTTTCCATTAAGTTTAAGAGGAGGCTCCAGTCACGTAACAATTTGCATTTCTACCTGCTTCTCTCATAGGGCCAGTTAACCTTCAAACCTCTTCAACAAATTATCCGAAATCGTTAGTTTATAGTTCATTTAAAGAGAAAAAAATACCTTGTGACTTGAGTCAGCAGAATATTGAATGCACACAAATTTCACCCATAGAAGTTGTAAATATTTAGTATTTTGTAATTTTATTGAACAATTCGTATTTATGGTATCAGCATTTTGCTCACGAAATCACTAGGCAATTTTTGGGTCTTTAAATTAATCCAATGATATCGGATAATCTATTGAGGAGGGTGGGGGTTTGAACATTAACTGCTCTTATCTAAGTAGATAGAAACGACAAAAGTTTTGTGACTGGGGCCCACTCTTAGTAAAACATTTATTTAGTCTGTCGATGAAATCCAGATTGAGCGGGAGGTGATCCTGAGCAGCACAGACAAGAACTCCAAGATCCCGATACTGAACGAGTACCGTAAGAGGCCTAAGGGAGCCATCGCGCCTGACGCCCCGCACATACAGCTGGCGTGGACAGAGGACCGCAGGGTGAGCTGGCAGACCCTGACCCTTTGACCCCCCTGAACCCTCTGAACCCATAATAAGAGAATTATAATCACATCTTATGTTCTTCTATGATAACCGGCTTTACTTTTAGATGTATAGTTTCCATTATAAAATAGGCCTAAGTGAAAACGTAAGTAGTTGATGTAAAGTTAACTTATTTCAAACATCATGACAAAAGTCTGTCAGTTAAATTTATTTATGCTGAACTTTGTGTCAGGAAAGCATCAGTAGGCTCTAAAGACTAGTGCCATAGCAGCTTAACCATTAATTTGTTAACAGTAGAGAGGAGATCTAATTTGCAATTTGTCTGTGTTAATTAATACTCTGTTTACTTTTTATGTTACTGGAGTATTTTATGTTAGCATAATCATAATTAGTGAGTTACAGGATGTTAGGCTCATTATTCGTTTTAAATTACCTTTATTGTCCCTCCAACCCCCGCCCCCCAATAGGTGTTAGTACTGTGAGGTGGGCAGAGGGGTTCTACTGCTGTAATAAGGTTATTAATAATTTAAAAAATTCAAAAATTGCTGCAAATTCAAATTGCTGAAAATTCAAACTGCTTTTCTTTTAATGAAGATCTACTTCATAAAACAAAATATATAACTCCCTGGATAATACTAAGCCTTCAATATTCCAATATTGCACTAGAACCAGATAACATTGCTTTAATGATCGAGTGGGGAGTACGATCTTTGCAATCATAAATACATATTGTTATATACTTAATAAGGGTGCAGAGGGTTTGGAGCAGATGACTTAGTCGCTATATTTAGATCTGCAACTCATGTTGGACAAGAAGACAAAGTAAGCAACTTGGATTGTTGACCTTACTCATATTTGATTTGGGGGTGGTGAAGAGCAACCTCCTCACGGGTGTCCCAGCTTACTTCATGTTGCTTGCAACAATATTTCATTAGAGAGAGGTTTTTTTATTTAGATGTACAATGTACAACAATAGCTTTGGTTGCATATACAAAAATATTCAAATTGCTTGTGGAATAATATTGTAGTCTAAACGCACCTAATAGTATCTTTCATAAGCTATGTAGGTACAAATTATTTTTCAACCTATTATCAAGTTTTTTAGTAATTTTGTTGTGATATTTATTCGCTTCCTGATTTTCTAGGAAATGGACCAGATTCATTCCCACCCACAAGACAGCGTTGGGGCTCACCAACTGTATAAGGTAGGCTTACATGGTTGTCTGCACTGTGTTAGGTTTGTACACAAGTTTTTCATTACCACAACTAGGGTCTCAACTCTAATCGCTTATGTTATGCGTGCGATTTGTAAAATCACCGTAATCACAAACAACTGTTTAGCAATGCATTGGTACCAACCGCAACTTCCTGCGACAAAAATTACCCAACCTGGGTAATTTTAAAAAAATTGTGTTTTTCTAGTGTTTAAGCGTCGGCTACAGGAATCGTGTCGCGCCAAAAATTTGTTTGACTTCTAACCGTTGTGACATTGTTATACAGCTGCTACACAGTTCATTTATATATTAAAATGAAAGTTCAGAATATGATTTTTCGAATAATATATGTATTGTTCACTTTTGAGTTTATTATTTGTGGTTTTTTAATGTTACAAAATTGTCGGTCCCAAACCATCAGATTCGGACGGTGGCCACTCTAAGGCGACAAAGCAAACATTCCGAATTGGAAAGTTGGCCACGGCTAGGGTTAAACTTTAGAAAATATCTAATCTAAATTTCTATGTAATCAACAATTTTCAGTTTCAACAGGCTTTCTTTGGTTAACATTTGTAGCGTAATAGTATATTTTATCACTAGTACCAGGAATTCTAAATCAAATTCAAACTCTTTATCAACACCATAAACGTTACAAACATTGCTATATGTAGGAACAGGTGTCTTGTCAATCAAAATACAATCAAATTATGCACATTTAACAGGTTTTTAGAAAACTAAAACTATGTTATTTCACAATTATAACACTTAAGGTACGTACGAGTTATGGATACTTGTCATCACACTGTAAACAATTATAATAATAAACATATTTTACAGGCATTTTTATCAGGTAGAGCTTTTCAGCTGTTGAGGTAGAAACGTGAATTGTTGAGTGACTGGAGCCCCCTCTTAAAAACAATCTATAACCTGTTTAGGAACCAGACTCAAGTTATTCCCAGAAAACAGTTGTTGTGTTGGATGAATGATGACATTGACAGGAAATCATCAGCTTTTTTTGTAATTTCAGTAATTAAATATTTAAAATAAAAATAATGTTTGTTATTGTTTATTTAGTTTATGTATATTTTTAATTAAAATTGTTATTTAAATAAATACACTGTTGTTCCAGGCTCAACCGATGACCCTGCTAGACTCTAGTCGCACTTCTGAGCCCTCTCCTATAAACGGCTTCCACAGGTCAGGCCTCATGACATCCATTAGTTAATAATCCTTACATCATTCGGTAGAATCCTTACACAAGTAGTAATAATTAAGTAGTGCCCCAAGACATCAAATTATCTGTCAATGGTTACTTTTCTACACTCACCCCATTACTTTCTGTGGTCAGGTTAACGGGTTTCTCAAACGTTCCTAGTATAGTTTAACATTATATTTTTATACCTGTTACTTTGTGCCAGTTTCCAAGAGTTACTGAATAAAACTCATTCATTTATGCAGTAACAGTTATTACCATAATAAAACAACGTGTTAACCCATCACTTACTTTTCCTCACTATCGGTAGTGTGAGAGCAGTAGAGCGGGTAACACTTCCCTCGCCCTCTCTTCATTGAGTGAGCCCCGGGGAGGCATGGCAGGAACCTGTCTCTCCATCTCCTACCTGCACTAATGCTTTCACACTGTTAAGAAAATTCAGCTGTATTATTAAAATTACAGTATTTTTAGGGTAAAGACTGTGTGATATTTAGTGTTTTATGTTCTCATGTCTGTTGCAGCGGGCAAGGTAGCTCTATGGGGGCGGTCCCTCGCACTCCCGCCGCCCATTCCACCCCCGAGGGGGAGGGACAGTCCAAGCCCTTCCCCTCCCGCACCTACCACACCATCAAGGACATCATTAGCAGCCGCTTCAACAAGCGCAACGACAAAGTAGAAGAACTCAGGTGCGATTTAGGTTTATTCTTTACCGTAATAGTAGTAAGGAAAGCATAAAAAATAAAGAAATACCTACCAGCCTGTGAATGTGATGCAGACTTGCCTTGTGTACTCCCCTTTAATCAGTCGACAGATACTTAAGAAATGATTTTCAATAATTGTTTAGAGTTACAGAATGTCTTGATCATGAATTGGGTAAAAGTTAGGGTGATCTGAGCAATATTACTGCAACAGTCAAGTACACTATATATCAAGAAGAAAATGACAATCAGCCAGGGATTTCGAATAGGAGGACTTCCATGGATATTTTTAATCCATAAATTACTTTGGTCTTTTATATTTTTGAATGTTTGTATTTTACTGTTGTGTTTAAGATTGAACTTAGCCAAATATTAACCCTAGGAGTGGCGCCATGTTAACGCGTAGTGTGGCGAGCTAAATTTGGCGATTTTGCAGACCTTTTTTTAAAAATCCATATAAATTCAACCGTTAGAGTAAACAAGTTAACTTTATATTCATTTTATTCAGAAAGAACAGGAGATTCTAGAGATATTAAAATAATAAAGATCTAGACATTTTTTTTTCCGGTAAAGTGAAAAGAATAAGAAAATTTTGATATTTTTTTTTGAAATTTCAAAAGCAGCCAGGGTAAAATTTTTTCCACAGATTTTTTATGGAAAATTCATTATATACATTTTGTAGACAATCTAATTCCCTACATAGAAATATATAACATGTTGGGGAAAGAATTTTTTTTATAAGTTTTTTGGGGCATAATGTAATAATAAACGGAAACCCGAAAAATGCGTAAACTGTAGAGTGTTAGTTTGTGATGTAAATAAGTAATGTAATATATATGTATACTAATAATGATATATATATATTTGTATAGCTAATGAAGTAAGGAATCAAAAAAAGTCATAGGTTTATGGTAAAAAATTATTGTCACTTATAAATACATGTAAATAAAATAATGTTTTGGAATTTTTGCGTATTTGGAAAAAAAAAATTTCACAGTTTTTAGTATATAAATTTTTTACCAAATATTTTACCCCCAAACCAATATAACCATGCTGTAGTACATTCAATTACCTACATAAAAATGTATAACACTTAGGGTAAATTATTGTTTTTATATGTGTTATGTAGCACTAAACAGTCGCGGATTTGGCAAATTTCACTAGGCCTATGTAGGAGTAAACACAACACTTTATAAACACTATTTGTCAAACTTCAGTAATATTTATGCATAATATAATGCATAAAGATTTCTGTTATATACACACAAACACTTCACTAACACTAAAACTCCGAAATACTAAATTATTTAGTAATAACTCACGGATAGAAATATCACAACGCACATAAAACGAAACTCAAAATGGCTGATACAAGCTGTTGACAGAACAAATATAACACAATGGAACGTTTACTCTATCGAGTGCGGCTACATTCAGTGCTGCCATCGCGCAACACCAAATTATTCGCCATTCTTTCTTCTTTCAAATAAGATATTATATGTCATGCAAATATAACATTACACTGGATATATATTCGATTTAACAATCCGCCGGTTTACGGCGGTTCAGCATTTTACAGAAGAACAAAAATCATCTGTGTTTATAAAATCATATTATCTGTCAAATCAATATATCGATCTAAAACTCCATACCAAAATGAAATATAACTCCTTGGCTGTGCATTGGTACTACCCGCAACATCGTGCGACGAAAATTACCCGAGGTGGGTAATTTCAAAAAAGTCATGTTTTGACATTTCCCAAGTGTCGGCTGCAAGTATCGTGTCGCGCCTAAAATTCATTTGATTTCTAATCGCGGTGACATTGTTATATACCTGCTACAGGGTTTGTTTATGTAATAAAATGAAAGTTCAGAATATTATCTTTCGCATGATATATATATTATTCACTTTTGAGTTGATTAATAGAGGTTTATTTACGTTGCAAAATTTTCGGTCAAAATCCGCCGGAAACCGGCGGTCAGCACAGTAGGCGACACAAAAATCCGCCGGAAACCGGCGGATCAGCACTCCTAGGGTTAAATTCAAAATTGTTGCAGATCATTAGATTGATTATAACTCATCACACCTGTGGACATATTTATTGGTAGTTTACTTCACAGTCCACAGAGCCAATTGAGACAGCACGGTGTGTACCTGGGCACCCCCGCCCACGCCCCCGCTCACAACCCCGCCCACGCTCCCGCCCAGCCCCCGCCGTCCAGCGCCGAGATCATGAGGCGCAACCAGGAGATCCAGCGGCAGATCAAAGAGATGAAGGAGGCGCAAGACGATGGCGGCTTCCAGGTAAACAATTGTGCGGGATGGGATAAGCGAGTAGTGAATGTTTGGATCCAGGCGAGTCGAGTTTTGTAATTGTCAAGTTTAGAGTATTTTCAAGCAATTATTTTGCCATTAGCATCAACTGTTATTGGCAGTGTTGGGGAGTAGCGTGCTACTTTTTTAGTAGCGTCGGCTGTAGCGCCGCTACTTTGGAAAAAAAGTAGCTTTAGCTGTAGCGCCCTACATTTTTAGAGTAGATGTAGCGGATTAAGTATCGCCTAATATCAAAATAAGCGGATATGTAGCGACTTTTTTCGCTACTTTTACAATCTTGATGTAATTATGTATACATGCTTAACTTCAATTAATAACAAACTGACCCGAGTACAAAAGTTTTTTTACTCATTGAAAGCCTTTACTGCATTAATTTCTATAGTTAGTCAGCTGTTTCTGTTATTTTAGCTTTTATATTCAACTGTTTTTTGTTTTTTTCAATCCACTGCCACCAGGCGCTTCAAATTCAAATATCATAACCAAAACATAACCTCAATCTCTGACCTTATCCTTATGCAAAGTTACAAACTTGCAATAAAATAACATGCAGATGTAGGCTGCATTTACTATACTAAAACCATACTTCACAGGGTACCTTTTTTCTGTTTTTATTTTGCTTAATATATTATGGCAAGTAAAATCAAAATTGACGATGAGATTAATGTTGATAAAGAAGCTGGCCCTTTTGGACATACACTAAGCCCTACCATGACCGTCCAAGAACATTTTTTCAAACTTCTAGAAAGTAAATAAAAAAAATTATTTTGTAGTGACATGGAAGTGATGTGTGAATTGCAACCTAACTGTTTCTAGAAATTTAACATATAATATGAATCTTTGTATCGAGTTTAATTCTTTTACAATTTTTATCTAGGCCAAAGCCATTAGTTGGGATTTGTGAGAATTTTCCAATAAATTATTGTAAAGACCAATGTTTTTCAATAGGCTACCACCTATGTGATAGTTATACATACAAGTAGGCCACCGGTGGACCCCCCGCATCACAGCTGAGAAGCGAGGGGTCCACCGGTGGGGGAGCTTGCAATGCTTTACTTGCCAGGCCAGTGTGGTTCAGCCACTCGTAGGAAAAGGTTGATTTGCTACCACATTGTTCCTCGAATGTGTTTGCTTAGTACAGTGCCGTTCGTTCCCGTTTTGCGGGTGCGGCTTGGTCGCCAGCGGGGCAGCACGCTATTACGTGTTTATGTATACAGTATGTACTCAGTGTGGATCACATATATAGTGTAAATAGTTCATTTTTTGTCAGTAGGTTATAAAGAAAACTAAACTGTCATTTGCAACATTGCAGAACTGCAGCGCGGCGAATGTGTGTGATAGTTTTTGTGCTGGTTTTGGTGCGTAGTGCTGAGGGTCCTCCGATGACTGATAAATTTGTACGCCCAAAAACCATCGATAGGAGTCTTGAATTTAGATTACGACTCTTATTCCCGACTTTTGGACATGAAAGGAAAGATTTTATGAAATAAAATTTTTGAGCAACGTGTTATATCTTAATATACATTTTTAGCAGTGAATGTGTTAAGCATTGGTTTACAAATAAGTTTGTTGATATGTTCATTACAAAAAAACCAACAAAATAAGGTATGTATTTGAGAAAATTCATGACTAAAAACCTGGATATCGGTATGTGGGACAATTAATATACCGTTAAAGAAAGTAAGGACAAGACTGAAAAAGTAGCTAAAATTGTAGCTTAACTACTTTTTACAGGTAACTGTAGCTGTAGCTAGCTATTTTTTTAAAACTAGCTGTAGCGAAGCTACTATTTTATAAAAGTAGCTGTAGCTAGCTACTTTAAAAAAGTAGCTTCCCCAGTGCTGGTTATTGGTAAAAATAATGTACCAGTGTTAGGCAACCTGTTGCCATAAAATGCCATAGTCTTAAGAGAGGGACTACTTAACAAATATTATTCCACAACAATATGATAAATGTTAATATAAATAAACAAAATGTCTTGGACTTTTTTTATAAAATGCAGTTTGGTTTCCAGTTTAGAACACCACATGGTCAAGTCAAAATGTGCAGTCAATGTTATGCGGTCTAGCCGTTAATTATGACTGACACAATGTGAGATTATTGTAATTTGCAATCATTGTTATGCGGACCAGTTGTTTTTTATGGCTGATATTACTCTGTCCGGTCATCATTGATTGTCAATATCATTCTGGCCAGTCATCATTTATGGCCACAACTCAGGTGTCATTTGTAGGTGATGTTACTTGGTGTGATTGTCATTTATAGCTGGCATCGTGTGTTTAGTTGTTGCTTACAATGGAGCCTGTTGTCAACTTCGGCCAATTTGACATAAAGGGAACTATTTTACTGACAGTACTTTGCGATTTGGCAGTTTGCTATCTTCTTTGTGGCTCAGCTGGAAAACTCCCTTAATTTTTGAGTAATTTTAACAACACTGAGTCTAATTCGTGTTTTGACAAATTTGACCAAAATCTCAAATTTTCGAGCACTTCCACACCCATAGTTAGAGCAAAAATAATTTTTGTTTTTCATATCATTGTTATTTTTAAATCTTATTTCTTGAGAATAGAATAGTTATTTTTTAATATCTGTTGAGGTTTTTTTTTTTGTTTCCATGTATCAACTATCAAAATAGTTACTGTAACTTTCATGTGTATAGTGTTATGGCCTTGTGCACAGGAGGTGATGAATCGGAACTACGGGGCAGGTAGCAGCGGGGGCCCCCGCCACTCCATGATAGAGATGGAAACTCCCCGAAGACCCCCACACCCCCATCCAGAGGCCCATCAACCTCCTGCCACCTCGCACCACCAAAGGTTAGTCGGTTATAAAACAAGCTAATCTTTAGGGGTGTGCAAATAGTGATTTCTGACTCGAGCCGAGCCGAGCTTTTTTAATGGCAATTTTCTCTAGGGGTGTGCAATATACCGGTATGATTTTATGACCCAAGCCGAATTTTTATATGTATAATTTTATACTTTCCGTATTGGTCATCTTTCATACACTTCTTCTATATTCACTAGCCCTACTTTTAATAGGCCTAAATAAAGTTCTACAGTGCAAGCATAACAAAATAAGTAATGAAAAGGAACATTTATTGAGACCAATTGTTGCTAGTAATGAACAGTTTTCTTTTAATAAAGGCCTAAAGTAGAAACACAGGAAAAAATAACATAATGGAAGAGAACTACAACTTTTAAACTAGACCGATAAGCCCGAATGTAGTTATTACCATTTTTATAACTTTTCTATATTGAAAATAGGGTTTTGAATAAAGCTGTTTAATCAAACTAAACTTGTTTAACATGATCCCAAAATAAGACAAAACAAAACAAAAACAAACAAACAACTGTTATATAATAACATCTGATTTTAAATCTGTAAATTAGAGGAAGTATGCAGCAGAGTACGTTAGTACTCTTCACCTTCCCACTGAGATTGTTCACATTTCTTTCTTGTTTAAATTGCTGAATTGTCCCTTCTTTGTCTGAGTTGGTCAGCATGCTTCTTTAGAATTTTCCCATTACCTACTATTTTCCAAATGTTCTTTCCAAGTCTCTTTAGAATCCTACCTGGTTTCCACTGAATATTTCCATTTCTTGTTTTTGCCCAGAAAATAGGTTCATTCAATTTGAAAATTTTAACATTTGAACCTTCAGTAGTAGTTTGGTTCTCTTTGTGTTGATCTCTCTGCTGAGGACGAACCAAATCCAAAATACATCTAAGTTGACGTCCCATAAACAATTCAGCAGGTGAATACCCAGTAGTTACATGTGGTGTAATTCTATACTTGAATAAAAAATTATTTAAATCAGCTTCTAGTCCTTTTGGTGATACTTCAAGGCAAAGTTTCTTTAATGTATGTTTCATCGTACTAAAATATTTTTCCACTTGTCCATTGGAAGATGGATGATGAGTGGGAGTAGTCACATGATCAATTCCAAATGCTTTGCAAAACTGTACAAATTCGGAAGAAATAAAACAAGGTCCATTATCGGTTCCTATTGCCTTCGGAATTCCATACCAACAAATCATTAGTTTAATTTGTTTCACTGTGATTTGTGTGTGTGATGATGACTGTGGTCGTCATCGAGTTTAATTTTACTATTTCTACCCATCCCGAATAGGCGTCCACAACCAAAAGAAACAGACTGTTTAGGAATGGTCCTGCAAAGTCAATGTGAATACGAGACCATGGTTTGTTACACTTGGGCCATTGACTGAGGAACTTCTTTTGGGGTTCTTTTGAAGCATACAAATTACAAAGTCCACAGGTTCTACCGATATTTTCAATATCGCTATCCATTGATGGCCACACCAAAATCTTTCTCGTGCTAATGCTTTCATTTTTACCATTCCCAGATGAGTGTCAGATGAGTGTCATGTAGATTAAGCAACATTTTCTGCCTCAATTTGGTTGGAATTATAGTTCTGATTCCCCACATTAAGAAGCCTTCATGAATAGATAAATCTTTTTTTTCATTTTATACGGTTTTAACTCAACAGAATTGGAACTGTTTGGCCATCCATCCAATACAAACTTTTTTACTTGACTAAGACTTTTATCGTTTGATGTTTCTTCACTTATTTCTTTTGCTGTGACTGGAAGAGTTTCAATATTACCTGAAAATATTAAACCAACAACAGTACTGTAACCTCCATCAGATTTGTCAAAAAGGTAGGATTCTAAAGAGACTTGGAAAGAACATTTGGAAAATAGTAGCTAATGGGAAAATTCTAAAGAAGCATGCTGACCAACTCAGACAAAGAAGGGACAATTCAGCAATTTAAAAAAGAAAGAAATGTGAACAATCTCAGTGGGAAGGTGAAGAGTACTAAGGTACTCTGCTGCATACTTCCTCTAATTTACAGATTTAAAATCAGATGTTATTATATAACAGTTGTTTGTTTGTTTGTTCGTTCGTTCATCATCAACCTTTACTTCTACTTCCTTCACTGATTTGCTCTGTTTACACACCCTAGTTATATGATTTTTCGCCCCACACTTGTAACATACTGGTTTTTTTATGTGACAGTTTTTTTTTTAAATGCTTACCTCCACATATGAAACAAGGGCCTAGAGTTACTACATTGCACTTATCATATTGTTGACTAGAGTTTAAAGTTGCAGCGTCTTTAATGGAAAACAGAGAGTTAGCCAGTTGTATAACTTCAGAAAACGAATCGTAATCTTTCCCTATAAGAGTGGTTCTAATGTTGGTATCACAAATACCCATGACAAAAGCTGTAATTAGTGCTTGTTGAAAAAATTGGATCGGGAACATGCAATCATTGGCTTTACGTCGCAAAGTCTGTGAGACTCTCACAACCTTGGCGTAGTGAAAAAAACTTCACTCGTTCAGCCACAGCTACTTTTTTGTTCTGTAGTTTCCTGACAAAAGTTCATAAAGGTCTTTATATAGAATATCATTTATATTTCTGGGTTGGCAGAGATTTATAAGAGTTTCTAACGCTTTAATAATTAACGAGTTGATAAATAACAAACGTTTAGTCTTTTCGTCATCTTTGATTCCACTGAGTTTTATGCACACGTTGAATTTTACCTGCCAGACGTCAACGTCTACTGTGAACGGATCGAACAGTTCACATTTGAAGTTGGTGATGACTTTATTTAAATCTGTTACCTGTTGATCCGGATCGTTTTGACGGTTTCTAGGCATTCTCTGTCCTCGTCGCCACTTTTCTATATTGAAAATACGGTTTTGAATAAAGCTATTTAATCAAACTAAACTTGTTTAACATGATCCCAAAATAAGACAAAACAAAACAAAAACAAACAAACAATTGTTATATAATAACACCTGATTTTAAATCTGTAAATTAGAGGAAGTAAGCAGCAGAGTACGTACTCTTCAATAACAACCATAATAAACAGACTATATGTCAAGATCCCTCTATGTAACCAAACATTTAGGCCCTATTCTAGGAAATTACCAAAAATACAATAAGCCTATCTATTCAACTGATGGTAAATAGTAAATTTAAGGTTATCCGTTTAATATAAGTTAGTTAAATCAGGATACTCAGCAGCTAACCATATTGTAAATATAATCACTGTAAACTATCATTATATCTTATTGTACTCACAGAAATAAATTATCCAATAATCGTAGGCCGGCTTACGTTGTATCTAACCTCTATCACCAAATAGACTTAACCTATTATATCTGCTTCTGAAACAGAAGGTTTCAGAAAGAAGTTCCTGGTGGCAGGGGATCCTCAATGCAGTCTTCTTCCATCAATGATTTAACAACTTGATAGCCTACAATTGAAAAATGAAATGATTTCAACTGCCGTTTATTCACAGATTCAAATAATCCCGCGGCGTTAACAATATATGATTTTAATCACACAGCTGTAGCGAAACAAAACACTGCGCGAATTTGATTGTGTCTTGCTCTTGGTTAGGCGAACATAGAGTATAATAAAGTATAACCTTGTAAATAATATGACCACCAGTATTATAACGTGTGTGAAGTAACCATTTCGAATTTTGATAAAATCCTTTGATCTTGTGAATCTCGCAATTAGTGATTTTGATTTGTAAATTATTTCTACAGCGATGCGACAATATTTGTTAACTTTAATAACTACAGTATAATTACAGTTGTGTTTCTATTTGCTTTATTTCTTAAGAACTTTAGATTCTACATCAATTGACGATTTTTAACAATACAATTTTTGGAGAGTACCATTTCGGCTGCAGCGTCATGATTTGTCATTCATCACCTACAACCTTGTCCCTGGTCATTGGTCACGCTAAATCATTATTACATTCTAACCGTCTTCCCTCAACGTCTTAAGACAGTTTTGCAATCAACAGTGTTGCCAGACGTGATTTTAGACGCCAGGAAATTATTATTGTCTAATGTACGAAATTGTAAGTCGCAGTAAAGACTGTACCGCTGCAACAGTTAGAAAATGTGTTTTCATGGATTTTAGTTTTTTGCTGGGGTACTTTTTCTGGAGCAGTAGGGTTGTTGTATTAATTATTATTAACCGTGAAATATTGCACAACTCAACTGGGCAACGGCAACATTTTACTGCAAACAGAATTGTGTAGATGTCCACTTAATATGATTTTTGTGCATAGAGAAAGTAGATCCATTGCATTGGTTGATCAGATCGACAGTTTAAAACATTTGTACTTTTATAATTCGTTATTTTTTTTAAACGAAGGACCGAAAGCACAGCATTACTGGATTATATCTGTTATGCAGCTCTACCGATGCAAATTACGAGAATTCTAACATTGATTATTGAAAGTTTTTGCTTCAAATTTACTTTTGTAAACGACTCTTTTCACTAGTCGGCGATTTAACCCATTGAGGTAGTAATTTTATTCTATTTGTAGTAGCCTATAACGGGAATTGATTGGTGCTGCACTCTAGTAGCAAAATATGTAACTAATGACCGCGGGCGTCTACGGTTCTATCCGCTAGGGGCGCGGACTGACTGAAAACACTTAATATCGCCGCCAGGCCTTTGGTCGTGTTAGCTGAGTTGGCTACGTCGTGGAAACACCTTGGCCAGGTGGCGATACGATGTTCGTGGGTTCGATTCCCGCACACGACCAAAACTGACCAGTTGTGCAACTCTCAATGAGTTAACCAGTCTGTGGCAACGTTGGTGGGAGGGCCCAAGTAAAATAAACGGTGGCAGGCTTGCTTGGAAGTTGACGGGATAGGTTAATTCTTTGAGACTTGCACATGGTCAACACTGATTTTGCTAATTTTTACTTATGTCTACTGTGTGTGTGCCAATGCGACTCTCTAAACTGAAAGAAAACAATATTTTAATTAAAATATGCCATTAATCCATTTAAAAACACCAATTTTATACTCCAATTCACACGTTAATAAAATTACAAGTAAGGAATGAGACCTGCTCGTATGTCTACGCCAATGGGTTAAGTATTCGGCTCAAATGTTCGAGCTTTTTTGCAAATCTCGAGCTGAGCCGAATACTGTAATATTCGACTCGAAAAAGCTCGAAGCTCGAATACTCGCACACCCCTACTAATCTTCATAAAGCTCACTGAACTTTATTACAAAACTGATATGGTAACGTAGTTCTAGTGACATTTATACAAACGTTTGTATTAGAACCCATGGAAAGGTCCGATAGTTCAATTGTTTTGATAAATGCCTACTTTACACCCTGCAGTGACAAACCATCCCGCAGTCAAATCAGGCAGAAGTAAAGAAAGACTTGATTAACAATAAAAACTCAATAGTCATATTTATTGAGGCCCTACTGTACAATGACGTGTGTATTCCTGCAGACCCGGAGGCAGTGGCAATGCAGTGATGCGGCCAGGAGACGTCTATGGTCGCCACTACCCTGACACTGGCGGCTACGGAGTCCCAGGCACGCGGCGGAGTGTCTCGGAGGCCGAGAGTGCTAGGAAGGTGAGGCAAAATCAGGTAAAATATGACTTGCTTGCAGAGATTTAAAACATAACAGTTTAACCCATTGGCCTACCAGTTTTTCAGTTTGCACTGGCCTCCAGGAAATTTTATTATTCAGGAGCTTTCTGTTACGATCACGATCTGATTCTTCATCACTACAAGTTCTTCAAGTGTCACTCCATCCATATTGTTACCTTTATTTTCCAATTGATTAAAAGTTCTTCACAATTACCATTGAAACCATCGATTTCACACCATCCCGAACACCAAAAAGACATATTTACGCTAAAGAAAACCTCAGGCTAACAGTGCAATCGTTATGTTTTTACTCCTTTTCCTATATTGTGCATGAGATTAGCAATCCTACCAAACAAAACTGTAGAAAAGATAATGCAGATTGACAAAAAAACAAATATTGCCCTAGGAGCTGCAATGTAGTAGTAAACACTAACCACAAGCACACAAATATAGTACTGATGACAGAACTGTTTACTGTACTAGTAAATCTCCAACGTGCACCTAGACAAGAATGCTTTGTCAAAGTAGGCCAATCCGTGAACTAGATATGTGAGTGACAAATCTGATTATAGTGAACCCCCTGACATGAAGGCATCCCTTTGCAGATATAGGATGAACATACGATGCAGTAAAGGTGAGTAATTTGCCTTCTCTTGCAGATCCCTTCTCCGGATCAGGACTATTACAGTCAGGGCAGATAATTCGCAAAGCCAGTAATATTTTTTTTTTTTTATTACAAAGGCAAGTCTAACTGAAAGGAAATTCTAGATATAGTCCGGATGTTTATTGTTACAGAACTTGCACATGAAATACTAAACCAAAAATGATTTGATTGCTCTAGCAGGAGAACAAAAAGTAGCGGTGTTGATGAATCAGTCTAACTGACTTTAGTAATAATCTTTCTCTTGTATTTGGCTGACTTTATTGTGTTTTAATATGATTTGAAAACTCAGTTCTTGTTTCCCGATTTGCTTAAATGACTACTAGAATATAATATAATTCTAACTGTTGATGATGCAGGTAGAGGCAGCGAGGAGAGAGGAGAGGTATTACTTCCAGCAGCAGAACCAAGCGAGACTCTCTGCAGATCCGAGGGCCAACAAGGAGATGGAGAGTATGGGGGTGTACGTGTCGAGGAACCCAGGGGAGTCCCGGACCCCGGACTTTAGCAGAAACACCGAACGGGACTCGAGAACTCCGGACTTCAGCAGGAACACCGATCACTCAAGAACCCCGGACTTCAGTAGGAACACCGAACACTCGAGAACTCCTGATTTCAGTAGAAGAACCGAACACTCAAGAACTCCGGATCTTGAGAGAAGGACAGAAAGTGATAATCGAGTGTTACGATCGCAATCAATCGAGCGGTTGGACAGTCGTGAAGTGAACGGTGAGGATGTGTGTCGGATAGAGGTGGACAGGGAGAAAGGGAGGGAGAAGGAAGAGGAAGACGATGAGGAGGGAGGGTTCAAGGGAGGGGTGGGGGGAGGGGGCCAGTCGGACTCTGGGAGAGGGAGCACGGTGTACAGCAGCGGCAAGGCCAAGACGGAGAGAAACATCGACACCAGTCCGGAGCCCAACACTGTCACAGGTAAGGGGGTGTTGTAAACCTGCAGGTAAAGGGGGAGGGGTTTCTTACAATGTAAGTGTTAAAAAATTGGTCACTCTTGTTTTTAAATTCCAGGTATATTCTGCTATTTGCTAAACTTGTAAATCTCTCATTCCATTAAAACATTCAGTGTGATCGTATCATCATCATTGTTGCAGATTAGGAAACCCCAGCATAGCTGCTAGTCACATCTTCCACAAGCGGGAATATTGCGCAGGTTGCTGGAAATATAGGATATAGCAGGAAAGGAAAGGGTGGGATGGGACGGCAGCCAAATCGACGCTTCAGAGGGCCAACTCCCGTGCCCCTGTGACAGCTGGGATGAGGTTCTCAAACAGGGGACCCTCATTCTGCCCTCCAACTGGTCAATTCAACTGACAGGGTATTCATGTACAACAGGCAGGGACCATCCATTCTCAGGTTGGCAGGTGGGGACCAAACCCGGAGATTCTGTCCCTAGCCGCTGCAAATGGAGGGACCAAAGGCAAAAGGGAAGTTTGTCATAGTGGGCAGCCAAAAGACTTACCATATGTAATGACAACTTCATTTGCTGCACCCAATGTCAGCCTCAAAACTGGTATAGACCTTGGTCTCTATTTTGGGGTAGTTTCATTTCCCTCTTTTTGACACCATGCTCCTACTTTGGATTAGCTATCATAGTTGTGCAGTTTTTATTGTACTACTTAGTTTTTCCTAGGATTAGTAGTGTTAAATTATAAGGCCTTTACACAATAATGCTGCTACCCACCGGCCACCGGGTGACTCCCCCACTGTTCCGCCACTGTTCAACGTGTCGTTGCGCAGGGCCCGGGGACGCTGGCTGGGTGGACCTGGTGGAGTCAGAGCTGCGACACATCCTCGACCCCAAGCTGCACCTCAACATTGCCAACTCCACGCTGAGCGAGAGCATCTCCTCCATGACCCCGCCCCTACCCCCCCTCTCCCCTGGGGGCTCCTCCTCCCCCTCCCCCACGCCGGACTACAAACACAAGAGGTGAGAGCAGTTCTGCGATACTTAGCTTTATGGAATATAAATACTTAATTATAAGGAACCTCACCCTTTTGAGTTGAATGAGAATTTAAGAATCCAAAATATTTATTTGGTGACATTTGTTGAAAACTAAATATGCATAAATGTAAATGGACCAAACAAAAAAAATGGACTAAAATCAGCATCAAGCTGGAAAGGAGAAAACTCGCATGATATTCAAGGCTAAATCTTAACCAAAATCTTGATGGTTCTTGATAAAACATCACTTGAGCCACGGTGCACCTAATTAAATAATTTTAACATATTTTTTCAAACTGCAAAAAGAGACATTTTCTTTTCTATATAAACATTTTAGACATGAGTCGTTTACATATATTGTTAGGTCATGTTAGTTTCGGATTTAACCTAAAGCTGAGTTTTCGCGGAACTTTTCGGCAGCAGAGCGCAGATCGCGGAGAGCGGAGAACGCAGGTAATCAAATGGCGCTGTTTTCCTGGACTTTGTCCGCTCCCGAAGCAGAGGAGTCCGATAATTAAATCATTAAAAAGAATCATACTTTTAAAATAACATACAATTTGTTATGTACTGTTGTTTTATCTTAAATAATAAGCAGTTTTATTGTGTTTTAAAAGTAAAATCTCAACTGTTTAAAACTGAAAAACAAATTATAACCTTTTCTTTCTGTTCTTTTTCATATTATTGCTATACGACAATTGGTTGAGAAGGTATTGAAAATACTAAACACAGTACGTTGTGTGTTGGTATAGATCTACGTTTAAGAACATATTATTTTATTTTATTGACCTTAGTGTTATCCCCTCAACAGTCATAACCAAAATGTGCTAGGTTATTCCGTAGTCGGTTGCCGAAAAAGTTCGTGTCTAGGAAAATAGTATTCCGCTTAGGGGCCATACACATAACCCGTAACGCACGTCAGGGGAGGAAGGGGTATGGCATTGCGTTATGCTGCGTTATGTGGGGGAGGGGGGGTTTGATCAACGTTACGTAACTCACACATATTAAACATAAGACCTGGCACACTACCATATCTATTGCTACTGTTAAAAATCTTTCAAAATTAAAAAAAAAAAAATTGAATCAAGGTTATAGTGCTAATATCAATGAGAGTTAGTTATATCAAAATACTTCCTTCATACTATTTCAATAACAATTACACTAAAAATAAATACATAATGTGTTTTGAGTAAGTTCTGCATTGCTTTATTTACACCTATTGTTTTGTGCTGTTTTAGAGTGTAAAATCATGACTTGATACGGTATTGTGCAATGCCACCCATATCTTTAGTTTGTTTTTTTTAAGTTGTTTTGTATTTATAATAGTTGTAAATTAAGTTTGTTAGGTTTTAGCTGAGATAGTCTATATTTTTGGCTATATTATTAGTAACAGTCTTGTTTGTTTGTATATACATTTTGCATTGAAATAAGTTAAAAAAGTAGTTAAAAGAACGTCATTTAAAGTTTAATGATTCATTGAAATCCATATTCAAAATTGCTGATAAAAAGGATGTTTAAAACGTTTAAGCTGTTTTAAAGCTTACTACGATTGAGTTACATTACACATTGGGGGGTGGGGGGGCAGTGGCGGATCCAGCCAGGGGGCGCGGGGGGCGCCCCCCCTTGGACCCAGAAAATGTTTAATTAATGGGTAATAGTGTGAAGCTGTCTGTCGCTGTACTCGTTTTTTTTAAATATTTGCAAAAACATGATTTGCACCAACACGTCTTACCTACTGGGCGATGCTCTACAACATGGAGCCTCCCCTATTACGGGTCGCTACGAATAGTTAGTTTTAACAGTACAATTATAATGGAATGTGTAGGCCAAGATAGTGAGCCCTGGTAGTAGGACAGTAAGGAATCAAGTCGCCATAGAACGATACGTCCTTTATTTGTGTTAAGTAACTTACTGCATCCAAAATGTTGTAATCAATCAATCAATCAACCAATCAAAGATAGACAGTTGCTGATCGATACATAAAAATAGAGAGTCACTGAGCTCCTAAAATCTGACAAACACAACTTACTATCTGTAAGGTAAAGGCACCGGCCAGGGCTGAGCATCCCCTAGGGTAAAACACCACAGGACAGGTATATTGCCTTAGTCCGCCCTAGGGAATAACAGCACAGCACCACCCTGGGTCTTGGGCCGACCGTCCCTAAGGTAATGCACCACAGCACCGGCCGATGCCTTTGGCTGCCCTAGGGGAACACACCGCAGGACCGGCCTAGGGGCTTGGGCCCAGCATCCCTAAGGTAACGCACCACAACACCGGCCTATTGCCCTTGAATGCTCTAAGAGCACACACCGCAGCACCGGCCTAGGGGCTAGGGCCGAGCATCCCTTAGGTAACGCACCACAGCACCGGCCTATTGCCTTAGGCTGCCCTAGTGGCACACACTGCAGCACTGGCCCAGCAGTCTTCCTCAATATTCTTCTTTTCTGAAACCTTTGCGTTCTACCTTAGCTATTTTGTGCGCATCGGTTTAGCCTTGAGTAGTGCGTGTAAGTAAATCATTTGATATAAAATGTTTGCTTTTCGAGGTAGTAGATGTATAAAATGTGTATATTTATGTACCTACTGTTTATTGTATAAATGGAATACATAAATATAACATATTTCATTGTGAATTAAGCATTACAATGTGATGTTTTCTTTGTTAGCATTAGTGATGTGTCAAAACCAAAACTTGAATCTCAAAACCACCAAAACTTTGGAAAAGTTTCGGTTTCGAGATTCGATCGGTGAGTTTCGAGAATCAAAACTCGAAACTGCTGAGATTTTTTGTGTCTTTATTGTTGTTTTTTTAACAAAAATCACGCCCGTGTTTCGATCAATGATGCAAAGGCCAAAAGCCTACTGTCATCGGTCGTCTACCTTCACCTTTTTTGGATTATTGATTTTTTATTTCTGAAAGATCAACTCTAACCAAAATATATAATTAGTTTTAATTAATTTTTCTGGATTTATTTTTCATAACATACCCAGGCAAGTAAATAGGGTTTCGCGATTTGAGTTTCGAGATTCGAGATTCGATTTTGTAAGTTTCGGTTTCGGTTTCGAGATTCGAAATTTCTGGTTTTGACCATCACTAGTTAGCATCATGAGTGATTTGAATTTAGCGAGTACTAACTGCCTCCGGTTGCTGCAGGACGTTATCGTTTAGTGAGAAAAACAAAAATCTCAAGTGCGCCCCCCCTCAACAAATTCCTAGATCCGCCCCTGTAGGGGGGGGGAGTATGGTCAAGCGTTATGGTGCGTTATATGGGGGGAGGGGGGGCGTCTGAAATGTCGAAAAAATGTGTTACGTAATATGTGTACGGCCCCTTAGCTGATACACGAGCGAAGAATCTCTGCGTTCCGCTGCTGAAAAGTTCCGCGCCTTGGAAAACCCAGCTTAAGCCATACAATCCTTTTTGTACATTTACAGCTTGTTTATATTATTTTATTACATACTTAGTATATTACTTGCTTGTCCCTCAAAAAATATGCGTGAGTCCATTAAAGATGGTAGGCAACCAGCTAGTAGTGACATGTCGTGTCCGTGTCTGCAGTCTGCCGTACAACAGCAAGCCAGAGTACAGCGGCAAGCCGCGGGCGGGCCAGCACCGAGCCGTGTGGAGCGCCAGGGTTGGGGCCAAGGACAAGTCCTCCCACCACCGACTGCCGCCGAAAACCTCGTCCAAGCTGCCAGGTATGTGGTGTTAATTTACTGCGTTCATTTATACCGGACACATTTATTAACGTTTCAAAAAGAAACTGCCCAAACCTTGAGCTGTTAGTATCTTAAGTTTGACTTAGAAAGCAGCATTATCTTAAGCCAAATTACAGATGGCAGCTGAGTCCAATATCAAACTGCACACAAGTTTTAATATTTTGCCCAGAATCAATCTGGAAAACGAGGCGGTGCTCTAACCACCACGCTACCTAGCTGGTCGTGACATTGTATCGTAAACTGATGCTGCTAATTGTGTTACAACTGTAGAATTATGTGTTTACATTATTTTGAAAGGAGTCCTTGGTACCTGCGATTCGGCTTGAGATATGTCTCCATTAATTACAAAATGTATTTTATAATTGATGTCCATTGAAATGAACTGTTGGTGATAGGGTTTTTTCATATTTTTTATATTTGAGTTATAAGTGTTGTCATTCGTTGTTTGGTTGTAGGAAAACAATTTTACACAACAATGGTTCGGATCTGATAACTGAGATTTTGGACCCTGAAACGTTGTCAGACTTGTTTTCCCATTGTGATTGCAAATGTCCACAATTCAGACAAAGCTGGGAGGAAATTTCAAAAGCTCAGATACTAAAACATGAAAAACATTCAAATGTGGAAATAAATTGCTTTAAAAAAAACTAAATGTAAAGTGGATCTTAAAACCATTTAATTTCGTTTACTTAAGATTTTCACAAGAAATAAACAATAAGACAACTATAAAATATCTGGAACTTTTAATTCCTTATTTGATTTAGGTTTTTTAACTGTTATTTTTAGGCTCATAATGTAACTTATTTAATATAGTTTAATGTATGAAAACTAACCTGTAAAAATTGATATAAATAACATTATATAAGCCTACAGTACTTTTTTCTTGATCAGTTATTTAATATATTTCATTTTTTCAACCAAACGATCTCAGTGTCGAGATAAATATTAATGCACGTAATATAACATAGTGTTTGTTTTGCAGCGTTGTTGTGCAGCAGCCTAGAGTTGGACTCGATGCTGGACGAGGGGAACAACTCCAGTGATGATGACACGACCGTGGACACGACGGATACCCGGGCCATCAGGAAACAGCTGGAGGGTCTGGAGAACATGTACTCAGAGGTCAGTGGCCTGTTAGTTTGGCAAAGCACTTCAAGCCGAGAACCCGTTAGAAGGCTCGAATAGAACATATCATAATAATGCTGCAATGCTGAAAGTTTGTGAGTTTGTTTGTTTTTAGCTTGATCACACTTCAACTTTCGAACCGATTGACCTGATATTTCATAGGAAGATAGCTAATTTCTTAAAGTAACATTTAAGCATATTCACGTTTTAAAATTCCTTTAGGGCTTTTTCCCAGTGGCCACTAAACTTCCCATGTTAATCTTACGGGCACTAACTTTTACTGGATCATATGATAACTAAAACGGGTGTTATCTATTTGAGATCTACAACAAGGTTTTAATTTTATTTATTGGTAAACATTTTTCTTTACACTTTTGTTGCACGTTTAACCACAAAGGTACCTGCATCATAATAATGCCGAAGAAACGTAAATCAAATCTGTCTCTAAGTTCGGAAAAAGCCCGACTTAATAGAGTGGCTAGAAGTCAGGCAATTACTTCAGCACATGTTCGTCATAAGACATTACTCATAGTTAGTCTTTTCACACTTGACTTAAGCAGTATTTGTTTCTCCGACAATTTGCGTTATTTTGACTACAATTCTGTTCGAAAGGTTGGCTAACCTATTGTGCGATACTTGGCCCCTTACTTGAAAACTTGCTTAGTAACAACCATGCTGTGGTTTAGACGTTCAGTAAAGGTATAGATTGTGTTTATCCCTTCGATAACAGCCATTACACACACCATATTGGAGACTTTCCTCAGTCATGGTGGGGAGTCTATTTACCTTTAGTAACAGCCTCGCTGTGGTGTAAGACGATCGTCAGTAAACGAATAGAATGTGTTTATCCCATCGGTAACAGCCGTTACACACACCATATTGGAGACTTTCCTCAGTCATGGTGGGGAGTGTATTTACCTTTAGTAACAGCCTCGCT
Source organism: Allygus modestus (assembly GCA_963675035.1). Lineage (NCBI taxonomy): Eukaryota > Metazoa > Arthropoda > Insecta > Hemiptera > Cicadellidae > Allygus > Allygus modestus. Next base: position 139,543,213 of record OY776117.1, read on the forward strand.
GTGGTGTAAGACGATCGTCAGTAAACGAATAGAATGTGTTTATCCCATCGGTAACAGCCGTTACACACACCATATTGGAGACTTTCCTCAGTCATGGTGGGGAGTGTATTTACCTTTAGTAACAGCCTCGCTGTGGTGTAAGACGATCGTCAGTAAACGAATAGAATGTGTTTATCCCATCGGAAACAGCCGTTACACACACTATATTGGAGACTTTCCTCAGTCATGGTGGGGAGTGTATTTACCTTTAGTAACAGCCTCGCTGTGTTGTAAGACGATCGTCAGTAAACGAATAGAATGTGTTTATCCCATCGGTAACAGCCGTTACACACACCATATTGGAGACTTTTCTCAGTCATGGTGGGGAGTGTATTTACCTTTAGTAACAGTCTCGCTGTGGTGTAAGACAATCATCAGTAAACGAATAGAATGTGTTTATCCCATCGGTAACAGCCGTTACACACACCATATTGGAGACTTTCCTCAGTCATCGTGGGGAGTGTATTTACCTTTAGTAACAGCCTCGCTGTGGTGTAAGACGATCGTCAGTAAATGAATAGAATGTGTTTATCCCATCGGTAACAGCCGTTACACACACCATATTGGAGACTTTCCTCAGTCATGGTGGGGAGTGTATTTACCTTTAGTAACAGCCTCGCTGTGGTGTAAGACGATCGTCAGTAAACGAATAGAATGTGTTTATCCCATCGGTAACAGCCGTTACACACACTATATTGGAGACTTTCCTCAGTCATGGTGGGGAGTGTATTTACCTTTAGTAACAGCCTCGCTGTGTTGTAAGACGATCGTCAGTAAACGAATAGAATGTGTTTATCCCATCGGTAACAGCCGTTACACACACCATATTGGAGACTTTCCTCAGTCATGGTGGGGAGTGTATTTACCTTTAGTAACAGCCTCGCTGTGGTGTAAGACGATCGTCAGTAAATGAATAGAATGTTTTTATCCCATCGGTAACAGCCGTTACACACACCATATTGGAGACTTTTCTCAGTCATGGTGGGGAGTGTATTTACCTTTAGTAACAGCCTCGCTGTGTTGTAAGACGATCATCAGTAAACGAATAGAATGTGTTTATCCCATCGGTAACAGCCGTTACACACACCATATTGGAGACTTTCCTCAGTCATGGTGGGGAGTGTATTTACCTTTAGTAACAGCCTCGCTGTGGTGTAAGACGATCGTCAGTAAATGAATAGAATGTGTTTATCCCATCGGTAACAGCCGTTACACACACCATATTGGAGACTTTCCTCAGTCATGGTGGGGAGTGTATTTACCTTTAGTAACAGTCTCGCTGTGGTGTAAGACGATCGTCAGTAAATGAATAGAATGTGTTTATCCCATCGGTAACAGCCGTTACACACACCATATTGGAGACTTTCCTCAGTCATGGTGGGGAGTGTATTTACCTTTAGTAACAGTCTCGCTGTGGTGTAAGACGATCGTCAGTAAATGAATAGAATGTGTTTATCCCATCGGTAACAGCCGTTACACACACCATATTGGAGACTTTCCTCAGTCATGGTGGGGAGTGTATTTACCTTTAGTAACAGTCTCGCTGTGGTGTAAGACGATCGTCAGTAAATGAATAGAATGTGTTTATCCCATCGGTAACAGCCGTTACACACACCATATTGGAGACTTTCCTCAGTCATGGTGGGGAGTGTATTTACCTTTAGTAACAGCCTCGCTGTGGTGTAAGACGATCGTCAGTAAACGAATAGAATGTGTTTATCCCATCGGGAACAGCCGTTACACACACCATATTGGAGACTTTCCTCAGTCACGGTGGGGAGTGTATTTACCTTTAGTAACAGTCTCGCTGTGGTGTAAGACGATCGTCAGTAAATGAATAGAATGTGTTTATCCCATCGGTAACAGCCGTTACACACACCATATTGGAGACTTTCCTCAGTCATGGTGGGGAGTGTATTTACCTTTAGTAACAGTCTCGCTGTGGTGTAAGACGATCGTCAGTAAATGAATAGAATGTGTTTATCCCATCGGTAACAGCCGTTACACACACCATATTGGAGACTTTCCTCAGTCATGGTGGGGAGTGTATTTACCTTTAGTAACAGCCTCACTGTGGTGTAAGACAATCATCAGTAAACGAATAGAATGTGTTTATCCCATCGGTAACAGCCGTTACACACACCAATCGAGACCTTCAACTGTAGCTCACCAGTTGTTGTTGTCAGGTTCTGAAGCTGCTAGGGGTCAAGAAGCAGCCGGGCGCCCGGGGCTACCAACCGTCGGACCCGCGGGTCAACAAGCGGCGGCTCTACGGCAGCCTCAGCTCTTTGCCGTCCTCCGTCAGCTCTCGGCCAATCAGGGACAAGCGGCGCCACGACCAGGAGCGCAAGAAGGTCAAGGACATCAAGGTTTGTGGCTAGGCTGGAACATTATGACTAAGAATAAGTCTATTCGACTTAAAAAAGTGTTACTCTAAAAATAATTTTTAGTTTATTGACTAGTGGCTTGAAGGGGCCATAGTCCCAAACCTCCAATAATCTGCCTCATCTGATTTTTTTACTCTTTAAATGCTGAGGAAAATAAAACAATATAAGTAGGAACACATGTCAGTTCGTAAACAAACTAGGCAAGTAACCACATGTTTAAATCTAAACAAAGCGGACATTTTACAATTCTCATGCTTTTCTTATAGGGGATGTTTTACGTTGTTTCTCGTTTGCGGGTAACGTTTTACTGCTGTTTTTCCGAGTCCCTGGGATTGAGACCTTTAATTTGAGCCGTCTCCCATCATCCTGCGATTCGCCAAACGCCCACAATTTTGATTTAAAGATTTTGCTTACAGAATTAAATATAAAGATTCCATGAACATCTATCTATTAAGTTAATATGACAACAAGAAGCTATCGTACATCCAGCACGTGAACATGTTTGTAATAATTTCTACATGTTTCATGATAACCCCAATTATTTCATGATAACCCCAAATGATAACTACTATTATTCGTAACAACATTACATTTATTCTCACTTTCAAATAGATAATGAAGGTTTGAAGGTTTGATAATGAAAGTTTGATAAAACAAAATCTGTTACTGTGTGGTTTTTAGTTTTTTGTAACTTAAGGCACATTTTTATGCTTTAAAGAATAATTTTATTTTCCCAGTGTGTAACCGTTATCAGTCCTAGCAAAATTAAGATAATTTTCATCCAGCTTCCTGTCTAATTTGTGGTACCAGTATGCTTGTTTGTGTCGTGTTTTCTTTTATATATTTCCCCTAAAAACAGGTTTTTCTTTCGGTTAACTAGATGTTTCAGTGTTAGCGCTTTGTGTGTCATCGAGCCGTTTCACATTTCTTGTTTGTTCTATCAGGGCATCAACAAGAGGTTCCAGCGGCTTGAGTCCCATGTCGTCACGTTAGCTCGCAGTGTCGCCCACCTCTCATCCGAGATGAGAACGCAGCATCTCATGATACAGGTCTGCCACCTATGCTAAGCTTGTGTTTAGAGTATAATTTCATTGAAAAACTGTTTTACCTGTGGACACTTGTGCAGTAAACCAGCAATGAAATGTGCAACCCACAAAGAAACCAACCAGTTTAAGCTTGGACTTGCACTATCCATTTGATGCTAGAGGTCCAGGTTGCTAGATGAACTGTCCAGGAGTTCATACAAACTACTTACTTAGTGAAGCAGGATTCAGATCTTTGGCCTGACTGCTGGCCAGTAAGACCGACATTACGTATGGTTAGGTGTCGGAGGCGTTGTCAGACGCAGATCTTTGGCACTGTTTTAAATTAGTGATTACCAGTGCAGTTTGAAACAATAATAAAGCCGACATTGGCACCAAAGGCCACACAAGCTTAAAAGTAAATTTTATAAACTCAACTAGTGTATTCATCTCCTTTTCATTTTCTATGAAAAAGGGTATTTCAAAATGTCATGCAATAATCAATAAAATAATTAAAATTGTTGTAAAATCGGGCCTGCGAGTAAAACCTTTTTGAAGGCTCATTTAAAAATAACAGCTCTTTTTCAACGAATGTAGATATGGGTAAATAGTCATCCCAGAATTTATTTTTCAAGATTTCTTTTTAAATACTGTTGTATTATCTTTAAACATTATAGCCAAAATCAAGAAGTGTGAATGGATTTTTTTTCTTGAAGCAAAATATACTAGACCGATTGAGCAAAAAACTGAATTTGGTTGGTTCCCATTTCTACAATCTTTATCACTCTGTACCTATGAAGATTAAAGCATCAATTGTAATCATATGAATTGTTCATCCAAACAAATGATTTCTCAATCATGAGTTAACAAGAGTTTACTGGGTCCATCACGGAATCTAGCACCAATTTTTAAAAATGAAATGGAAATTCATGTTTAAAGTTAGCCAAGATCTCTTAATTAAAATTTGGTTGTGGGACAGGAAATGGAGGTGATCCGAGGTGAGTTGGCAGCCCTGCGGACACAGAGCAACATGGCAGCGGCTCGCTCGCACTCGATGCCTCGCGCGCTCAACCGCCTCAGCGTCGAGCAGTCAAACAGCAACCCCGAGCGCGTCAAGAAGCTCACAAAGTTCTTTGGGGACGAGCCGCCCCTGCTGAGACTGTTCCTCAAGAAGTTAGGGTATGAGGTACGATTGGCGCACTTGTCACGTTGCTCGCACTCTAGTAGAGTAGTCCTGTAGTGTTTAGTTATGTAGCTGTTTGTGTAGAGATGAAATCATGTTTAAATAATACCCCCGTCGCAGCAAACCTGCGGACTCAGCGAATTTCCAATGCATAATATTTGTCTGAATTCCACATAAAGCCGCAAACCAAGTTTCATAAAAATATATTCACATATAAGCGATTTTAATTATTCTCCATAAGAATAACATTGGTAATGAGTATTTAGGTTTGCTGAAACAAGGAACAGAAACAATTGGTTTTTATGCAAATATAAATAGAATTTAACTAGGCGAAGCCACATACTAAGTTTTATCGATATTCAATCATAAATAAGCGATATATGACATTCTAGTTATTCTCCATAAGAATAACATGGGGGCTGAGAAAGCAGGTTTGCTGCAACAAGGAACAGAAAAACGGGTTTTTATATAATTATCAATATAACTCAACCAAGTGAAGCTACATACCAAGTTTTATTAATTTATGTTCATAATTAAAGGAGTCAGTACATTTTACTTATTCTCCATAAGAATAACATGGGGGCTGAGTACGCAGGTTTGCTGCTACGGGAATAATCAACAAAAAGTCAATTTTTTGTGCAAATATCAATATACCAGTACTACTTGAAGCCACATACCAAGTTTCATCAACATACATTAACCCTTAGCGGTCGTATTCATCGTTCTCTTTTCCTTCCCTACAGATCGGGAAGGCCACACTTAGTGGCCCTCTCATTCTGTCTAATGACGCGACATTGTCAGCGCTGAAGGTAGCCCCACAGCTCGGGCCGGCCACGCGTAGTGGCCCTCTACGCGTTTCCTGTTCAGCTCGGCTGTCCACCCCGTAGTGGCCCCCTGTTTCTCTTCATATTATTTAACATTGTAATTTTGTTTTCAATTCTCTCTGCTTGGGAGGTGCTGCGCTCCCTCGGCAATCATCGGAACTATCTGGAGACAACAACAAGACAGTATATTTTTAGCTGATCACAATATTATCACGTTTGTCATTGGTGAGTTATCTGCTTGTGTTGTGCACCAGTCCTTTTAAAGGCTTTTAATTTTTAATAAATTGATATTTATGATTAATAAATGGCCTCAAATAGTGACTTAACATCCGATACTATACGGGATTTATAATACTCTTTATAATACTCTTCATGTGTAAATTTTAGGCAATAATGATTTCAATTTAGTTTTGTAAAGCTTTTTGCAGTTCTTTTAATGGTTTTATATACAATATACTTCTTAATATTATTTTGTTTCAGTACCAAGATTTTAAATTAATATTATATATTATCTATGTTCTTTCTACTTTTCAGTAAACTCATAATAAAGCTGGTAATTTGAATAATACTGTATGATAATTATATAACTTGTCAAATATATTTAGATTTGTAGTTTTTATTTAATATTTTATTGCAAATGAACCATTTTCATTGTTTTTTAATCAGTTTTAACCGTAAAAGATACTTTTTTAACCGTAAAAGATACTTTACTTTTTTATTTTATTTAAGAGTATTAATAATTTAATTGTTATAAACGTTTTAATATTTGAGTAATAAAGTTGTTATTAAATACGAGTGTACATAATTGAATCCTAATGATGACCGAGTTTACAGTCAAATGTTAGGTTAAACATCAGTGTTTTGGAGTTAAAAGGCTCGCCACACGGTATTTAATCCAAGCGTAAGACGTAAACAAGAGAAGTAGTAATGGCGGCCAAACTACGCAGTGACGCGGGGCCACTACGAGTGGCCCTTCCGAGCTGTAGGCGCGTCACTTCGTATATATATTACACCTTGTCCCGTTACGGATCTTGTGGCCACACGTAGAGGCCTTCCGACCGCTAAGGGTTAATAAATAATCGAGATATGAAATTTTATTTATTCTCCATAAGGATAACATTGGACAACGTACTGTGTTCAGCACTTTGAATATCTCTGCAACGGTTGGGCGTAGAATCACAATTTAAACACCAAAATGATTGTTTTGTGGAACTGAACAGATTGGTAAAAGCAAATGTGAAGTTTACATTAAAATAAACTGAGGAAAAGCCAAAAACCTTTTTCCCATAAGATTAACATGGGAGATTTTATGAGCAGGTTTTTTTGGATTTTCTCCGCAACCACTTAACCTAGGTTAATAATTAAAAATACTAAATTATTTGTTTTTTTAAGCTCTATAACATGGTCAAAACCAAAATTAAGATTTTAAAAAATTTTAGGGTGAAAAATGCAAAAAACTGATTTTTGGAAAATTTAAAACCCCCATAAACCCCATGGTCCCATGGTCCGATTTTTCTGGTTTTCGAACTTAAAGTCATGAATGTCATTTTACACATTTGAGCCAAATTTCATCAAAATCGGACGTTTTTTACTCAAGTTATCGTGTTAACGGACATATATATATATAGATATAAATTTGAACGAATAGTGTTTTTGGCATCTGGGGACCTCAAAACAAAAAGTTATCATGGTCTCGGGCTTAAGTCTTACCATGAGACCTACGGTAATAGCTTCTTCCCTATAGGGGAAATTCGCTAAAATTGGATTTTTTATTGAAAAATTTCAAATGATAGTCATTGTGGTTTCACTAAGATTCTTACTGAAAATATTATAAAATAGTTTTGAATTGCATATCAAAATGTACCCATTCAAAATCTAATATTGCCCCATAAAAGCATTTTTATTCAAATGTGTTGAATCTGAAAAGTCTTATTGTGAAATTTCTTTTCTTTTTTTGGTAGGAAGAACTGCTATATTAACTTGTGCTAGCCTATCTAATTTGTAGAACTCTTTCAGTGCAGTATTCAGAAACGTTGTGATACAGTTTATAATTTATCAGAATGTATGTAATCCCTACCACTCTAAACAAAAACATGATTTTACAGAAGTACGCCGCGTTGTTTGAGAGCGAAAGAATCGGACTAGTGGAACTGCCGTATCTGACGGAAGAGCGACTCCACAAGCTAGGCATTCCCCTGGGACCCAGGCTGAGAATCATGCAAGAGGCTCAGCTGGGGTTCCCGATACCTGACAACACCTTGTGTATCGTGTAGTCTCCACACAAGGCTGTACTGACGTTTCGGACGACTTGCCAAAGTTAACACGTTCAACTTGAAGTGTGACTACAATAAAGTAGCCTTAAGCACCACTTTTATTGGTGGTTCAGTTCATGTATGTGTGAAATAGGACTTTTAAAGTGTTGGAATGTGCAGGATATAGACAGTTGTTTTTTTTTTTTTAGAATATTAATTTTACTTTGTTTTTGAACCTTATACTCATTATCAAGTGTTTCAGTTCAGTTAAAAGAACACTACCATGATCCACACATAAGTGGTTTTGGCTGTGACTTAAAAGTAGATTATAGAACAAAATTCAATTAGTAGAAGGAAACTTAATTATTTTATTGTTCCATGTAACTTCTGATAGATAACTTTGTAGCTTGTAGGCAACTAGTTTTGGGCATTTGTCGAGAGCTGTTTATGATCACCAATAGTGACTATAACTATTTCGAGCCACTTTAGAAGAGGGGTCTCAAAAAGACACTTTGTAATTGTATAATCTCGAAGGCATTACAAATATGATTGTACTTGTGTAATTTATTAGTCTAATTTTTAATACCATGGAACCAAAGATTTCATGTATTATGCTAAGCAGTTTTCAATTAAGTATAGTCTGCCAATGTACATACATATATTGTATATAATTAATTCAGCATCAAATAATGAATAAAATTGCCTATAAACTAATATATGTCAGAACCTATCTGTTGTAAATAGTATATCTCATTTGTATAAATAGAGATTTAGGTTTATAGAAATAACAGTTTGTTAAATATAAATATACTTGTAACTGTATCGATTACTAATTATTTAAGTGCCAATGTTTTAAACTGATGTGTTTGGCCAAATATTTTTATTTGTTTATACGAACCTCACAGGAAATATATTTTGTGCAATCATTACAAATTGAATGTTATTACTTTGTCGGCGCCATAATTTATTCCTAACATTATTTTCGTACAGGGCATTGCCACAAATGATTAAGAGGTTTTGTTATTTTTGCGATTGAACTTCATCTATATAGGAAGTTCTATGGAGAAAGGAAACTACTGAAAAGAGGATGTGATGTTTTTTTTATTGCAGTCTAGTTTACTCTTGTTCTAGTTGGTCAGGGTGAGAGGGAACTTGAAGCAGCACTGTTGGTGGTAGTCTTCATCATTCCATAGCTTCCACTTGATTTGGTGGGTTGTCTGAAAAATTAAAGCAAAAGTAATTGGTATAAAATAATCATAGAAAGGAGGAGTCATTGTCTCAATAAGGGAGTTCAGACTGTTTATAAGCTAAGACAGTGGAAACTTAAATATAAATATAATAAATTAAGACAAATTGGATCAGTGATGAACTCTAAATAAGAATCCTTTATTGCCATTACACACAATTGTGTAATAGACATTGTCAACATGCAAGAGGTACAACGTATTATGCTTATGTACATATATACGTACATATTCGCTTATAAACAGCTGTTCCCTCTTTGACATTTGTGTTGTCCATGGTTCACACTTTCTGGAAAGTCAGGGAATTTGAAAAATGTCAGGGAAAAAGTTGGAAAACGCCAAAAGGGAAAGTGATTACTATTTTATACAACCCAGGGAATTTTTTTATTTTAATCGTAAACACAAAGCACTACTGTGCGAAAATCAAAACTTATTAGAAAAAAAGTGCACATTCCGAGTCGCGAGTCAGGGAAAGTCAGGGAAATCATCAACCAAAAATAAGTGCGAACCACGTTGACAAACCTGCTCCACCAGTAGAGTACTTCCTGGACATGTGATATCCTTCTCTAAGTTGTCTAAGAGGCCATTAGCCTTGAAGTATTCTGTTACATGTTTTATGTAGTGTTTATTAGTGTGCTATCAGTAGGATGCCTTTACCTTCCAAGGTAATTATGCTCGTCCTATCCATATATTTCTGCTTAGCAGGGGTGTGCGAGTATTAAAACTTCGAGATTTTTCGAGCCAAATATTGCAGTATTTGGCTCGGCTCGAAATTTGAAAAAAAGCTCAAAGTTCAAGCCGAATATTTAAAATGCCGACTAGTGAAAAGAGTCGTTCACAAACGTAAAGTTAAAGCAAAAACTTTCCAGAATCAATGTTAGAATTCTCGTATTTGCAATGGTAGAGCTCCATATCAGATATAATTCAGCAATGCTAATGCTTTCGGTCCTACGTTTAAAAAAATAACGAAATATAAAAGTACTAATATTTCAAACTGTCGACCTGATCAACCAATGCAATGGATCTATTTTCTCTACGCTCATCAATCACATCAAGTGGACATCTTCACAATTCTGTGTGCTGTACAGTGTTGCCGTTGCCCAGTTGAGTTGTGCAATATTTCTCATTAATAATAATTTATACACCAACGATACTGCTCCAGAAAAAGTACCCCAACACAAAACTGAAATCCTTGTAAAAAAACATGTTCTAACTGTTGCAGCGGTACAGTCTTTACTGAAACTTACAGTTTCGTACATTACACAATAATAATTTCCTGGCGTCTAAAATTAAGTCTGACAACACTGTTGATCGCAAACTGCCTTAGGGACGTTGAGTGAAGATGGTTATCATGTAAATGATTTAGCGTGACCAATAGCTCAGCTAGGGACCAGGGACAAGGTTGTAAGTGATGAACGCCAAATCATGACGGCGTTTTGGTGTGCAGTAGAAATAGTACCCTCCAAAAATTGTATTGTTAAAAAAATCGTAAATTGACAGTAGAATCTTAAGTTCTTGAAGATATCAAGCGAATAGAAATACAACTGCAATTATACTGCAGTTGTTAAAGTTAACAATTATGGGTACATGGCTGTTGTAATACTTTACAATCTAAAATCACTAATTGCGAGATTCACAAGATCTAGGGATTTTACAAAAATTCTAAATGGTTATGTCACGTATGTTATAATTTACATATTTATTTATTTTTAAGGTTATACTTAATTATTGTATTTTATGTACGCCTAACCAAGAGCAAGACACTTATCAAGCGGGCCCAGTGTTTTATTTCGCTATAGCTGTGCGATTAAAATCATATTGTTAATGCCAGTATTATGTAATATTAATGGATTGTTTGAATTTGTGAATAAATGTCAGTAGAGTAGAAAGCATTTCATTTTTAAAAAGTAGGCTATCAAATTGTTAAATCAGTGATGGAAGAAGAATGCATTGACGATCCTCTTACAGCAGGAACTTCTACTTATGAAACCTACTGTTTCAGAAGCAGATATAATAGGTTAGGTCTATTAGGTTATAGGTTAGATACAACATAAGCCAGGCCTACGATTATTGGATAACTCATTTCTGTGAGTACAATAAGATATAATGATAGTTTAATATAATACAGTGATTATATTTACAATATGGTTCTGGTTTAACTAACTTATATTAAAAGGATAACCTAAAATTTACCATACCGGTATTTATAAACAGTTGAATGAGAGATAGGCTTACTGGGTTTTAGCAATTCTCTAGACTAAGGCCTAAATGTATCTACCTACTTTATATTGAAAGAAAACAGTTCATTACTATCAACAATTCGTCTCAATAAATCTTCCTTTTCAGTACTTATTTTGTTATTTTTGCACTGAAGGCCTTTATTTATTGAAATTAGACCTAATGAATATATAAGAAGTAAATTAAAGATGACCAATATTGAGAGTATAAAAGTATTTGTAAAAGAATGTACTCTGCTAGGCTGGGGTCAGAAAATCACTACCAGTATATTGCACACCCCAAGAAAATTCCCATCTAAAAAGCTCGAAGCTCGAGAACATAGAAAAAAGCACGGCTCGAGTCAGAAAACACTATTCGCACACCCCTACTGCTTAGTAGATAAAATAGTTAATTTGTTCCATTTTTACCAATAATAGCAGTTTATAGTTCAATGAAAATGAAGTTATGAATTCAAGTCAGTGGTGCTGAATGGTGTTGTTTTATTAGCTATGAACTAGCGCATCTGGGGGTCAAGATTACAGACAGGGATAACCTTAAGATAGTTTGTCAGTTAAGTTAATGACCTTAAGAAAGATATATGTTAAATATATCAAATTGCTTTATTTGTTTATAATAAACTTTTCTATTTTAATGCGTGGTAACATTTTGATCGGTAGAATTTTTGTATCAAAGAGTTTTTAATGACTTTGTTTTAAATTAGCTTGGTGACTTATATTTTAATTTTATCAGCTCCTTCGCCAAATTAATTCGCTAAAATATGAAAACTATTTTAACCAAAATTCATCCGAGTCTGCTAGAGTGGTTCACTATGTACCATTTAGATAGATTATGCGTCCATACATTTGAACACTCATGGAAAGTCTATGCCTTTTTCAACAACTTTTATAAATGAAACAATTATTTTGATCTTACCTGTAATATTGGGTCATATGATGCTAAATAATTATAAACAGATGATTATTGTTATTGTTTATTTGTTTTTTACTATGTTTTGGTTATTGCTTGAGATGTGATTAAAAATGATTGTTTCTCACTTTGTAGCTTTCTTTATTTGAAATAAGTTTCAAATATCATATTGGCGACGAGGATGCCTAGAAGAAACCAAAAGAGTGATGAGAACATATGTATTGGTACACAAAATGACTTGGAGAGAAAAATGGAACGATTTGTTTTTGACCCATATAAAAGTGAACAAGCCACTTGTGAAGAGTATATTGAACAATTTCAGCGTGTCTGTCGGGTAAAAGGGCTGGGAGGTTCAGATGTACACAGCGAGGAAGCGAGGAAGGACTTACTGCTGGCGTATATGGGAAGTGAACCTCTACAGAAGCTGCAAAACTATTTTATCCCGAAGTCACTTGACTCTTGTTCATATGATGAGATAAAGAGAGCCTTTGTTACTCTTTATGACACTAGTCAAACAATATTTTCTTCTCGTTGTGAATTTGAAAGAGCAATTAGAAATGAAAATGAGTCATTCACAGAATTCTTTACTCGATTAAAGAAAATGAGCAGGGGCTGTCGATATGGGCAAGGCTTGGACGAACGGATCCGAGACCGTTTCGTCGCAGGCGTTCTCAACGAACAACTGGAAATCGAAGTAAGGCATCGCTGGCCAGATGGTTTGGAGACTGATGGCAGCATTGTAACAGCGGAGAGGGTGTTCCAGTTGGCCAGATCTATGGAGCGAGCTAGAAATGAAGTGACTACTTCAGCGTCTACTATATGTCCAGTGAAGAAACCTCAGGTAACCTGGAATAGGAGTAAATGTGAGTACTGTGGAAAATATAGTTGCGTGAAGGAGAAATGTCCAGCAAAGGGTCAAGAATGTAGGATATGTCATAAACTTGGTCATTTTGCGAGGGTTTGTAAACGGAAATTTATAAAGAAAATCGATGACAACTGTGACGATATAGAATATAACTCATGTGAGTTTGAATCTCATCTTAATGCTGTAAATAAAAGCACAAGCAAAACCCCCCGAGCTTCAATCAAAGTGGTCATTAATGGTCTGCCCTGTCTTATGGAATTCGATTCGGGCGCAAGAATATCTACAATTGGGCAAACGTTATGGCACAAACTGGGACAACCCAAGTTAACTCCACTTTCTGGTTTGACAGGTTACGGGAAAACTCCTTTAACATGTTTGGGTAAATGTTATGTTTCTGTGAGACTAAATGGTGAGACACAGAAACTACCAGTCGCAGTATGGAGCAAGATGATATTCCTTTGTTTGGACTTCCATGGATGTTATCATTTGGAATGGAACTTCCTCCTGAAGTTTCAGTTAAGACAAACAACATAGTGCAAGAAGAAATACAAGTTTCCAAAGAAGAAGTCCAAACTTTGGTGAAAGAATTTGAGAATGTTTTCACTGATGGTTTAGGTAAGATTGAAGGAGTAAAAGCTAGAATAAACGTTAGGACAGATTTTACACCCATTGCATTAAAAGCCAGAAGAGTGCCATTTCCCTTAAGGAAATCAGTGGAGAATGAACTAAACAGACTTGTTGAAAATGGAGTTATTGAAAAAGTTGATCCGAGCGAGACTGCAATTGTTTGGTCAACCCTGACTGTGAATGTAAACAAGGGTGGAGGAGTAGTTAGAATATGTGGAGATTTCCGAGTTACCCTTAACAAAGCAATAGTACCTGAAGTTCACCAAATGCCTACCTTTGCTGATCTTACAAACAAAATAGCAGGAGGCCAGTTGTTTACTGTCATTGATTTGAAAGATGCATACTTGCAGTTAGAAGTTGCAGAGGAAGATCGTAACTATCTTATAATAGCTACTCATATGGGCTATTTTCGTTACAAACGCCTTGCATTTGGCTTAACTGATGCTCCAGCGAAATTTCAGAGATTCATGGAAAATCTCCTCAAAGATATTCCTTTAGTTGGTGTAAACCTAGATGACATAATCTTGAGTGGACGAACCAAAGAAGAACACTTCAATAATGTTAGGACTGTATTAAAGCGACTTGAGGTTGCGGGTATCAAAGCAAAAAGAGAAAAATGTCAATTCTTCCAGAACAGTGTGTACTACCTGGGGCATAAGATTGATAAGTTTGGAATACATCCTACAGAAGATAAGATACGGGCGCTAAAGGAAGCCAAGACTCCGACGAATAAGAAAGAACTCAGGGCGTTTTTGGGAGCAATTAACTTTTACGAAAAGTTCATTCCCCACCTTCATGGACTTTGTTCAAGATTGCATCGATTAACAAGCCCTAAAGTATCGTGGGTTTGGAATAAAGAAGACCAAGAGGCATTTGATAGAGCACGCAACTTACTCGCTGAAGATGCTTCAGTTGCCCCTTACAGAGATGACCTGCCCACAACACTGTCCTGTGACGCCTCTGAGGTAGGTTTGGCAGCGATTCTTTTGCAAACGTATCCTGATGGTATAGAAAGGCCAGTAGCATTCGCTTCACGTACTTTACAGGAAGCTGAAAAGCGATATTTATCCATAGACAGAGAAGCACTTGCCTGCGTGTTTGGAGTTGTAAAATTTCACCAGTACTTATATGGTAGACATTTTACATTGACTAGTGATCACAGACCTCTGGAGAGAATTTTTGGAGTACATCGGGATTTGACGAAGACAATGAACAGATTGGTTCGATGGGCTATTTTCTTAAACAACTACGACTTTGATATTAAGTATATAGAAGGAAAGAACAATGTGTTGGCCGATGCGCTTTCTAGACTGCCAAGTGAGAGCAGTAGTCCATCCAGAGAGGAACTGTCTGTGAGGCTACTGGTGCAAGAAAAAATAGATGATATGGCCCTTACATCTGCAGAACTGCAAAAAGAAACTAAAAAAGATGAGGTATGCAGGCGAGTTATGATGTATATGGAATCAACATGGCCACAAAAATTACCTAATGATTTGTTGCATTTATCTCCTTATTTTCATAGACGGGAAGAACTTTCATCTGTTAAGGGAATTCTGATGTGGGGAAATAGAATAGTTATTCCACAAACTCTTCACAAGAAAACACTACGTGTTTTACATCAAGGCCATCCTGGAATTGAAGCCATGAGGACTCTTTCACGCTACTATGTTTGGTGGGTGAAAATAGATGAAGACATAGAGAAATATGGAAAGTGCTGTAAAGGATGTCAGGAAAATCGCCCACGAGAGCCAGAAGTACCTCTTTATTCTTGGAACATACCTGATGGTCCTTGGGAACGTTTGCACCTAGATTATGCAGGTCCTTTCGAAGGGTCTTATTGGTTGGTCGGTATAGACGCATTTTCAAAATGGCCTGAGATATCAATGGTCAGATCGATTACAGCCATGAACACGGTGAGCAAGCTGCGAGAATGGTTTTCTCGCTATGGTGTTCCAAGGATGATCGTTACCGACAATGGAACTCAGTTTACAGCTGATGTCTTTTAGAGGTTTTGCAAAGACAATGGGATAAAGCATGTACGCAGCACACCGTACCATCCTAAAACTAATGGACAGGTTGAACGGTTTATCAAAACCTTCAAGTCTAGGTATTTAGCCAGCAAAGATGATAAGGTAGATGCACAGCAAAAACTCTTCAAACTGTTATTTGCCTATAGAAATGCACCCCAGAAAACCACAGGTAAACCGCCTTCAGAACTGTTCTTTGGGAAACGTCTGCCCTCTCCATTGGATAATTTAAAACCCACTATGAAAGATGTGATTGCAGAATCTATTTCAAAACAGCAGAAATATCATGATGTGAAAGTACGACCAAGAGAATTTTTGGTAGGGGAAGAGGTCTGGGTGCAGAATGAGGTCGGCACAGGGTGGACTCCAGGTGTGATAAATTCAAGAACTGGTGAGCTTTCCTACCAAGTAAGAATTGGAGGAGCCATAAAAAGGAAACATGCAGACCAACTACGCAAGAGAAGCGGGGCGTTGTCTGAAGGGGGAGAAGTGTAATATTGGGTCATATGATGCTAAATAATTATAAACAGATGATTATTGTTATTGTTTATTTGTTTTTTACTATGTTTTGGTTATTGCTTGAGATGTGATTAAAAATGATTGTTTCTCACTTTGTAGCTTTCTTTATTTGAAATAAGTTTCAAATATCATATTACCAAACCCTTGCACTTTGTTAAAACATGTCACGGACATTGAAGAGTTAGTTACCGCATAAGTAACTGTACCGCGATGAGCACTGCCTATGGCCTGGGTGAGACTGGTAGATGAAAACAGAACTACCCCTGCACGTATGCTTTAATACTACCCGTTACGATACAGTTGCTAGTCCGATCAGCGGTCTAAGGCGTATTCTTCCTGGCCAGGGGTAACACTTGGATCAACGGTCTCAATCCCATCTCAGACAGTGCTTTTTTATGGGGAGTTCACCTGTCTGTGGCAAAGTTGAAGTGAAGCGCGAACCTTTAGCTAGCAGTGGATGGCTCGGGTCCAAGCTGACGGGACCGTTGAATTCTTTGTGAGTTGCACATCTGATCAGGTGTTTTGATACTTTTTACCTTTCTTTACTGTGTTTGTATCCGCTAGAAATAATTTTGTAATTATTTTCAATGTTCAGGCATTCAAAATACATAACAAGTAGCATAACAACACAGATTCATCTACTAGAAAACTCGGGTCTCAAAGGGTAAAGTTAAGTAGAATGAGGGACCTGTCGCTATAGCTCTAACTCTACCATTACATTTGTTAATAAATATGTCATATTCATTATTCATTGTTATCTTGAAACTTTGGTTCACAAATTTTCTCAATTGACATTTATAAAGATTTGCCTCTGTGTCTCCAGAACCCGAGCCCCTACTGAAAATGCCATTAGTGAAACTCGCGTGTAGGCTTTTGACTTTGTTGAGTGTGTACAAGAAGGCAGGTTCCCTAACTGCATCTCGGTATAGCACACAACTTCTATAAAATCAATGGGGGTTTCTCGCTTTAACTGCCTTTCTTGATGGTCATTACAAAATATTTCAGTTCTCCCTGCTCCATATGCCATGCAAATGATTAAACGAGTTCGCACGCAGCACGCTGACTTGAGGGAAGTGAATTTCCACATAAAAACTTTTAAAACTCAAAATCAGTGTAAAAATATACATTTATTCCAATTTTTATAAAAATCTGAAAACAGTGATTTTTTGGCTGTTCTGATGCTTCTGGTTTCATTTACTTGCAAAGCTGGGAATACAATTTTGCGCATTTTAAGGTTAGGAGAAGGTCCAGACAGGCTTGAACGTAGGCGTGAGGTTGCTGGGGATGGTAAAAGTACTCTAACAAAAGAATAACAGGCTTTTCTAGTGTAAAACCCCCTTAAGACAACGTACTGTGTTTAGTCGATACACATTTTCTTTAATAACTCGGTAAATATTTATGCTAGAATGACGAGAGAGGGCTTAAAACTTTCGCCTCACTAATTCCCATCTTTTTACGTGCATTAATTTTACATATGGGGCTTTTATGACCCTTTTGGGCCCAAAAACTCGAAATTTGAAAGACTAATCCCCAAAAAAAGGGGTTTAGAGTTTTCCGATTGTTTTGCCCAACAAACTTGTCCAACTGATAACAGAAAGGAACGCCCCTACCAAATTTTAAGTAAATCGGACAAAAAATGTGACCGCTAGAGTACAAACACATGTATATATATATATATATATATATATATATATATATATATATATATATATATATATATATGTATCTATATATATGTCTATATATATATAAAATTTTGAACGACCCCCCAAAAAGTGTTCAGGGGGTCACGTTAGGAACTTCTATGGTGGTTCCGGGCTTAAGTTTCACCGTGCGGGTCATGCTAATAGTTCACTTTCCAAAGGAAATTCACTAAAAACAAACGACTGACAACAAAATAAATAAAGTCCTGAAAAAAAGGCAAAAACAGAATGGTAGAGATGACCCATGGGGGTCTGGGGCATCACAAGCTGGTTAGTGTACCTACGCACTAGGCACAGTAAGTATGAAAAATATATAGTGGAACCTTTAAAACCAAACCTCATATAACGATGAAGGTTAATTTTACAACAGAGTCAAATGATCAGTCACTTTATTATTAATCAACAAGCTGTCTTATCAGTTGTTTTTGTTGTAACCACGAGGTCATAGATAGTGTTCCCTTTACAAATAAAAAATCAAAGCTTGTTTTGACCGACAACACGCAAGCATTTAGTAGTTGCCTTTATAGATGAACTGGATAGGGATGGGTATAACAGTAACTGCAAAAATATATTTTCAAATTTATAACATCAACAGAAAAAAGAAGAATGAAATTATGTCCGAATTGTATTAACGTACATTACAGATATGTCAATTTGTAATTAGGATGGGTTCTACAGTTGTAATCGTCCCTCTATACCTAAGAGGCTTCTGGTGACGGGATGCAGAAACTCTTCAAAACTGGGAAACTGACTAAGCAAAGTGAACTAACCCACTAAGCATTGAAGCCATACAGACATACATCATGATGAGTAGCATGTTATTTATTGGCTTGGTACTAAACAAGTGCACAGACAGAGCCAAAATGAAACACAGAGGGCATTAGACAAATGTTCTGGATTCACCATATCATAATCTCTCACAGAAAACTTGTTTATTGGCATGTACGTGTTGTTATAACCTGAGATGATCACAGGCCTTACCAGAACTATTTTATGTTATCTTCGTTGTGGTTTTCAACCAGTTAAAATCTCAAACAGCCCTTTCCTATTTACATTACTAAACAAAATTTATAACAATAGCTTAAGAGTGATTAAAAAACAGTTTTTGACTAATATATTTGCAAACGAATAAATAAAACACAAGAATTGTTGTCATCATGTATTTAATCATATTATTTACAAAAATAGTACATATACTGGATCTAATTGAAATTAGTACTTGTCTGGAGTAAGGAACGTCAGATAAAAGTTAGTATATGAACATAAGTAAGAACATTTTAAGCGAGGGGGAAGTTCTGTTTAATTTTCAAGCTTGATACTCAACTTAAAACAGCATTGTTGGTGGTAGTCATCTTCGTTCCACAGTTTGTGTTTACAGACATAGGTCCCCTGAAACGGTGTTTTATTTAATTGTAATTACAAGGCAGGATTAATTGATACATCCATATAAATAGCTATGTCCCTACCAAAATGTCGTATTAAGTGCTGTTGAGAAAGGGATCTAGACCTGGTTGGTAATTTAGGTTTGATACGGAGAGAAGGCTCACCTTAAAACAGAAGAGCACTCCATAGTCACAAAAATAAGAAAATGCACAACAATTGGAATATTTCAAGGACACTGACCAATTTGTCAATCACAAAGAGAAGATTCACTAATTATTGTGTACTAGTAGCCTGTCGCGGCTTCGCTCGCGATCACAACGTAATGTTATACTGGCATTCCCGTATAAATATTGTTTTCCCGTTCCAGAGTCAACATGAGCTGCTGATTAACTGTGTTTACCAGCTGATTGCTTAAAACTTATAGTTATTTCCCAATGTTAAGCTTATGGGAAAACTCTCAACTTGAAGGGGCCCAAGGGCCTGAATCACAAATTATTTCTCTATAAAAAAAGTTTCCTGCACAACTTCACGTTAAGCTCTTTCTAATGACACCAAAAACATGAAAGTCGGTTCAGTAGTTTAGGAGGAGTGATTGTCACAAAAAACCTGCTCCCTTATTAAATAAGTATAGATTCTTTTTGTGTCCATGGAGTTCCATGTAATCATCTGTTTTAATATAAGCCTGCTCTCCTTATCAGCCAACTATCAGAATTATTTTTCTAACTTTCAGATAGTCAGAATTTTTTCTGAAGAAATGTTTTACTTGAAAGAAGCTCAATAACAAATGTAAATGAACACTATCTCTAAAGACTAAATTACGAGTGTAAAATTGTTTCTATGAACAATATCACTTTTGTAAGGGAAAATAAAATAATTAATATCTTAATTATTTAGCTTTTTTTAAATTAGCCTATTGTTTGGTTATGATTTAACTCATATTAAAAACTTAATCTGAAAATAAACTAATATTAATTTTATTTATAAGAACTTACCCCAGTAATTAGTAGGCTTTTAGCAACAAAACAATATTAGCTCAGAACATAAACAACACTTCACAGTCCCACATGCCACTTCACCAAAGCCACAAAAACTACTATGGAGATTTAAAAAAATAATAATTCAACACCGGGTAAGTGTTAACTCAGCACAAAATTACACCAAAAGAGATGATTTTGCTAAACAAAACCAATTAAAGGAACCTCAAATTTCATAAAAAAACTATAAACGTTTTATTGTTTAGAAGCCTAATTTAGCAATTAAACTTTTAACTGCCACTATAAGTAACTGAGCCTTGGTGTTTGAACTGTCATTATATTTGATAATCCAAAAAATTTGACTATCTAAAATACTTCCGAGCCAAAATAGTGTCATAGTTGACTATCTGTGGAACAATAATGTCAGACCCTGCTGGGTTGGGTCGCTAAATTTTATTGAAATGTAATAATCTCTCGGGTAGTTTCTCCAAGAACTTAATACTAGATTGTTAAATACCACAAACAACCAAACACTAATATCTACAAATGCATTGTGAATAACTGCACTCTAATATGCTCTCAAACGTCATTCTGAAGTACCTCAGGGAGTCACAAAATACCAAGCTGAAATGTTCACTATTTGTTGTTAATGTTGATACTTGACAGTAAATCCGCCACTGGACAGCAAATAGTTTAATTTTTATCCAAACCAAAAATCAAACATTTAAACTGCGGACTTTTTTTATCACTGTCCTAGTGGAAGTGACCAATAGAAATCAATAGAAATTTCTATTGATATCACTAGACCATTCAGTGATATCAATAGTCTATTGATGTAAATACGTAAGCACTAGACATCAAAAGAAATCATTGAAACCAAGGTAAACAGAAATCATTAGGAGTTTATTGGCACGTATTGATATCAATAAAGATCACTAAAACAAATACAAGTGAATTCACATCACTAGACATAATTAAAATCATGATAAATAAATATCACTAAAATTAATACATTGGGAAATAAACATCAATAGACATTATTAAACAATTTTATTAATTTAAAAAGACATTTAAAATTGTTCAATAATGCCAAATGAATACATTTAAATAAGACAATATGTATAATTTATAAATTATGAAATTTCTGTAAATTCAGGCCATCTGTATTTCTTAATCCTTCTCACATAAATTTGGAAAAGAGGATGGATGAATTGTATGATCATCTACTTCTGAATAAAAACACTTTTCTATAAAGTTATTAGTCTAGTAACAGATATAATTTTTGAACAAAAAACATTCTCACTGCATATTTTAATATTTCCTTTTGTTGCAAAATTTTATAAAATGCTTTTACATTTTTCAAATTGTAGATATTTTATTGTCTTTTCATTGGATGTAATTACTGGTTATTGGTTTAAACCACACTGGTAAGCATTTAGAAATATTTAAGTAATATTGTTTACCCAAACGATTTTTGTTTGTTTAAACGATATTTAAAAGGTGTATAACGCTGAGCAATAAAATATTATATTGCTGAGTAAATATTCGCAATCATTTTCCTGTAAGAAATTAAAATCCAATATAATTATACAACAGCATTAATAATAGCTATTTTGAATTCATTAGAGTCATTATAATTACATATTTATTTATCCTCATTTGGCGTAAAATGTATTCCTTATTTTGTGACCAAACAACTATATGAGGCCATACCAAAAGTCTTTACCGCATTTGCCAAAAATATAAGTTACAAATTAACTAAAATTATTACAAACAAATAATGCAAACGATCTTGCATTAGCATAGACCATAGACTACAGTAATATATATGGCGGTAACGCAACGGCAACACAAAAGGTGTTTGGCCGCGCCGCCGCCGTTTGTACTTTTGAATAAATTGGATTGAGTCTAGTCCAGTTGGGACTGTGCTAGGTTACTGTGTAAACAGTAGATTTCAAATTTAAATCACAAATCTGTCTGCTGGTCTGCTCCTGCTGTCGTGCATACATTGTGGCCCGTTAGAAGTTATTTCAATTATATCTTTGAAAATATTACTGATTAGTGTTTAAATGTGCTTAATATTGCTAATTATAGGGTTAGAACAGGGAGTTTTATTGTATAACTGATAACCCTGATGAACAAAACTGCGAGCCGTTCTTTCCAAATTTTGGTGAGGCAAAGAACTACTCGCTGAAATCGAACGAGTCGTTAATGTGAATCAAACAAGTACCTATCCATGATTTGAAACTCAAAAAACTTGTATTTGTTTATTTCATCATAATCATGTTTCACGGAAAGATTAAATACATAAATTTTACTCCAACTTTTTTTACTTTTATTCCAGTGATTTGCATGAGTAAAACTTATAGGAATAAAACAGCCAATCAGGATAGTTCAAAGAACGATAAATTTGCGTCTCAGGTGTACGTACCAACCTGACAAAATCACCGGCTCGCTTTTTTCCCAACATCGTTAAGCAGTGTTACCTCCAGTTATACAATAAACCTCCCTGGGTTAGGGCCACTGAGCTCTATGTTATATCTGGAGTCACTTCTCTCTGCCTAAATATTTTCCAAAAACGTGCCGTCAACACTGACTTTTTGCTCTATTGTGTTGCCACCTTACCGTTAACTGGACCAATCAAAATGCATTGGGTGGACGATGCCAAAATTTCAACCAATAGGAAATTAAATAACTATACCACCAAAACGTCAAAAAAAATCTGGCTAAAATAAAGACCATAAACACAGCGGCACGCTTTTTCACCACGGAGTGGTGAATCCAGATATAACATAGAGCTCAGTGGTTAGGACATAGATAAATATAATGAATAAGTGGGATTGTGTGGGGCATGACATTTTGGTTAGAGGATAACCAACCGGTTGGTGCAGTGTAAGGGAGGAGAAGCTAGAGAATGTTTACGTCAACTACAAATGAAGCGAGGGGTGTACTTTAGCTTCTGTCTTGCCTCGCTTTAATATGTGTGGCACTCTATTTGAACATATTACAAAAATACCTCTTCCTCCTAGTTTCACATCGCTGTGTGGCGGGCCTAATTGTCTTTAAACAAAAAAATACTTCTTTTATGGGTTTAACTTAAATTATTGTTTTGCTAATGATATACCATTCCATACCGTAGTTAGAGATGAATAGGCCTCAATTATAGGGCACCCGACATTTTCTTAAAACAGTTCAGCTTATGCTCAACGTGCAAGGATATTTTATTTTACACTTTCCAATTAATTAATTTAATATCTTTTCGATTATAATTCGTTCATAATATCTTGTAAATTAGCCTACTTGAGAATGTACGAGTAAATTTGGCGTTTAATTAGTAATATTTGTTTTAAATAAACTTAAAAAACCCCATTAATGTTACCTTAGATCAATACAATTATTTTCTTAAATAATTTACAATAAGCTGGATTTTTTTGGTAAGGATTAATCTACTTCTAGTGATACGTATTGATACAATTACGTAGTGATATCACTACTTATCACTAACAATATTTCTATTGATTTCTATTGATCACTTCCACTAGGGTGATTAGTAAAACAAAGTTTCACGTTTTGGGATGAGATTCTAGATTCTGAAATGCCACAACATTACGTTTTAATAATCAGAGATGAAAAATGTCTGCAATAATTTCTGAGATAATATTTTCAAGTTGTTTGAGTACAGTTCGACAGCACACTGATGGAAGTGAAATCTGCACTGGACACTTCTAGTAGTTATCCTGAATCCTCCAAGGAGAGAGACTGTAGTGCAAGACAAGACAAAGTCTCACCCTCCGTGTTTCAATAGTTGGCTATACCCTTACAAAGAAACAAACTGTGACGAGTTCTGGCTTAGATTAAGGAGTGGTGGAATGGAAAAGGAAATAACGTTCGTATAAGGAAAAACGTTAAACTCTTAAGTTTCAGGGAATTACATCATATCAACTTTCCTTCGACTTACAAAATGAGTGTATCATTGTCGGTTCGTTACTCACTGCAGGGAACTGCTTAGCGATTTCCAGACCGAAGCTGTAGGACTGTCGCTTGTTGGCCTCGATGGGACAGTTCGTGTACTTGCAGCCGTCGGTGTCCATCTGCTCGAAAGCAATGTCCAGCACACCTCCGACCTTGAATGCTTGGCTCCCGACCTTTGTGGCACCCCATGCTGAAAACTCACGCTTAGTTAGGCTAGTTAAAAGCGACCTTTTTGGATAACTTGTGCGCCACGAGGAGAGAACCAGGGAACTTTGCCTCAGCTTCTGAATTTCAGGGCCCTAGGGCCAAATGAAAAAAACAAGATGGTAAAATTGGGGTCTTTGGGGTCCCTGCAGAATTTTTGCCCTAGGCCCTGAACTTCTGTGAGAGGGGTAGAGTGTGCAGACTGCTCCCCGGTAGCTTTGATTGGGTCGGTAAACACCAAATGGTCGCGCCAGTTTTCTATGACACTGACACCATTTCTTGTAACACTCGCAAATGTTCTCTAAAAATTAAGTTTTTTAAGCAGCCCATTGGTAGAGTTATCAGTTTCACAATGCAGTTGCAGTCAAATTCTGTTCATTGAAGTATTTTCATGAGCAAGTAATACAAATTTTTGGATTTGGATTGGGGGTAAGAGGGTTAGTAAGGCTGTAACAATTATTATCCAATTATTACTGAAATTAATACCCACACATTCACATGGGGAAAAAGCTTTACTGATTGGCGAATTATTTTCCCATTGTCTTGCGGAACTGCCAGAAGCATTTGGAATATTACATTTATGGAAATTGGGATATTTTACGATTACCGTGATAACAGGGAATTCAACGTAAAATTTAAACAAAATAACACGGTTTTATGACTGCAAGATTCTCGGTGAAAAATACGTCACATACTAGAATTTGATAACAACATATGTTACAGTATACAGAAGACATAATTTTGATTTCCCTGTGGTTATAGGCTGAAGATTTTAGAAAACTACGATCAAGGTAAATTGTGTTAAAAAACTATATTACACTGTTTTTTTTTACTCAGTGGGGGTGTAAAGTAACTAGTAATACAATAGTAGTTATTTATAGTGTTTCTGTTTATTACAGACTTGCATTTTAGAATAATAATAAGTAACATACAGGTTAATTTTGTAACATTTATTTGTATGCGGGGTATACTCACTGGGGGTGTATTCGAAGGAAAGGGTGGCGTTGTCGCCCAGCTTGATCTTGCAGGGCTTGTTGTCTGCGGCCTCGGGGCACGGGGAAACATTCACCTCGTGAATCACACAGTTAGGCTTTTGGCCACCTGATAACATAATAACAATAAATTACTATAATGAACTTCCCCTAAATATGAAACTGTACAGCTTGAACAGGGTGGTTTACAGTTTTAAAAATTAATGTAAATGTAAGTATTTTTTAATAATCCGTTAAACAGAGAATGTTTTTAGTTCGGATGGAAGATATAACAAACTAGGTAAACAACTGAGTAAGCAGCAAGTATTAGTGTCATGTTTCGGCCTCGGATCCGGCAAGCAAACTCCAATTCCTATATGTCAGATAAAACATTACACCGCGTGAAGTATAATTTAATTTAAAGAAAACAGTAGTTTTCTTATTTAATTTCAGCAATAATAGGGCTACTCATTCTATTAGATTTAGTATAATTTAATATTTCAATTTACATATATTATAATCTATTAGTGTGTTAGTGGACGGCCACAGCGAGTTATAATTGAACTAATGTTACACATGAAGGCTTGGGCCTTTTTTGCCATCCAACGGCTTCGAGGACCGCGGGCATGGTTTTCGTCCGCTGAGAGCGTGATCCAGTTATAGTTCTTACTAGTTCTTATTACATTTTTTAAAATATTCTTTAGTGCAAAGAAACAATTCTATTCACGACCGCAATACAATACTCATTTAAAAGATTACATAACACATTAAAAGACTACATCTGAAGATTAATAGATCAAAACATTCTATAATTCAACAAACCTGTACATACCAATAACTTTAAAAATATCAATATACAATTTCAAGAAATGTATTAGGTCATTTCAAACTGAAAACTGTAGTCTAATAATGAAACAAAAGAATATTTTAACTGAAACTCGGAACTATGTACTGTACAGTTATGCGAAATAATATTTTATTTTTACACATTGCAATGCATAAAATGATGCCTTATACAATAAAGTTTATATATTTAATAAAAATAAACAAATATAGTTGACTGCAGTTAAAACTGGAGTTATCTGATTAAATCACCTATGTACAGGCTAATTCACTAATATTCCTGAAATTATATATAAAAAATGCTTAACAAAGTATAAACACATAGTCAAATCACTCATGTATTTTTGCACATGGGTAATGCAAATTTTAACAGATGAAATATCAATGAAAACAATTATAATCTGTGTATACCGTATTTTCTACGTATCAAATATTTACCCGGTAAATAACATTTCTGAGCTTTAATCACTTCACAGGAAGCTGAACCACAGAGAATGGCCAAAGTTAATAGCAGAAGTCCGCAGTACTCCATGGCAACTGAACGAATGAGCTCGTGGACTCGGACTCGTGGTTATCAGCTGACCGTCAGCTTGTCAATAAGTGCACTTCGCCCCCAATGAGGATGTGATAGATTAAAACGCTGCCTTTGTTACAACACACTACGTCACTGTTCAAGGGTGATGTCGGTCGATTTTGTTGATAAAAATTAAAATTAAAAATTCAGAAAGTAAATTTGTTCCAACATGTAATCAATTAAAGGGGTGACATCATGAATATGACGTTTTGTGAGGGACTGGTACTGCTCAGTCTTGAAGCAATTGATTTTGTTAAAACTATTATAGTCTGATTGTCAAAAGAAAGTTACTGGCGGAGCGCCCGCGCGACGACCGAACATTCTATTTGAAAACCGCGTGGAAACGTAAAATAGATGGTTAGACATGTCCAATGAACGTAATTTAAATATTCAGTTAAATACGTTTAAAGAAAATTGTTCAAATATTTTGTATCCTATTTCGATGATTTTGTATTGATAGTTATGTTTAACAAAAAAACACGAATTAGGGGAGAGTGGGGCTAGTTGAGACAGTTTTCAGTTTTTATTTTCATATATACAGTTTTGTATTTTCATAATTAAGGAAGATAACACGTTACTTATTTATTCTCCATAAGAATAACATGGGGCTGAGTACGCAGGTTTGCTGCTACGGTAAACATCCACCAATGAATGTTTATAGTGCAAATATCTATAGACCACAACGATATCAAGCAATATACCAAGTTTCATTAGGATTAGTTCATAAAAAAGCGAGTTATACATTTTTTATCTATAAGAATAACATTGGACAACGTACTGTATTTAGCATTGTATTTACATACTGTATTTACTATTTGACGTAGAGCAATGATAAAAAAAAAACAAATTGTGCTTCTTTTTAAGCTGATTCCAATGAAAAAAACTAAAATTTGACTTTTTCAAAAATTATATGTAAAAAACTCAAAATACCCCCTGCAGCAAACCTGAGTACTCATAGAATGTCTAATGCATATATATGTATCCTAATACCACACAAAGCCACATACCAAGTTTCATCAATATACATTCATAAATAAACGATTTATGACATTTTAATTATTCTCCATAAGAATAACATGGCGGCTGAGTATGCAGGTTTGCTGAAGCAAGGAACACATAAATAGGGTTTTATACAAATATCAATATAACTCAAGTAGGTAAAGCCACATACCAAAGTTTATTAATTTAGGTTTTTAATTAAGGGAAATATCACGTTACTTATTCTCCATAAGAATAACATGGGGGCTGAGTACGCAGGTTTGCTGCTACGGGAACTATCGGCCAAAAAATATTTTTTAGTGCAAATATCAATAGACTACAACGATATGAAGCAATATACCAAGTTTCATCAGGATAAGTTGATAAATAAGTGAGATATACAATTTGTCTTGTTCTCCATAAGAATAAGATAAGAGATTCTCCATAAGACATTGGACAACGTAC
This sequence comes from Allygus modestus, assembly GCA_963675035.1. Taxonomy (NCBI): domain Eukaryota; kingdom Metazoa; phylum Arthropoda; class Insecta; order Hemiptera; family Cicadellidae; genus Allygus; species Allygus modestus. The sequence continues at coordinate 139,571,413 of OY776117.1, forward strand.
TGTGTTTAGCACTTTTAATATTTCTGTAACCATTTTACTTAGAGAAATGATCGAAACACCAAATTGTGCGTATTTTTAAGCTAATTACAATGGCAACAACTAAAATTTGTCTTTTTCAAAAATTATATGTAAAAAACTAAAAAAAATTTTGGGGTACAAAACCCCCCAAAATACCTCTTCGGATAGGTCGATCTGTCTGGTTTTCGGACTTAGTCATAAATGCTGCTTTACACGTTTTTAACAAATTTCGTCAAAATCGCATTAATTTTACGAGATTTATCGTGCTCACGGACATATATAAATATATATAGTACATATATATACAGTTTTGAACGAATGGTGTTTTTGTTTTTGGCATCTGGAGACCTCAAAACGAAAAGTTATTACGGTCCCGGGCCTAGGTCTTACCATGCCGACTACGGGAATAGCTTCTTCTCTTTAGGGGAAATTCGCTAAAACGGACATTTGGCGGGAAGATCAATATTTATCTTTTTACAGAAAATCATTGAGCATTTTATTCAAAATTAATGTAAAAATAAATTAAACTGCATTCGAAAAAAGAGGAAGGGAAATTTGGAAGACAAAAAATCATGCGATTAGTTTGTAGCAAGTTACCCATTTACTCAAAAATACATTATTTGTTTTGGATAGTTAATCCGATTATCTCGATACATGACACGTTACTTGTTTCGAGTACAACCAAACCCACAACCTACGAGTGCCTACGAGTGATGCGCCAGCGCCGCGACGACGCGCGACGCGGCGTCTGGCTGGACGTTTTGTTCTTGAGCACGTGGCCTTGTAGTTTTGGTGGGGGAGGGGGAGCGGGAACAGGTGCATCACAATACAACACAACATTCTCCTCTCTCCTCCCCATTCCCCATCCCCCACTACTCCACGTGCTTGCAGTTCGCGGGTTCTTGGACTTCTATGTCTCGGCCCTGACAGGCACCTCGCTTACGAAGAAAGCCGGAGATAAACGAGTGATTCCGAAGGCCGCTTCGCTATTCGAACCAAGGAACCTAGAAGAAAAATTTTTTGTTCTAGGTTCCTTGTTCCGAACGAATTTCACGGGGAAGGCCGAAGAGAAACGAGTCAGAATATATGTAAAACTAGCTCCACATTTATTTGTTTAAATATTCATTCGAAATAAGTATGTAAACAACAATATAAAACATATGATACCACACTTTTCCAGTTTGTACCAATATATTTGCCGTAAGTAAATTAATAAGAGAGTTTGTATTTTTTTTATCTACTTAAATAATTGAATCATTAGTGAATTTCCTTTGGGAAGTGAACTATTAGCATGACCCACATGGTGAAACTTAAGCCCGGGACCACCATATAAGTTCCTAACGTGACCCCCTGAACACGTTTTTGGGGGTCGTTCAAAATTTTATATATATATATATATATATATAAATATGTTTGTTTGCACTCTAGCGGTCACATTTTTTGCCCGATTTACTTCAAATTTGGTAGGGACGTTCCTTTCTATAATTAGTAGGACAAGTTCGTTTGGCAAAACAATCGGAAAACTCTTAACCCTTTTTTGGGGGATTAATTTGTCAAATTTAGAGTTTTTGTGCCCAAAATTGGTCAGAAAAGCTCCGAATGGAAAATTAATACATTTAAAAAGATGGGAATTAGTGAGGCGAAAGTCGTAAGCTCTCTCTCTCGTAATTCCAGCATAAATAATTACCGAGTTACGAAAGAAAATGTGTATCGACTAAACATAGTACATTGTCTTATGGGGGTTTTACATTGGAAAAGCGTGTTATTCATTTGTTGGTGTACTTTTATCATCCCCAGCAACCTCACGCCTACTTTCAAGCCTGACTGGACCTTCTCCTAACATTATAACGTGCAAAATTGTATTCCCAGCATTGCAGGTAAATGAAACCAGGAGCATCAGAACAGCCAAAACATCAATGTCTTCAGATTTCAATACAAATTCAAATAAATGTATGTTTTTACACTGATTATGAGTTTTAAAAGTTGTTATGTGGAAATTCACTTCCCTCACGTCAGCGTGCTGCGTGCGAACTCGTTTATTAATGGAAACGGCTGAAACTTGGTAAGTGGCTTCACCTGGTTGTGGTCTTTTGATATTTACATTAAGACCTAATATTTTCTGTTCCTTGTTGCAGCAAACCTGAGTACTCAATCCCCATGTTATTCTTATGGAGAAAAATTAAAATACATATCCATGAAACTTGGTAAAAGTGGTTGTATATGGTATATAAATATATGCATTGGAAATTTGCTGAGTATGCAGGTTTGCTGCGACGGGGTATTAAACTGATAGTACGTGGGGTACACAAAAAAAGCAACACTTTTTATGACTAAGGCATGACACTTTCTGTGGTCATAGTTGATTAGTTTATGCCAAAAGGTAACTTTTCAGATAGGTAGCCACTTCAAAATCTGTGCAGGACACCAAAATGGTGGCCATTAAAGATGGCTGCCAATAAAATTATAAAATCTGTCATAAGTTGATTAACTTAGTTATCCGATTTCAGTGAAGTTGGTTTTGATTAAAAGGCCTTTTAAAACTGAAACTTTTTGTATTTTGAATTTTTTCAAAAAAATAGTAACCATACAAACATTTAAAGATTATTGATTAAATGGCGAATTTGCGTTTAAAAGACATAATAACAAATACCCCCGTCCCGTCGCAGCAAACCTGCGTACTCAGCAAATTTCCAATGCATGCATATGCTTCTCACTACCACATAAAGACACTTACCAAGTTTCATAAAAATACATAAATAAATAAGTGATCTATAGGATTTTATTTATTCTCCATAAGAATAACATTAGAGCTGAGTACGCAGGTTTGCTGCAACAGGGAACACAAAATATGTGTTTTTATGCAATTATCAATAGAACTCAACCAGGTGAAGCTACGTACTAAGTTTTATTAATTTATGTTCATAATTAACGGAGATATAAAACTTTACTTATTATCCATAGGAATAACATTAGGGCTGAGTATCCAGGTTTGCTGCTCCTGGAATAATCAACAAAAAATCAATTGTTCGTGCAAATATCAATATACCAGTACTACGTGAAGCCACATAGCAAGTTTCATCAATATGCATTCATAAATAATCGAGATATAAAATGTTATTTATTCTCTATAAGGATAACATTGGAAAACGTACTGAGTTTAGCACTTTGAATATCTCTGCAACGGTTGGACGCAGAATCACAATTTAAACACCAAAATGATTGTTTTGTAGAGCTGAATCGATTTGTAAAAGCAAATGTGAAGTTTACATTTAAATGAACTAAGGAAAAGCCAAAAACCTTTTTCCTATAAGATTAACATGGGAGATTTTATGAGCAGGTTTTTAGGATTTTCTCCGCAACCACTTAACCTAGGTTAATAATTCAAAATATTATATTATTTCTTTTTTAAGCTCTATCAAATGATAAAACCAAAATTGAGTGTTTTAAAAATTTTGGGGTGAAAAGTGCAAAAAACTGATTTTTGGAAAATTTAAAACCCCCATAAACCCCCCTTTCCATTGTCCGATTTTTCTAGTTTTCGAACTTAAAGTCATGAATGTCACTTTACACATTTGAGCTTAATCGGACGTTTTTAACTCAAGTTATCGTGTTAACGGACACACACACACACACACACACACACACACACACACACACACACACACACACACACACACACACACACACACACACATACACACTCACACAGACACACACACACACACACATATATATATACTGTATATAAATTTGAACGAAAAGTGTTTTTGACATCTGGGAACCTCGAAACAAAATGTTATCATGGTCTCGGGCTTAAGTCTTACCATGAGACCTTCGGTAATAGCTTCTTCCCTATAGGGGAAATTCGCTAAAATAAAAAAAACGGCTTGAAAATTGAAAAGTGACATTTTGTACGATGATTTATTAAGTTGATGAAGGTTATATAATCCTCAAATGTTAAGTCATTGGTGAATAGTTAGTTACTAATTCAGTTTTTAAAACACACACCTTCAATTGGCACACTCGCACAGCATATACCGTGTGTCCCAAAAGTCCCACTCCCCCCAGCTAATTTTTAAACGGCTCCAGATAATGAGATTATTTTTTCAGGAAGTCTTAAGTACCAAAAAAGAAAAGTTTTAATGTATGTAAAATTTTAACTCCCTCCCCCAAAATGGAGTATTTTGGGGGCAGCTCACAAATTTTAAATGTAAAGCCCCTTCGAGTGACCCCTCGTATGAAAGGCTTTTGCAAAAGAAAATGAATGGTGAAAATTAGAGGTCTCTATCTTTATTCAGTCTAAAATGGCAGACGATTAAAACAATTAAATTCTATTAATGCATTTTGAAAATGTTGCCATTTTAGACTAGGTAAAGATAGAGACCTCTAATTTTCACCGTTCATTTTCTTTTGCAAAGGCCTTTCTTTTTTTATGATAGGTCACTCGAAGGGGTTTTACATTTAACATTTCTGAGCTGCCCCCAAAATACCCCATGTTGGGGGCGGGGGCAAAATGATCCTACCAATAAAATTGTTTATTTTTTACTTTTATGAAGGTATGCTGAGTCTAAATGTCCTATTGTAACCTGTTCAACAGTTACAAGGGTGTAACTTTACATATCCAGCTAATTTTTGAAAAATTTTGATTGGCTATAATTCCGGACAGGGTTAAGATACAGACCTCTAACTTTCGCCATTCTTCTTATTTTACAGAGACCTTTAAAATTAGGTATCACTCAAAGGGGGTTTACATTTAAAAATTTTGAGTTGGCCCCCAAAAACCCAATTTTGGGTGAGAGGGTTAACATTTTACACACATCAAAACTTTCCTTTTCTGGTACCTAAGACTTCCTGAAAAAATAATCTCATTATCTGGAGCCGTTTAAAAAATAGCTAGGGGGAGTGGGACTTTTGGGACACGCGATATGTGCGTGACCGTATGAACTATAACTCTCGTAAAATAAGTCCGATCTTCATGAAATTTGGTATCACGATTAAGGCAGTGTCTATTTTCATGAGTTCAAAAACTAAACAGGTCGCACCATTGTAAGGGGGGCTTTGAGGGGTTTTTGTACACCAACAATTGTTTTTTGAACTTTTTTTATATATATAGTTATTTTAAAATCCAAATTGTTGGTTGAACCATTATATTCGTCATGAAAAACAAACAATTTTGTATCTCGAATTATTGCTCTATGTCAATCGGTTATACTGAGCCACTGAAAGTGCTAAACACAGTACATTGTCTAATGTTAATCTTATGGAGAATAAGTAAAATGTTAAATCTCGCTTATTAATGAACACATATTAATGAAACTTGGTGTGTGGCTCCATATGGTTGTGGTTTAATGATATATGCATACAAAACCCATTTGCGAACTCAGCAACCATAATGTTAATGTTAATGTTATTATAATGGAGAATAAGAAACATGTGATATCTCTCTTGTTTATGAGCAATTATCGGTAAATATTGGTATGTTGCTTCTTGGATGTGGTGGTGATCCTTTGACAAAAGCATACAACCACTGACTATACAGGTGTATAGTCAATGATACAACCCCAATTGTTGTAGTCCTTGATACAGCAAACCTGCGAATTCAGATGCGTGGATGTAATTAGTGTCATGGCGTAGTGAGGTACCATTTGAAATTCGCTATGCAGATTTGCTGCAACGGGGGTATTTAAAAATTATATCTTTCATATTATGCAAATTTTGCCATTTTATCAATAATCTTTAAATATCTGGATAATCACTATTTTTTCGTAAAAAGTCGAAATACAACAAAGTTTAAGTTTTAAAAGTCATTTTAAACAAAACCAACTTAACTGAACTCAGATATATATTAATCAAGTTATGACAGATTTTGTAATTTAAATTACAGCCATCTTTAATGGCTAACATTTCGGTGCCCTGCACGGATTTCGAAGTGGCTCCCTATCTGAAAAGTTACCTTTTGGCATCAACTATGACCGCAGACAGTGCCATACCTCAATCACAAAGTGCTGCTTTTTGGCTGTAGCCAAGAACCCAGGGTACTATGAATGAAATCGCTAATTTAAATGAAAATTTACCTAATTAAATGGGAAATGGGCAACAGCCCCATTACAAGAAAAAAATTTTTTTGATCAAGAATATGAAAGAATAGTAGTGTAGGCCTACCAATTGTTTGTTTTATTTAATAACAGGAAATTAGTTTTATATATATATATATATATATATATATATATATATATACCGGGTGTCCCACGTAAGGTGTCTCAAATTGATTACGGAAAAACGGCTTAACGTACAAGGATGAAATAAAATTATTTCCGCTAAATCGACCCCAAGAAATAACGTAAAAATATTTTTATCTTTTTTCCGATACAGAGTGTGCCAAAAACTGAGGGTCACTAGTTTGAATCTCGGAATTTTCAAATGTAAACATATGTCATGTTATATATCATTTTAAAGGTATTTAATAGACAAACATTTTGGCGAAAACAGAAATTAATTATCTTTTTCCGTTTCAAAATGGCGGCAGGTTTTTTGGGAAAAATCAATATGTTTTTAATACTCTGTGTTTCCTATAACAATGCACATAGCCCTTCTCCGGTTGAATTTTCTTACTCGTTATGAAATTAGCTTTACTGTGATATGCTACAAGTAACGGTTTTTTGAAATAATAAAAATTCCAAAAAATTGATTTTTGAAAATTTGCAAATGCCCATTGTTCAAAATTTCCAAATAGCAACATATGTCAAGTGGCACATCATTTTATAGGTTTTTTTAATTCTTAACAACTTTCTAATTTACACTTACTTCGTATCTCTTTTAGTTTTTGTGTAAATAACAAAAAACCTAATTTTCCTATATCAAATGCATGTTACTTGGGTTTAACACTAAATGAAATGGGGCTGAAATGCTGAAATGGGCCATGATCAGCTGTTTAGTGTTAAACCCAAATAACATGCATTTGATATAGGAAAATTAGGTTTTTTGTTATTTACACAAAAACTAAAAGAGATACGAAGTAAGTGTAAATTAGAAAGTTGTTAAGAATTAAAAAACCTATAAAATGATGTGCCACTTGACATATGTTGCTATTTGGAAATTTTGAACAATGGGCATTTGCAAATTTTCAAAAATCAATTTTTTGGAATTTTTATTATTTCAAAAAACCGTTACTTGTAGCATATCACAGTAAAGCTAATTTCATAACAAGTAAGAAAATTCAACCGGAGAAGGGCTATGTGCATTGGTATAGGAAACACAGAGTATTAAAAACATATTGATTTTTCCCAAAAAAACTGCCGCCATTTTGAAACGGAAAAAGATAATTAATTTCTGTTTTCGCCAAAATGTTTGTCTATTAAATACCTTTAAAATGATATATAACATGACATATGTTTACATTTGAAAATCCCAAGATTCGAACTAGTGACCCTCAGTTTTTGGCACACTCTGTATCGGAAAAAAGTTAAAAATATTTTTACGTTATTCCTTGGGGTCGATTTAGCGGAAATAATTTTATTTCATCCTCGTACATTAAGCCGTTTTTCCGTAATCGATTTGAGACACCTTACGTGGGACACCCGGTATATATATGTAGTTAGTTACATTAGTACACTAAAGTTTTAATTCTTATTGTTAGTTTTACAGGTAAAGTTATAAAAGAAGTGATATTTCCAACCAATTTAATTTACACATAGCGAAATACAGACCTCAACATCATTCACTTAACTTCATTCAAGACATTTCGGCTAAATGCAAACCCAGTCTGTTATAGTTATTTATGCAACAAGTGCGCAAGGTGCCACTTTGCTACACTGGAGAGAAATGCTTACTGTCATAGTTTCTCTCGAGTGCCGCAAAGTTACCTTGCCACGAGTTGCACATTAAATTTTTCCTACGTCTGCAAAATATTGATTATACAGCATGATATGTATAATATTTTTGATAGTCTATATGATATATTTCCTACAGTTAGAATAAAGCTTTCCAATTATATTTATTCGGGTTTAAGGTGAAACACTGGAGTACTCAAAGTAAATCGAGAGTGCGCAGAGTAAAATGAATACGGGAATCACCTATTTTGCGACGTATATCGAGTGCGAAAACAACCGCTTTCTTGGGCAGACGCCAGACGTAGGAAAAAATATCAGATCCAACTACCGCGTTTCGCGTTTGAGGGTGGCGCGAAAACTTCAGGACCACTCACTCGTACACTCGTGTATTTCCGTCTCTCTTCGTTAGCGCGGTGCCTGTCAGGGCAGAGACGCGGCACGCGGCCACGCGCCACCACCATGACCATTGACCACGCGGGCTGGCGGGCTCAGTTGACAGTGACAGTACACCGAGTTGATAGGCTCGGAGGGTGCCGGTGAGTCGGGTGGCGTGTGGAATTTGTGATCTAATCATGAACAGGAAGAAACAATTCAAATCGTAAGTAGTACGGCCAAGTGTTTACCTAGCACTTTTATATTTTTCCTATTGTTTTGTACCAACAAAAGATTGTATTATTACCTAATCTTCAGAAACCAGTACACAGACAGCCCAATTCAGTATCTTTGAGACGATGTTCACATTCTATATGTTGTAATAATCTGGAGCTATAAATCAGCTTCTCATATTCCTTTAAATTAGAAAAATAGTATAAACGAGCAAAGGCCTATACAGCATATTAATTGAAAGGCCTTTTCCACAGGTAGGGAAATGTTTGGCGGGAGCCCTCCAAATATTTATCTGCATTCATTATAATTTTCAAGTTTTGTAGTGAGTTGAGATTCATCATCTAATATCACACTACACTATTAATTTTCTGCTTCTGTGTCTTCAACCTGTTTATTTGGATAGGCTCATATATATGATACAATGTGTGCAGGCCTAGGGCTAGGCCTAGGCCCAGGCCTTACAATATAGGCTATGCTTAGTCTGTAACTTAGTCTACCGGTATGTATTTCAATGGTGGTCATAGGTGCAACTAATTGTTTCCATCTGGCCAACCTAGCTGTTTTGAAAATTGTGGTTGCCTAAAATGTTTCCCTTTAAATGACCAGCATCTAAAAGGTTTATTTGCTAAAGATGCCTAAAATCACACAAGTGTTGGAGGTTCTTAAAAGATCTAAAACTACTAAATGCTGAACTACTCTAAGAACACTATATACCTGGTTACAAACTACTTAGAGCAAAATACAAATAGCAAAGCAAATAGTATTACTAAATTTGTCACAGCCCCCCCCACTTACTGCCTTCAAAATGCCAATAGTTAACTCAGCTCTTGAAGTTTTGTTTGTTTAGATAAATGCTTGATTATGAGACCGAACCAAAAGCAGCTTGTTTGGTTCACTATTACCATTGACTATTCACCTGTACGGGTGTATAGTTAATGGTATAGACAATGGTGATAGTGTGTGTGTGTGTGTTCGCTCCACGCTGCTCCGAGCGTCGCCGTCCCGAGCGCCGTCACGAGCCCCGCCGTACTTACTTGAAATAAATTAACCCTACTACACTGTTGGTGTTTTTTTTTAATAAATTAAAGGTAGTAAGACTTAATTGTTGAAATGGAGGGAAACGCATACAAACCTCGAAATGTAAAATTACAACATGTATCTCTTGTGTATTTTAATTTCTCATAAAACCAAGCAGTTCAAATTGGCAGCAAACAACTTATGAGTGTAACTATAATTCTTTTTTGTGTGAATAAGTTTTGTTGTAACAGTATAAACGTTAGCAAAGTTATGGTATTTGTTATGTGTTATTTTAATGCATTAATTTATATATACTTTTTACTATATTCCATTTGTAATAAATTACATGTTGCATTACTTTTTGATTTACTAAATTATTACAACCACCTTATTGTTGTTACATAGTTAATAATATCCAGGCCTACTGCTTTTGCGAGAAACAGTGATAGATATTTGATTTGTTAACAGATAAATCTGCTAAACTAGTTTATCCTAAATAAAATGAATAATGTTAGTAAAATCAATTCATATGTAACTATAAATTAATCTCTACTACATAACCCCAGCCCCCACCCAGCCTACCAGAATCCCCTAAACCCCTTATACTGCCGCTACCCCCTCACCTAAATATGTACCCGACAACAAATTGCTATTTAAAACTAATTGTATTATGTGATATTCGAAACAAACTTGCCTTAATGTTTTTAAGAACATCGCAAAGTGCTTGGCAAACCTCCGGTATAATTTTACCGATACCTTGTTCAGATATTCTGAATAGGAATCGCAAGCTTCTATAGTTGCCATCAGTCGCCAGAAAACGTAAAGTTACCGCTAACTGTCTTGAGCGGATACTGCTTTCCACAAGTGCGTATCTTGTTTAGATATCTTCCCTCCAATCAGCGTTAGAAGGTATTCAAAATCTACAGGGGAAATTCTTGTAAAATTTTTGTACTGTCCACTAACTTGCTGAAATTTTAAGTCCGATATCAATGTACCTCCGCCACAGTCTTGCCTCTTTTCAAACAGCAGAGTTTCCCACCAACGACGTCTCCTTTTGTTTCTTCTGTTTTTGAGAGTGGCCAGATAATGTAAGCCAGTAAATGTAAGCAGCTGCAGCAGCCGCCTCCCCTTCCATCACAAACTACACTGCAGAAAATTACAAACAAATACAGAAGAACACGGAATACAACAGTGCACACAAGTACATGGCCGACCTGCACAACGGCAACTAAAATAGTCCCCACAGTTTTTACCACGTTCGGTGTTTTCGCGCTCAATCTGTCCGATCCGATGTCTTGCTCGGGGTCTTGATCGGGATGAAGTTCGGAGTGAATTTGTGCCCTACTCCCTGCTCCCTGCTCGGTCCGATGTCTTGTTCGATGTCTGGTTCGGGCAAAAGTCCGATAGTGTGTGGCCGCCTTTAATGGTGAAAAAGTTAACGAAATTTAGTTTCTGTGAAATTGTTATATTAATATTGTTTTCAGTATGACGAAAAATATATTTCATCACAAGGGCCAAAGGTGGCGTTTCAATCCTCGCTCATTTTCCAGCCTCATCTCAGGGCCTCAGCCGGCCGTTAAAACTTGAAGCTCGATTGAAAAAAATCGTCACTTTTGGTCCTACTTTTTTCATGCCCAAAAACACAGTGTTGACGGGTTGCCAAGACCTAAAAAGGTATAATATCAAAACGTATTCCATGTCAAGTATAGCATCGTTGATCTGACATCGTTTAATACCCCCGTCGCAGCAAACCTGCGTACTCAGCGAATTTCCAATGCAAAATATAAGTCTTAATACCACATAAAGCCGCATATCAAGTTACATAAAATTATATTAAAAAATAAGTGATATATCAAATTTGAATTATTCTCTATTACAATAACATTGGGGATGAGTACGCAGGTTTGCTGCTACAAAAAACAACAAATATAGGGTTTCTTGTAAATATCAATATTACTCAACTAGGTGAAGCCACATACCAAGTTTCATCAATATAAGTTCATAAATAAGCGATATATGCCATTTTGATTATTCTCCATAAGAATAACATGGGAGATGAGTACGCAGGTTTGCTGCAATAAGGAAAAAATGGGTTTTTATGCAAATATCAATAGAACTCAACTAGGTGAACCGACATTCCAAGTTTTATTAATTTATGTTTATAATTAAGGGATACATTACATTTTACTTATTCTCCATAAGAATAACATGGAGGCTGAGGACGCAGGTTTGCTGCTACGGGAATTATTGGTAAAAATCGGGTTTTTTGTGAAAATAACAATAAACCACAACCAGATGAAACCATATACCAAGTTTTGTTAGAATACGTTCATAAATAAGCGAGATATAATTTTTTTCTTATTCTCCATAAGAATAGCATTGGACAACGTACTGTGTTTAGCACTTTCAATATCTCTGTAACCATTTGACGTAGAGCAATGGTCAAAACACCGAATTGTGCGTCTTTTAAGCTGATTCCAATGGAAGAAACTAAAATTTGACTTTTTCAAAAATTATGTAGAAAACTCAAAAAACCCATTTTTGGGGTACAAAACCCCCCCAAAATACCCCTTCGGATAGTCCGATCTGTCTGGTTTTCGAACTTAAAGTCATAAATGCTGCTTTACACGCTGATACCAAATTTCGTCAAAATCGGATTATTTTTACGAGAGTTATCGCACCCACGGACACACATATATATATATATATATATATATGTATATAGATATATAGATATATATATATATACAGTTTCGAACGAATGATGTTTTTGGGGTCTGGGGACCTCAAAACGAAAAGTTATCATGGTCCCGGGCCTAGGTCTTACCATGCCGACTACGGTAATAGCTTCTTCCCTATAGGGGAAATTCGCTAAAAGCAGATTTTTTATTTTATTGTACAAATAGAAAAACATTTCCAGGCCTATAGAATAGAGGAAGGATATTATCTCTATTCTATATCCCTGAAATCCTAGGATGTGTTTTTGTGGCGGTATACTTTAATTGTAGCCTAGGGCCTATATCAGGTAGTTTAGAATGAACGCATAAAATTATTTTATGTCCTATAAAATAAATAAAATAAATTTATGTCCTATAAAATTATTTTTAAATTAACATCGATATGTGAGAGCCCAAAGAAAACTCGGAGAACTAAAATTGGTAGTCAAAATAATACTCCTATAAGAGCATATAAGATCGCACGTACATTATAAGAAATAATTTGAAATGACAGTTCTTATAAACCATCTGTTCTGTATTGCCGGATATAAACAAATACAAAATACCCTCTTCTCTCTCTCTCTCTCACTCACACACACACACACACACACACACACACACACACACACACACACACACACACACACACACACACACACACACACACACACACACACACACACACACACACACACACACACACACATAACACACACACACACATAACACACACACACACACATATTTATACAGTTTCGAACGAATGGTGTTTTTAGGATCTGGGACCTCAAAACGAAAAGTTATCATGGTCCCGGGCCTAGGTCTTAACATACCGACTACGGTACAGTAGTAGCTTCTTCCCTATAGGGGAAATTCGCTAATAAAATCAAAGAAAACTGGCATTTAATTCAAACTGAATAGAATGAAATTAAAGAGAACAGATAAATTATTAAATTCCAGGAAAATAGAATGAATGAAGCGATAAAATAGAGATAACGCCAGTCCAGGCGCCAGGGGGAAGGGTGGCAAGGTCGGTCTCAAGGTCATCACGCTCGTTCAATGACCAGCGCCTACAAACTTGAACAAAAACCTGCAATACACCCGTGTATTGCCGTCAACCTCAACTGAAATAGAAGGCGCTGTCAAACTAACGCGACCCGCTGAACAAGTGAAGTGATTTCTCAGAATACTGAATTGTTTGGTTTTAAGCTGAATTCAATGGTGCAAACTAAAATTTGGGTTTAGCAAGAACTATACCCCCGTCGCAGCAAACCTGCGTACTAAGCGAATTTCCTATGCATGAATATATTTCTTACTACTACATAAAGCCACTTACCAAGTTTCATAAAAATACATAAATAACTAAGTGATATATAGCATTTTATTTATTCTCCATAAGAATAACATTAGGGCTGAGAACGCAGGTTTGCTGCAACAAGGAAGATGAAAATACATTTTTTTTGCAATTATCAATATAACTCAACCAGGTGAAGCTACATACCAAGTTTTAATGATTTATGTTCATAATTAAGTGAGATATAAAGCTTTACGTATTCTCCATAAGAATAACATTAGGGATGAGGATGCAGGTTTGCTGCTAAGAGGATAATCAACAAAAAATCAATTTTTTGTGCAAATATCAATATACCAATACTAGGTGAAGCCACATACCAAGTTTCATCAATATTCATTCATTAATAATAGAGATATAAAATTTTAAATATTCTCCATAAGGATAACATTGGACAACGTACTGTGTTTAGCACTTTGAATTACTCGGCAACGGTTGGACTTAGAATCACAATTTTAACACCAAAATGATTGTTTTGTAGAGCTAAACTGATTGGTAAAAGTAAATGTGAAGTTTACAGTAAAATTCATTGAGGAAAAGTAAACAACCATTTTTCCATAAGATTAACATGGGAGATTTTATGAACACGTTTTTTGGATTTTCTCCGCAACCACTTAACCTAGGTTAATGATTCAAAATACCAAATTATTTGTTTTTTAAGCTCTATAAAATGGCTAAAACTAAAGTTGAGTGTTTTTAAAATTGTAGGGGGAAAAATTCAAAACAAGATTTTTGAAAAATTTAAAACCCCCATAAAACCCCCTTCCCATAGTCCGATCAATCTGGTTTTCGAACTTAAAGTTATAAATGTTACTCTACACATTTGTGCCAAATTTCATCAAAATCGGGCGTTTCTTTCAAAAGTTATCGCGGTAACGGACATATATATATATATATATAAATTTGAACGAATGTTGTTTTTGGCATCTGGGGACCTCAAAACAAACAGTTATCATGGTCTTGGGCTTACCATGCCACCTACGGTAATAGCTTCTTCCCTATAGGGGAAATTCGCTAACAAAGTTTACAATCATTCATAAATATTATTGTAAATTAATAATAGCATTGATTGAATATTCAATTAAGTACAGTATTTCCTTTAGATTCGTACGATTATATTTTAAGAAACAAATGAATATCGAGTTGGAAAACCTATCAATTTCTTAAAATTGTTGTTTATTATTTATTTAGTTACCAAAGTTGTTGTCATAGAGTAAAAGATTGATTAATACCATTGATTATTGATCTTATGTATAATCAATTGTAATACTATATAGTCGCCGCTGCCGCGCCGCCGCCGCCGCCGCCGCTGATGTGCACTACCTTTCTCGTCGCCGTCGCCGCCGCCGCCGCTGATGTGCACTACCTTTCTCGTCGCCGTCGCCGCCGCCGCCGCTGATGTGCTCTACCTTTCTCGTCGCCGTCGCCGCCGCCGCCGCTGATGTGCACTACCTTTCTCGTCGCCGTCGCCGCCGCCGCCGCTGATGTGCACTACCTTTCTCGCCGCCGTCGCCGCCGCCGCCGCTGATGTGCACTACCTTTCTCGTCGCCGCACGCCGCACGCCGCAAACCGCTGATGTGCTGGATGTGTTAGTTTCCTCATAAATACCGTTAGTTCAATAATAATAATGGGTTCACAGCCGAAAATTCAACATGGGTAGGCTAATACATATATTGGAATATTAGCTAATCAACGTTGAATTTTTGGATGTAAAACCATTGATATCATTGAAATAACGGTATTTTTGAGGAAACTAACGAAGAACTAACGATAGACATACAGAAATATGAATTATGTAGTTTAATTGTGGGTAAGCTATATACTTTTCATAGTGTGAAGATGGCCTACCCATTGATTTAAGGCTTTAACATGGTTAATATTGATGAAATAACTATATTTTTATGAGAACTAACAGGAACTAACGATGGACATAAAGAAATATAAATTATGTATTTTAATTGTGGGTAAGCTACTCTTCATGGTGTGAAGTTGGCATGCCCAATTTTAGTTTTGGCCGTAAAATGGTTCCTATGTTTGAACTATGGATAGATTTGTGGGAACTAACAAGAACTAACAATGAACTAACGATAGACATGAACAAATATTAATAATTTTATGTCATGTAGTATGGGTAGGCTACTACATATATTGGAATTTTACCTTATCCATTTTGAATTTTTGGCTGTAAAACCATTGATATCATTGAACTAACGGTATTTATGAGGGAACTAATAGGAACTAACGAAGAACTAACGGTAGACATAAAGAAATAGGAATTATGTACCCGTAGTTTAATTGTGGGTAAGCTACTTTTCATGGAGTGAAGTTGGCCTACTCATTGATTTAAGGCTTTCACACGGTTAATATTGTTGAACTGACGATGACGATGTGTTTATGAGAACTAACAGGAACTAACGAAGAACTAACGAGAGATATAAAATAAACTGGGTAAGCTGATTTGGGTAGGCCAACTTCACAGATCTGGGTAGCTGCGTAATCGGGTGGAATATGGAATGTAAACAAACAATGAACGCTACGGATTTTTACTCTCACTGTGCTCTAAACTCATCGGACCATTTGCGGACCTCAAACGCCTGTGTATGTTTTCTTAGTAAGTTTAAAAATCGTGTCCGTCTCCTCACCCGAACATTTTCATCTTTCTCGACGCCCTGAAAGACCCATAGAAAGACCCATACCTACATTGGTAGTAGGCCCCCTACTATTGGTTCGAATACCGCTAAAACCAGAGGACCTTCGCAAAGAAGAAAAAAACCTTGTGCATCAACGTGTTGATAGGACAATTTTGAAGCGAAAAACGGAGAAATTTATATATACAATTTCTTGAAATGCGTCTGTGGTGAAGGTGGGCTGATTGCAAATACGTTTACAAGTCAAATATGGCTGTTTTAACATAATAGAAATAAATACTGGTTGTATATTTAACTGATTTGATTTTTATTCCTGAATTAAGACATGCTAATTTTAGAAAATCGCAATTCAAAGTACAGGTAAATTTTCATTAAATAAAAGTCAAGATAAACCCATAATTAAGAGGGAAACTAAACTAAATATTTTGGTTTGAACTGTACATAAATAATGTACACCATTATTTACCATTAATTTCTAGGACAGTTTCTCAGAAATATTTCTGACAGAGGGAAAGCCGCACTGGCGCTTTGACGATGCGTTTTGGGGGGGAGGGGATAGATTTGGCAGTGGCGCTTTGCCCACAGTCTACTATACATGTATAGTAGACTGTGGCTTTGCCTGTGTGCTACCTATGGCCTAGTGGCGCTTTGCCGGTGGCCTACCTATGGCCTAGAGGCGCTTTCCCGCTGGACGCTGGACCGGCTCGGTAGCCCCGGGCCTCCGTTCATCCTCTGTAACACACTTTCATTGTACAAGCGCGCTCAACCCCCCCCCCTCCCATCGGTTCACAGAATTTCGCACTCAAAGCAGTGAGGTGGTTTTTACCTCACTGGCCTAAAGCAACCAGCAGCCAATAATTGAACTTCTGTATTGTACACTCACTGATAAACGTAAACTTATTTGTTTCGTTTTGGTTTTGGTGTGAGGAATGCGACATAACAAAACTTGAATCCAATTCTAAAATGTTTCCAATTCTAAAATTTGAATCCAATTCAAATATTCTAAAGCGATTCCGGCCGCTTGACGTTAGCAGCGAGGTAGGCTTTGGTTAAGTCTTTGGTCGTAAATGATATATTCGGGGGTTGAGTGGGTAATTCATGTTGGGGTTGTGCTATCAAAAGCTATAATTATTGCAGAAGTCGAGTCGTGTTTTAATCTCTGTTACGAGGAACAAGTGGAACGCCCGCTTCTTTGAATTGTTCCGTCAGGCCACGGACGTGACTCAACAGTACCTCTATTTAGGTGGTGTTCGACTCATCCCCTCTCCCTCATGTCAAACTGCTGTAGGCGTTCTTTAAAGCCTTTAAAGCTATTACAGTAGAACAGGACCAACTTGCATTATATTTTACACTCATCGTTCATTCATATTCGCCCTCTACACCTACAACCATGAAATTTGGCAAGTATACTCTTTCCACATAGGTAACCACTAAGAATTAAAGTATTCTAAGAAATTACCATAGGGCTCCGCCCCACGGGTAGTCAAAATTCGAATCCAGTGTTATTCTTGGGCATTCACTTTGGTTTGAGCTGGTGAAAATTCAAACAGCTGATCATGATTCATAGTAGTTCAACGGGATAGTTACAGAATGAATCACACACCACAGGTTTTATTCCCGGGTACAATGGCTGCTAATTCTATACATTAAAATAAACTGGTGTTTTTTACCAACAATCCCCATGGCAGAACAACGGGCGACAGTGCGACATTGTCGCAGAAAGAAAGCGAAGGCTGCAGAAAGATCAGCCACATAAAAGTACACGGCTGCAAGCAAATCAACAATTTATCAATAAAGTTACTGCTGCAGATAAATTCTCCATTCTGCAAACAAAACTTTCGAGAACCATATAAATTCAAGTAAACGTAATATTGTAACCTCAAAGTTGCGCAGTTTATTTTTAGAGGCAGAAATGCGATTATAGTCGTAGTAGTCGTAGTAGACAGAATGAATGAGCTCAGAGCTTGTGCCGGTTGGTATTGTAGTGAGCGATATCCGATATCATTGTATCGTTTCGCAATATTGCGATACGACAAAGTGCGATACAATATAACAGATGTTGTAGTTCTTATTTAAAAACTTAGAGTGAAGATTGATAATAAATTACATAAGTGTACAGAGAGGATATCTACATAAAAAAAATCAAGTTTTGTTCTGTACATTGCTTGGAATTATGACTATTTTGCACACCCTAGAGTCTGCAAAACAAGTCTTATCTCAATTTCTGTTGGTCTGTCTGTCCTTGGATAACACTCAAGAACGTGTTTTTGTTCGCTTTTCATGGGAAAACGGGTTTGCTGATTTTAATCAAACTTTTTCTATGTTCTAAACGTACGTTAGAAGATTATAAGATACTTCAACATTTTGGATTCACCTCAGGGTTAACCCCCACGGGATTTTCAAGATACATCTTATGGTTATGGACAAAGCATTTATTTATATTGAACCGGTTGATGACTTAAGAATATTTATTCCATAATCAGCTGTTTTAGTTCTTATTTAAAGTTTCGAGTGAAGATTGGTAATAAATAACAAAAGTATACAGAGTGGACATATTATCTAAATCTATATTTTTCAGACACATTTACTCGCTCACATTGTGATCACTGTAACTAAAAAACGATAATGTCTAAGAAGAGGAAATTTTGGATAGTGCAAATGTACAATAAGGCTAGGTTTGAAACAAAATCGTACCTGGCCCTGCCCTAATTTACTTTTATTGCTGGCAATCTTATGAGCATTAGTTCGGACCTTTTAAGTTGAAATTCGGTAGGAACACACCTAATACATTGGAACAAACATAAGCCTATTCCCGTTAAGAACGTGTTGTAGGGCCCCGCCCCTGAACCTTCAGAGTACTTATTTTAACAATCTTGCACGTGCTACTGGACTGATGGAGATGAAATTCGGTTGCAAAAAATTAGGCAGCAAAATACTTAAGGGATCTGCCCCAATGACCTTTAATATAATCATCACAAACTACTCAACCAATAGAGTAGAAATTTGGTACTTACAACATGGCCCATAATGGGGAGTCATGGTGTTGTTCTCTATAGATTTCATACAGACACTTTGTGTGCTTGAGACATGGGGGGACGAGATCTATGCCTCTCTAGATAGATCTTTGATGCAGCCAACTCTTCCGAGTGTCTCAACTTAACAGTAAATTTGAAAATTATTTTTGGATAAGATTAAGGGGTTGAGGAGTTTTATTAGGTCCTTTTAAAAGTTGGGAACAGGTCATTGGAAAACAGGTGGTCTCATAAACATCCCTCCTTCACTCTGTACAATCCTACAAATATTATAAATGTGAGAGTACGGATGTTTGTGCATAACTCTGAGGTTCCATCACATGAAAACTACTGGACCGATTGAGCTGAAATTTTGCAGAGAGGTACTTGATAGTCCTGAGTAACATATAGACATATTAAAGTTGTGAAAATCCTATAGGGCTATCCCCACGGGGGTTCAAAGTCCCATGTATTCCTTATGGATATTCATTTTTGTTTGAGCTGATGAAAATACAAACAGCTGATCTTGATTTGTAGGAGTTTCACAGGCTAACCACAGAATGCAGCACACAAAACTGTCATATAGTTTTTATAAATAATTCGCGGGGCGAAGCCTGCTGGTGACAGCTAGTAATTGTATAACAAGATACACTTTTACATAATAGTATTGTTTTATTATGCCTACCTTATTACGTAGCCATAATTCAGGGGTGGCAAAGTGGGTCAAAGAGCACTCCCCCAAATAATTTGGTAATGTATTAAAATAAAATGCATGATAATTGCAATTAATTATTCTGCCCTCCCAATTAATATTCTTAAATTCCACCTTTGCCTTCTTTTATATATCTTCCTAGACAGGGCAGGGCCCTACTCAGGGGAGGACAGGGGGGACAACTGCACTGGAGCCCGGGTCTGTCAGGGCCCATCAAGGGGGGCCCAAGCGGCCGGGCCGGTATCTTATTTACGACAGTGTTGTCTTAAAAAAGGTCACCAACTTGTATTCGGATGGCAACAAGGGCCCACACCGCCAGACCTGCCCAGGGGCCCGTAAAATATGAGTATACCACATTTTATAATTTGGTTTTAAAACAGGCTTCCATGAAAATTTGAGGCATGCAGATGTGTTTAGCAATGGCACAAGGGTGGGCTATTCCAGGCCCGCAGAGAGGGGAAGGCAGGTAAGGATACATCTGGGGGGCCTGGCCTCCCAAGGGGCCCGCCTGGGGAAATAATAGTGACAAATTCATCGTTATGATTGTTTACGAATTTGATAGAAATAAAAAAGCTGTAAATAACATGTTCATAACTCAAGATTATGTGTGGGGGTTTAAATTACATGTTGATAACCTAAAGATGTGGAGGCCCATGTTGAGGTCTAGCCGGGAGGCCCGCCACGGCTCTCTACGGCCCTGGACTACTCAGCACTCAATGTGTGATTATGGTTTAGTGATGTTTTTCTACAAAGATAAAAATACAATTATGAACCTATATTTGATTTCTTTGAGAATATGAAAATGTGTGGTACAACCATCTAAATGATGTTATAATTTATAACTCCTGATTATAAATTACAGCACTAGAGGGAGAGGAAGGGGCGGTAGACAGAAGAACGCTGCGAGAAAAGCAAGACCTCTTCAAGAGAGGGGTGAGTAATAATACTGTGGTCTAAATTACAGCACTAGAGGGAGAGGAAGGGGCGGTAGACAGAAGAACGCTGCGAGAAAAGCAAGACCTCTTCAAGAGAGGGGTGAGTAATAATACTGTGGTCTAAATTACAGCACTAGAGGGAGAGGAAGGGGCGGTAGACAGAAGAACGCTGCGAGAAAAGCAAGACCTCTTCAAGAGATGGGTGAGTAATAATGCTGTTGTCTAAATTACAGCACTAGAGGGAGAGGAAGGGGCGGTAGACAGAAGAACGCTGCGAGAAAAGCAAGACCTCTTCAAGAGAGGGGTGAGTAATAATGCTGTGGTCTAAATTATAAATTACAGCACTAGAGGGAGAGGAAGGGGCGGTAGACAGAAGAACGCTGCGAGAAAAGCAAGACCTCTTCAAGAGAGGGGTGAGTAATAGTACTGTGGTCTAAATTACAGCACTAGAGGGAGAGGAAGGGGCGGTAGACAGAAGAACACTGCGAGAAAAGCAAGACCTCTTCAAGAGAGGGGTGAGTAATAATACTGTGGTCTAAATTACAGCACTAGAGGGAGAGGAAGGGGCGGTAGACAGAAGAACGCTGCGAGAAAAGCAAGACCTCTTCAAGAGAGGGGTGAGTAATAATGCTGTGGTCTAATTACAGCACTAGAGGGAGAGGAAGGGGCGGTAGACAGAAGAACGCTGCGAGAAAAGCAAGACCTCTTCAAGAGAGGGGTGACTAATAATACTGTGGTCTAAATTACAGCACTAGAGGGAGAGGAAGGGGCGGTAGACAGAAGAACGCTGCGAGAAAGGCAAGACCTCTTCAAGAGAGGGGTGAGTAATAATACTGTGGTCTAAATTACAGCACTAGAGGGAGAGGAAGGGGCGGTAAACAGAAGAACGCTGCGAGAAAAGCAAGACCTCTTCAAGAGAGGGGTGAGTAATAATGCTGTGGTCTAAATTACAGCACTAGAGGGAGAGGAAGGGGCGGTAGACAGAAGAACGCTGCGAGAAAAGCAAGACCTCTTCAAGAGAGGGGTGAGTAATAATACTGTGGTCTAAATTACAGCTCTAGAGGGAGAGGAAGGGACGGTAGACAGAAGAACGCTGCGAGAAAAGCAAGACCTCTTCAAGAGAGGGGTGAGTAATAATACTGTGGTCTAAATTACAGCACTAGAGGGAGAGGAAGGGGCGGTAGACAGAAGAACGCTGCGAGAAAAGCAAGACCTCTTCAAGAGAGGGGTGAGTAATAATGCTGTGGTCTAAATTACAGCACTAGAGGGAGAGGAAGGGGCGGTAGACAGAAGAACGCTGCGAGAAAAGCAAGACCTCTTCAAGAGAGGGGTGAGTAATAATGCTGTGGTCTAAATTAAAGCACTAGAGGGAGAGGAAGGGGCGGTAGACAGAAGAACGCTGCGAGAAAAGCAAGACCTCTTCAAGAGAGGGGTGAGTAATAATACTGTGGTCTAAATTACAGCACTAGAGGGAGAGGAAGGGGCGGTAGACAGAAGAACGGTGCGAGAAAAGCAAGACCTCTTCAAGAGAGGGGTGAGTAATAATGCTGTGGTCTAAATTACAGCACTAGAGGGAGAGGAAGGGACGGTAGACAGAAGAACGCTGCGAGAAAAGCAAGACCTCTTCAAGAGAGGGGTGAGTAATAATGCTGTGGTCTAAATTACAGCACTAGAGGGAGAGGAAGGGGCGGTAGACAGAAGAACGCTGCGAGAAAAGCAAGACCTCTTCAAGAGAGGGGTGAGTAATAGTACTGTGGTCTAAATTACAATTGTTCCTTTACTTTAAAATTACCACAAAAATAAGTATAGAATAAACTGAAAAACTGAAAATAAGTTTAGAATAAATAAGTATAGAATAAACTGACATCTCAAAACCAAGCAAAGTCATACCACCTTTTTTATGTTGTAATTTGTCATTGGGGCATTTGGCCTCAAAGTTAGCTGAACTACGATGTCATTTCAGTAATTTGTATATAATATTCAGCATCTTGTAATCTGTTCACAGTGTTGAAATGTGTTATTCTATCAACCTGTTTTAATATGCAACTCAATTAAAACTATTGTAAAAAAATCTACTTTTGAAGTTGTCCGATCTCTACGGAAGGTAAATAACTGAAAACCTTTAATTACAACTTTGAATAAGGGTTAATTGTTTGTGTCTCAAATAAATAAGTTTAATTAAGCCAGTTCAAAAGAAGTTAGGAAGGTTAAGAAATAAAGAAGTTCTCATATAATCTCTTTCTACTTTAGACCAACAGGAAAATCAGAGGGACATCTGTAACTATGAAACGTCAGTCGAAAACCCTCCCAAGAAAGCCCCCTCCAGGCGGGGCCGGCCGAGGAGGCGAGGGGTGGAGCAACCCCCGGTGATGCACCCCCTCGTGCCCCTACTGCCCCAGGTCGCGCCGGTCCTGCCCATGCCGCGCCATCCACCGGTCAACTTCCGAGCGCAGTCCATGTCCATCGACCTCTCGACAAGCACGAGCCAGGGAAGCGACAACAGTTGCTGCACTGTGGATAATGATAACGATAATGTAAGCTATTAGTAGATAGTTTTTAGCCAGAAGTAACCACCGACTTTTGTGTGGCGCTGAAAAACAAAGAAAAGGAATAATTACAACACAGTTTAGTTAGTAGTTTATTGTTTTGAAGCCGGTTGCCTCGGCAATCTCGTTCAGACATCAAGAAGCATCGGTCCACCCAGGGGCGGATCCAGGGGTCGCCCCCCCTAACCTAAGAATTATTGTGTTTTATTTTATTATTCAGGCATACAATGAAAGTTTGAATAAATCCGAATGAAAATGTAAGAAGCAAAAGCCTCCCGAAACCCCGTTTTTCAAATCAAATTTTGCCGCTCCCATCTACATTTTACATTCAAATTCAAACTCATTCACCTAATCGTTCGATAAATGGAATAAAATATATACCATTAGACAGTTGAAATTTTAAACTTCCACTTTACTATATAACACATTACTTAGATCCACGTCTTTCACCTAAAAGCGTCTTTCAAAAATATGGATATTCCCGAGTATCGCGAAGTTGTTGCAGTTTTGCCAGTTGACAGACCCAAAATTCAGTGTTTTCAACATGGTCTTGAAGGTAGATTTTAGCCACACACAGCAAAGGTTGCTACCATTGTATTCGGTGATTATTTTTTACTCGATCTCGCCTGCCCGCCCACCGTCGTTTGCTGTCAGCTGTGTTTTGTTTACAGGTTAGGTTGGATTTTTGTGTAAAACCGCGTAATCCATTGCTAGGCAATAAATATCCAGTGGCTAGGCTAGAAGCAAAAAGTGCCTCGAATTATATATAATGACATAAGGGGAAACAAAGATTAAACTGCGTGCAAACAGAAGCTCAAACGCCAATTCTTTTATTTTGCAAAAATGTGGTACAACATTTTCATTTTTCCAGTCGTTGACCTTGGCTGTCAGCCTCATTCCTCATTGTATCTTCGCGTAGCACAGTTCAGTATTGCCGATTTTAAATACGTTTTGTAAATAGTTTTATCGCGTGGGTAACTACTGAAATTAATTGTTTATTTAGGCATTTTACTTGTCTTAGACGCCTACAGATGATGTAGAAAAAAGTGTAATGCCAAAATATTTGTTATTAGCGAATTTTCCCTATAGGGAAGAAGCTATTACCGTAGGTGGTATGGTAAGACTTAAGCCCGAGACCATGATAAATTTTTGTTTTAAGGTCCCCAGATGCCAAAAACACTATTCGTTCAAATATATATATATATATGTGTGTGTGTGTCCGTTACCGCGATAACTTTTGAAAGAAACGCCCAATTTTGATGAAATTTGGCACAAATGTGTAGAGCAAGGTAGACCGGGACACATTTACGCACGGGGCAAGTTTACGCAGTACGCTTTTTTCAAAACCAGTTAAAATTTGCGCGCAACTGGTCATGTCAGGATGGTGCTGCTACCTAGCGGGTGCTGTCACAACCGTCTGAACGCCAGTGGCGCTACCGTTAGGGAGTTAAAGATTTTCTGTTTTTTTCCAAGGAGAGTAAATTATGTTATGCTATTGTTGAAGCTCCTAGCAAGCAAAGAGTAAACAGTTAACAAAATACCCCTGTCGCAGCAAACCTGCGTACTCAGTGAATTTCCAATGCATTAGATATGTCTTAATACCAAATTGAGCCAAGTACCAAGTTTCATAAAAATAAATTCACAAAAAAGTGATATATACAATTTTAATTATTCTCTATAACAATAACATTGGGAATGCGTACGTAGGTTTGTTAAAACAAGGAACACAACAAATTGGTTTTTATGCAAATATAAATAGAATTCATCTAGATGAAGCCACTTACCAAGATTCATCAATATTAATTAATAAATAAGCAACACATAATATTTTAATTATTCTCCATAATAATTACACGGGGGATGTGTAAGCAGGTTTGCTGCAACAAGGAACTCAACATTTGGGTTTTAATGCAAATATAAATGTAACTCAACAAGGTGAAGCCACATACCAAGTTGTATTAATTTATGTTCATAATTAAGGGAGACATTACATTTTACTTATTCTCCATAAGAATAACATGGGGGCTGAGTACGCAGGTTTGCTGCTAGGGGAATTATCGGTAAAAATTGATGTTTTTGTGTAAATAACAATAGACCACAACCAGATGAAGCCGTATACCAAGTTTCGTTAGTATACGTTCATAAATAAGCGAGATATAAATATGTTCTTATTCTCCATAAGAATATCATTGGAAAACGTACTGTGTTTAGCACTTTCAATATCTCTGTAACCAATTGACGTAGAGAAATGATCAAAACATCAAATTGTGTATTTTTTAAAGCTGAATCCAATGGTGAGAACTAAAATTTGACTTTTAAAATATGATATGTAAAAACTTCAAAAAACCCATTTTTTTGGTACAAAACCCTCCTAAAATACCCCTTTGGATGGAGCGTCCTGGCTGGTTTTCGAACTTAAAGTCATAAATGTTGCTTTACACGTTTGTACCAAATTTCATCAAAATCGGATCATTTTTATGAGAGTTTTCACACTCACGGACACACATATATATATATAGACATATATATATATATATATATATATATATATATATATATATATATATATATATACAGTTTCGAACGAATGGTGTTTTTGGGGTCTGGGGACCTCAAAACGAAAAGTTATCATGGTCCCGGGCCTAGGTCTTACCATGCCGACTTCAGTAATAGCTTCTTCCCTATAGGGTAAAATCGCTAAAACGATGTTGCGATTTTAGTGAGACATTAATTCTTGTTTTTATGTTGTATCTGTATTAAAATAAAAGCTAATGGTTTTCTTTCTAACTAAATGATAAAATAAAACATTGCGACGGGGCAAGTTTACGCACTGTCATCGGGGCACGTTTACGCACCGCGTAAACGTGCCCCAGTGTGTATCTTACCACTTCATCATCCCAAAGTTGAGTAATTAATTACTTTTATCCAAAAATATATTGTATTGAATAAAATTGAACTCTAATTATATTTTCTGATATTTATTTTGGACTGATTCCAAAAGGAGTAAGACGCTTCGCATATACTTATGCCGTTGCTTGTGGAAGAAAAATTCCTCAGTCTTGGACTGACAATGAAATGGCGGGACCCGATTGGCTAACGTTATACTTGAAAAGGCACAATAAACTCTCGATTAGGTCACCTCAAGCTATAAAATTAGCTCGAGCTACAAGCTTTAATAAAGCGAATGTCAGAATTTTCCCAAAACCTTACATCAGTCATAAAACATGAAAGTTACTTAAACAAATAAAACAAAAAGATGACTCTGATGAAGAGGATGAAAACTGCCTGTGCATGTATTGTTTGAGACCTTATAACCGTTCAAAGAAAGGGCAAGAACGGGTTCAATGTCTCAGGTGCAAAAGATGGGCCCATAATAAATTTGCCACACATCTATTTTTTTGTATGCATAAACTGTAACAGTGATGATGACAATGACGATTAAGTATTTTATATCGTTCGTCATGTATGTATTTTCTGTAGCATAATAAAACGCTTTGAGTTGATTTCATATTTGTATAATTACTGTACCAATTATTATATTCGTAAACGTGCCCCACATAGTGCGTAAACTTGCCCCGAGAACAGGGTAGGTTTACGCACCCTTCTTGGTATTATTTAAAACAATTTATTTTCATGGTTTAAAACATAAAAAGATAAAATCATAACTGATCAAACATATCTTTAACAACAACAAACAACAAAGTTATTAATATTTTCCTTGACAAAAATTATATTTTGAAAAATGAATATGGAAGGCAGAGTCATAATTTAATAACTAATAAAAAAGGTTTACTGCTAGTTCTAACAGGAATATCAAACAAGATTCTTAAAGCCGTTTTTTGCCAGATAAAAACATGTCTAGCTCTACTACTATTACCCCACAAAAGGTTTGCGTATAAGAGATGGGTGTGAAAAAACTATGGTAAGTAATAAGCAGCATATGAATGGAAACACATTTTTTGAGCCGTCTCGATAAAAAACAAACTCTGGCCAATTTAGAAATAACATTGTATGTATGAGACCTCCAAGTAAGCTTGACACCAAGTGTGACATCAAGTGTGTGCAGTTTAACGTGGTCGTAAATCTTATTATTAGCACAGCCTATTTGCCTCAATCAGAAACAAATTCTTTCTGTTTTCTCATCATTAATAGATACAAAATTACTACTAAACCAGAAAACCAAAAACAATCATATCAGTTATAACATTTTCAGTCTCCTTAAAATCCTTACCCGAGTACAGAAAAGAGGTGTCGTCAGCGTATAACAATGTTTTCTTTAGTTAGAAGATACTAGGCCTGATTATGGCAGGTCAAAATTGATCTCCTCACTCACCTTAGTTGTTTATCCTGAGCCTAGTCAATAGTTAACACAGATGATACAATACTATTTAATAAACACAAAAAATCATCCCGCACAACAAAACAAAGTTTCACGAAGCTAGTAAAAAAGGTTTTGCTTCATCAGCAGGGATTCACGACTTATCTTTCCCCAAACACCTAACCATGCCTAAATAGTGAATTGTAGATTTAGGATGTATGTTTAATTTTTCACATGTGTCAAATTAAGAGGTATTTTCAAGGGCCCATCCCTACTGTAATTGATTTTTGGCGTTTCCAATTTTTCTGTGTAGAATATATGTTTTTAGATACTAGATGAAATAAATAATTGGTTTTATAATTCAAGAATACCGTACACACTGGTACAGATTGCACCGCATCTGACGCAAATGTGATCAGTGTTTATAACTAAACAATTATCAATACAATACTTGACAATTTTTTTTCCTCAAAGCAGAATATTATTACTCTTTCTGAAACTCTGCAGGATGTGTAAAATACAAAACTTTTCTTTCTAATAAAGTTAAGTTTTTCATAGAGACTGTTACATAAAAATGGTTCATTGCATTCATGACTAACAACAACAAAAAATAAATAATTTGGCCCATAAGTAATTGGTATTCATGGGAAATGCCTCAGGTAGTAAGTTTTTAGATGAAAAAATATTACGAGCAATCAAAGCAAATAATGCACACTCGCCGATGAAGCTAGTTTTACAATGAGATGACAATTGTCAACTGGGCTACATATTGCTGAGGTTTTCTTTAAAGTCAGCTGTAACAAAATCGTTTGTCGCATCACAG
The DNA here is from genome assembly GCA_963675035.1 of Allygus modestus. Classification (NCBI taxonomy): domain Eukaryota; kingdom Metazoa; phylum Arthropoda; class Insecta; order Hemiptera; family Cicadellidae; genus Allygus; species Allygus modestus. The sequence goes on from OY776117.1 coordinate 139,599,945, forward strand.
TTTAGCCAGACCCTGATCACCTGACCAGTCAATGCCCACATATCGTTTTGCTTAGCTACGATCACAAGTCGTCTAAGAGTACAATAGTTGTTGCCCGACTCGCATCAGACGTTGTCTTTGACACTTACATGTTGTATTTGTTTTACTTTATTCTAGATACATCATTAGTTTTTCTTAGCACATAGATATTTTTTCTGCAGCAATAAAAGTTGTTGTTTTGTTATTGTCAATATATATTCAGCCGTAAGCCATAACATTCTATTATGTATGCTGATCTATCTGCAGCTCTTATTTTCTTTCAGTGACATTGTCGCACTGTCACCCTCTATTCTGCTTTAGAGGTTTTTGTGAAGCTGTTCCATAATGCTAATATAATGAGCCCATGACACTGAATTAGTTAAGGAACTAGTGTGAATATCACACGACAGAAAACTGGTTAAAGAAACCAATTTTTGTGATGTGGAATATGGCCTTAAACTTCCTTCAGTGTTTCTTGTATATATGTATCTTGTAAAGTGTGCGTTGCTTTTGTAACTGCATTTCTTTATTTCAAGTGATCCTCAATTTTTATTTTTTCAGAAATGGCCGGAAGACCTAGAAGACTTGGTGAAGGAGTGGGATAATCTTCCACAGGGACACTTGTGGGAGGTGATCAAGTGGCTAGCAGTACCAGAGTCGCCAACCGAACCACCAGTTCCCCACATGGTTGCCAACATTCAGGAGATGATGGCAGAGTGGGAGGAAACACACGAGAACAAGGTCCAGCAGGTTCTCGAGTGGCTGGGATACGGTGACATCTCCACAGAGCAAGTGACGCCACCAAAGGTAACTTGGTCACCACCACCATTATACCACATTTTGTTGATGTAGATTAAATTTAACATATCCATACATTGTCGTAATATATTTACTTATCTAGTCTCATTGAAATCGACTGAGGACATATATTTGCAGCTGTATCCTATTATTCAGTGGTATGTTTAAAATCTGTAATCCATTGAATTAGTTTATGAGTCCATAGGGATATCTCCCACGTGCAGAGCTTGTGGTCTTAGCAAAACTGTTTTTTAGGTATGCAACAGAAGAATGAATGCATTTTCAGAGTCTTGCCTATTTAGTTTTAGAAAATGTCTGACTTGGACAACATTTTTAGAAAACATAATTTGTTATCCTTATATGTTTAATTTTTGTATCTTCCAGTTTCAAGACATGTAATAAAATATGTGTTTACCTTTTTTTAGCCTTCAAGAACTCAAGGCTAAAAAAAGGGTGAACAAATATCTTTTATTGAGCGAAGCTCTCTTTCCCTCACTTTGTCACTTCTTTGTGACGGCATCACAGTGTAATGGCTTTACCGATTGATATAAAATTTGGCCAGTAGCTAGGTGATACCGAGGAGGTTTTTCTTTAGACATATTTGTAAAATTCCTCCTAGGTTACGCCCCACTGGGTCTTAAAGTTCACATGTAATTGTAATGGAAGAAATATTTTATTGGATTAATGTCACATGTTTTTAACCGACTTCATTTAAATTAAATAAACAGCTGTTAAAAACTGTCACTGTTTTGTTTACATTATTTTAAGTTTGTTTACTAAATGTAGTGTTCTTCCCCGTAGATCTTCTTTGTTCACGCTTTAACGTTGTAACTGTTGCTTCGCTCATTTATGCGTCTAAAGTGTAACACCAGACCATCCTAGTATTTATTTCTCAAAGGTGTTTTTGTATCGGTAGGCCATATCTACCTTAATATAATCCTTCATCAGATCCAATAATTGAGCCATCATTTGTAAGATTTTTTCACTTCTTCTGAATGTTAAAAATAAATAAACAATTAAAAACCATAAAACTGATAATTTATTGGGTGACTGTCACTTATTTATTGACCAGTGTACTGGTGGAGTGTGACATACAATCTGACAGCAATAAGTTCAACTAACTCAAAACAGATGTTTCAATATGCATGGGCAATTTGTGTTTTTTTTGTTTTTTTTTCTGAAATTACCATGAATGTGAAAATTTTCATGTAGATTAACCCTTTCAAGGCTCGTATACACGTGAGAATTTTTTACTCTCGGACAGTTTGGTACTCTCAGACGCTACTCGCAGAAGTGTTTACTCTGCGGTTGATTTGTTTCGATGCAACAGCTGATCCCATATACTCAAATACCCCCTTCGCAGCAAACCTGCGTACTCAGCAAATTTTCAATGCATAATATTTGTCTTAATGCTACATAAAGCCGCAAACCAAGTTTCATAAAAATATATTCACATATTAGCGATTTTAATTATTCTCTATAAGAATAACATTGGTAATGAGTACGTAGGTTATTTGGTGAAACAAGGAACACAAACAATTGGTTTTTATGCAAATATAAATATAATTTAACTAGGCGAAGCCACATACCAAGTTTCATCAATATTCAATCATAAATAAGCACTATATAACATTTTAGTTATTCTCCATAAGAATAACACGGGGGCTGAGTAAGCAGGTTTGCTGCAACAAGGGAAATACCCTCCGTCGCAGCAAACCTGCGTACTCAGCGAATTTCCAATGCATTTATATGTTTCTCACTATTACATAAATCCACTTACCAAGTTTGACAAAAATACATTCATAAATAAGTGATTTATAACATTTTATTATTTATTCCCCATAAGAATAACATTAGGACTGAGTACGCAGGTTTGCTGCAACGAGGAAGATAAGAAATGAGTTTTTATGCAATTATCAATATAACTGAAATAGATGAAGCTACTTATCATGTTTTATTAATTTATGTTCATAATTAAGGGCGATATAAAACATTATATATTCTCCATAAGAATAACATTAGGGCTGAGTATGCAGGTTAGCTGCCATGGGGACAACCAACAAAACATTTATTTTTTGTGCAAATATCAATATACCAGTACAACGTGAAGCCACATACCAAGTTTCATCAATATACATTCATAAATAATCGAGATATCAAATTTTATTTAGTCTCCATAAGGAAGGATAACATTGGACAACGTACTGTGTTTAGCACTTTGAATATCTCTGCAACGGTTGGACGTAGAATTACAATTTAAACACCAAAATGAATGTTTTGTGAAGCTGAAGTGATTGGTAAAAGCGAATGTGAAGTTTAAAGTAAAATTAACTGAGGAAAAGCCAAAAACCTTTTTCCCATAAGATTAACATGGGAGATTTTATGAGCATGTTTTTTGGATTTTTCCGCAACCACTTAACCTAGGTTAATAATTCAAAATACCATGTTATTTGTTTTTTTAAGCTCTATGACATGTTCAAAACCAAAATTAATGTTTTAAAAATTTTAGGGTGAAAAATTCCAAAAACCGATTTTTGGAAAATTTAAAACCCCCATTAACCCCCCTTCCCATGGTCTGATTTTTCTGGTTTTCGAACTTAAAAGTCATAAATGTCAATTTACACATTTGAGCCAAATTTCATCGAAATCGGACGTTTTTTACTCAAGTTATCGGATTCACAGACACATATATTCATATATAGATATATACATATATATATATATATATATACATATATATAAATTTGAACGAATAGTGTTTTGGACATCTGGGGACCTCAAAACAAAAAGTTATCATGGTCTTGGGCAGTTACCATGAGACCTACGGAAATAGCTTCTTCCCTATAGGGGAAATTCGCTAGAAGAGTCAAGACGCAATGCCACTCTCGGAGAGCTCCTGCCACTCTCGGACACTGTCGGAGAGCTGACTCTCGGCACCATTTACACGACACATTTTACTAGGACAAACTCTCTGAAGGTAAAAAACTCTCACGTGTATACCGGCCTTCAGTGCCAAACTTGTGAAAGGTGCAGTTTAATCTGTGATGTTTGTTGAATTTGAAATATCTAGAATACCTGTGCAGTTAAAATTGAGAAAAAATGTGTTTGCGGCGGACACACACACAGTAAGGATAGGTAAAAAGTAGCAACAAATCTGATCAGATGTGTATCTAGATCACAAAGAATCCACACATCCTGTTGGCTGAGTCCCAGGCCATCCTCTGTTTGCTTAAGGTCCGTCCTCTGCCAAAGACAGGTGAACTGTTTATGAGTTGCTCATAAAAATCACTAACTGTGACAGGATTCGAACCCTCGATCCAAGTGTTACCTCCTGGCTGGAAGGTAGCGCCTTAGTCCGCACAGCCACTGATCAGACTAGCAGTTGGAGCGAACCAGGTGGTATTAGAGCCTAAGTGCTGGATGAGGTAGTTCAGTTTGTGTCTGACACAACATGTCAGACATAGACTGCAGACTGAGCTCGTAACGGTACAATTGCTTATGCAGCAATTAACAATGTTTTTGGATATTCAAAAGACGATCCATAAGTCCTTTGCACTGAAAGGGTTAAGAGGGGGCCCCAGTCACAAAAGTTTTCCCATTTCTATCGCTTCCCCCATAAGGTCAAAGTTTTCTTTCGAAGCCCGTCCCTCCACAACGGATTATCTGATATTATTGATTTGTGGCTCATTTTAAAGAGCAAAAGAATACGCAGCGACTTCAGGGAGCAAATTTTTGACAATACAACAAGCAACAATCACAAATACTAATCTTCAAAAAAATTCTAATATATTCACTATTTACGTTTTTTTAATGGGCAAACTATTTGAGTTATCGAAATTCTACTCACTGAAATTAAATGAGCTATAAACCAAAGATATCAGATCATGTTGAGGAGGTTTAGGCTTTGAAACTTACCATAAGCCTTAAGGGAGAAGCAAGTATAAATATGAATTGTTGCGTGACTGAAGCCCTCCTTAATACCGGTCGGACTTCAAACTTTCTACTCTATGTGTTTTATTCTATACTCAACTGCTGTTGTTATGTATGGAGTGGGAACGAGGGCGTGGCTCCCTGGTGTAGGACTTGCGGCTGCGGGGTGGGGGACAGCGCCAGTTCCCCGCCAAACATTTTTACTGCGCGAGGACGGCGCTGCGGGAGGTCCTGACTGTTCCATTTCTATCGTCTCTTTACATCTCAGGGATTACATGCTTTACTATTTACTACTCTTGGTCTTGCATTACCGTGTTACAGGTGGAGGTGGAGGCTGAGTGCTCCTCTGTCCAGGACTGTGGCCAGTGGTCGTCAATGGCTGAGTAGGGGGAGAGTCATCAACTGTCATCCACAACTTCGTTGTTTGTTTTCAACTTTATAAGTTGTTCGTTTTAGCTTAAAAAGTTCCTAAGAATCCAAAGACTGCTCTATCGTAACGTAGTATCACATAGGTTTCTACTATTTACTAGTTCAGTATTTGTTCAGAGTACAATTTTTTAAGACTAGTTTAAGTTATATGAACATTTTTTAAAAGTATTTTTTAAGGTTTTTTTTACGTTTTTTCAATACTGTGCTGTTTTAATAGTACCCAGCAGCAGTATTAAACGTTTGCTTAACGTTTTTGTCTTAAAAAATTTGTTTAGTAATTTTTTAATTTGAAATGTGTGATATTTTTTTAAGTAGGGTTATGTGAACTATGATTTTTCCTTCTCTAAAGTAACCGTTTGTCATGGTTATTGTTTTTTATATATTTTTATTATTTTTTTATACCCTAGGGAATGCGTGCAATTCTTATTTATTTTTTTATTTTGTTGTTTTGTTTTTAAATATATTTGTTTGCTTTTATGTTATATATTTTTATTACTTTTTTCACCAGAATTGTTAAACCGCTGCATTAACATAATCTGGTATCTGTGCCTTGTAACTGTGCCTGGCCTGTTTCAAAACATCCTGTATCCTATGTTATCAGGTGAATTTGTTACTTACCCGTTTGAAACCAAACCACCGATATAAATAGACAAAGAGCAATGCTCCTCATAATTGTTTTGGCTTTGGTTTGACCACCATACAAGGGCTGATCAGAACAATGCCCCTCAAGGAGAGACAGTGGTGGTAGAGCTGTAAATCTTCGGGAGACGTACACTTTGGGCTGATCAGTTTCCAGCCAAGCAGCGAGATGATTGTGAGATCGCAAGATATTTTTCGGTAGCATATTCAAACGTGTACTGCTTCAAAAGTCCCACTAACTGCAAAGTGCTTTTGCATTAAGATTTTTCACAATCACGCAATAATCAGTGGCAGCAATTCACTTGGAACTTTTGAGCTGTATGTTGTTAAAAAGTTATGAGAAAATGAGGTGAATGGGAAGGGGCTTGCTTGTTTAAAACAGGCAACAAAGATCCATAGCGACAAAATAATTAGCTGGACATTTCTACTCGGTTGATGAAAAAATCAAGAAAATATTTGTAGTCATCAAATATTTACCACCTCATAGCTTTTTTAGAATGCTCACAAGTAATCTTTGAATTATTCAGTTTCTACATCGTATTAACGTTCAAAATAAAAGCCTCCGTAAAAATTAACAATTGTTTAAATAATAACTCTAAATTTAGTGCAAAAAAAATTAATGAGGTGAATTTTGTTGACGTATGTCCATGCACAGGCTAAAGTCCATATAAATTTGAAATATATTGCTAAGGAAAAGTTGATTGTATGTTAAAATATCATTTATATTATTTTGGAATAAAACATTTGTGTATGAACAAAAAATTAAGTTTAGTAGAAGGTATTCAGAAAAGTTACGCTACCAGAAGTTCTACGCTCGGTGGGCCTCAAAAGTTATTCTGAACATCACAACCTCTGCTTCAGAGTTTCTTCCCACTTGCCATCATTGGTGTTTGGTTGGTGAGCCACTTCATTCCTGAACAAATCTCTTATTCTTAATTTTTAGTCCATGGCTCAGACAAATTTTCAGTGATTTGCTATTTAGGCTGTGAACGTACTACAGTGGACTTTCAATAAAATTAAACTTTTGATACACTACAGAAATATATATTGCGATGGTTCGATAATACCACTGGCTCAGTTGGAAGCCGACTTATGTAACGTTCTTGCCTGCCCGGGAAGTTTGATGATACTCCTATTGAGTTATGTTTAAGCAGAGATCACTTTAAGAACGGTCCTTATATTTTTAAAGTACAAATATTACTATTCTTGCATTCCCTCCAATTACCATCATTGTTATCATTGCAAGCAAATGGTTAAGAAACATTGTTTGTTTGCAATTTATAATTGAAAATCGATTGTCATATGTAACGATATAAATATAACTTTACCTGTGAGTTATTTATAGAATGATACTTGATTCGTTTAAGTGTCTGCTGTTATGTTGTTTTTTGTGAGTTAAGTTTTGATACTTTTTATAATAAAAGATTTCTCAGATGTTAGTAATTTTATTATTCCTATGTATTGGGACTTCAATTCAACCAGTGATCATATGAGACCAATAGATTGAACATTTAGAGTTTTTAGCGACAACAAGATGGTGGCGGTCTGATCATGTGACGAATCAAAAGATCATTTGGCCACCAACCAATTATCTTGGCGAAAATTCTAATTAAACTGGGCATGCATGAAGGTGTTCCCACTCATTCCTATGTTAAACAGGAGCGTCACATAATGAATCATCTCCGACTGCCGCCATCTGGTTGTGGGTCCTGTCACTCAAAAACAGGATTCACCTCCTGCAATACACATTCATATCAGATGTGCTACATCTATTGGTATTTATTTATTTATTTATTTATTTATTGGTAAGTATCTTAATTGCCATAGTTAAATTATGGTTAAGACTAAATTACATTAACAGAGTATGTAATGCTAATAATAACTGATAGAATTTTGATTATTTAAATCCTTGAATAATAATCTTCTTTCAAAATAATCTTCGTCCAATCTTGAAACACAACATTTTATGATCAACCTCAGTAATTGAACCATTCCTGGGAAGTCTGACATTGAACTGACATTGGGTACAGCAAATGAAGTAGTCATAACATATGGTATTAGGTATTGGCAGCGGGTAGGGATGGAAACTCCGGGTTTGGTCCCCAACCTGAGAATCTATGGTCCCTGGCTGTTGTACATGGATACCCTGACAGTTCAGTTGATCAGTTGGAGGGCAGTAATGATGCATTCTAAATAAGCTGATCTTATTTATTTAGTTAGCAGTATAAATCTTATAAATCTAATTATTAGGTTAACGTAAAAACTATTGTTGTCATTATGTTGTGAGGAATATTACCCAGCAAATCTGATAAAAATGTCTAAAAAAATTGTTTCATTATTATTATTTACAGTGTGATGAAAAATATTGTTCACCACTCGTTCCTGAAGTGTTTTTCCAGTACTTGATCGAACTTCCGCTTAGCTATCGTCGAAAACATGATCGCGTGCCGGAAAAGACCACTTTCGGCACTTGTAATGAAATATACTATTTTTTGGTGTAAAGAAGAAGAAGTGAAGACTGGTAAGGCAACAAATGTGTATTGGGCAACACACAAATACACAATTTTTTTGTTTAATGTAAACATTAAAAATAAAAAATAAACAGGAGAGTGTGGAAAAATGTGGGGAAGAATAGAAGGACGATACAAAATTATTTTTAAAAACTATTACTAATGTAAAAAAGTGTACATTCAGTAATATAACATCAACAAAACCCACAAAAACCTCCAACACCTCCTTTTGGAAGGTTTTTATTCTTTTAAGTTTTTGTGGAGGGCTGTTTGTTCGGTAGTATAGGTGGTAGATCAAAAACCGAATATATCGGCACTTGGCGCTCAAAGTTTTATAATTTTATCAGGAAGTTCATGTTACAACATGGTAAGTTACAATGTTTATGAAAAAGCCTGTCTAGTCTTGCATGCTTTTCCATGAGGTAGACACATATGTCAGCATATGCGGCATGCAACATTACATAGAAGGCGTGCGTCTTTTTAGCTTCAAAATAACTGTTTTATAAGTTTGACCGTGTGTCAGTAATTTCCTTGACTCGACAACTCTGTCTTACTGTAAAAAGTAATCATTCCTACCATAAACAAACTAACCCAATTAAAATTGTTATTTTAAACAATATGCCAAATTCCATTTTTGAAGTCACTACAAAATCCTTTGCTACATACAGTGGTTTTAAGAGGGAAATCACCCCCTTATACCCCCAGGGTTAGGGGAATCATATTTTGACTATCCTGTGGCTAACTTGACCTGCATATGAAATTTAAATTAAATTGATCATTAAATAGGAAAGAAATTGTAATTTTTGTATTTCCCGCCATAAGAATAACATTGGACAATGTACAATTTTGGAAGTTTTAAGCCGTGTAATTTCTGAACCCAAATTTTAAAAGAAATGCGGATGGTGTCATTTTGTTGGAAACCTAAAGTTCTACAAATCACTAAATTTTAATCAAAACCGTTAGAGCCGTTTTTGAGTAACTTGGATTTTTCCAGATTTTTAGTGGTTTTGGGGGGTTTTTAGTGGTTGTTTACCTTTAAAAGTAAAAAAATAAAACGCCTGGAGATATCGTGGATTAGTACCTAAACTTCAAATTTCATCAAAATCGGACCTTGGGTGCGGTCTCCAGCTTTGTACACATCCAGACAGACACGCAGACATCACTCGGAAAACAATTGTTTTTAGAATCAGGGACCATTAAAATGAATATTTCCACTAATAACTCAGGGACCATTAAAATGAATATTTCCACTAATAACTCAAACTCAGAAATTTTGACCAAAACAATACTTCTTCCATATACTATATATCAGAGTACCTATAGTCAATGGTATAAGGGGAAAAAGCAAAAGCAATAAAAAACACTTAAATTTTTGTCTACTTTTCAAGTAAATTTCAAGTTATTGAAATAGTCATTTTATTAGGTTTAATCATTGAATATACAGGATTTAATTCCCCACCTCTCCCCCAAGGGGAGCGCCATTTCCGCACTGGCACCTTCAAAGATGAAACCCTGCGCACGCCTATGATAGACCACCAAAACTTGATCAAAATCAAAGTTTTTGAGAAATTAGGATTTTTAATGTTTTTGTTTTTTATTCCTTTAAGAGTCTTCATCACCGAAACTGCCAGATGCCATCTTGGAATTTTGATCCATAAGGCCAATGTTAACTTTGTGCCTCTGTTACTCCTCACCCGATCGTAACAAAACATTTGTTTAAGTGACAAAATAAAGGTGTAGTGATTCTCAAGAAGATTTCATTTTAAATTTTTTGGGCATTATGATTTCATAATAAATTGTTTCATTTTCAATTGTATTACTAAACAGTTTCTCATTAATTTGTAAACAAATTCTAAATTTGTAATTGTATTTTACTAGAGGATGATGAACCCTTAAATTTGACAACAAAATGAATCGTGTGTGACGATCAGGTTGAGGTGTAACGGAGGCACAAAGATAACATTGGTCTTTTGGAAGTTTTATTGGAATCGGGTCAGTGGTGTGGGTTCTGTCTATACACTACACATGTCTATACACACTGGCTGGCATCAGTTAAAAAAACACTTTTGGGTTTAGGGAGTACCAAAAGGAATATTTTTATGTACAACTCAAATTAAACACTTCGCTGAAAACAACACGTTTTCCATTGAATCAGATCAAGAATCCTCAAAAATAAAAACAGAAAAATTGTATAAAGATATATAAGAGTAATATGGTATTTATTTACGTGGCTGTGATAATTTTGTATGTATAGAGGGAGAAAATAAAAAGTTCACTAAACAAATAAAAAAAATTGTATTGTTTCTTTAATTTTAAAATATTTTCCATGAGTTTATTTAGTTTTTTAAATAAATATTACAAATTCTATTTACAGTACTCGTGTGAAGAAGGTCACGGACAGCCACGTTCATGTCGGTAGGCCTAGAGGGTTAATAAGTTGTATAAATAGTATTTTTATTTTTTTTATTTATGCCACCCAGTTAATTATTAATGTCAAATAATACATTAATTCTTGAATTTTATGAATTTAATAAATAGTTTCGCTTAATTATTGCAAAATAAACGTCGACGAATTCAATCAGCTTCAAAAAGTAAACGCTGCGGACAGGATTCGAACCTGTGCGGGCAAAGCCCATTGGATTTCGAGTCCAACTCCTTAACCACTCGGACACCGCAGCGATGAAAACGAGAGACGATTTAGTAACAAGGCAGTTAAACGGATGTTTTGTCATGCATTTATGGACGGGTTATTCTCAATTATTTCTTATTAAGTAAATTGACGATGTAGGAACTCGTAATGATACAATAATGGAACAGTTATAAATTACTTTGATGCTGTTTCTGTAAGGTTTCGACGATACCTTATTTTCATAAAATGCGATTAAAAATCGTTACAAATACTATCACCCTATACCAAAAGAAACACTTTTTATACAAAGTTCTAAAATAACGCTTAGAAGGATTTTCAAGATGATTTGATTGATGGAAAGCCAGTTTTTAGATGCAGCCGACCCAATCATTCAGAACTTTAAAACTGAACTTTTCCATCAGCTGCGAAAAATTTGGATGGGTCTATGGAGTAGAAGTTGGTTGGTGAGGATGGTGAGCACTTTTTCGCCTACAAAATTCAGAGGTCGATATCGAAAAATTTTACCAACCGGTTGTTTTTTCGATTGAATGTTGACTACGATAGTAGATAGATAGATGTTTTCGAAGTTGGAAGGAAAATGGTGGTTGTTGGAATACAAAATGAGTAGCGCTAGTAGATTTTATGAAGCTGAAACGTTCGAAGATTTTATAGGAGTTTAAGAGTTTATAGGTACTTTAAATTATGGATATGGAAAGTTAATATAACTCATAATAACTGAACCTTTCAAGTCCTTAGCTATAATTAAGCCTATTACTTGGGCAAGGAATGGGTTTTATTTCATACTAACTTAGTTTAATTTATGAACAATTTTTCTCTTATCACAAGTAATTTAGAGAGACCGATTAATTATCTCAACCCTACCTCGGGGTCTTTGTATTTATGATTGCAACCAATTTGTAAATTTAAAGGCATCTTATCTGTTTAAGACCTTGTATACATTACTTAATTAACTTAGCATTACAAAGTTTATTTAAATTGGGTATATCTTTTGCCATATTAAGTGGATGTAAGGTATTTCAATTTCCAATGGCCAAACTTATACTTCAACAGGCCCTAGTCGAGTCAGCTTAGAACTTCCACAGTGGTTTCCATTTCCAAGTTTAACTTCTCGGCAGTTGGCAATCTCAAATCATCCAGTAGAATGAACCAACAATCGGTTGATGAAACGTTGCGGTATCGTCTGTTCGATATCGACCAAACAACCTCTAAATTTTTTAGGCAAAAAAGTGCAAGATGGTTTGTAATCTAAGAATATAGAGTAAACATTGTGTGTCGCAACCTATGTTTTAATTTATGCAGACAAGGCCGCGACAAGTTTTTCACTACCGGCGCCGGCGACTTATATAAAACTTGTTTTTAAGTATTTAGGCAAAAACTTATTTTAGTTATAAAACACTATTGAACGTTGCAAGTTGTTGTTAGACATTAATAACGAAAAAACATACCTACTTCCATGATGTAAATGTTATATAGTCTTTCAATTAGGCCTATTTCTTGTACCTGTGTAAAGTGTAAGGGAATGCGGACGAAAAAACAGAGGTAGCTGAACTTATTTTACTCGCCACTTGTACAATAATAGCAGTTAGGCGTAAGTCAACATCTTATTTTGAAATTATTTAAGTACTATAAGCTGAATCCAAGATGATCAATTGGTAATAATACTGGAGAAAACACCAATCAACAAAATTGCGAGCCGCTGCCGCCATTTTGTGGTGAGGAAAATAAACTTGGTCGATCAAATCGAACGATTCAACAAAGTGACTCGTATTCAGGATTTGAAAATTAATAACTTGTATTTGTTAATTGTGCCATAGTTTGTCATATTTCACGACAATAACAATTTCATAACGAATAAAATGTGATTACCTTTATTCCAATTATTTGCAAGGGTATGCCTATAGATTCACGAAGAATAGAACAACACATTACTGCCATCGCTGCAGTTAAAAGAACGAGGAATGTTCTCTACTAGTGCACCAACCTGACAAAGTCACTAGCTCGCTTTTTCGACGCAAATCGTTAAGTGATGTTGGCTCCATGGTTGATTCAATATAATTTGCATCATTTCATCCCCACCTGCTTCAATAACATCCTAAACAAAAAATATGGGACGATTATTGATCTGTAATTATTACTGTTACAGTTGTCTAAACTTTAGTTACTGTATATATGGGACTTTAGTTACTGTATGTATTAAAGCGGTGCGACCGGTCTGAGCGCAACAATGTTGCACCATAGATTAAGCATATGCTTAATCTATGGTTGCACGCGATTTGTCAACGAGCGAAACACCTGACTGAAAATTGTTTGGACTTGAAAGTTATAGAGTACAAGAAAATTTGTTTTTAACCTAAAAATATAAAAAAGTTAGCCTTCATAACATTTTAAAGTCCCGTTTTGAAAACTCGAAGTACTTATATTAAACAAATTCCAAATAACAAATAATCTTTAATATGTGTGTTTTACTGTTGGACCCTGTACCGGTAGATAGTTTGGATGAAAAATATAAAAGTTTTAACCAAATTAATGGTTCAATAAGTGATAATTTCTTTAGTAGAATCATTGACTATAGTAGTGATGTACAAAGCGCGCCGATGTTGAAATCCGTTCCTCTGCCTCAACTCGCAATCCGCATTCCCTGCAAGTATAGAAACCAGGAAGAGGACCGCGTTCCCAGTGGACAGCGAGCGATCCATATAGTCTATATATTTGAATTATAACGCAGGGTCTAGGTCAGTCTCAACCATCATTATATGCCACATGGTGATTGATTGACCGATATGGTCTAGCATGTCGATCGTAATAATCAAACAAACGATGGTAATTTAATAATATTAGCATATTACCTTATGATGGTTGAGAGTGATCAGCGATCTTACCGTGTTTAGGGAGGTTCGACTGCGACGAATACAATTCATTTTGTTTCAACACGAGTGCCTTAATAATGGATGTATTTTTGTGTGTAAAAGGCGATTGAGAAATGGCACTGATAGGGCCTACAATGACAACTACGCGCATTGGGCAGTTCGTTTTAAAATTGTGTTAATTTGTTTTAGACCTTCGCTCAGTTATCGTTTTTCGTATTTGGATAGTTTAAGTTAAATTATTCGCTAATGGATGATTAACTGTACAGTAATTATAATAATCAGGAGTCTTCATTTCCTCAATGTTATATTTAGAAATAACATACTTACCGACCAACACGTGAACAGGAATAAGATAAGGCATTATTTTGGTGCAAAGATAACGGTACTGCAAACGGTGAGAATCTATCGTAGTTCGAGCAGTCACCGTTCGGCGCTGCCGCCCCCGTCAGCTAGCGCCCCGAGTAGCGAGCGCGCCAACTACCAGCGCCAACAATGAAAACAACTAAACAAGTTCCCACCATCCGTCGACTCAACAGGTTGGTCGGAATTGCGGCATTGAACGGAGAGGCGAATACCTGTGCAGTAGTTAGGCCAAGAAAGCGAGTGAAGTGAACGCGGAACGTCGAACCTTAGCGAGTGCTTAATCTGGTGAATTATATAAGTTCAGAGGATAAACCTCTTTGATTCAATTGTTGTGAGTGCGATTGTTTAAAGTGCGCCAACTGTCAGCATTGACACTTCTCTCGGTAAGTCGTTTGTTTGCATTCCTACTGTCAGGTGCTAGCGATACAGCAACGAATACATTACTGTGTAAATGTATTTGATAAAATGTTGTTTTGATATCGCTAAAATATTATTGTTGTGGTGTTTATTTGTTTCTGGTTTAGTTTTAGTGGGCAGCGATGTGTTTATTTGACGTGTTCTGGTCATTTTGTTTGTTCAGTTGCATGATCTTAAGTAGAGTTAACCTTATACATTTTTATTTTTCCACAAGCCTAATCAATTATAATAAGTTTATTTTACTGTCAAAACTGACCAGGCAGCTTTCGTAAGGTACACTTCACGTCTGTGAGTCATGAATTGATTTAAGTTTTGTTTAATTCGGCAAAAGAGTAATGGTATTTAAATTGCAGCGTTGTATTCATGTAATGAGTAGCATGGCAACTTATCAAATTCCTAAAAATGCTTATATTTACTGTCATAATCACTGCATCTATTGACCCCATTTTGCGAACAGACCCTTATTAATTTTATTATTATAATATGCTACAAGTGCGATTTGTAAAGATAACTGTTCTATGCCCATTACTTTTATTACGATTTTGACGAATGAATAGGAGGGTAAATACATTTCTCTGATAAATTGTTTGGTGAACCGTACCATGGTTAAATGATTTATAGTTTGGAAGTGATTTGGAATGGTGCTGTATCATGGACCACCCTCGCTTTTTTGTTCTCAAGGTTAAATTAGGGCTGTTTTTAAATACCACACATATTTATATTTGTTATTATAGGTTGTTAGAATATACTTGCTTTGCCCAACTGCATCAATTGTTCTCCGTTTCAGTTTTAAAGTCAAATATAAAATCATGCAGATGATCAAATCCCAATATTGAACAATGTTTCAACTTGACATTGTTATTTGATTGATGACCCTTGGAGTTCTATAAGATAGCTAGTATGCTTCACCTGATTTCCTCACCGATACCTTTAATACCAAGTACTAGCTGATGTACCCGTTCTTCGCACAGGGGTTTTCTTTACCCGTTCTGTAGTCAATGCAATTTGCATTTTAGTTGTAGCTTGAAACAGCTTTTCTTGCTTCTGCTCTTTAAGCTGTCAAATGAAAGTATTCACAGCTGTCCGCATTACAGTTCCTGAATGTTTACTTTCTTCTGAAATGTAAACATTGAAACTTAGGACGTTCACGGAGCGTAGCTTGAGGGGATTTTAAGGAAGTGAATAGGCCTATATGTGTTGCATGGGTTCAAGATCTACCTTTGTGTAAAGTTTCAGCCCAGTGGGTTCAGTAGTTTTTGCGTTCACCAGGAACATCAGACAGACAGACAGAAACCACCTCTTCTTTATAACATTATAGATAGATAGATATATGGTTCATGGGTAACGGTATATAAATTAATTAACCGTTAGGAATTAGGAATGCTTTCAAATAACTTAGTCTACTCAATGGATGGATACTTGATGGCCTCTAGTAAGCAAGGGGTTGAGCAATGAGGGTAAAGTAGAGTAAGACGCACGTAAGGTGGCACAATAGTGTACTATTCATTTCAACAACGTAATGTATACTATCCACATTACAAACATTGTTGGACCACATGTGCTGCTTGTTGACAGTTTGCTGCTGTCAGGTGGAGTTGGTTTACAAATAAATTGTTGTTTTATTTGTGAAATTGTGTTATTTATAAAGAAAGTAACTTACAGTACCAAAATCATTATTTCACAATCATAATGTATTTATGGATTCACTTATCTGCAATACAAATTGATACAGTTTTAATGCAAGCAATATAGTTGCAAGAAATGCCTTTAAAACTGTCGCAATTTTCACTGCAGGTGCAACTGCAACAGCTGGACCTTTAAAACATGATCAAGAAACAAAAAATATGCAAATACGTTTTCAAGACTGAATTTCATGCTTAAGTTCGCCAGAAGGTAATTGGTTGTGCCAACTAACGTGCCTCTTGCTCTACCCTCTCCACCTCCATCGCTCATGCAATGGTTATTGACACAGCCATCCAAGAAAAGTAATTGGTTCTAACCGATCAGCTGTGATAAAATCTTGCAGTGAAAAGAAATAAAATCACCTTGTCCAGTGTAGTGATGTAAAATATCCGGGTATTTTATTTCTTGAGGTAATTACTCTGGGTATTTACCCGGGTAAGTACCCAAAAATCATAAATACCCGGGTATTTTGGGAATTTATGATATTTTAGTACAAACTCCAACCCTCGTACAATTTACTACCCTTGTATTATCAATGTATAGCATTTGAGGATATTTTATTTGTCAGGCTACATTTATTAATTATTTTACCAATAAATAAATAATAACATGGACATTTTTGTATAAGACCTGTCAAGCTTACAAACCACACCACTGCCAAACTATGAAGGAACTGGTTAAATACGAGACATGCTATACAAATATGCAATTTTAAAATTGGACAAATACAGAACAAAATCACAACGTAATTGAATTTCAATTCTTTTCTTCCAAAATTTTAAATTGATTAAACACTCCAAAATACCATCAAAGTAGTAAATACGCGGAGTCCTGGTTAGAAGTTAAATGTGTGTGGTAACAATGTTATGATCATTTTATAATCTCGACATCATGGGAATGTCAATGAAACTAGTAAAAATCCCTTAAATGTTATAAAAATCATAAATACCCAGGTTTTGGTATTTACCCAGGGGTTGGGGTAAGTACCCGGGTAAATACCCATTTTTAGTTTCTCCCCTTATACATAGTACATGGAGAAAGTATTGTTTTCGTCAAAATGTTCGAATTTGAGTTGTTACTAGAAATATACGTTTTGGTGTTCCCTAAACTCAAAAAAGTGATTTTTACGTGATGTCTGTCTGTCTCTCTGTCTGTATGGATGTTTACAAAGCTAGAGCCCAAACCAAGGGTCCGATTTTTATGAAATTTGGACTAATCCACGATATCTCCAAGTGTTTTTTTTTTCATTTTTTTAATTTTTGATTTTTAAGAGTAATTATCCCCCAAAAACCGCTAAAAAACATGAAAAATCCAAATTTCTCAAAAACGGCACTAACGATTTTAATTAAACTTTAGCAGTTTGTAGAACTTTAGTTTTCCAACAAAATGACAACACCCGCATTTCTGTAAAAATTCGGGTTCAGAAAATATAGGGCTTAAACATAAAAAATTCGTTTTTTTTTAAATTTTACTTCAAAAAATAAATATAAAAAAATATTACTATCCACCATTACAAAAAGAGCTAAAAAAACTAAATAATTTAGTATTTTGAATTACTATCCTACGATTGCTGGTTGTGGAGAAAATTTAAATTTTCATTTTGCGGTAAACGCGGTACGTTGTCCAATGTTATTCTTGTGGGGAATACAAAAATTACTATTTATCTCTTATTTACTGATCAATTTCGTTCAAACTGATATACCTGTCAAGTTAGCATTGACCAACAGAGGAAATTCGAAATATGTTACCCCTTAACAACCCTGGGGGGGGGGTTTAGGGGGCATTTCTCCTCTTAAAACCACGTGTGTAGCAATCTCACACGGAAGCACCTGTTGTAGTGCCTCCTAAACAGGGATTTGGGTGGATGTTTTTGAAAACAACCTGTTTACAAGATTTTCTGTACATTCGACCGTGCTTTGTATTCTATATTTAGTAAATAAAAAGTAATTTATTCATTAAAGTCGGGTTGGAAGGGAGAAAGTATGTGTCAGTTTCCTGATACCGTTTATTTATTTACCTACCCGCTGGGTATTTACCCGACCCACATCACTAGTCCAGTGGCATACGTATGGAGGCTGTGGAAGGACTTTCTCTTCGCCACCTTGTTTACTAGCTGGCCGTCGAGTCATATTCTTGAATATTTTCTTCAGTCAGCTAATTGTCTTTCCATGGTTTCCAAGCGTGTTTAGCAGAAAGGACATTTGTCTTTTAACAGGCCACAGCTTCTTATTTGTTTTCTCATAAATAAAACCTCCTAAAATTAGATCACAATCCGAATACGTAGTTAGCAACCTAATGCGAATGTAAGTGTTATAACACAATTCAGCTCGTGAAATAATGTCACCCTTTTTACTTTCTTCCCTTATACGTGGTATATGGAGAAAGTATTATTTTCGTCAAAATGTTCGAATTTGAGTTGTTAGTGGAAATATATTCGTTTTGGTGCTCCCTGAACCCAAAAAAGTGGTTTTTACGTGATGTCTGTTTGTCTGTCTGTCTGTCTATCTATCTGTCTGTCTGTCTGTCTGTCTGTATGGATGTGTACAGAGCTACAGCCCTAACCAATGGTCCGATTTTTATGAAATTTGGTATGTAGATACTAATCCACGATATGAATGTTTTTTCATTTTTTCATTTTTGATTTTAAAGGGTAATTATCCCCCAAAAACCGCCAAAAACATGAAAAATCAAGATTTCTCAAAAACGGCTCTAACGATTTTGATTAAACTTTAGTCGTTTGTAGAACTTTAGTTTTCAAACAAAATGACACAACCCGCATTTCTGTAAAAATTCGGGTTAAGAAATTACAAGTTTTAAAATATCAAAAATTCAGTTTTTTGGATTTTTCATAAAAAAACATAAATATCAAAATATTACTATTCACCATTAAAAGGAGCTAAAAAAACTAAATAACTTAGTAATTTGAATTACTAATCTACTATTACTGGTTGCGGAGAAAATTTAAATTTTCATTTTGCGGGATGTTATTCTGTCCAATGTCCAATGTTATTCTTATGGGGAATACAAATACCCCCGTCGCAGCAAACCTGCATACTCAGCGAATTTCCAATGAATATATAACATAACACATTAAAACACGTAACAGGATTCATAAGAAATGTATTCACAAACAAGCAATATTTAAAATATTAATTATTCTCCATAAGAATAACATTGGGGATGAGTACGCAGGTTTGCTGCAACAAGACACACAAAATAATGGGTTTTTATGCAAATATCAATAGAACTCATCTTAGTGAAGCCACATACCAAGTTTCATCCATATACATTCATAAATAAGCGATATATAACATTTTAAGTATTTTCCATAAGAATAACATGGGGACCAAGAACCTAGGTTTGCTGCTACAGGAACCATAGGCGAAAAATTGTTTTTTTGTGCAAACAACAATAAACCACAACCAGATCAAGCCTTATACCAAATTTTGTCAGTTTATGTTCATAAATAAGCGAGATATACAATTTTTCTTTTTCTCCATAAGAATAACATTAGACAACGTACTGTGTTTAGCACTTTCAATATCTCGGTAACCAATTGACGTAGAGCAATGATCAAAATACCAAATTGTTTTTTTTTAAGCTGAATTCAATGGTATAAATTAAAATTTGATTTAAATAAAAATTACATGTGAAAACCCCAAAAAACCCATTTTTGGGGTACAAAACCCCCCAAAACCCCCCTTTGGATAGTGCGATTCGTCTTGTTTTCGAACTCGTTCAAATAAATGGTACTTTACACATTTGTACCAAATTTCATTAAGATCGGACCTTTTTACGAGAGTTATCGTGCTTACGGACATATATATAAATACATATATACAAATTTGAACGAATGATGTTTTTGGCATCTGGGGACCTCAAAATGAAAAGTTATCATGGTCTCGGGCTTAAGTCTTACCATGAGACCTACGGTAATAGCTTCTTCCCTATAGGGGAAATTCGCTAAAATTACTATTTCTCTCTTATTTACTGATCAATTCGTTCAAACTTGATATGCTTGTCAAGTTAGCATTGACCAACAGAGGAAATTCGAAATATGTTGCCCCTTAACAACCCTGGGGGGGGGAGGAGTAGGGGGCATTTCCCTTCTTAAAATTACGTGTGTGGCTATGGATTCTGTAGTGCCTCCAAAACATGGATTTGGGTGGATGTTTTTGAAAACAACTTGTTTACAAGATTTTCTGTACATTCGACCGTGCTTTGTATTCTATATTTAGTAAATAAAACGTAATTTATTCATTAAAGTTGGGCTAAAAGGGAGAAAGTATGTGTCAGTTTCCTGATACCGTTTTATTTCCTTTTATGATTCCAAAATCTCTGTGTATTTCTACAATTGTAAGTAGTTTACAAAGTATAACAAGATTCGAATTAAATTGTAAATAGTAAATATGTTCGATATAAACTAAAAATGAAAACAAAAATTACTCACTAACATTGGGCAATATAAAAAATATCAATTGCTATCTCAAATTGCCAATAAGTTAGCATTGGATAAATGTTTTGGTTATGCTTTAAACACCACCCATTGGGTTTTCTCACATGCAGATACCTTTTATACGTTACGCATGATTGTTTACAAGTTGTTCAATAATTCTTTATCAAAGTATTACTAACTACAGTGTTTAAGAAGATAAACTGTATTGTAATTTGTTATGATCTTTTTACATGTTGGCCTACAATGGAATTTGTGATACAGGCCTAGTGAAAAGTTTTAAATAAATCTCATTCATACTTTTTTGCATTTGTTGGCTACATGTTAATAAGTTGATGTAGTTAAACCAAATCAGTTATAGATTTGTACAGTTATTTTTAGTGAATTTCCTTTGGAAAGTGAACTATTAGTTTGACCTGCACGGTGAAACTTAAGCCCGGGACCACCATAGAAGTTCCTAACGTGACCCCCTGAACACGTTTTGGGGGGTCGTTCAAAATTGTATATATATAGACATATATATATATGTGTGTATGCACTCTAGCGGTCGCATTTTTTGTCCGATTTACTTCAAATTTGGTTGGGACGTTCCTTTCTATAATCTGTTGGACAAGTTCGTTGGGCAAAACAATCGGAAAACTCTAAACCCCTTTTTTTGGGGATTAATCTTTCAAATTTCGAGTTTTTGGGCCCAAAAAGGGTCATAAAAGCCCCAGATGTAAAATAAATGCATGTAAAAAGATGGGAATTAGAGAGGCAAAAGTTTTAAGCCCTCTCTCATCATTCTAGCATAAATATTTATCGAGTTATTAAAAAAAATGTATATCGACTAAACACAGTACGTTGTCTTATGGGGGTTTTACACTAGAAAAGCCTGTTATTACTTTGTTAGCGTACTTTTATCATCCCCAGCAACCTCACGCCTACTTTTAAGCCTGTCTGGACCTTCTCCTAACCTTATAATGCGCAAAATTGTATTCCCAGCTTTGCAAGTAAATGAAACCAGGAGTATCAGAACAGCCAAAAAATCAATGTTTTCAGATTTCAATAAAAATTGGACAAATGTATGTTTTTACACTTATTTTGAGTTTTACAAGTTTTTATGTGGAAATTCACTTCCCTCACGTCAGCATGCTGCGTGCGAACTCGTTTTAGATTTGCACCATTCAACTACTTTTGCATTTTAATGTAAGTCTCAACAGTATAATTATTTTAAATGACTGTTTTGTAACAAGTCTCTGCAGTCGGATGGCGCACCCAGGCACACAGATCAAACAATATAACCAAAGCCAAACGAATCTACCGGTATGTTAATATTTTTGAAGAAGTTGGACGTTTGACTCATAATACATACTTTTCTCATGTGCAAATTGTATGGTGATAACAACTGTAATTGTAATGCATTTAGGTTTGTTCTTGAATTAAAGCATGCACGCAAGTAATAAATAAATTATTAGTTTTGAAATAAGTTTCAACAGAGTTCCAATTCGTCCGTGTAGCCTGAATGTTTTCTGTATTTTCTATGATTTGAACTGAAAAGAATGTGAATAATTTTAATTATTTCGGTTAGGGCCTAAATAGTAGGTCGAGGTTGAAATCGGAAAATATAGTATTAGAGAGGCCAACCAGTAGCGAACGTTCATCATTTGCTTTGTGGTTATATCGATGAAGGCAAAGCCAATGTCGCCACTTAGAGTATCAAATGACATTACATAAACAGCTGCCCTGTCTCCTGCCAAGCCGCTCACGTGTTACGCCATTGGTCCTTGATGACGTCATACAGTACATGAACTACTTCACTTGCCGTGGAGGTGTCAGATTGCCATCTAGAGTAAATAAAGACCAGGGTTTGTTATCTGATGACACGTATTCATTTTTAACGTGTAAATACCTTATTGAAGTTGATATCCATAGTGAAAATGTATTTCTTAAATACCTACATTATTTATTTACCGGTACGTCATCTTATACGCCCTTACATGCAATGTTTTAGTGGGCAATAGACTTGCACATTCAAATTTAGGCTTATAGACCGCATTTCAATTTATTTATTTATCAAATCAGCATTGGAAATTAAATTCACTTAGGGGTTGCCGCATTAATTTAGTATGTTTTCAATTAATTTTTCGTTAGGCTACCTAATGTTTTTCTACTTTATGTCGTAAGCGTCTATGGTCTAGAGAGTCAGGCTTCTTTATGTGGGCTAATATCTTAGTTTGTGGCCAGTTTACGACTGTCGTTCATCTGTTGTATGCCTAGTCATGTTCCCTACTGCCTTGTTGCAATTGGGTTGTTACCTGTGTTGTATTAAGCAATCAAGCGTGGAAATGAAAACCGTAACAAGCTTGGCTCCAAGCTGCAACACTTCTAAACTGTATGATGTATTGAAAACTATTCAGTATTTGATCTACATTTGTGACAAACCATTGTTCCACTTGCTTATCAGTATCCTGGCTCAACGTCATTCTCTCTTTTACCAAACAGGCTACTACAAATTTTTAGTGACAAACCATTGTTCCACTTGCTTATCAGTATCCTGGCTCAACGTCATTCTCTCTTTTACCAAACAGGATACTACAAATTTTTAGTGACAAACCATTGTTCCACTTGCTTATCAGTATCCTGGCTCAACGTCATTCTCTCTTTTACCAAACAGGCTACTACAAATTTTTAGTGACAAACCATTGTTCCACTTGCTTATCAGTATCCTGGCTCAACGTCATTCTCTCTTTTACCAAACAGGCTACTACAAATTTTTAGTGACAAACCATTGTTCCACTTGCTTATCAGTATCCTGGCTCAACGTCATTCTCTCTTTTACCAAACAGGCTACTACAAATTTTTAGTGACAAACCATTGTTCCACTTGCTTATCAGTATCCTGGCTCAACGTCATTCTCTCTTTTACCAAACAGGCTACTACAAATTTTTAGTGACAAACCATTGTTCCACTTGCTTATCAGTATCCTGGCTCAACGTCATTCTCTCTTTTACCAAACAGGCTACTACAAATTTTTAAATGTATTCATTGATCGATACAGTAAACGCATTGTCTTACAGTAAACACTTGCAGTAAAGCTTACTGAATACCTTAGTGTACGAGAATATAATATTAATTTAAACTTTAATCGTACAAAAAGAGGCAAATTCCAATTCTACCTCTAGAGCACATATTTGATGTAATTCTAGTTTTATCGAGGAAACCTATTGAATTGTGCGACCAAGTCTCCGTTTATTTATCCTTTACAGTTAACATGGCACGATCTGGTGATTGGAATAAAATACGTAGATTACTGACGTAATGTCATGTTACAAGGGTTATTTAGTTAGTAATGTTTGCAAGCCTGCTTCCCATATGTGACGACCGCTTAGCACCTGTTATCGTTCAGAAGCGTTGACTGATTATAATTTGTTGCAGTTTGTGACTCATAGACAGAAAACGAAACGAGATAGGACAGGTGTTTGCTTGGTTATTATTATTATTAGTTATTATTATTAGTTGCTTGGTTACAGACATATAGGACACTTTTAAAGGCCAACGTTTTAAAGCAAGAATTGGCTTTGAATTACAATCCTTTTGATAATACCCTCGATCTATTGCGTATTACAAGTCAGCTAGCTTGACGGAAATGCAAGGCGGGAGCAGATGAAAAGAGGTTGAAATCCCGCCAAACGTATAAAACATATCTTCTCTTTAAATTTAATCCTTTATTATTTGTTTACCTTTATACCAAACTAGAAGATAACTGGTCGAATAGGACGATAGGCACAGTGAGAGAAACATCCTGTAGCATTCATTATAGCAATCACCATCAATCGATAATAGTAGCTTTTGGCATTATTCAACATTTCATTTTGAAAGCTCTTTTAATTCTTTATCAGAAAATACCCCTCATAAAATCACCGTAAAAGCTATTACAAGCCTATTGGCTGTTTTAGGTGAATCTGTAAAGATTATTTTGATTTAAGAAATCGTGTAATCAAAATCCAATAGTCTCCATTAGATTTAACTTTTCAGGTAAATCAAGCGAGGTCGAAAAACGATGTTTGATGTTATATTCGGGAGTATATTCTTATAATTTGTTTGACGATGTAAATCACCCGGGTAATAATGACTCTTAAGTTTCATCATATCTGTCATTAAGGCAGACTAGAAAGTTGTAGTAAACCAGAAGTTGCGTTAAACTGCACATTGGTGGTGACGGTGATATCGCCGATCGATTCAACCAACCATCAACCGTTGGCTCGGCGGATGCGGTGTGCGGTGACGACACGGCAACAGTTGCAGACTGCCAGCAGAACTGTGACCGATCTTTGGCTCTTGAGCAGTGAGGGCAGTGGGCAATGTGGTACCTCACGGCCCTGACAGAGGGGGCTCCAGACATGCAACAATTGGCGTTTCTACCTGCTCCTCCTAAAATACCAATGAGGTTAAACTGGGGAAGCGCCAGTTATGCCAGGGTCAGCCTGGCACGCACCGGGAAAGCGCCAACGCTACCCCGGGTGGGCAATCAGGTGGAAGATGGAATGTAAACAAACAATGAACGGCACGGATTCTTACTCTCATTTGGGCTCTAAATTCATCGAACCTTTGATGAACACCTTTGGTTTTATAGCAAGTTTAAAAAATCTTGTCCGTCTCCTCACCCGACCATTTTCGTCTTTCTTGACACCCTGAAGGAAACCCAGATACAGTATATGACATTGGTACGAATACCGCTTATGCAGAGGACCTTCGCAACGAAGAAAAAAACCTTGTGCATCAACAGTTCGTTGATAGGAAACTTTTGAAGCGAAAAAATGAGAAATTTATATTTTACATTTCTTGAAATGCGTGTCTGTGAAGGTGGGCTGATTGAAAATACGTAAGTCAAATGTGGCTGGGTTAATATTATAAAAATAAATACTGGTTGTGTATTTAACTTATTTGATATTTTATTTCTGAATTAAGTCAAGTCTACATGCTGATTTGAGATAATCGCAATTCAAAGTACAGGTAAATTTGCATTAAATAAGAGTCAAGATAAAACCATAACTAAGCGAGAAACTAAACTAAATCTATTGTATTGAACTGTAAATAAATAGTGTACACCATTATTTATTATTATTCGCTAGGACAGTTTCTCAGAAATATTTCTGACAAAAGGAAAGCCACACTGGCGCTTTGACGGTGCGTTTTTTTTTTGGGGGGGGGGTGGGGGGTAGATTTGGCAGTGGCGCTTTGCCGGCGTGCTACGTGTGCTACCTGGCCTAGTGGCGCTTTCCCGGTAGACCGATGGTGATTATAATTTGTGATATCAACATGTTACTCACTGAATCACTAGGTATATTAAATCAACGGTCTCTGACATAATCCATTGTTTAAGTACGTACGAGTTTTGAAAGTTAACATTGGCCTTATGGGGAAACACGTAGAAACACGAAATATTTAGTGACTGGAGCCCACTCTTAAAAAAAAACTAATTTCCTTTGGGGAGATCTGTTCCCATAGTCGGTATTTTTGCTCTGGAATGCTGAGGTTCAGGAAAAGCGTTTCCTCCTCACTCAAAAATTAAGTCAAGGGAAAAGTAAAATGAGTAATTCCACAAGTATTTTAGTTATAAAAACTATTCTATTTCGTTTATAGGTAAAATAGTCTAAGAAATGACGTACAAATGTAGTAGACCATGATAACTTCGCGTTTCCCTGGCATTATGTCGGCACAACAATATGTAAATGTGCAAGACAGGTGCAGGCGTACCGTAGCAGAGAAAGCAGCGCGGCGCGGCGTCGGCGTCGCGACGTGGGAATCACTGCTGTGGTACCGCCTAATCGGGTTGTTAGCTTTGTTAATGGAGTTATTGTTAAGTATAGTCTAAAGTAACATCATTAGAAAAATATCTTTGAGAATCTCTCTAGCCGTTTTTAGGGGTAGATGTTCCTAATTCAAGATGTGATAGTGTGGTTATATTTTATATTTGAAACAAAGTGATTTACATAAATAAGGAAATTCTTATTGTAAGGAAATTACATGGTGGCCAGCTAAAACAAAGAGTCGAGGGGAAATTTACCCCCTCCACTGATTATTGGCAAAGTGACCCAAGAAACTCTCAATGAAAATGAATGGTGTTTAACGATCAGCTGTGCTAAACATCTTGCAGTATAAAACAACTCTATCCATTTGTCTGATGGCATAGTAAGGAAGCGTTGTGGCGGAGTAACATTCCCCTCTCTCTTATTTTAGCTGGCCATCAGACATCTCCATACAGTGTTTGAGCAGTTGTGAGCTATTAACAAAGATTGGCCGCTTCAGTCGGTCAATTAGATTTTATTGTTACTAAAGTCATACTTTTATCGGTATAACTTTTTGAAAACAATGAATAAATGGCGGAAAAGTCCCTGATGACAAAATGCCACATAAATAACAATGCAAATATTACTATCAATTCGCATTAGTTGTAGTACATTAGGTTGTAGTACATACTACTGCTGTAAATACTCCATTAATAGTTGTTCTGTCCCAAGAGTAGATATCGTTGCTCTGATTCGAGCAAGTAGTTCGTGTTACGGACTTCGAAAGGACTTGCTCGAATAACGTATAGGCCTGTTCTATCTATTGTATTTTTATCATATGATACAACCAATAGCATCAATATACATAACAAAGCAGTAGTAACAACAGATGTAACAAGTGTAATTCAGTCGATTACCAAGTTTTCAATGAGTGAAGCCGTGAACTCAGACGGTAATCATGTAGGATCCCTGTCAATTTACGGTATATCCTCATCCCATTACAGAGCAACGAAAAAACGAGTTCGCACGCAGCACGCTGACGTGAGGGAAGTGAATTTCCACATAAAAACTTTTAAAACTTAAAATTGGTGTAAAAACATACTTATATTCCAATTTTTATTGAAATCTGAAAACATTGATTTGTTGGCTGTTCTGATGCTCCTGGTTTCATTAACCTGCAAAGCTGGGAATACAATTTTGCGCATTATAATGTTAGGAGAAGGTCCAGTCAGGCTTGAAAGTAGGCGTGAGGTTGCTGGTGATGATAAAAGTACTCTAACAAAGGCTTTTATAGTGTAAAACCCCCATAAGACAACGTACTGTGTTTAGTCGAAACACATTTTCTTTAATAACTCGGTAAATATTTATGCTAGAATGACGAGAGAGGGCTTAAAACTTTCGTCTCACTAATTCCCATCTTTTTACATGCATTAATTTTACATTTGGGGCTTTTTAGACCCTTTTAGGGCCCAAAAACTCGAAATTTGAAAGATTAATCCCCAAAAAATGGGTTTGGAGTTTTACGATTCTTTTGCCCAACGAACTTGTCCAACTGATTTCAGAAAGGAACGTCCTTACCAAATTTTAAGTTAATCGTACAAAAAATCCGACTGCTAGAGTGCAAACACACACATATATATATATATGTCTATATATATATATATACATATATATATATATAAAATTTTGAACGACCCCCCAAAACGTGTTCAGGGGGTCACGTTAGGAACTTCTATGGTGGTCCCGGGCTTAAGTTTCACCGTGCGGGTCATGCTAATAGTTCACTTTCCAAAGGAAATTCACTAATAAGCATACAAATAGCTTCTGCTGTAGTTACCTATATGCCTTCCAGAATGACTTAGTGTTGTCAGATATTGAATAAGGATACCAACGTCGTATTTAGACCATTTGCATTAGCGTGATTTCCAACTGTTAAGTCCATTTGGCCTACTTGAAAGAATAGTAGTGTAAACGACCTCAGTATAATGTGATAGCCGCAGACGGACGGTCAGACGGGAGCCCACGTCAACCGGATCGCCCACGGACCCCTAGCGCTTATATCCATTCTATTGTTGGCAAACAAGTGTCGAACAAGTGACGCTAAAGATAGCGTCTAAATCCGTATTGTTATTTGTCACTGAATAGCGATTGTGTCCCCATTGAATTACCGTTTTGGGACTTTTTGTCCACATGTCAGTTCAGATTCAGGTCAGGGATTTCTGATACCTTGTATGGCTGTGGTTCTGACTTTGTATTTGGTGGTGTGAAGGATTTTGTTGGCCTTGATACTTAGTAGTTCCTACCAATTTGAATTATTCAAGTAATATATTTACTATCGTTATAGGACCCTGGCTTGCACCCTGTTGGGACTATGTCATTTTGAATTATTCTTCCCAAGTACAGTTTAATTGAACTTTGTCCCCATACAAACCTTAGAACCACTGTGCCTCACCCCTAATATCCAGTTGGCTTGGGAGTTCAGCTTACATTAAGCTTGATTATAGATTTTAACGTTTAGAGACTTATCACTTCTAGAGAGAGACTCAAGACAAAATCCGTTCGTGATGGCAGACACAGACCAGAGCCAGTAGGCCTACAGTAGAATCATTTTATGTTGTGCCTGGCACGACAGCTGATAGTATACGGTTATAGTACAGTTATTTTAACGTTTTGTCTGGCGTGCCATCTAACTGTATGCGATCAACTTGCTCGTCAGCCACAAAGATAGTAGAATGTGCGCCAGACACAAGTATAAGAATGACAGTGCTATAGCAATAACAATGTCCGCATTTACTCCAAGCCTGGTGACGGGCAACATAAGGCAAACCAATCTTCTCGTGTTCTCTTGTCGCCGCAACGTCGCACAGTGTGGGCTGAAAGTCTAAAAACGTGAGACAAATTAATAATGCATCCACGTTGATGATTTATAACGATTTAATATCGAATCACTTATTTTTATTAAATGTAACATTTTAATTCTAAAAATTATATTTTGAATTATGTTTTTATGATTTTTTTATTTTTATTCATTTATATCATAAAACTAGATTTCAAGAAAAATTGAATTAAAACATATCCTTACCAGGCATGAAATAAACACAATGTAACATAATATAGCCATGATAAAAATAATTGACAACTTAAATTTTAACAACAACGTATTACAAATCTGATACAAGACACGAATTAAATACAACTTGCCAACCACTTAATTAAATGCCCCCGTCGCAGCAAACCTGTGTACTCAGCGAATTTACAATGCATAATATATGTCTTAATGTCACGTAAAGCCGCATACCAAGTTTCGTAAAAATATATTCACATATAAGCGATATATACAATTTTAATTATTCTCCATAAGAATACCATTGGTGAAGAGTACGTAGGTTTGATGGAACAAGGAACAACAAATGGGGGTTTTGTGCAAATATCAATATAACCCAACAAGGTGAAGCCATACCAACTTTTATTAATTTATGTTCATAGTTAAGGGAGTCATTAATTTTACTTATTCTCCATAAGAATAACATGGGGGCTGAGTAAGCAGGTTTGCTAATACGGGGATAATCAACAAAAAATCAATTTGTTGTGCAAATATCAAAATACCAGTACTACGTGAAACCACACACCAAGTTTCATCAATATACATTAATAAATAATCGAGATAATAAAATTTGATTCATCCTACATAAGGATAACATTGGACAACGTACTGTGATTAGCACTTTGAATATCTCTGCAACGGTTGGGTGTAGAATCACAATTTAAACACCAAAATGAATTTTTTGTGGAGCTGAACTGATTGGTAAAAGCAAATGCGAAGTTTAGAGTAAAATTAACGGAGGGAAAGCCAAAAACCTTTTTCCCATAAGATTAACATGGGAGATTTTATGAGCAGTTTTTTTGGATTTTCTCCGCAACCACTTAACCTAGGTTAATAATTCAAAATACTGTATTATTTGTTTCTTTAATCTCCATGGTCAAAACCAAAATTAAGTTTTTTACAAAATTTAGGGTGAAATAAGCAAAAAAACAGATTTTTGGAAAATTTAAAACCCCCATAAACCCCCCTTCCCATGGTCCGATTTTTCTGGTTTTCGAACTTTTAAGTCATGAATGATTTTTACACATCCGAGTCAAATTTCATCGAAATCGGACGTTTTTTACTCAAGTTATCGCATTCACGGATATATATATATATATATTTGAACGAATAGTGTTTTTGGCATCTGGGGACCTCAAAACAAAAAGTTATCATGGTTTCGAGCTTAAGTCTTACCATGAGACCTACGGTAATAGCTTCTTCCCTATAGAGGAAATTCGCTAAAATGAAAAACAATCTATAAATAAGGATTAATGACAACTTCACAATATTATACTACGAAAAATAAATGGATAAATTATATGTTCAAGAAGTATTTTATATTTATTCATTAATACCGCTATATTTACGAGTATATATAATTTGTGAGACAAAAAATTTTAACAACAACACAATGAGCAATACTCGACCAATAAACCAGATATTTGATAAATTCAAAAGTATAGCTAAAATATTTGTACATTACACGACTTTATGGTACCTATAAATGATGGCAAATCATTTTGTAATTATTTGCAATGTGTTGAATATTTATTTTGTGACGTTAAATACAAATAATGAATTTTTCTACTCCTGGGCCTCATCGTATTGTTCAACCATTGACATCAAGTGTTTTTTTATTTGTGATCCATGAATAAAACCACTGATATAGGCACGTCCTACCAGTCAAAGTGTGACGTTCCTTTTAGTAGTATTCAAAAGATATTCGTTAAGATTCTTTAAATGTTTAACTTCAAATTTATTTGTCTCAATGTCATATCCATCACCTTTCATAACATTGTGAAGTGATTTCAGTCATTTTAAAATAAAAACTTCATGATAAAATACTAAAACTGGTTACCTGATCATATCACTGGCTTATATTACTATTAACTAACATGTTGTCAGTAAGAGATAAGAACGCGGACGCTGCTGGTCTTGCCCCTGCCTCGCCACACCACACGCCCGCGCAGCCTGACCTCTCAGGTACAACTAATAAAACATTATACCTCTTTGGCGCACCTGGCTGCAGCTAGATTCAAGTTTACCTGTTAGAATACACTTTGAGGAATTGGGAAATGAATATTTGATGGATTCGGAAGGATTCAATTTTTGTGTATGCTTACTATTTTTGTAAAATTTAATAAAGAATAGAAATACTGTAGTACAATAAAATACTATTTTATACTGAAACTGTTATACATATTAAGTACGGAGTGTTGATATTTTTTTTGGTAGAATTAAGGAGGAATAACGATAAAGTATAAAATGTAAACATTTAACCAGAAAACGTGAGAAAATTAAACATACAAAATCCACTTTCAAAATAACTGTCGGTAATTATCTAAAAAAGGGGCTATATCTACTGTTTATATATACTTGTTTAAGTCAGGGAGCTTCATAATATAGTTATAAAAGTGTTTCTGATAATATTCTCAAAGTTTTATTACCTAATGCTGGATTTTAGTTTTGAATTTTGGCGATTCACAACACTGTGCGTTGCGTCGGCGTGAAAGACGCAGTTTGGCAGTTGCGGGTCGCCGCGTCGCGAGGGCAGCGATTGGTTCCGCCCGAAGGTGATGGTTGTGAAGGCCATAGCAGTTTGTCAGGTGGCCAGGTGTTAGCTGTACTGACGGTCGGTCCAAAAATAGTCAATTGCCAAAATCCCTGAGGAAAGGTCAAGATATCCGTTATGCTATATGGTAATTTACCCGTATCTATTCTAACGCATAACGAATATCTATTTTTTCGCTTGGGATTACCGGTGTACCGAGAGTGTTTTACTGTGTGTGGTTGATATCGTAAGAAATGCGTATAAATGTAGTTAGATGGAAAATATGCGGTAACCAATGTGATGTAAAACCTCCCATCACATACCGCATCAATATTGCATCAATATTTTCCAATAGCACAAAACATTTTCCTCCAAAACCATTCCCCATTGAACCTAAGAGTTCATTGTTTATCTGTTAGAGATGACTATTTTGTCTGGTCTCATGACTATTATGTAAAACCTATCACTCCGGTTCACCACCGAATAAATCACTCTTTTTTATCCGCAGAAAGTGTTGCGTAGGCAATTTAACAGGGATTTCCGATGTAACTGGTTTAGCCTACCAAGCCTGTTGATAATAGCAGCGTTTCAACATAACCGTACAACAGACAACCATCAACATCCTGATCGGTTCTCCGTTGTTTTGCCCGGTCCGCTGAGCTGCTTAGTGACTCAGCAGTCGATCCGTTGGTTGCGCCACGACCCTGACCTGGTCTAAGGTCAAGAAGGTGCAACTTATGCAACGAACAGTCTGCATCAGCACAACGCCGAATGCTGATACGCACACGTCGCTCGCCACACAACCGCCTTAGTGGGTCAATATCAACTGCCTCCTTATAAGGCGTCTTCTGTCATTACCCACTTACGTGGCCGCCTTGGATCTGCCCTTCTACTGATTATTATACCTAATTTATGTACGGGGATGAAGTCTTGAGTTATTAAAGACGAGGAGAAATGTTTATGGCCGTGTCATTGACATTCACTGCCTCTATTGAAAAACATGTAATCTAAATTGAAATAGTTTTGGAAAACTGGTATTGAAATTGGAAATTTGCCGTGACGAATTTGAATATGTTAACCTAACATGTAGCATACTAAAATATTCGTTAGGATTTACAACATTTCCTCTGGAATTCACCTCAATGGCATTAATAGTTTATGGCAGCAATTTGTTATGGCAGACGATCACTTTTTTGTCATTTTATATAAAGATGTGTGTGTTACTCGTAAAAGTTGTCCAGTGTCTGCAGACAATTCAGCACAAACAAAAGTTGTTTGCTCATCATCAACCTTCCCGGTGGAACTGGGATTTAGACCTAGTTGAGTTAAAATATGAATGTAATGAGAATAACCAAGACCAATGAACAGTTATTCAGATCTAAAATAATCTGGCGATGACTCAGATAGGAAAATTTATCGCACCTTTTCAAATCAGGTCACAAAAATATAATCAAACAAAATTGAAATAAAAAATAAAACAATAACAAAGAATTGAATAAATAATAAATATTTAAGAGAAAACCAAAACCTGTATATTTTAGCTGCTATCAAACTGTTTAGAAATTGCCTATCACTGTACGTCAAACGCACATGAACAAGTACACTTGTTGACCTGATAAGTGTTATAGAAACCGAATTAGTCTAATTGGTTTAAAAAGTTATTAGCGAACAGGCAAACAATCATACAAAGTGCGGGGGTATGTACCTCCCGTCACTCATTTATTACATCGGGCTTCTCATTTGGGGTTTTATATAATTTTGGGGTTCATATTAGGGGTGTCTTTTGGTGTGCTGACGAAAAATCTAAACGGCGGAACAGAACGACTAACTGAGGCTTAACCGAGCCTTTCAGAAACTTAAATTTTCCCACTATTTTAACGAATTACGCAAACACAAAACACAACATCCCAGGATGTCTCAATCTAATAGAGACATTTCCAAGAAAGGTAAAGAAGGCAAAACGCATGCACACTTTATAGATTGTGATTAGGCAAACTAGCGAATCACAGACGGAAACTTGCCGGATAAAGGGGATCAGGCTCGGTCTGTGACTCGGAGAAGAGCGAGCAACAGTAATTACAGGCAAATTCGCAGCCCTGGAATGTTGCATAGAAAGCGCATCGCCCCAGCCACATCGCATCGCGGCGTAGCTATGTGGCTTGTGGCTGTGGCTTTTCGGTGTGTTGGGGTTGGGACTGCGACTCAGCCCCTCAGCCCCTCAGCGATTCACACCGCAATCCAGGAATGAAGGAAGTCGCGAGAGATTACCCGCTCTGGTAATTGTTACGTCCCGAGAGTTAATTATCCGGAGTTATTGATTTGGAAACGTATTTCTTCCAAGGAATTTTTACCGTTTCCTCCTATGAGCACATCTGAAAAATGATACATTGAGGCTAATTAAAGTTTAGTTTATTCATCCAGTTAATTAGTTTCTTCCTCAATTGTAATCCCCATACAATCGTGTCCTCTCCAGAAGCAGAGTGCTCAAGACACCTCATAGGATTGGGGACTACCTCTACCGCGCGGCGCAATCCAATTAGTCCAGTGCAATTAGCTCCAAAATGACAACATTTGGGAAATTCAAAAACAAAATTGAAACTTGTTGTAAATAATTTATTAAGGTCTCCTGAACCCACATAAGAAAGTCCCAGAAAATCCCATGGGAACTTTTCCGCCATTTTGAAAAATAAGTCGGCCATATTGGATTTGTGCAAGGGTTTACGGAAATGGCTATTACTAGTAGACTAATTGACTTATAAACCTCCCGTTTGCATACATATGTCTAGTAAAAACCAGGCTAGGTATTAAATAATAAGATACTTTTTAATTTATTTAGTCTACATTTGTTTACTAATTTAAAAAAATTTTACATTTTATAACTAATAGTTAGCATTTTTCACCAATTATCCTTTTAGTTTGCATATATAAGAAAAACTGACAATACAAACTGTAGAGCATAAAATCCCCTTTCAAATACGCTATTACAAGTTGTACCTTAATATTTCAAGCATCCTACTCAGGAATCAACACGCATGTTTTCGATAAAATACTTGAAACAAAAGTTGTAGTAAATTGTATTCCGCGTAACATACATTGATGTACGATACATATGTATTTGTTTCGGTAGTCTACATCGGTGTTTAATTAGAGTCTTTACTGCGTCAATTAGTAAGTATTTATGTACTGACGGTTGCTTTACCGTTAATCAGGACCATCGATTACTAACAAAACTATTGTTGCAATACCATAAGAAACAGAGACATTACAGCTAAATTGATGCTATTTGCCGACGATTTGATGACGCAGCTGCAGACCGTCTACTCGAGTCATGATATTTATATACTCAAATGAATTACCTTAACAGGATAGCAACAAGCAATGCCAGTCAGCACCTCGTTAAAGTTTTGACTGCCGTAAACTCTCTCCCTGGTACAGCTAACATTGGAAAGGGAAAGAGGATTCATAGGCAATTAACTCTTTATATGGTGAGAAACATAGAGAGTATATTGACGCATATTCAATCGTAATATATTCCATTTTTAAACGTACAAATTTCATATATATTCACAGACGTGCGTTGACTTAAACAATATTATTCTCAAATTACAATGAAACCTGAGCTCCAGATAGTTTTCAAACAAACGATTTTGTTTACAACATTTTGAATCTATTCTGACATTTGCCTCAAAAAGTATAAGGCAAATAAAATATTTGCGCAAAAGCTACTACAGAAGTTTAACCACTCGTGTTTTATTTGAAAGCCATTAAAGTGATGTTAACAACAAAGAGTTAGTAGCAACAAAAGTTAACAGCAATATATTACAATAAGATAAATGTAGTGTTTATTTAATTGTTTATATGGCGAAATTGTTTGGTAACTTTAATGATCTCTGACAACACTCAACTTAATATTACAGACTAAGGTTTGTTTTTATATTGTTGTTCTTGTGAAGAAATCATATTTCTCTTTCTTATACTTATTTTCTTCTTTCAAAGGTTCGTTACTCTCTGGTGCATTGTGCCTTTCGGTTGGCCACAAGTTGGAGAAGTCCTATGTTCAAAGTATAGTCTTTAGTGTAGACATGTAATTTAATTTGCATAGTGACTATCATGTTTCATTGGATCTAGTTTTTCAATCTATCGTTTTATAAGAATGACTGGATTGTCAAAAATATTTTTTTTTTATTTACCAGTTAATGGGAGATAAAACATCTTGTTCCTCGTTGT
Source organism: Allygus modestus (assembly GCA_963675035.1). Classification (NCBI taxonomy): domain Eukaryota; kingdom Metazoa; phylum Arthropoda; class Insecta; order Hemiptera; family Cicadellidae; genus Allygus; species Allygus modestus. The sequence goes on from OY776117.1 coordinate 139,636,336, forward strand.
ACATAAAACCAAACAATGTAATTCCGGAGATTAAAACCAATCTAATATAAAGTATCTTAAACAAGGTATTTTTAACTGCAAAACTACTAAAACAGCTTGTTTATCGATAATATGAAAAAATAGGCACAAAACTAAACATAGCTACTTATAAAACAACAAAACTGGTCTTGACGTTGTTGGGGAACCCAACCAATCAACCCAAGGTCGTTTCTTATCAGTAGGTGATAAGCTGCAAGGCGACAACCCGCAGGTGACGGAGTAGTAAACACTCGACATTGAGTAACAGCAAGCGACGCCTCTACCACCATTCACATAAGCGCGCCAACATATTCCTGTACCCTTGCAAACCGTTTGTAAAAAAACTGACTATTTGACTTGATGTAAGTAAAGGTCTTATTGGTTTACGTAATAATCTCAATTTCTGTTCGAAATACAAATATTACAATAATAAATACATCGCAACAATGGAGGGGGGTTTACAATGCGATTCTGTCCAATCCAGTTTTAAACTCTTTATCCATACAGCATATTTTCTTCTTCACATCAACAGTGAAGAGAAATTCATCCAATACATTGTTGACTCAGAAAATTTATTGTTTTCTCAACTTCAGTCATTCAACGCTTTACAGCCTTTCGGTATTACTTTTTCCCAAAGCAAGTTCCAGAGCGATTCTCTTCTAACTTCAGTTTACACTTCCTTAACATAGGTTCGCCCACCACCTCCGTTCCTCTCGTAATCCTTATTTTTCACTAATCCAGTCCAAGAGCAGCGAAATCTTTCTCCTATCGCCAATGTAACCGTCCATACTCCATAGCGCACGGATGGCCGGAGCGGCGGCGCGGCGTCACGCGTGGCGACCATGGGTCTGTAATCTGCATCGAGAGCCGCCGGAGTGAAAGTTGCAACTTTACCTTCACCAGGGGGCGGGGGCGGTGGGGGTGGCACTTTCACTGGCTTGGCTTACCTTCCCGATCGACCACCGGGACCTTGGATTGCCTTGGCGGACTTTCCAATGCGACTAGTTTGAAAAATGATCACGCCGTTCTCTAGTACCGGACTATCATGCGTTCTCGGTCCCGATAGGTGTTGGCTGTCTGACAACTAAAAGGCGTACATTCAAGTCCTGCGTTTGCTGTTTCCATTGTCAGTATTTATTGAATTGTTAAGAAATTTACCGTAGGGAGTGTTGTAAAAAGTTATTATTCTGAATTGGATGAAAATGTGAAACAAAACCACTCACAATCACAACACATGTGCCGAACAACTTAAATTATCTTACCTTTGACAAAATTGATGTTGTGCTAAGATTTGCAACAAGACTAAAATTGCAATTTTTAAATAGTTATACAACTGAATTCTGAACTGACAATTTTTCGGGGCAGATTTGTTTGACGAAGTAAACAGGCACTGTAAAATTAACTGGTGGAGCTTTCCTTGAGGCAGTATGACAAAATAGGAAGATATGGCAAATGTTTGGCCTTGTGACTCGTGCGACTGTGGCCCACCCAGCAGGTAAGAGCCCTTTAACACAGGGAAACGAATATATATATATATATATATATATATATATATATATATTAAAATAATATAATCTATCTATAATCTATATGTAGAATGCTTTGTATGTGCCTTTAACAAATCTCAAAATATGTCGTCGATGTAGAATTACTTATATAGCATTCCATTTTGCATCATATCTGTATACCTACGGTATCACCCATTACAATAGTAATAGAAAAATGCACTGTATTTCAATTTAATGTCTGATTCATTCTGACATAAAATTACAACTCTGAAATTTGTCCAGTAAAGTTTATCTATAGGCCCTACTATACAAATAATTATTTAAGTTTGTACAGCTATAAAAATAGTATAGGCTAATGACAAGAATTGATCCTCTTAAATTTATGGTAGGCCCCGTTCTCCGAGACATCAGTATTGCCGCGCCCACGGGCTCTCATGGTAGAACTGGAGCGGGCAGACCCGCCACTCTTTTGACGTATAACGGGCAAGATTATTCAAAGGTGAGACTATAGGCATTTATAAAAAAATGTGCTCTGCTTTTAGTTATCAACGATGGAAATGAGCTTTATTTAACAATGGTTCTTTGCAATATTTAATCCAATTATAAAACTCGCTCTTGGCACCAAATCTAACAAAGCCCTCTTAAATATGCAGTATGTATTTCCTCTAAAACGGCTGGATTTATCGATACATAATTTTAAATGTTACAATCTCTCCCAATGTCGAGCAGGAGGTTGTTTTCCTACCGGAGAACGTTGCGCCCAACAGCTAGACACCCCATGGCACAATAGTGAAACAACGGACGTACTCGCGTCCTGCCTAGACACCCATTCCGTGCAACATGGGAGGTCACCTCTGATCCTTCTTCTCCATGTACCAACTCAGCCGCAGCAGTCGCAGTGGTGAGAGGTGCACGGGATTGCGTCAGAGAGACAACGTACTGTAAAAGGCGGTGGACTGAATCCACGTATCGTACATTGCAGTGCGGCGGTGGCGGCCAGTGCGGCGATGTGAGAGTGAGCGAGTGAGCGAGTGTTGTACCTCTGGATACTGTGCTGGATGACGAGGTCATGAAATATGCGTGTTACTTCCCCGCTGTCGAGCTCGTGTGAGTATTTGTCTGTGTTCCTGCTTCGAGAAATCGTAGGCTGCGTTTGTGAATGTCCTTTCGACAATGGACGTTTCGAGTTCTATCGAATCAATGTGTCGTTTTATGCACGAACGGACGCTCGCCAGGTACGCCCGTTCGCCGTTTACCTGCGTTCGGTATTTAAAACGTGCGTTCCGAAATTATCGTCCGTTCGCTCTAAATGCATTGAGTAAAATGAGCCATTTTATGCAAACGTGCGTTAAGACTGACCAAGAACCCAGCGGGGGCGTCTGTCCTTGGATCCCCTCCCCACATGCGAACGTACGCAGTGGGAAACCGCAGTTACTGTAATGTCGTACGTGCGTTCAGAGCCAACGGACGTTGGCGAACGCAGTGAAACGTATGACCAACTTAGGTACACGCTTACTTCTGTACTCGTTCACAAACCCAGCCGTAGTCGTATAGTAGTACGGTAACGCAATTCTTAAAACCTTAGCTCGCTAAAGGATTGGCGGATATAACGATGCATTTGTTGAGTACAGCTGAGGAACCTAATCGTTTATTCGGTTTTTATTAAATATGATGAGATGTAATAACTATTATCTACTGCAGGAAAGGTGACAGTTGGGCTCCAGCCAGTAGTAAGGCTTCACGTTGTTACGGTTGTCATTTTGCCACAGAAAAATAAATCTCTAGTGTTATTATGTCCAGCTGGCGTGCAGTTTGGCAATGCAGCATGTCTGTTATTGGCTTGGTCAATAGCCCTGTCAAACCACGCCCTTGCCCTGATCTGTCTTCTTTTCTGCTCGCGGGAATAAGTACTGCATTAGGATCCTGTTCACTCTTCATTCACCTAGCTAATTTACACTAAATTCAAACGCGCAGATTCACCTGCGTGTCTATTATTCATTATGCATATTATTTTAATTTCTTTCAATATTAACATTCCATAATTTGGTAATTCCGCCTTAGTTATTTATCTCATGTCGGGTTGACAATCTTACATCACCAAAATTGGACGTATAGTAATAAAACCAATCGCGATTGAATCCTTGGTTGCGTCTAAACCGCAATATCCCACCTACTGTACGACTTAGTGCGACTGCGTAGTGCGGCGACTGGGCGCTGGCCACTCGTCTGTGATAGTCCTGGCACGCATACCTCGCATTAGACACGGTATGCGTGGTTCTGAGCATGCGCGGCGGATATGTAGACGTGAACCGCCGGCGCTTCTCGTATAGCTGGCCTGGGTTGCAGGACTAAGTTACGCAATTTAAGAAAATTATGGAAACTAATTTAATTTCATCACAAAAATGTCGTAGATAGCAGCTGGGAGGGAGCTACTAGCAGGTGTGGTGCGAGGACGCGGGAGGAGCGGGGAGAAGTGGTGCACAGGAAACACATTGCATTCCTGTTACCCTACTACATAGGTATCTGATTGCAATATGTCCACCCGTAAGGAATTTCATACAAAACATAAAACGTTGCATTATATGACGACGGTCGAGAAAGTTTATTTTCTGGCCAGACAAATCCGCTCGCCATGGAGAGGATTAGCTTGAAGACTATAGCTGGCCGAGAAACAGAGCCTTCAGCAAGTCAGCAAAACAACTTATTGTTTAACAATACTACAAGTCTGCTCGCACAACGTGATCAAATGCTTCCTCTTTACAAACTCTTGACTTCCCTCTTGCTTTGTTTAAGTAAATAATTATGTCTAATAAACTATCTAACTAGCCCCTTCATTATAATTACTCATTCATGTATTACAAACATTTAGATATTTTGTGTATTAACAAATTGCATGCAAAGCGCTTTCTCCAATTATTCTTCCTTGTGGTAATATTTACAACTCTGGAATTATTTTCTTTCACATTTCACCTGTCTACGTTAGTGAGTATCAAAATGTCCCAGTAATAATATTTTCGAACGCAATGACCTTGTTGAGTTGTTTTAAGTGGATGGAAAGGTCAGTAACCTTCCGATGATTTACTGAATGTAACAAGCTTAGGGCCTACCAACCATCACAGCACAGCTAATAAAGTTGAGCTCCGTCTGGTAGAATGCACTAAACGACAGGCCGAGTGACGCCTAGGCCTAGACTGGATTAAAAATCGTTATTCCTGGAAGTCCATAATTAATGTATGAATGGTACCCACGCACTTGTCCAATGTTCATGCGAGTGCATGCACATGTAGGCTACTATATTAAATTAAATATGTTTATTATTTCATAAACTACAAAAATGTACCAATCTTTGTTAATTACCTGGAATAAAAACGGTGTATGTCAGTACCAGTACTTGCGAACGTTTCCCAGTGGTTGAATTGTCCCTCTTAGGTATAATACGCATTGTATCTGCTGGTAGCTGTTAGCTAGGACATTTTCTACGTATAATTCGTTTACAAGTCCGCGTCTCTGTCTTCGTGTTGTGACACAGTATCGCAAAGAAGTTTTGTTAAAAGTGTTTAATATCCTCGGGTTTCACATTAGAATGAGCAATAAAATGCACAACGTTTAACAATCAATCCTTTACTGATAATCATGTCGTCGAGAGATCTTTGGATTAGATGATAAAAATATATATACGATTTTAATCCATCTCATCGATGGAAAATAACTAGAGAAAAAACATAAGTGATTTTCCATTATGTAATAAATTTTGTCTGCAGTACTTGAAACATAAACGGTTCGCACTATAACAGGGCCGCGCCGTCCTGGGATACACTTCCCTCGCACGGTCTTCTCACAACGTCGCTAATTAGTGCCTTGTTTGCCCGCGAACCTGCGCCTGGCTTTCCCTCCAGATCTGAGGTTCTGGCGGGGTTACCAGTGTCCAAGAGTCGCGTGCACTGTCTTTTATATCTGTAATACGCTGAGGTGTTTTTTAACAGAACTCCGTTATTTCTGAACCGATTGAAGTTTAAAACCAATTGCCTCGATCCTAACTGTGCATAAGAATGTTTTTTCGATCGTTTCATTCTGAACCGCAAAGGCCGCCCATAAAGTTTGTTTTTCCCGGACGAATAATATGGAGTTATATTTTAATTTAATTTAGTTTTAAAACAGCCGACGGCACACAGTTTTGCTACATCAACGTAAGTAATATGGCGTGTGTTCCGCTCTTTTCGCACGGCTATCTCGCAGTCCCAAAAGCCCAGATATTTTGAAAACGTTACATTCTGTTCTGTTACAATGTCAGCGTTCAACAATCCACAAGAATAACGTTTGAATTTGTTTTTAAATAACCCGTAGGGCGGAGCGCTAAGTGATTTTTTATTTTCGAATAGCCATATCCGGAGACCATATTTACATCCTACCTTGATGCACAATATCTGCTCAATTGGCTCAGGATTTTTCACGTCAGACCAAAACTTATATGACACTGGACATCACCTCATTGTTATAGTGTAGATGGGCGGAATATATATACACACACAGTAATAAAATGGCAACACTGTATACATCTTGTAGTAGACAGTTGTCCTCTTGTAATAACTCAAAATGAAACAACTTTGCTTTTCGAGCAACAGGTCCACTACTTCTTAAATATTGCACTCAATAGAAAACTAACTTTCAATAATGGTGAATTAAAAGAGGTAAAATATTTTTAATAATTGTTAACTTAGCTTTTCTTCCCAGTAGGGTAATTTTTTTTTATTTAGCGTATAAGTAAATATCAAACTTAACTTTGCCCTTGGGGCCAAAATATCTTTCTCTTGCACAGGAACTTGCAGCACGGATGACAGGGGTGTAGGGTGTAAGCTGATATCCGGATACCGTACAACGCTGTGAGCCGTGAGTCACCCGGCGGCCAACGAAGAAATCGCACGTTGTGGAACAAGGAGTAAAACAACAAATGGAGCACTCACTGTAATGAATCTACTTTTTTTAACGATTCCAAAAAGTTCAATATTTGTCTAAATTTAAACCCTTCCCCCACTATTTTGATTTGAATAAGTATATTCCTTAATTTTATATTTTATTCTCCATCCATTAAAATGTAAAGGTCATTAATGTAAGAATCATGTGTTTATTTTTGAATGGTGAAATTGAAATACCCTTTGTTAATTTTATTGGCGTATTTGGTATCAACGACAAGCTTTATTTCTCTAGGAATGTCTTTTTGAGGCGTAAAAAGGTTGATCTCTTATGGCTCTGCCCTATAAGCGTTCGATTTAAAATTATTTGGGGTTAATTTATACAATCAGCCGATTATCATTCATTAAATCATTGTCTAAGACCACGCCGATAGAAATAGGGCATATTTTAAGGCGAATATGAATGAATGATGAGTGTAGAATGGTTGAGATGCCTTGTTTAGCTTGTTAGCCTTGTTACTGACTAAGACCGACTGATTGCTTAATCAGTTTATCAAGCCTCAGTTTAAGTTTTTAACTTACATTTTTCTCATTTTCAGGCAATTTCTTGTCTGCCGCCTCAGTTAAGTTGAGAGGTTTTAACTTAAATTTCCTCCTTTTCAGCCAATTTCTTGTTCTGCCACCACCCTAGAGGTCGTTGCTCCATAGGTGCGGCTCTGGACGGCAGCGGCTAGGTCCAGATAGAGTTTCCGGCTATCGGCTGTATTGATTACGCAACGCTCCATAGCGTGCCGTCTCCCGCCAACCCGCCAACTTGGTCGTAACTCATTACCGACCTGAGCGCCGCCTTCACCTCAACTGCAGCGTCTACCTGGGAAGGTTACTCCGCGAGGATCAACATTCCAAGTGTGAGGGTGATTGATCAGTGTGCCAGCTGTTACTGTGTGAAAGCGCGGAGTAAGCGATCGTTTTACTGAACTTGTGTGAGACATGCAACAAACAGTGCGATTTAAGACATATATGTACCGGTTTCGCCGCTATTGCGGTGTTCAGAACAGTCTTACTTACTTAAACCTTAGAAACGAATCCAGTTGCCCGAATTCGAGCAAATATTCCCCACCTCTTGGGATTTGCCAGCTCATATGCAGCTCTATTAGTTTTAAATTGTGATGCAATTCCAGAAGTTAGCTTGAAACGGATGTTCTTCTATCTTTACTGAGTTTTGTTTTGATATTTACAGCTACTGTTAAATTTCCAATTAATTGGATTTCTGTTCTTCCATAAGGTTGACATTGGAACTTTGAAAAATCAGGGGGCAGAGCCCTGGAGGTGGAATTTCTCTAACCCCCCAAGGGGTTTCTCTAACACCTAAACGAATCAGCCCATCCGCAATACACTCGCTATATTTTAAATTCATTATTGGCGATGTTTATGTTATTTAAGAAATTACTGCGGACACTTTCCATCACTGATTCGTAAAAAAGTTTCACTACGTTTCGGGAACTGTAATCAAATCCCATCTTCAGGTAAAAAGAAAACTTAGATCAAAATAAATAAATTTTGCCACTCATTTTGTAATGTTCTCAGAATTCTTTTCTCCTAAAGACGGGATCAGATTCCAAATTCCGAAACCTTTGTTTTACTAATCAGTGACATCAAATGTCCCCAATAATTTCCTAAATAACTATCGCTTACGTTAATTGTGTTTCCGATCGATTTGTTGAATCTTGAGTAATTTTCTTCATTCGACGGCTGAATGTATGACTGTTATAAACATAAATACCCCCCGTCGCAGCAAACCTGCGTACTCAGCGAATTTCCAATGCATTGATATGTTTCTCACTAGTACATAAAGCCACTCGCCAAGTTTGACAAAAATACATTCATAAATAAGTGATTTATTACATTTTATTTATTCCCCATAAGAATAACATTAGGACTGAGTACGCAGGTTTGCTGCAACGAGGAAGATAAGAAATGAGTTTTTATGCAATTATCAATGTAACTGAACCAGGTGAAGCTACTTACCATATTTTATTAATTTATGTTCATAATTAAGGGAGATATAAAACTTTACTTATCCTCCATAAGAATAACATTAGGGCTGAGTATGCAGGTTAGCTGCTACGGGGACAATCAACAAAACATTTATTTTTTGTGCAATTATCAATATACCAGTACAACATGAAGCCACATACCAAATTTCATCAATATACATTCATAAATAATCAAGATATCAAATTTTATTTATTCTCCATAAGGATAACATTGGACAACGTACTGTGTTTAGCACTTTGAATATCTCTGCAACGGTTTGACGTAGAATCACAATTTAAACACCAAAATGATTGTTTTGTGGAGCTGAAGTGATTGGTAAAAGAAAATGTGAAGTTTAAAGTAAAATTAACTGAGGAAAAGCCAAAAACCTTTTTCCCATAAGATTAACATGGGAGATTTTATGAGCATGTTTTTTGGATTTTTTCCGCAACCACTTAACCTAGGTTAATAATTCAAAATACCATTTTATTTGTTTTTTTAAGCTATATAACATGGTCTAAACCTAAATTAAGTGTTTTAAAAATTTAAGGGTAAAAAATGCAAAAAACTGATTTTTGGAAAATTTAAAACCCCCATAAACCCCCCTTCCCATAGTCCGATTTTACTGGTTTTCGAACTTAAAGTCATAAATGTCAGTTTACACATTTGAGCCGAAATCGGACGTTTTTTACTCAAGTTATCGCATTCACGGACACACATATATATATATATATATATATATATATATATATATATATATAGATATAGATATAGATATATATATACATATATATAAATTTGAACGAATAGTGTTTTGGACATCTGGGGACCTCAAAACAAAAAGTTATCATGGTCTCGGGCTTAAGTCTTACCATGAGACCTACGGTAATAGCTTCTTCCCTATAGGGGAAATTCGCTAATCCCTATAGGGGAAATTCGCTAAAAGAATGATCAGCAAATAAATCGAGTCAATTCACGCCTTTTGGAGATTATGTTTCAAATTAAAAACGGGTGAAGGTTTTTAACATTTTAAAATGCTGAACGGAATCTTTTCACATACTCTCTCGACTTCCAATCCCTGCTATTATAGTGTGATTCACCGTTCCTCTAAAATTAACACGCAAGCAAAATACCAATAGGTGTTTGTTACGACTTGCATTTCCGACAGTCACTATCACGCAAGCGGAAGAAATTTGCCTGTCAAATGCTTTCAGAGCCGCAAACCAAAGGAAATTACAAAACTCCCAGAAGTGCAGGTGTTTCGTAGAGGAAATGTTCTTTGAAACGCGGGGTTTGAGGTTAGAACCGAGTCAATAAATATGAATGGTCATGTCGGTTGAGCGACCAAATACCCCCGTCGCAGCAAACCTGCGCACTCAGCAAATTTCCCATGCATGCATATGTTTCTCACTTCCACATAAAGCCACTTGCAAAGTTTCATAAAAATACATAAATAAATAAGTGATTTATACCATTTTATTAATTCTCTATAAGAATAACATGAGGGATGAGTTCGCAGGTTTGCTGCAAAAAAGAGAAGAAATATGTTTTTGTGCAGTTATCAATAAAACTCAACCAGATGAAGCTACATACTAAGTTTTATTAATATATGTTCATAATTAAGGGGGATGTAAACATTTAATTATTCTCCATAAGAATAACATTAGGGCTGTGTATGCAGGTTAGCTGCTACGGGGGCAATCAACAAAAAATTAATTTTTTGTGCAAATATCAATATACCAGTACAACGAGAAGCCACTTACCAAGTTTCATCAATATACATTCATAAATAATCGAGATATCAAATTTGATTTATTCTCCATAAGGATAACACTGGACAACGTACTGTGTTTAGCACTTTGAATATCTCTGCAACGGTTAGGCGTAGAATCACAATTTAAACACCAAAATGATTGTTTTGTGAAGCTGCGTTGATTGGTAAAAGCAAATGTGAAGTTTACATTAAAATTAACTGAGGAAAAGCCAAAAAACTTTTCCCATAAGATTAACATGGGAGACTTTATGAGCATGTTTTTTTAGATTTTCTCCGCAACCACTTAACCCAGGTTAATAATTCAAAATACTATATTATTTTTTTTTTTCAAAGCTTTATAACATGGTCCAGATCAAAATTAAGTTTTTTTTAAATGTTAAGGGGAAAAATGCAAAAAACTGATTTTTTGAAAATTGCAAAAACTGATTTTTTGAAAATTTAAAACACCCATAAACCCCCCTTACCATAGTCAGATTTTTTTTGGTTTTCGAACTTAAAGTCACAAATGTCACTTTACACATTTGAGCCAAATTTCGTCGAAATCGGACTTTGTCACTCAAGTTATTATCGCATTCACGGACACACACATATACATATATAAATTTGAACGAATAGTGCTTTTGTCATCTGGGGACCTAAAAACAACAAGTTACCATGGTCTCGGGCTTAAGCCTTACCATGAGACCTACGGTAATAGCTTCTTCCCTACAGGGAAAATTCGCTAAAAGAAGTTCCGCGAGAGAATCTAATAGCTCCACAGTTCCAGGCGTGTATTATGTGAAAGATTGCCACTGTGGTACCTCTGCGCTTCATGAGCCAGTCGCTACACAGTTCCAGGCGTGTATTATGTGAAAGATTGCCACTGTGGTACCTCTGCGCTTCATGAGCCAGTCGCTACACAGTTCCAGGCGTGTATTATGTGAAAGATTGCCACTGTGGTACCTCTGCGCTTCATGAGCCAGTCGCTACACAGTTCCAGGCGTGTATTATGTGAAAGATTGCCACTGTGGTACCTCTGCGCTTCATGAGCCAGTCGCTACACAGTTCCAGGCGTGTATTATGTGAAAGATTGCCACTGTGGTACCTCTGCGCTTCATGAGCCAGTCGCTACCCAGTTCCAGGCGTGTATTATGTGAAAGATTGCCACTGTGGTACCTCTGCGCTTCATGAGCCAGTCGCTACACAGTTCCAGGCGTGTATTATGTGAAAGATTGCCACTGTGGTACCTCTGCGCTTCATGAGCCAGTCGCTACACAGTTCCAGGCGTGTATTATGTGAAAGATTGCCACTGTGGTACCTCTGCGCTTCATGAGCCAGTCGCTACACAGTTCCAGGCGTGTATTATGTGAAAGATTGCCACTGTGGTACCTCTGCGCTTCATGAGCCAGTCACTAGTGGTTTACCTCATAACTTTAAACTACGTGATGTTCAAAAAACGCAACCTCATTATTGAAATGTAATATTTTTATAGAAGGATACGTACATATTTTAGAAAAAGCAACTGCGTAATATATACTATGGCGGTTATTTAGCACATTAAACACAAACCTTGAACTCATGCATTGTGCTGTAGTTGAACAACTATTCATTCGAGTGTTGTGAGTTAGTCATCGTTCTTCATACTAGTGCGCTTCTGATTATAATACCTATATGCTAGATCTGATATACGGAGCCGGGTAGACAGACAGGGTTCATAATATTATAAAGACGTCGTTTCCCTAACCGATCACGTAGTGCTTGTCATCGCCTACTTTTACAGACGACATCAACGACCTTGAAATCTCAGGGAGTGCCCCATCATTGTGCCATCAGCCCATTAGCGAGATCCTCCAGCCTGCAGCCGGACACGTCCTTCCAACGACCTCAGGAGATTACCTGGTTTTTGGAAACGATTACTTATTTTAAGTAGATTCCATCCGATTTCTACCATTCCACTTGGTTATTTGGAACCATTTTCACACACTAGTTGGGGTCAGATCATAAATGCTTTGCAAGTAGAGCGTGTTTCATAGAGAAGAAAGGGATCGGATGTGTCTCCCCGTGGAAGATGTGTCTGGTGAGGCTTGAGTGAGGGCGATAAAGGAAGATCGGGACAGGATCAACATTCCCCTGAGAAAAACTACTTTTTTTATTCTTTACCTTTGGCTATTTTGAGTCTTAGCTAATGTGTTGGCGATTTGGAAGTAAAAAAGGAAATTGTTGAATACGTCTAGTTTTAAGTTCACATATTCAATAAGTTCAAACATTTTGTTTTTAAATGAATTGTGACGATTATATTATCTGCAATGCTTTTATAAGGAAGTTTTTATTTAAACTCAATACGAAATTGCAAACTATCCGTTTAAAACCAATTTGACAAAAACCCTTCGTAACCTCAAACCCATCAAACCGGCGTTTAACCAACAGCCACTCCTCCTAATGACCTTAAGCTACGATGTAAGTAGATACTGAAAAGCCCATCGCAGGCACACCTTGACGGGGTTGGACGTCGTGTAGTAGTAAAGCCTTAGGGAACCCATACAGCGGTTGTTTGCGAAATTCCATCGGACATGAGCGAAGTGACTCCGGACCGGTCGTCAGCGACACCGGGGGATCGGGTTACGCGGGAGTGGAGACTACGAGCTCTCTGATCTGGCACTAGGATCATTCCGGGTATTGAGGTAGTCGGCGGGAGTAGATCACATACCAGAGGGTAGGGAACTTTCCGTTCTGATGGATCTATGTGTTTTTGGTCCCACCTCCAGAGGGGGCTCCAGTCACGAAACATTTGGCGCTTCTACCTGCTTTTTGAACACTCCATAAGTCTCCATAAGTTAACTTTCAAAATACGCTCCATCTCAACGGGTAATCCGATACAGTTGATTTATGGCTAATTTTAAAGAGCAAGAAAATTACCTAGTGACTTCAGTGAACGAAATTTCAATATCACAAATAATAAATAGTTGAATCAAATTCAAAAATATTTAATATTATTATTTTGTATGTGTGAAATATTTGCGTTATCGAAATTGTGTTCAATGAAATTGCTAGGTATGTTTTTGCTCTTAAAATGAGCCACATATAAACGATATCGGAAAATCTGTTGAGAGGAACGGGCTTTGAGAGATAACATTATCTTATGGGAGAAGCAGGTGACTGGAGCCCCCCTTAATCAGCAACAAGTAACCGTTGTTTGTCTAGCTATGCCTATTCCATAGTTAGCAATTGTCCTGCAATCAGCTGTAAACCAGTAAAGCATCACCTCACTTCGCGTTACTAGGTCCGACGACCCTGTTTACACCAGGAAAGTTCCTACCAGATTGCCTTTGTTTTTCGTGAAGTATGAATGATGTTTGTTTGTGCACTGCAACTAACGAGCTCTTCGGTATAGCACGAACATTCGTTTAGGAAATAATCTGATAAAATAATATCCCGTTAAAGTAGGTACGACTGAACGAAGATGACTTGATGGCCAGCTATTGTAGTAAACAAAGTAGTTAGGGTAAAGTTACCTTCACTACACTTCTAACTTCGTAATGCCATTGAACAAAGTGATTTTATTTGTGAATTTCCTTTGGAAAGTGAACTATTAGCATGACCCGCACGATGAAAGTTAAGTCCGGGACCACCAAAGAAGTTCCTAACGTGACCCCCTGAACACGTTTTGGGGGTCGTTCAAAATTTGATTTATATATATGTGTGTGTGTGTGTGTGTGTGTGTGTGTGTGTGTGTGTGTGCTCTCTAGCGGTCGCATTTTTGTCCGATTTACTTCAAATTTGGTAGGGACGTTCATTTCTGTAATCAGTTGTACAATTTCGTTAGGCAAAACAATCGGAGAACTCTAAATCCCTTTTTTGGGGATTAATATTTCAAATTTCGAGTTTTTGGGCCCAAAAAGGGTCAGAAAAGCCCCGTATATAAAATTAATGCATGTAATAAGATGTGAATTAGTGAGGCGAAAGTTTTAAGCTCTCTCTCGTCATTCTAGCATTCATATTAACTGAGTTATTAAAGAAAATGTGTTTCGACTAAACACAGTACAGTACGTTGTCTTATGGGGGTTTTACACTAGAAAAGCCTGTTATTCCTTTGTTAGAGTACTTTTATCATCCCCAGCAACCTCACCCCTACTTTTAAGCTTGTCTGGACCTTATCCTAACCTTATAATGCGCAAAATTGTATTCCCAGCACTGCATGTAAATGAAACCAGGAGCATCAGAACAGCCAAAAAATCACTGATTTCAGATTTTAATAAAAATTGGAATAAATGTATGTTTTTAACTGATTTTGAGTTTGAATAGTTTTTTATGTGGAAATTCACTTCCCTCACCTTACATTCGTGCTGCGTGCGAACTCGTTTATTTTTCGTATTTGGTGCAAAGTCAATCTTCAAAATGGCTCAATTATTAGTTTTGGCGAAGCATTGAGGAAGATATTGTCTACTGACAAAAAACCTTCTAGAAATAACGTGTGAAGATTGAAACTTAGGAGATCAATGGGATCTTAAAGGCTGTTAGCTGAAACATTGTTTTGACATTTTGGATTTACAGTATATAATAGATTCCCTACAGTGTTGTCTTTGGATAGAGATTTGCTCAAAAAGTCAGTGCGTGTTTAAAAAACTGTTTACTCGACACTCACTTCATTCGCACCACTGAAGGTTTTATTGCACCACTTAACCGTTTACCACAGTTTCAGCAACTCTGTCAATATTTAGTATCCTTATCAGTCACAGAATGCTCAGATAACGATATGAAATTTAGATACAGAATTTCGTCTTCAAATAAAGAAAGTATTTTACCGTCTTCGAATAAAAAATTGCAGGTGATCGGGATGTGTTTAACTTTGTTCTGGTGCGTCAGCGGGTGGTGAAACTAAGTATCTCGGGGTTGTAATGAATTCCATTCAAGTTTGAACTCCCAGGATTTACAAGGATTCACAAAGATTATATTTGGCAACTCTTCCTCGAGGTAGGTGTTTTGTCGAATGTAAATTTCTTTTAACACTGACAAGTAATGGGCTTCATGCCCATTATCTGTCAATATCTGATAATGTTCATGCAACCATACAGTGTGAGTTTACAAAATTGTGTAGTTTAACTTGAAAACAAGGTATTACCTTTTATGATATCAAATATTTAACCGAGTGATTTGTGTTCATCCTTTTTTTGCGTAGAGCGCCCTGAAAGACGGATTACATGCTTCTTGGAGCTTTGTTTCCGTATATATTCATACATTTTTTTAAAATGACAATTTAAATTGTAACATTTGTAAGATTAAAATGAAAATTAGATGCCCAAAAACAAAGAATTCGCCAGTTAAGCCGAGTCATTACATAGTTATACCAGCTACAATTTACAAGGACCTTATATTGCTGGTTTTATAAAAACCACTTGTTGATTCTAAATGTCTGGAGTGCAGATTGTGGAAAATGTAGTTCAATTTTATATTCGTATCAAACCAAGATCTTAACTTTAACAAATTAACGAGTTCGCACGCAGCACGCTGACGGGAAGTGAATTTCCACATAAAAACTTCTAAAACTCAAAATAAGTGTAAAAACATACATTTGCCCAATTTTTATTGAAATCTGAAAACATTGATTTTTTGGCTGTTCTCATACTCCTGGTTTCATTTACTTGCAAAGCTGGGAATACAATTTTGCGCATTATAAGGTTAGGAGAAGGTCCAGACAGGCTTGAAAGTAGGCGTGAGGTTGCTGGGGATGATAAAAGTACTCTAACAGAGGAATAACAGGGTTTTCTAGTGTAAAACCCCCATAAGACAACGTACTGTGTTTAGCCGATACACGTTTTCTTTAATAACTCAGTAAATATTTATGCTAGAATAACGAGAGAGGGCTTAAAACTTTCGCCTCTCTAATTCCCATCTTTTTACATTCATTAATTTTACATCTGGGGCTTTTCTGACCCTTTTTGGGCCCAAAAACTCGAAATTTGAAAGATTAATCCCCAAAAAAAGGGGTTTAGAGTTTTCCGATTGTTTTGCCCAACGAACTTGTCCAACTGATTACAGAAAGGAACGTCCCTACCAAATTTGAAGTAAATCGGACAAAAAATGTGACCGCTAGAGTGCAACACACACACACACACACACACACACACACACACACACACACACACACATATATATATATATATATATATATATATATATAAAATTTTGAACGACCCCCCAAAACGTGTTCAGGGGGTCACGTTAAGAACGTCTATGGTGGTCCCGGGCTAAGTTTCACCGTGCAGGTCATGCTAATAGTTCACTTTCCAAAGGAAATTCACTAATAACGAAGAATACAGTCTGACAAGTATAAAAATACCCTGATATCCTCAAACAATTTGCGATGGAAGGGTTCTTAAATGTATTTTTAGAGAAGTTCCCCTATAGGGAAGAAGCTATTACCGTAGTCGGCATGGTAAGCCCGGGACCATAATAACTTTTCGTTTTGAGGTCCCCAGACCCCAAAAACACCATTCGTTCGAAACTATATATATATATATATATTTTTTTTGTGTTTGTCCGTGAGCACGATAACTCTCGTAAAAATCATCCGATTTTAATTAAATTTGGTACAAACGTGTAAAGCAACATTTATGACTTAAAATTCGAAAACAGCCAGATCGCTCTATCCGAAGGGGTATTTTGGTGGGTTTTGTACCCCAAAAATCAGTTTTTTTGAATTTTTACTTATAATTTTGGAAATAGTGAAATTTTAGTTTTTACTATTGGATTCAGCTTAAAAAACACACACAATTTGGTATTTTGATAATTCCTCTATGTCAATTGGTTACCGAGATATTGAAAGTGCTATACACAGTACGTTGTATAATGTTATTCTTATGCAGGAAAATAAAAAAAAATATATCTCGCTTATTTATGAACTTATAATGACGAAACTTGGTATACGGCTTCATCTGGTTGTGGTCCATTGATATTTGTTCAAAAAAATAATTTTTTGCCAAAGGCTCCCGTAGCAGCAAACATGCGTACTAAGCCCCATGTTATTCTTAAGGATAATAACTAAATGCTATGTCTCCCTTAATTATAAACATAAATGAATAAAAACTGGTGTATGACTTCACCTAGTTGAGTTATATTCATATTAGCATAAAAACCCATTTTTGTGCTCCTTGATACAGCAAACCTGCGTACTCAGCCCCAATGTTATTCTTATGGAAAATAATTAAAATTGTATATATCGCTTATTTGTGAATATATTTTTATGAAACTTGGTAAGTGGCTTTATGTAGTATTAAGACATTAATATCTCCATTGGAAATTCGCTGAGTATGCAGGTTTGCTGCGACGGGGGTAAGGAAATTATGTACTGAGACTACGAATCCAAGATAAAACCAATATTTAAACACATCTCTGCTAACGAGCCTCTTGAGTTGCTATTACTCGACATGCAAACCACCAAGGTCCTACACCAGGAAGAGGAAGACGTCATCGCCCAGTAACCCAGTTCTCCTCATGACGAGTCCCTGGTTGTGGGGCGCATAGTTGGGATGTACACGTCATTAAAGAATGTTCCGCTAAGTTGAGTCTTGGCGTACACTTGTATATCTTCTGCAGTAAATTGCTGCTTACCCATTGTATCATTGACTATCCTATACTCTAATATGAGTAAGGTTTGCTTGCCTGCTTGCTTGCTTGCGGCACTGATCTCAAAAACGGCTCCAACGATTTCCTTCAAATGTTCGAAATAACTAATTTCTGGGATAAAAATAAGTTCTAGACAGGCCTCATCCCCAGGAAAAATCAAATAATGTAAAAAACTAAAATGAAAAGTAAAAAAAATAACATTGGGCTTATGGAGTTTCAAATCAAAACAAAAGAATTGTAACAGCTGTTGATAATCAACCAGGGAACTGTCAAAGTAATACTCATGTTGTTTATGATTATTAACATGTGGTTTCCTGAAAGCAGAGATTAAAGATTTGAGTGAAGATTACATAGAGTAGTAAAATAAATCAAAGGGGCATTGAGCTATAAATAACACTTAGAGTGACCTTAAAAATGTAGAAAAGAGGCAAATGAGTTATATATATCTGATTATTAGTAGGGGGAAGTGGTGAAATATACGCCAAGTCATCTAAACAAACTGACTGGCCTTCCCCCGAGCAAAGCTCGGCCCCCCAGGTACTAGATACTAAAGCACTGAAGGAGACATCCCATCTGTATGGCCCAGCTGTCCCTCTTTTAGTGTTAGCCAGATTTTAAAATGGACGTAGTTTGATAAAGTCACTGACTGAGTGTGCTGCTATAAATTAGTCATTTTGGTTATTTACGTTATCTTATACAAAACCTGCCCCCCAGAAAGCAAGTAATCATATTAATAAATAAAATTAGAGTTTTGTCTGTACATTGCTTGGAATTATGAAATTGTTGCATATTTTCACGTTTTACACCCTAGGTCTTATCTCAATTTCTGTCAGCCTTTCTGTCTGTCTGTCGGTAACGCTCAAGGACGGGTTTTTGTACGCTTTTCTCGGAAAAACGGGTGCACTGATTTTGATGAATCTTCGTTTCTTTGTTCTATACATTCGTCAGAAGGTTTTAGGTTACTTTAAACTGTCATTCGTCTTTTGGAAAAAGAATGGTGGCCGCTAAAAAACGTGATTTCGTGCGATTTTGGTCACGTTTTGTTCGCTTTTCACAAGGAAACGGCTGCACTGATTTCGATGAAACTTTTTCTATGTTCTTTATGTGCGTGAGAAGGTTTTAGGTTTATTGGATTTTTGAAAATCATCTTCGGACTCTGCCCCACTGGGGTTTAAAGATCCTATATTATTCTTATGGACAAAACATTTATTTACAATGAACCAGATGATGACTTAAGAATAGTTATTCTATAAACAGATGTTGTAGTTCTTATTTAAAACGTTGAGTGAAGATTGGTGATAAATGACATAAGTATTCAGAAAGGATATCTATATGAAAACAGTTTTGTCCGTACATTGCTTGGAATTATAACATGTTTGCATATTTCCGCGTTTTACACCCTAGGGGAGCCAAAACAAGTCACATATAAATTTCTCTCCGTCTGTATGTCCTGCGGTAACGCTGTAAGTAAGGATGTGTTTTGTTCGCTTTTCACGGAAAACGGGTGCACTGATTTTGATGATTCTTCGTTTCTTTGTTCTATACATTTCGTCAGAAGGTTTTAGGCTACTTTGAACTGTCATACTGCCTTTTGAAAAAATAACGGCGGCCGCCCAAAGACGTTTTCGCGCGGTTTTGATCGTGTTTGTTCGCTTTTCCCAGGGAAACGGGGGAACTGATTGAGATAAACTTTTTTCCTATGTTCTATAGGCCTACGTACGTTAGAAGATTACAAGCTACTTCAACATTTTTAATTCACCTCAGGGCTACACCTCACGGTATTTTCAATAAACCATCTAATTGTTACGGACAAAGTATTTATTTATATACTGAACCAGTTGATGACTTAAGAATATTTATTCCATAATCAGCTGTTGTAGTTCTCATTTAAAATGTTGAGTGAAGATTGGTAATAAATAACAGAAGTATACAGAGTGGTCGTATTATCTAAATCTATATTTTTCAGACATATTCACTCCCTCACATTGTGATCACTGTAACTAAAAAACGATAATGTCTAAGAACGTGAGATTTTGCATAGTGGTTCGCCTTATTCTGCAGATGTACAAAGGTACTAGGTTTGAAACCAAATCGTACCTGGCTCTGCCCTGATTTACTTTTATTTCTGGCAATCTTATGAGCATTAGTTCGGATCTTTTAAGTTGAAATTCGGTAGGAACATACCTAATATATCAGAAAAACACCAGCCTATTCCCGTGAAGAAGTGTTTTGAGGCCCCACCCCCGAACCTTCAGAATACTTATTTTAACAATCTTGCACCTGCTACTGGAGTGATGGAGATGAAATTCGGTAGCAAAAAAGCAGATAAAAATACTTAAGGGCTCCACCCCAACACTGTTGGCAATTATTTCTCACTGATCTTTAATATAATCATCACAAACTACTCAACCAATAGAGCTGAAATTTGATACTTCAGCAACATCAGCAACAACAACATGGCCCATAATGGGGAGTCATGGTGTTGTTCTCTAGAGATTTCATACAGACACTTAGTGTGCTTGAGTCATAGGGGGACGAGATATATGCCTCTCTAAATAGATATTTTATGTAGCCAACTACTGAGTATCTCAACTTACCAGTAAATTTGAAAATTATTTTTGGATAAGATTAAGGGGTTGAGGAGTTTTATTAGGTCCTAGGTTTTAGAAGTTGGGAAGAGCGCATTGGAAAACAGGTGGTCTCATAAACATCCCTCCTTCACTCCGTGCAATCGACGAATAACCGGAACTACTACTGATCGACAGTTTTCACCCTGAGGTTCATAAACAGATTAATTTCGAAAGTGCCTTGTGCCCATCCTCATGTACTTAACAAATGAAAAATGTAATTAAATATTGTAAAATCAATTCGGTTGTTATTCATTTCAATTCATCTATTATTTAGACATACAACCCGTACGAAGGACGGGTACACAGCTAGTAGTCAACCTAAGTTTGCTTCATGACATACCAACTATTGTACTGTCCCTTCGTGAGAGGATAATTTATGGATAGAAGTATACTCTGTCGGGGAATAGTGTAACACGTCCTCTTTAAATCCTGGCTCACACAAAAATAGGGACACAGCTTTTACAGTGGCACTGAGAAGTCTAATCAAAAAGTTGTTTAATGAGAAGTCTACTTCAGTATCTATAGTCAATGATTGTATTAAGATAATTTACTTACTGTTTGTGTTTGTGCAGTTCTTCGATAAGAGCTTAATTATAACACAATTTTGAGTTTCTTAATTTAATTGGTTTGTTTGTCTTGGAAGACGTATGCAGATTATGACAGCGCTGCGCATGCGCAAGCAGTCAATTAATCACCACAGTGATAATGCGCGGCTCCTGACATTGTTGCGCCACGCGGTGTGGCAAGCCGCGCCCGGGACCGTGATAATACTCGTAAAGCCTGTTGCGCATTGGCATTTGACAGTGGCTCGGCAACCGAATAGTGGCGAAAATAAGGGAAAACTGTTGCAAAACGTATGTTTAAAATTAGTAAAGAATTCGCAGTTGATAATTTGAAACTCATTTTCTAATAATTCGTCGGTTTCGTAGTTTGTTATCTAGGGAGATCAGAAAGATCCCCACTGTTACTTTGTATCTTGTACTAAGTTTGACACGACAATCAAATAGGCTAATTCTTTTGCTATATTCAGATTGCTAGTGAATTTCCTTTGGAAAGTGAACTATTAGCATGACCCGCACGGTGAAACTTAAGCCCGGGACCACCATAGAAGTTCCTAACGTGACCCCCTGAACACGTTTTGGGGGGTCGTTCAAAATTTTATATATATATATATATATATATATATATATGTTTGCACTCTAGCGGTCGCAATTTTTGTCCGATTTACTTCAAATTTGGCAGGAACGTTCCTTTCTGTAATCAGTTGGACAAGTTCGTTGGGCAAAACAATCGGAAAACTCTAAACCCTTTTTTGGGGATTAATCTTTCAAATTTCGAGTTTTTGGGCCCAAAAAGGGTCAGAAAAGCCCCATATGTAAAATAAGTGGATGTAAAAAGATGGGAGATGGGAATTAGAGAGGCGAAAGTTTTAAGCCCTCTCTCGTCATTCTAGCATAAATATTTACCGAGTTATTAAAGAAAATGTGTATCGACCAAACGCAGTACGTTGTCTTATCGGGGTTTTACATTAGAAAAGCCTGTTATTCATTTGTTGGTGTACTTTTACCATCCCCAACAACCTCACGCCTACTTTAATGCCTGACTGGACCTTCTCCTAACCTTATAATGCACAAAATTGTATTCCCAGCATTGCAGGTAAATAGAACCAGGAGCATCAGAACAGCCAAAAAATCAATATTTTCAGATTTGAATAAAAATTGGAATAAATGTATATTTTTAACTGATTTTGAGTTTTTATAGTTTTTTATGTGGAAATTCACTTCCCTCACGTCAGCGTGCTGCGTACGAACTCGTTGTTTATTCGTAGGGTTTGGTTCTGTAAATGCTAATGCAATATTGTGTAACTTAAACTCTTAACTGTGAACACAATGTATTAAAGTTTTAAAGAGATAAAGCTGAAATGATATAAATATAAAATATTTCCTTAATGTCTTATATTATACAAATCAACATTATATCTGATCTTATTATTTATTCATCTTATACTTTTATTTAGGATGGTTAAGACATTCTATGATGGTTGCCCATAATAGGTAGTTTAAGTTTTAGAATTTGGTTTTGTACTTTCGAAGACACTGATATAAATCGTAAACATTTCTCCAGATACGGTTTGCATACATAACAAATGTTTATTAGTGTGGGTGAAAAATAATTTGTATAAAGTATGTTAATAATTAGTTGAAGTACAGTTGTTGATATATAGCCGGGATCTGTTTATTTCTCGATTTCAAGAGTACAAATTCGTTCGGCAAAACAGTCGACAGAATGACGCCATCGGTGGATATAGTTGGCGCTAAAACATCAGCTGATGTCATTGCATCGCTGCCATGGCGGGAGAGGAGTCAGGTGTGAAACAGCTGTTGTAACCAACCACCTGTTGTTGAACCAACCTCTCCAGCCGACCGTGCGTCCGGCGGCGGCGCTGTGCCGACAGCTGCCACGGACGACGGACGACACTACTTGTTAAACTGCACTTTAGATACCGCTACACAGAAAGAACAACCAGAATAACCATTAGGTATCCGTGTAAACCTTATGCCAGATTAGGAAAAAAGCCTTACAACGGAAAACCACCTGTCAAATGAAAACCTTGTCATAACAACCTTAGTGTAAACATTGTCACAGGTAAAAATCCCTTTGTCGCTAACCTTGTCGTAAATTTTTACATTTTAATTGAAAAGGTTATGTAAACCTTGAATCTTGACGTTGATCACCTTTGGAAACCTTGTAAAAAGTTTAAATTGCTTACTGGGAGGTTCATTCAAATTTGTAGGAATTTGTAGTTGGTGCAACCAAGATCTTCAGGTCTATTCAATCTGTAATTTGAAATTAAATTGTAATCTTTACCAATCCTCTACTAATGTTCTCTAAAAGTAAAACCATGTAAATAATATAATGTTATTTTGTTGCAGCTCGGTGGATGGTGGTGCGAGCGGGGTCGGGGATATGCGGCTCAACGGCGGCCGTTATGAAGGATCTCTATCTTCCTCCTCCACCACTGAAGCTGGTAAGGCTGTACTTAGAATGATAAATAACCTATCCTTGAAATCCCAAAGAAATTCTGTAGAATTATATCAATATTCAACTTCTGTCCACCTTGAAATTAAAACTATACCATATACTAGTGAAAACCATCTTTATCGATGATCAGAAGATACTGATTTCTAGTTTTTGTGATTCCAAGGCCTTTTTCAAGTCTTTCATCATCTTATGGAGCGCTAATAATTCTTTAAAATGCAAAGTATTGAAAATATTTATATACTACGTGATCAGTTGCAATAAACATCTGTAGGGTACGCGGATATTAGAACAAAATGAAATATCCGTTGCTGGAATGGCCGACCCGTGTAACAAGAAAACGTCAGGCGATTCCACCATTTGAAAGCAGGAAAACACAGCAACTCTTTAAGGCCTAAACCTCGGCAATCGTGTGCGCGGTAAATAGGTCACGAAGTCTGTCGGGTTCTAAACATTCCGAATTAGTATCTCCTCACCACAGATTGTCTCATTCCTCAAGGCGTTTTCTCTTTAAGCGATTGCCGCATGTCATCCACAGGATAAACCTCAATGCCATCCTTCTAAAGCTGATGTGCATTATTCTCTTATAATCCTAAGTGTTTCCTCGCCAAACGATGATCTTCATACTACCCCCATTGAGGATTTTTCTCCCCAGGCGAAGTTGAATTACAGTCCATTGAATAATCCTTAAAATTCCCCTCTCAAAAACAAGATATCACTCAATTGTAAATTTGCCCTGACAAGTGATGAGTCCTTCACAAATTTAGATCTTTACACCAGCCTTTAAGTAAGTCAATAATAATTCTCCAGGAGATAATCTTCATGCGTCCTGAATGATCCTTCATGATTTCCATCGTAAGACGCATCATATCAACTACTAAACTTTCTTACTACCCCTTTAATAATTCTCAAGATCCGGATTCCACTCCTGTATATTTCTAGGATGTCCCCTCAGCGAAGACCCGCCACGGATGGTATAGGTCCATGTTCAGCCTGGTTGGAGGAGGTAATGGTGCGGGGAGAATGGGCCATTCGTGCGTCTCTCAAATCGCTATTGAGATTGATGCTTGAAGCTCGCTCCTCTCAGATCTAGGCCGGATTATGCTAATCCCAGAGATTAGGTGCATCGACTTCTCCAATGTTTCTTTTGGATTTACTGGCTTGATAATTTTTTTAAGAATATTTTTAGTTGTTCTCGCTAAAAGATAGAGTAAACATATGTTCAATCATTATTTCTGTTGTAATGCGTTTTTGACCAATTCATATGAAATGACTACTTATTTGAAAATGTTATACATTTAAATATATTTATTGTCTATTTTTACAAGCGCTTTCCAATCATGATGCAAACAAAATCATGCTATTGGTCTTAGATTAATTATTGTATACATTTTTATTTTTAAATGGTTATTTCGTACTGATCATTCTAAATTATCGGATTTCAATTAATTGTATATTGATTAGCAACGTTATTGTATCGAGAACATTGTTCTGTAACATTGTGTTTTGAAAACAATAAGTAATTTGTAATTAAAACTGTCGTCCTTTAGGACCGCGTATCTGGATAATTATTATTTGTATCAGGAACGTTATGAAAATTCATCACACAATCATCAATTGTTAAAGTCAAATCATGTTTTTATAAACATTTAATCAACAAATGAGTAAACAATAATACTGTATAAGCTTATTGTGTGAAATTTTCAACTAAATTAATAAATATTTGGTAAAATCTGGTTAGTACTTAATATACCGACCAACTGTTGTACCAACTGGAACAAATACGTCAGAAATATCTAATAATAAGAGGGAATATTATTTATCTTATCACGTTATTATTGCTTTTTATCAAAATTAACCTTCGATTGATTAGTCAACTTTTGAAATCGATGACACTAACTCGTATTGAGTTGCAAGTTTGGATATTCAACTTCACCGTGCTGATGAATCGAAAAGCACTGAACCGTGTAATATTGAAGGACTTTGCAATTATTTTGAAACTGCAGATGCGTAAAATATAATGAGTGTTGCGCAGAAGAGGGGCCAGTGGGATGATCGCGATTCTAGGTGTACACTTTCTGTAAAAGCTAGCTTTCGTGGAGGGGGCTCCAGTCACGAAACATTTGCTGCTTCTCCCATAAGACTAATGCCGACTTTCAAAGCCGTTCCTTCAACGAATTATCCGATGTTGTTGATGTATGGCTCATTTTAAGAGCAAAATGCACTTTGCGATTTCACTGTGGGCAAAGTTTCGATATAAAAAATAATAATCATTTAGTTAAATTCCAAAATATTCAATATTCACGATTTTATTAGGAACTATTTGTGATACCGAAATGATGCTCACTAAAATCGCTGGGTATTTTCTTGCTTTTTTCAAGGGACTATAAATCAACGGTTTTGGGCAATGCGTTGAGGAGGGACGGGCTTTGAAAGTAACTTTGGCCTTTTGGGAGAAGCACGTCGGTAACTGGAGTTGTGACCACCACACGGAGTAACGGAGGTCAAAACAAAGAGCCCCAGAACTTGCGCGGGAACGCTCCCCACCCCCTGCAGGACCCGACGCAGATCCTCCCGGATATCGAGACCGGGGTCTATCGCGTCCTAAGTCACGTTCGCCACTTCCCGTCTTTGTCACGTCGGGCCTCGCCTCCGCCCCAGTGGCTCCGGTAGGTCGGCGTCAAGGTCGGGAGGACATCCGTCTCGGATTGTCAGCCAGGTAACGTCCAGCGGTACAATGAGTCGAGTCCTTATCGGTCCTTGTCGCATTGGGTGAAGGTGATGATGAACTGGGAATAGCTTCTGAATTAGCTTTAAGGAGTTTCCAATTAATATGTTGTGACTTGCAAGAGAAACATTTACTGCTTGCGAGTTGTTGAAGCGTTTCAGAGATATGTCGTACAGAATTTGCTTATCTACTGTAAAGAATATCACGGCAACTTTAAGACTTACAGTATCTGAAAATGATGTAATTTTCTTATGTAAAGTATTTTGACGTGATTTTAAACTCTATAGAAGTGCAAAATGTGACTGTAGTATCCCAGGTAAAATTAATTTGTTTCCGGTGAATCAAATGCTCTTATATGACGAGTCAGTTTCTACTAATATCTAAACATAGTTAATAAACCAAACCAAATCTAGTGATCAGTAAGGACGAAGAGACAGAATGCTGTCTTAATTAATTAGGAGTGTTGTTATATAACATGTAACAATGCTAACGTGCAAAACCGGTATTATTAAATTTAAGCTTACGAAATGCCGTAATCGGAAATATCTGACCTTTCTTTGAAAAATTAAAAATGTTAACTTAAAATAAGGGACGAGGAGTTAAACACGTGGATTTCTTCTCCTGGAGCGCACTTTTATACTCAAAGAAACACAGTTTCGAAAAAAGAGTAAAGTTCATTATATTAAGTATATTACTTCTCAGTGTTATATCATATAGAGAAGGGATGCCGGAGGTGTAGTGTAAAGCACGTAGGAGGGAGTGTAGGCGGCGAGATAATGACACCTGTCAACACTTGTTATATTATTGGCCAGGGTCCCAGCCACTTCCAGTTTTTGTTGTTTGCCGAACAAAGCTGTAGATTTGTTATTTCTTGACAGAGGACAAAATTATCCGACTCTATCGCTGCCCTAGTATTTTACAAAGGATATTTCTTGTGAGGTGTTTGGAATTTTGGGTCGAGCGAGAGAAAGTAGCTTTGTTTGTTACCATTTTGCATAAGAAAACCAATGTAGGGATAAATTAATCCATTATATGCATTTTCAATATGTTATCTGTGCAACACTTAGAAAGTTGTCTCGACAGTAAGTGTTTGTTACTTCGCTCTGGCCTGCGAGTCAACCGGGTCCGAGCTCCGAGCAGCAGAAGATATTGAGACCGCCCAGTCAGGGCGTTGTTTGCTATAAAAGCTCTCCCGCCCATTTCCTTACCAGGACTGGTAATTTCCCGGCAAAAATAACATCCATCATCCACGCTCCGCCGCAGACGTCTCCTCCGACAGCTGCTGCGACTCTGCTGAAAGGCTCAACAAGGTTTCTCTTATCCTTTCAAAGTCAAGGGAAACACCGTTCTCCTTGATAGGTATAGCTTGATGTTCATCAGTTCGGTGTGATAAACCCAAATTTTTCTAGCAATTTGTTTAAGATTAAAATTTAAAAGAGATTGATTTTACTCTGATTTGTTTACAGATTATACGAGTGGTTTGTAGGAACTAAGCTTATGACTTTTTAGCGAATTTCCCCTTTAGGGAAGAAGCTATTACCGTATTCGGCATGGTAAGACCTAGGCCCGGGACCATGATAACTTTACGTTTTGAGGTCCCCAGACCCCAAAAACACCATTCGTTCGAAACTGTATATATATATATATATATATATATATATATATATATATATATATATATATATATTGAATATATATTGATGAAACTTGGTATGTGGCTTCACGTAGTACTGGTATATTGGTATTTGCACAAAAATTGATTTGTTATTGATTATCCCCGTAGCAGCAAACCTGCAAACTCAGCCCTAATGTTATTCATAGGGAGAATAAGTAAAGTTTTATATCTCCCTTAATTATGAACATAAATTAATAAAACTTAGTATGTAGCTTCACCTGGTTGAGTTATATTGATAATTGCAGAAAAACATTCTTTTTCTCTCTTTTTTGCAGAAAACCTGCGTACTCAGCCCTTACGTTATTCTTATGGAGAATACATAAAATGTTATAATCACTTATTTATTTATGTATTTTTATGAAACTTGGTAACTGGTTTTATGTTGTAGTGAGAAAAATGTGCATGCATCGGAAATTCGCTGAGTATGCAGGTTTGCTGCGACGGGGGTATTTTAGGTGCATTATTGTCATTAATCATACGAACGAATGATATGCGCGAACCCTTGACAAACCTGCAACTTTTATATATATGTAGAGATTTTTGCCTTGGAGGTTAAAGGCCCAGTAAAGCCAATGGGTTTCAGTTCCCCACAACATTAGTGAAACAGTTGTGTTTATACCAGTACGAAAAAGCACATAGATGTAAACTACAGACAAACAATCTATCTTTAGTTAAGAAATATCTTTTATAAAATTATAAAATATACAAACCTGTTTCAGATGATTGTTATTTCTTCTGATTCTAACTCAAATCCGTTTAGTTTATCCGAGGGTTTCTTATTAATATTATCTGTCAATAAAGGGTTGAATAATTTGAGTATAAAGTTTTGAACTCCCAATCTCTTCAATTCCCCTGAGATAAACTGTTTAATGTTTATGCCGAACACTGCCTAACTAGCCTATCATCATAATCACCATAATGCCACAGTATTCTCGCCTAATAAATATTAACAATCGACCACAGTGAAGTAGGTTCTCGCTGTCGCGCTGCAAGAGAAATGCCGATGTAGGGGACCCCATTACATGAGTGATCGGCTCGGCCTTGACCGACGACGTTTCGGATTTGCATTCCGGGCCGTCCTCAGGTCTGGCGGGCCGGTTGTCCTTTCCCCCCTCCACCCACCTCGCCGATATAGGTGCCACGTTTTAAGACTATAAAGTCGGTTAGATAACTGGCTTAAATGAATTAGCTAGGCGGAATAAGTATTTTCAACTCGCCCTCGCTTTAAAAGCATATTACAGTATATTGTATTACGTCTATAAATAATGTACGTACATGTTTTAGAATGTACATGAATTATATTCGACCAATGTATAACAGTGTGCAAACTACGTTATTCTTCCGTTGCAGATTACCATCCTTTTTTAAGTATACAGATATTGTGGTTTAAAATGACTAAAATAAATAGTTGCAGTAAACTTGGTCGTGAATGATTTATCACGGTCAATACATTTTTCACATAAATCGTTGCTGTTACATTTGTCAACACGAAAGTGTTCATGGAGATTTGTTCTCCCGTTTCAATATCATTCCAGTTACCCTATCATCGAGGCAATACGCAATCCATAGAGTGGATCACGCGAATAACTCTAGTTTAAGTCGGAATCACCAATCACCACCAATGCTTAATGTTGTGTCTTTTAATTATACCTTTCATCATGCGACTGTCAAATCTGGTCCCTCAGCCTACAGTCTTCCCAACGGAACTGCAAGTCCCCTCTCAGTCTGTAGAACTGTCGCAAATTGCCTGACTATCAAAGCGCGTCGCTAATTTAGAAATGCTTTCTATTGTGAGGGCGTGAAGGCGGGAACGGAGCGACTCATCTTTTAATTTTCAACGCGGCGACTTGAGCGGAACTACCGCTACGGTGCGTTTACACTGTGCAACGTTGTTCCTCAACTTCATCTGCAAGCAATGTTCATGTATATCTGCATAGATATATGATATCTCACGAAGTAATTGCGCAAGAAAGCGTAGAGCTGAACTGAATTAAACCCCAAAGTTGCTGCGCAAGTGACATTGTCACTTTTGACATTCACAACTGCTGAACCTCGGATCACGTCCAGGTACCAACATAATGAAATATTGCGGAAGCTCTAGTGCATCTCGGGAGCGAGATCTACAATCTAAGTTGCTTACGAGTCGAGACGATGGAAACCGCACATTCCAGGAACTGACACTGCTAGGAGTGTTTAAGTTGCACGGTCTCACATTAAGGAGCATTCTTTGGGTCTTATTGTTTATAAATTGATTGTACTAAAACAGTTCATAATTCACAACAAATTCTTCAATTTATTATTTTAAATTCAAACGAAACAATTCGAAATCGTTGTATTTTACGTTATCCCCCCCCCTCCAGAGCCATGTTGCCTTTTGAATTTATTATTTTTAGTACAGTTAAATTTATTTTCCAGAGGGAAATGCCAAACGGTTATCTAAATTGTAAGCACTTGGCCGGTCAAACTGTAAAATTCGGACATGTCTGGCTAAATCCAGACAACTAGTTACTCGACTTCATCAGTTATATTACAATAATGTGTAAACTTTTACCTAGCTAGCCGGTGAATGAATCTGAGGTTTTACAGATTGTTTTAAACAGGGAAAGTCTGCTAGAGACTGAGAGCTTCATCGTTGCTCAACAGTGACAGTCGTGTCGTGTTCGCCGCCTGGCTGTGGGTGAATTCCTTGGGAGTGCCGCGTGAATTCTCGCCCTCTAGCGTTCCGTGGCGTGACCACACAATTATAACTATTCGACTTAATTATCTCGTCGAGACATTTTCTTCGGCGTGAGAATCTTCCTTTGTAAATTTCCTAAGGACTTAACTAAACCAATCTACCAGCAACCCCAACCAGCCAATCTCTTCTTTGGAGAGGCTTCAGACACACAACACGCGTCTCTACCTGCTTCTTCCAAAAGTCGAACGTTGACTTTCAAAGCTTGTCCCCAAACGGATTATCCGAAATTGTTGATTTATAGTGACGAATTAGTGATTTTATAACACAAATTTGTATAGTTCACCCAAAAACGATTACAACAATTCAGTATTTAGGAACAATTATTACTTGTGATTTTAAAATTTGTCTTTTTTGGCTTTTTAAAATAAGCCATAAATCAACGGAACCCATCAAGGAGGGACTTGTTTTGAAGGTTCTTTAGGGGGAAATCAGGAACTAACACCAGATGTTTTGTGACTGGAGCTGGAGCCCATCTAACGGAGAATCAGTACAATAAACTCCTAGCTATCCCATGTGGGGACACACACAGTGTTTGGAACAACAGTACAGAGAATCAGTACAATAAACCAGCTATCCTATTTGGTACACACACATTGTATAGATCAACACTGATGTTTTCTCTACACATGTCAGAAATGATTGGACATATGATTGGTATTGTTTACTGTTTGAAAACAAACTATAGCATGGTTCGCCACGCTCTGATGACCCACGTTTGCTGAAGTGCAATTTTATGTTTTATAGGATTTATTTGGAGTTAAAACCTCCTTCCATCTAGTTAATGAGTTACTGACGTAATTAAACGACCAGGATATATACCATTAGGAAAATGTAACCTTCGTGGCTTCATAATGTATATTCAGCCACTGTGGATGTTTAGGCTACACCACGGCGACGACGCGCGACGCTGCAGCGCATACTGTAGTCACATTAGCGCTACATGTGCGTGACACAGCATAGCGTCACGCCGTGCCGTGCATGACTACAGCGCGACGGAACGACAGAGGGATGTGGACATGAACATACCACTGTGACAC
The DNA here is from genome assembly GCA_963675035.1 of Allygus modestus. Taxonomy (NCBI): domain Eukaryota; kingdom Metazoa; phylum Arthropoda; class Insecta; order Hemiptera; family Cicadellidae; genus Allygus; species Allygus modestus. The sequence goes on from OY776117.1 coordinate 139,668,031, forward strand.
GAGCGTGCTGGGTCTTTAGGTTTTGGCAGATATCATGGTATGGGTTTCTTTCACACCATATTTTTATGGACGCAGAGGGACAAAATAATAGAGGTCGCTTTCTTACTAAGTTCCACGGGAGTAGTATAATACGGATATAATGGAGTTCCTTTTATTATTTATATAACTGTCCGGCTACCTGAAATTAAATTTTAGCTGATAATATTATTATTTACTTCTTTTTTGTTCCGCAGGTTGGTTAAATTCCGTAAGAAATACAAAATTTCGATATTATGCATCTCATCATCAGTCGCGTAAAGTTATTCTTAAATGTGCAGTAACTGCATTGCAATTGTAATAAAACATATTAAATCTGTCTGTTGTTAAATCCAATTCTTTACCACTCTTTTCTCACACTGATAGGCTAATTCTAAAGCGCTATTTAACCAGTATCAGCTGTCTAATTTCCAGAGTTCTCAAATGATTAGGATATAAACTAACTGATTCCCAAAAAGGTACATAATAATTTGACTATCTTATATATAGTGATCTTCCTGTCCAGCACTTCCCCTCATCACTCAATAGACATCCAATTCCCAACGGTGTAACATGACAAGTTACCTCTGTTCCTTTATTTTCTGCGATAAGGATCCAATCATAAGGACATAGGTGCACGGAGTTACAGGACCAAAGCTTAAGCTCATAAAATGTAGTTTTCTGTGATTGAAGTAATGCGTCTGTTTAATGTGGCAGACTATAAACACTTTCTCAGGCCAATAATACTTGGTTACGGGTTGTCCAATTTGAATTGAAAAAGTTGCATGTCACTGATGAGTGATTCAAAACTAAATTGATTATTTTTTGTGTCCAGGTCACCATTTGCACTAAGATGCACACAGGTGCACACAGCAAATTTATGTAACAATCACGCTAAGGGTCAGTGGCGTAACTAATTTTTTTGGGCCCCCGCAAAATTATATTCAGGCCCCCCCATTTATCATAATCGTACAGTTTCACCCTATTCCTATCCATTATTCTAGATTCTAGGATAAGGTTGCATGAACCAGACGTTTCCTAACCTCCAAATACATAACTTCAGTTCCAGCCTAATACAGCATTGTATAATTTTAGTGATTTAATAACGCCCAAAGGTTGTTATTTATGCTAGCTATAATGTTTTCATTAGCTTCACCACGTCAATATAGCATAAAATACGTAAGAATTACGTCTTCAAGTATCTAGTCAAAACGTGAAGCCTCTCATTACGTCCAGATCCCAGAGAGTTCAGCAATTCGTTCTGTTCCTGTCCATATATGGAAAAGGTATTTGGAGTGGATACAGATTGTTTGGAGTGAAATGGCCGCTATAGCGTTTACGGTTGTACCTTTAGGTTTTGAAAAGGATCTTATCATGCAAGGTCCCCACATACTGCTCTACCAACCTTGCTTATCATGAGCCCCGATTTATAATTTATCACTATCCTAATGCTGATTCACCCTCAAAAACGTAGTTCAAAAACTATACTAACAGTATCTGTTTTAAAATTGTTCTGCAAAATGATGAACTATTTGTTGAAATAGCTAACTTGTTTACTTTCAAAGTAGGCCCTAATTAGAATTGAGGAAAATTAAAATAATACAATTTATTGCAGTTTTAAAGTGTGTCATTTATTAAACACTATAGCACAACGAATGAAATATCTATTACTAGACTACAAATAAATTAATTCTATAATTTAATTTTTTGATTGCTAGCCTCCGGATTACCAATAAATACTAATAGTGGTTTAAATACCTGTTTATTTTATCCAACTTGTAATCTGGTAATCCAACTTGTTGCAATGGCAACTAGTTTCAACTTCCTACGAAGTCATCATCAGGCCGTCCAAGGATGTGGTTATCTTCGTAAGAAGAAACCGGAACATTAAAGTATATAACACAGACACGACGGACACGAACATTACACTAACACGAAACATGTATGGCCTATTTTCAATCAACGGCGACGCAATCCCGGCGGAGGAAGAGTCCAGACGTAGGAAGTTTAAACTAGTTGCCATTGCAAAAATTTGGATTACCAACAAGCAGGTATTTAAACAACTATTAGTAATTCTTAAGTTTTACTAACAACATTATCACTGTTTTGAAATATTTTGAAAATCAAATACAATAATTTCATCCCATTATGCGCGGGGCTGCACGTCTTTTTCTCCGCGGTTTAGGGTAATTTCAAAACACATATTTTGCTCCGGGGGTAGATCAGGTAGAAATCGGGGCCGCTGGAAACACCTCTTTTGATCCTCGAGGGGAGAGTAGCTGAAACACTCAATCTCCCCCAATTTATTTCACCATCAGTCTAACTGGAGGTGCTAAGTCAATCCAAACTTTCTTTCGAACTACTCAAGATTCTCTTACTTACAGTGGAGAACAATTATTAAGTCCAGGTATATTGGCTAGCCCTAACCTTGTGTGTTCAAAACATTGGAATTGTTGCGAACTCGCCGAGCGTCGATCCACCCGAGATCTGCGGCCATTACCACTGCCTTCCCACAAATAACTTGGTTGAGTACAAATATTACTTCAAGACCCTGAAAACTAATTGAATTGATTATGAATATACAATTTGCACCACTCGAGATATTTTTCTTAATTCAGTTTTGCAAAGAATATTTCGTATTTGGCGGCATGAATTTTCCATGCAGAGTAATGTTATTGTTACCAAATGAACAAATATTAACATGTTTAGCAGATTTTTACACATGTTGTATACTAACACAATTGGTACACACGATAGTTATCACCTCCTCTCCCCTTCGTGGAGCAAAATAGGTGTTTTCAGCGGCCCCGATTTCTACCTGCTCTACCCCCGGAGAAAAAGATGTGTTTTGAAATTACCCTAAACCACGGAGCAAAAGGCGCACACGCTTATGCGGGCCCTCCAGAGCTTTTACCTCGGCCCGCGGGCCCCGCTACCTCGGTTTGCGGGCCCCTTAGGCCCGTGGGCCCCTCCGCACCGCGGGCCCTGCGGGCCCGGCAGTTAAACCACTGCTAAGGGTTGTGACATGCTCAACGGCATCGTCTGGAGAGTATCTGGAAAATCTGGAACTGCTTTGAGAGGTCACAAAAACATAATAGCCTATTTATTTTTTACACAGACAATAGAGCGTAGATCGTAGACCTAGAGTTACGCCAACGGGAACGCTGATGATAGAGTAGCTGTTGTTTTTACAGTATCATTCGTTGTATTGTATTTAAGAGCAGGCTGCAGTCACCAGCTCCAATACCTGCTTCACAGTAATACCAATAACGGGAACTCTGATGATAGAGTCGCTGTTGTTTTTACAGTATCATTCGTTGTATTGTATTTAAGAGCAGGCTGCAGTCACCAGCTCCAATACCTGCTTCACAGTAATACCAATAACGGGAACGCTGATGATAGAGTCGTTGTTGTTTTTATAGTATCATTCGTTGTATTGTATTTAAGAGCAGGCTGAAGTCACCAGCTCCAATACCTGCTTCACATTAATGCCAATAACGGGAACGCTGATGATAGAGTCGCTATTGTTTTTACAGTATAATTCGTTGTATTGTATTTAAGAGCAGGCTGCAGTCACCAGCTCCAATACCTGTTTTACAGTAATACCAATAACGGGAACGCTGATGATAAAGTCGCTGTTGTTTTTACAGTATCATTCGTTGTATTGTATTTAAGAGCAGGCTGCAGTCACCAGCTCCAATACCTGCTTCACAGTAATGCCAATAACGGGAACGCTGATGATAGAGTCGCTGTTGTTTTTACAGTATCATTCGTTGTAATGTATTTAAGAGCAGGCTGCAGTCACCAGCTCCAATACCTGCTTTACAGTAATACCAATAACGGGAACGCTGATGATAGAGTCGCTGTTGTTTTTATAGTATCATTCGTTGTATTGTATTTAAGAGCAGGCTGCAGTCACCAGCTCCAATACCTGTTTCACAGCAATACCAATAACGGGAACGCTGATGATAGAGTCGCTGTTGTTTTTACAGTATCATTCGTTGTATTGTATTTAAGAGCAGGCTGCAGTCACCAGCTCCAATACCTGCTTCACAGTAATGCCAATAACGGGAACTCTGATGATAGAGTCGCTATTGTTTTTACAGTATCATTCGTTGTATTGTATTTAAGAGCAGGCTGCAGTCACCAGCTCCAATACCTGCTTTACAGTAATACCAATAACGGGAACGCTGATGATAGAGTCGCTGTTGTTTTTACAGTATCATTCGTTGTATTGTATTTAAGAGCAGGCTGCAGTCACCAGCTCCAATACCTGCTTTACAGTAATACCAATAACGGGAACGCTGATGATAGAGTCGCTGTTGTTTTTACAGTATCATTCGTTGTATTGTATTTAAGAGCAGGCTGCAGTCACAAGCTCCAATACCTGCTTCACAGTAATGCCAATAACGGGAACGCTGATGATAGAGTCGCTATTGTTTTTACAGTATCATTCGTTGTATTGTATTTAAGAGCAGGCTGCAGTCACTAGCTCCAATACCTGCTTCACAGTAATGCCAATAACGGGAACTCTGATGATAGAGTCGCTATTGTTTTTACAGTATCATTCGTTGTATTGTATTTAAGAGCAGGCTGCAGTCACCAGCTCCAATACCTGCTTTACAGTAATACCAATAACGGGAACGCTGATGATAGAGTCGCTGTTGTTTTTACAGTATCATTCGTTGTATTGTATTTAAGAGCAGGCTGCAGTCACCAGCTCCAATACCTGCTTTACAGTAATACCAATAACGGGAACGCTGATGATAGAGTCGCTGTTGTTTTTACAGTATCATTCGTTGTATTGTATTTAAGAGCAGGCTGCAGTCACCAGCTCCAATACCTGCTTTACAGTAATACCAATAACGGGAACGCTGATGATAGAGTCGCTGTTTTTTTTACAGTATCATTCGTTGTATTGTATTTAAGAGCAGGCTGAAGTCACCAGCTCCAATACCTGCTTCACATTAATGCCAATAACGGGAACGCTGATGATAGAGTCGCTATTGTTTTTACAGTATAATTCGTTGTATTGTATTTAAGAGCAGGCTGCAGTCACCAGCTCCAATACCTGTTTTACAGTAATACCAATAACGGGAACGCTGATGATAAAGTCGCTGTTGTTTTTACAGTATCATTCGTTGTATTGTATTTAAGAGCAGGCTGCAGTCACCAGCTCCAATACCTGCTTCACAGTAATGCCAATAACGGGAACGCTGATGATAGAGTCGCTGTTGTTTTTACAGTATCATTCGTTGTAATGTATTTAAGAGCAGGCTGCAGTCACCAGCTCCAATACCTGCTTTACAGTAATACCAATAACGGGAACGCTGATGATAGAGTCGCTGTTGTTTTTATAGTATCATTCGTTGTATTGTATTTAAGAGCAGGCTGCAGTCACCAGCTCCAATACCTGTTTCACAGCAATACCAATAACGGGAACGCTGATGATAGAGTCGCTGTTGTTTTTATAGTATCATTCGTTGTATTGTATTTAAGAGCAGGCTGAAGTCACCAGCTCCAATACCTGCTTCACAGTAATACCAATAACGGGAACGCTGATGATAGAGTCGCTGTTGTCTTTACAGTATCATTCGTTGTATTGTATTTAAGAGCAGGCTGCAGTCACCAGCTCCAATACCTGCTTCACAGCAATACCAATAACGGGAACGCTGATGATAGAGTCGCTGTTGTTTTTACAGTATCATTCGTTGTATTGTATTTAAGAGCAGGCTGCAGTCACCAGCTCCAATACCTGCTTCACAGTAATACCAATAACGGGAACGCTGATGATAGAGTCGCTGTTGTTTTTATAGTATCATTCGTTGTATTGTATTTAAGAACAGGCTGCAGTCACCAGCTCCAATACCTGCTTCACAGCAATACCAATAACGGGAACGCTGATGATAGAGTCGCTGTTGTTTTTACAGTATCATTCGTTGTATTGTATTTAAGAGCAGGCTGCAGTCACCAGCTCCAATACCTGCTTCACAGTAATGCCAATAACGGGAACTCTGATGATAGAGTCGCTATTGTTTTTACAGTATCATTCGTTGTATTGTATTTAAGAGCAGGCTGCAGTCACCAGCTCCAATACCTGCTTTACAGTAATACCAATAACGGGAACGCTGATGATAGAGTCGCTGTTGTTTTTACAGTATCATTCGTTGTATTGTATTTAAGAGCAGGCTGCAGTCACCAGCTCCAATACCTGCTTTACAGTAATACCAATAACGGGAACGCTGATGATAGAGTCGCTGTTGTTTTTACAGTATCATTCGTTGTATTGTATTTAAGAGCAGGCTGCAGTCACCAGCTCCAATACCTGCTTCACAGTAATGCCAATAACGGGAACGCTGATGATAGAGTCGCTATTGTTTTTACAGTATCATTCGTTGTATTGTATTTAAGAGCAGGCTGCAGTCACTAGCTCCAATACCTGCTTCACAGTAATGCCAATAACGGGAACTCTGATGATAGAGTCGCTATTGTTTTTACAGTATCATTCGTTGTATTGTATTTAAGAGCAGGCTGCAGTCACCAGCTCCAATACCTGCTTTACAGTAATACCAATAACGGGAACGCTGATGATAGAGTCGCTGTTGTTTTTACAGTATCATTCGTTGTATTGTATTTAAGAGCAGGCTGCAGTCACCAGCTCCAATACCTGCTTTACAGTAATACCAATAACGGGAACGCTGATGATAGAGTCGCTGTTGTTTTTACAGTATCATTCGTTGTATTGTATTTAAGAGCAGGCTGAAGTCACCAGCTCCAATACCTGCTTCACAGTAATGCCAATAACGGGAACGCTGATGATAGAGTCGCTATTGTTTTTACAGTATCATTCGTTGTATTGTATTTAAGAGCAGGCTGCAGTCACCAGCTCCAATACCTGCTTCACAGTAATACCAATAACGGGAACGCTGATGATAGAGTCGCTGTTGTTTTTACAGTACCATTCGTCGTATTGTATTTAAGAGCAGGCTGCAGTCACCAGCTCCAATACCTGCTTCACAGCAATACCAATAACGGGAACGCTGATGATAGAGTCGCTGTTGTTTTTACAGTACCATTCGTCGTATTGTATTTAAGAGCAGGCTGCAGTCACCAGCTCCAATACCTGCTTTACAGTAATACCAATAACGGAAACGCTGATGATAGAGTCGCTGTTTTTTTTACAGTACCATTCGTCGTATTGTATTTAAGAGCAGGCTGCAGTCACCAGCTCCAATACCTGCTTTACAGTAACACCAATAACGGGAACGCTGATGATAGAGTCGCTGTTGTTTTTACAGTACCATTCGTCGTATTGTATTTAAGAGCAGGCTGCAGTCACCAGCTCCAATACCTGCTTTACAGTAACACCAATAACGGGAACGCTGAAGATAGAGTCGCTGTTTTTTTTACAGTACCATTCGTCGTATTGTATTTAAGAGCAGGCTGCAGTCACCAGCTCCAATACCTGCTTTACAGTAACACCAATAACGGGAACGCTGATGATAGAGTCGCTGTTGTTTTTACAGTACCATTCGTCGTATTGTATTTAAGAGCAGGCTGCAGTCACCAGCTCCAATACCTGCTTTACAGTAACACCAATAACGGGAACGCTGATGATAGAGTCGCTGTTTTTTTTACAGTACCATTCGTCGTATTGTATTTAAGAGCAGGCTGCAGTCACCAGCTCCAATACCTGCTTTACAGTAACACCAATAACGGGAACGCTGATGATAGAGTCGCTGTTGTTGTTACAGTACCATTCGTCGTATTGTATTTAAGAGCAGGCTGCAGTCACCAGCTCCAATACCTGCTTTACAGTAACACCAATAACGGGAACGCTGATGATAGAGTCGCTGTTTTTTTACAGTACCATTCGTTGTATTGTATTTAAGAGCAGGCTGCAGTCACCAGCTCCAATACCTGCTTTACAGTAACACCAATAACGGGAACGCTGATGATAGAGTCGCTGTTTTTTTACAGTACCATTCGTTGTATTGTATTTAAGAGCAGGCTGCAGTCACCAGCTCCAATACCTGCTTTACAGTAACACCAATAACGGGAACGCTGATGATAGAGTCGCTGTTGTTTTTACAGTACCATTCGTCGTATTGTATTTAAGAGCAGGCTGCAGTCACCAGCTCCAATACCTGCTTCACAGCAATACCAATAACGGGAACGCTGATGATAGAGTCGCTGTTGTTTTTACAGTACCATTCGTCGTTTTGTATTTAAGAGCAGGCTGCAGTCACCAGCTCCAATACCTGCTTTACAGTAATACCAATAACGGAAACGCTGATGATAGAGTCGCTGTTTTTTTTACAGTACCATTCGTCGTATTGTATTTAAGAGCAGGCTGCAGTCACCAGCTCCAATACCTGCTTTACAGTAACACCAATAACGGGAACGCTGATGATAGAGTCGCTGTTGTTTTTACAGTACCATTCGTCGTATTGTATTTAAGAGCAGGTTGCAGTCACCAGCTCCAATACCTGCTTTACAGTAACACCAATAACGGGAACGCTGATGATAGAGTCGCTGTTTTTTTTACAGTACCATTCGTCGTATTGTATTTAAGAGCAGGCTGCAGTCACCAGCTCCAATAGCTTCACAGTAATACCAATGTTAAAATTCCTTCCCTTCTCACCGGATTATCACAAGGAGTTCATTTATGTCTAATTTTGTATATTTAAAAATACACCTAGCAATTTCATCGAGCAGAATTTTGATACCACAAATCGTTAACTCAGCCCCAGCACAACAAACACAAATATTTAATATTTTTTAGTTTATTAAATGATACTGGGAGTGTAAGACCTGGTTTATTTTTGTAATAATTAAATTAACTTTACTTTTAAACTTTTTACAACTTTTACTTTCTCTTAAATTTACAATATCTCGGGTTTTGGTCCTCCTGATTCTATAGATTCGTTAATTTCCAACGACTTTCTACTTTCACTAAGGTTCATCTCTGTCAGTTTTACAAAGTTTAATGTTATGGAAGTCTTACAATTGACGGTGTGGCCCTTGATATTGCAAACGGGGATCATAGATTGAGATTTCGTTGACCAGACAAGGTAGCTTACGCTGTATATTCGGCCCCCCAGAAACGAATTGAACGACGAAAGATCCATCAGGATCGTACTCTACCAGCTGTTAATTATACGTCAAAATTTGGCTCACTGAAATTGCTGGTATTTCTTGCTGTTTAAAATGAGCGATGATTCAACGATTTCAAATAATCCGTTGAGGAGGGGCGGACTTTCAGAGTTTGGCCTTATGGGAGACGCAAGTAGAACAGCAAAATGTTACGTGGCTGGAGCCTCCTCTTAATCCATGAAATTTGAGTCACAAATGGAATAAACAACCACGCGATATGCCATTTGATTTACCGTCGGATGAAATATAAATCCGAGGATTTACCTCAATCGCGGCTGTTTGCACAGGAATCGTGTTCATTTGATCAATGTTAATGTTCTTGGTGATATTGCGGCGACTTTTAACGATATATAAACATGGGGCCATACACATATTACGTTACGCACTTCAGGGGGGAGGGGGTATGGCTTAGCGTTATGCTGCGTTATGTGGGGTAGGGGGTTTGAATCAACGTTACGTAACTCACACATATTAACCCTAAGCTGACGCACTCCCGTATCTATCGATACTGTTATAAACTTTCAAAATTAAAAAAATAATCAAATTTATAACTTAACCAAGGATACATTTATATATATATATAACAAATACTTCCTTCGTACTATTGTAATAACAGTTAAACTAAAAATAATTACATAACGTGTTTTGAGTAAGTTCTGTATTGCTTTCCACCTATCTTTTGTGTAGTTTTTGAGTGTAAAATCATGTCTTGATACATTATTGCACAATACCACCCACATTTTCCGTTGTAGCGAATTTCCCCTATAGGGAAGAAGCTATTACCGTAGGTCTCATGGTAAGATTGAAGCCCGAGACCATGACAAATTTTTTTTCTAGGTCCCCAGATGACTAAAACACTATTCGCTCAAATTATATATATATATATGTCCGTGAATGCGATAACTTGAGTAAAAAACGTCCGATTTCGATGAAATTTGGCTCAAATGTGTAAAGTGACATTTATGACTTTAAGTTCGAAAACCAGAAAAATCGGGCCATGGGAAGGGGGGTTTATGGGGGTTTTAAATTTTCCAAAAATCAGTTTTTTGCATTTTTTACTCTAAAATTTGTAAAACACTTAATTTTGGTTTAGACCATGTTATAGAGCTTAAAAAACAAATAATATGGTATTTTGAATTATTAAGCTAGGTTAAGTGGTTGCGGAGAAAATCCAAAAAAACCTGCTCATAAAATCTCCTATGTTAATCTTATGGGAAAAAGGTTTTTGGCTTTTCCTAAGTTAATTTTAATGTAAACTTCACATTTGCTTTTACCAATCAACACAGCTCCACAAAACAATCATTTTGGTGTTTAAATTGTGATTATACGTCCAACCGTTGCAGAGATATTCAAAGTGCTAAACACAGTACGTTGTCCAATGTTATCCTTATGGAGAATAAATAAAATTTGATATCTCCATTATTAATGAATGTATATTGATGAAACTTGGCACGTGGGGTCACGTAGTACTGGTATGTTGATATTTTCACAAAAAATTGATTTTTTAGTTTCTTGTTGCAGCAAACCTGCTTACTCATCTACCATGTTATTCTTATGGAGAATAATTAAAATGTTATATAGTGCTTACTTATGATTGAATGTTGATTAAACTTGGTATGTGGCTTCACCTAGTTAAATTATATTTATATTTGCATAAAAACCAATTGTTTGTGTTCCGTGTTTCAGCAAACCTATGTACTCATCACCAATGCTATTCTTATGGAGAATAATACAAATTGTATATATCGCTTATATATGAATATATTTTTATGAAACTTGGTACGGTATGTGGCTTTATATGGTATTAAGACATATATTATGCATTGGAAATTCGCTGAGTACGCAGGTTTGCTGCGACGGGGGTGTTTTAAGTTGTTTTGTATTTGTATTAGTTATAAATTAAATTTGTTACGTTTTAGCTGAGATAGTTTATTTTGTTGTTTATATTATTAGTAAAAGTCTTGTTTGTTTGTATATATTTTGCTTTGAAATAAGTTATTAAAACATGTTGTTAAAATAAAGTAATTTAAAGTTTAATGATTAATTGAAATCCATGTTCCAAATTGCTAATAAAACGAGTTTTAAAAGGTTTAAGCTGTTTTAAAGCCTGCTACGATTGATTTACGTAACACATTGGGTGGTGGGGGGTATGGTCAAGCGTTATGGTGCGTTACATGGGTGAGGGGGGGACTGGAATGACGAAAACATGCGTTACGTAATATGTGTATGGCCCCTATGGCATGAGCAGTAGTCAAAAAGGGAGATTAAATAGGTCAACAGATGTATTCCTTCCTTTATACTTTTGATAAGTTGTTTAGTCTAAATAATTAGATTTTTTTAGAAATTCATATAAGGTTAATAAAATGCTTGTTCTCCAATATCCAGTTGCAAAAGAAGCCAAACTAAGAATGCAAATCATAACCAAACAACCATTATATCAAATGCATATATGGTGGTTTGGTCTATACTTGAGCTTAAACATTTCAAACGCCGATAGAAAATCATCATTATTGACGGTGGAAACACCGTGTTTAGCCAGTGATCCAGCCGACAACATGTGTAATCTGTGGTATCCTGAATGTAATCTGATTCTACATTTTCCTGAAAATGTAGAATCGGAAACATGACGGAATCAATAATAGTTCTTACAAACCCAACTTTCATGCTGTACTTTTGTTAGTTTTCAATCTGTTGTTCGCACAGCTGCAGTCTGACCTTTGCCCTCGTAGCTGGAGGTCCCGGGTGACCTTCGCCGCTCCCAGCTGGGTCGCGGGTCGCGGTCTGCTTGAGTCAAATTGATTCGTACCGCAGCCGCAGCCGCAGCCGCAGTGCGCGGCGAGACCGCGAGACTTGGCAAGGCGCCTGCCGCCAGCTGATGCAACCGTTCGACGCCGCAGTCGTGCGGGAATTGCATACCTGGTCGCAAGGCGCTGTTGTTATACCAGTGTATGTAGAGAGTAAATTTTGTATGACACTCCAGAGATATCTAATTTTTTAAAATTGTATCAAGTATTAGGTTCGAATTAACAAATTAATAAAACTAATGAAGTGAGGTAATCTTATGGGCAACAGTGCGGTTTGCGAGCCTGCCCTTCTTGGAAAATAATAGTAGTAAATGGTTAATTAATTATTTAATATGTTTTCTGCGTTTAAAATTCATTGTGGGTGATGGTGAGTTTATTTTATTCAAGAAATCATTTTGGACATTTCCATCACTGATAAGTAAGAACAAAGTTTCACGACATTTCAGGATTTGGAACCTGATCGATTTGGAACCTGATCCTTCAGATGGAAAAATATCTAGAACGTAACAAAATTGGCACAATCCAGGCAAAGCTGGAAAAAACACATAAAATCTAAAACAGAGAACTGTAACAGAGTTAGCTGAATAATTGCTTTAAGTGAAATATTTCATTGGGTCAGGCACTGTATGCAGTCTGCAGATGAAAGCGATCACAGAGAAGAAAGAATGTATATCAGAATGTTTGAATATATATGTTGTATATCAGCAGATGAAGGCAAGTGAATAGTTGGCTCAGTTTTAAATCATTCTGGAGATGAAGGCGAGTGAAACGTTTACACAGTGAGGTTCATGTCTGTTGCTGAAGTCGTAGCAACGGACGTTTCGTCAGTTGGCCCGCGGCAGCAGAACAATCGCCCTCCAATTAGCGACATTCCTCCACAATGGCGCTGCCTCGTGATTGTGATGCTAAACCGGGGAAATGTAAACACCAACACTCGGCTCCCGCCACCCGTCGCCCGGCACCGTCAGGCGATAATGTGACAGCGCCACAACAAGGCAGGCTGATCAGCTGTGGGTGTGACAGGACGTGAAGTAAAAGCTGGTGTGAAAACGGCGTGTGTCACAGAGAATGTGTGATCTAGTCAATTTGTATAAATTTGATCATGTAAATGTTTAGGATATATTTTTGGATAGATTTTGTTGTCAGAAAACTTAGTAATTTGTACAAAATAAGTTTGTACTATGACTCGGTATCCATGTAAAATCGGCAATGACTCCAGAGGAACTGTTGTTTTTCCTGCAACAACCCGCTGTAGCCTAAAGAGAAAGTTAATTCAAAATAACTCATACCACACGGTTGCAGTTTTCCTCTAAAAGCTTTACAGTGAAGTCAGATATGTTATATGGTCATATTATATAGTACTGCTATTGTTTTTTAACTTCTCAGTGCACGGTTGGCAGCCGTGTAGGCAATCAGCTGTCACGGGCAACAATGCCGGTCAGCTGACCTTGACTCACCGTGTTTTGTCTGTTGAGTAACCGCATTCTCTCATACAGTCATACCGTGGTTGTTGTCGCAGCTTTTGCCCCTTCAGCCGCGTGTGGACTTTCCTCGGAGAACCACAGTAATAAACAGGGTCGTGCACAAGAGGGTCAAGACCACGATCATGACAATGTTTATACCGCAAAGGGGATTATTGCATTATAAAGCTGAAAGCAGATCATATCTCGTATGATCATTTTCAGTATTACAAAATTAAACCACTTCACTGAACTAAGCGTCCCGTCTGTGTCGCTCGCTGTTGTTGCGAAATCACCCGACAAATGCATGTGAAATATATACCGAATACATATTACAGTACTTTAGAACAAATTTCATTACACCTGAATATAACAAATAAACTACATACCTTCGTTTAAAAGTGTATAATTTTGAAGCAGTTATTGTTCCAGGCTTTTCTTTAAGGTAAACATAAACAATTAAAACTATAAAAAAATAGAGACGCAAGCTGTCTGAACCTAAGTACCAGGGGGACGAGTTTTGCTCGGAGAAGGTCAGTATGTTGTGTTAAACAGGCCTGGAGTAATGTTTCACTACACCCACCCTCCCATGACAATCAGATTTGCTTAGCTCATTTGGCATTTTTTGCATTTGCACTCTACTTGTTATTGCTCAGTGTCCCTTCAGGTAGTATTTTTATTACATGCACTTTTGTTTCACTTTGGATATACATCCACTGTATATGCTCTTTTTATTCAATCTCACAATAAAGAAAAAAAATAACTTGTACGCCAGCCTATACCTATAAAATATTAATGCATCGCCATTTGTCTACACTAATGTTGGAAATGGTCTTGCGTCCTTGGTGGTCCTTATCACACATTTTGTTATTACTGGCTACAACTACGGACATAGAAACATCTAATCGTTGTATAAGTCATAGTTGTAATGGTGATTTTAGATACATTCATTCAATGCTTTTAAAAGTAGAACAAAGAGAATATGGCAATTGAAGGATCTAGCCAGGATGCACTTCCGTCCCGCGCATTCTGTAGTTCACAACTCGTGACATGTCATGACTGTTGACACGAACACGCGATGGTCGATGTTCGATGTTCGATGTCGACACTGCCGCCGCGACCAGCTAGACTAGCTAGGCCGGTGAGCACAGATGTAGGCGTGTTAATTTGTATTACATTTGGGAAAAGAAGTCGATAAATGCGCTCAGGAAAAACACAGTCACTCTCTGAAACAACGATTACATGCATGTTGACGTATCTAGGGCGTCTCAGGAAAAAGAAGGGTCAATGGTATGGAATTGGTAGAAGGCCGTTTAATAGCATATGTTTTCAGTAAGAGGTATCGATTTTGTTATATCTACGGTATGTGGTTTTCATTCATTGGCTATTTTTTATTAAAAAGTGAGTGTTTGTTTACTTTGACTGAAGATTCTGAGAAGTTTGGATATTTCGACAAGGACTGCAACCAAGATATGTTTTTTACATATGTAGAGGATTAAAGGTTACAGTAATTACACCCCCCCCCCTACCCGAAAAAACACTTAAAACCCATGAATGCTTAAAACCCTAATAAAAACATGTTAATTATGTTTTGGCTCCTCGATTGACTGAGAATTTTTAAATTCATGTTTTAAGCCCCGAAACTGCAATTAGACATATTAGGGTGGATGAATACCTCCGTCAGCAGTTACAACATGTTTAACTGCTGACGGAGTTATTTATGTATCCTAATTTGCGAATTTTACATTTGACTACTTACTAATCTCCCAAATTATTATGTCAAGGCATGTATTGCTCGGGTAAACTATTGTCCGGATATTCATAGTTGTACAAGAAGACATATGTTGTGAACGAAGCTCCGCAAATCCTCATATACCGGGTGTCCCACGAAGAGGTTTAAACGTTTGATTTTATATTATGTGCCCATTCATGCACCGAACTTTTTTAAACTTTACACAGTTTACAAAGTAGGTTCTAAAAAATTCTGGAAAAATGTCAGCTCCCTAACCTTAATAGAAACAAAATGGCGGCATATTGAAAAATTTACCAATTTGCTTCCTATAAAAACTACTTTCATGATTTATTATCTGATTTGTTTACTACGTTGCGGTTCTAACGCTCATTGTTGAAGAACAGCTGTTTGATTGTAAAATTTCGCTTGAGCCATAGAAACATAACCTAACTTTCTTCGGTACTGTTTTACTGAAAGTGGAGCCGAGAAATGGCTTTTAACGTTGAACAAAAAGTTAAGTGTTGTGCGTGGGCTATTGCTTTTGGCAACGTCACTGAAGCAATTAGACAATTTCAGGTTGCCTACCCAGGAATTGAACCACCTAGTAATCCAACAATAACCAAGTGGAAAAATCTTTTGTTAGAAACTGGTAGTGTTGTCAAAAAGTACTCTAGGCGATCTAATGAGGAAAGAGAAGAACTGGTGTGCGCATCAATGCTCCGCTCTCCAGGTAAACCGAAATCACTAAGGAAGGTTGAACTTGAAACTGGTGTTCCGAAGTCTTCTGTACAGAGAATTATTAAGAAAAACAAAATTAAATTTTTCAAAAGTCACCTAGTTCATCAACTTCTTGAAGATGATCCGGACAGGAGAGTGGAATTTTGTTCTCGTATCATTGAATACCATGAGTCAGATCCTGATTGGCATACTCAAATCATTTTCTCAGACGAGTCCACTTTCTACCGCAATGGTGTTGTAAATAGGCATAATTGTAATTATTATAATACCGTCAATCCATTAGGTTTTCCATTAGGCTATGTTCTAGTTCTTTTATTTAAAAGTCATATTGCCCTAGAATGTAACAATAAAAATATTTTATAAAACCAAAAACACCTTTTTTAATGTTTTTAAATTATCGTTTTTCAATATGCCGCCATTTTGTTTCTATTAAGGTTAGGGAGCTGAAATTTTTCCAGATTATTTTTAGAACCTACTTTGTAAATTGTGTAAAGTTTAAAAAAGTTCGGTGCATGAATGGGCACGTAATATAAAATCAAACGTTTAAACCTCTTCGTGGGACACCCGGGTATAATACGTGAAGGCGATTTCTACGAAACACTACTCCTCCGTTAATAATGGACGGATTTTTACAAACGATGTGTCAAAATTAAGTGTTTTTTTATGTAGACGCCCCTTTTCACTAATTCCTGTAATAAAAGTTCTCGGGCTTTGCCCCACAGGCCTTCAACGTTACAGTGTATTCCTCATGCATGAAGAAAAGATTTTGTTTACTTAAACATTCGAATAATTTGTATTAATTGCTTATTAAAACAGCTATTGATAGTAAAACACATGATAACAGAAGAGCTTAGATAAATATAATATAATAATACGTTGTGACTGCGAGCGAAGCCGCGACAGGCTACTAGTCTTTTTAAATTCATGCAGGAGTTTCTAAATACAAATTAATTTCAGAAGCTCAAATGAATCGCATGTCGCAAGGTGATGAAAGGCCCAGCAGGAGTGGTAAGGGGGCCACAAAGAACTCGCCGAGGGGAGACGGTGGCTAGTGGCTAGGGCCAACGGGCAGTTGGTCGGCCGGCTATCTCTGTGCTGTCGCCGTCGCCGGATAACACTACAACACTAGTGCGCGGTGCGCGGTTCTGGCTCTACCGTAGTTGGCGTATTGATCGCCAGAGGCCGTCGCGACGCGGCGTCAGTGTGCCAAGTTCGCGCGCCCAGACGCGTCTACCTAGTGTTTATTTGTGTTTCGGTGTTTTAATTCCTATGTGCAACATATCATAGCTGTGTATTTTTATGAAAGAAATAGGATATATTTCGCTCAGCTCAATTAAAAAGTATACTTAATATTAGTTGATGTAGAAGTGTAGGTTAGGTTGTTGTTTACATGTTCCGGCGACCTAGATTTATGTGTTTTTAGCTCGATACTGTTTGCAGGTTTCTGTTTCCTAATATATGTCTATGTAATTTTAACTGACAGTTATGTCGAGGACAGTTATGTCTAATGTGTAATTCCAACTTTATAAACAGTTCCACAACGGGTGCATTAGATACACACGGAATCGTATTTTTGACAATTTTCCTAATTGGAATTTCGTAATTTTGTAATATTTCATAGTGTTGTCTTTATAACTTAACACAATATTTTTGCCAGTATAAACTGTATTATCTTACCGTCAGTAATACTCGGCTTGTAGTGTACAAATTCTGACTTAGATTCAAACTTTTTTACCTTAAGTGGCATTTTAAGGTATTAAAATTATCTCATCGATTTATTAGTATTTACATTTATTGCAAAATGTCCACAGCAAATGCAAAAAGCCGGTGCGCTTGTAGAATTTATAATTTATATGGAAGACGGAGCCTTTATGTAAAAGAGTGTTTGAGTTCGAAATATAAATAGTTGTATAAGTTATTGCAGTTTTATTCTATGTTTTGTGAAAGTGATCAAAAGAGGGCGGTCATTCAATGACGGGGCTGCGAGCAAGGGGAATAGTAAATGGGGAAATGGGGGAGGGTTGTTTGTATAACTCTGACGCAAGTGTATTGCTTCTGGCTCTTCGTTGTTATATATTAGATGCGATGCAGTTGCAAAACATGACATTCCTCTTGACACTGGCAAAACTTCATTAAAAACTGATAAATTTGCCTTTTTATTAACAAAATCCTCATTCAAATCCATTTTATTGGCCCCTGGCCTACGTTCAAGACTAAATAGGTTTCTTGAAAGAAAGAAGTTAGGTTACGAGAAACCTATTTAGTCAGAATCCTCAGAAAATTAATTTAAATGTCATCAGTTAATTTATATAAATGTTTGAACTTAGTAAAAGAAACTTGATAGATTTTGTATTGCATTGTTTAAATTTAGTCTTTAAAAGCAAATAAAACATGTATTTGCGAACTTTAAATATGTGACTCAATTTTATCATGACAATGACGTCAATTCATGAGATAAAAACATGAGATAACAGTTTTTAATCCAAACAGATAATGATAAAGAAAAGAAGGTGATTATGCAAGTGACTGAAAGTTTATTTGGAGTACAATTAGAAACGTCTAGGTCTATATATCCAATGAGCCGTAGAAAAGAGCCTGCGGCGCCAAAGAATTCCAAGATCGTTGGCTGGTTGATAACGAAACAGCTGATTATCAAATTGTGTTAGCTCAGCTGTTCAGCGTGTTGCCAACGTTTCACAATTGAATCAATGACTACATAAACTACAATTGTAGTTTATGTAGATTATCAAATTGTGTTAGCTCAGCTGTTCAGCGTGTTGCCAACGTTTCACAATTGAATCAATGACTACATAAACTACAATTGTAGTTTATGTAGATTATCAAATTGTGTTAGCTCAGCTGTTCAGCGTGTTGCCAACGTTGCACAATTGAATCAATGACTACATAAACTACAATTTTAGTTTATGTAGTCATTGATTGAATTGTTCCATTTCCCTTCTGGTATATATTCTAATGATGTAGTGGCACGAGTGTATCCGGGTGATTACGAAAACGGCTCTTCTAAACTGCTCTCGGACCAAACCACCTTTTAGGGAACCAACAGATTTTGGATATGTTTTCCCCCCAGATCTCAAGGGGGAGAAATGCCATGTTATTCTTATGGAAAAAATCTGTTGCTTAGAGCGAATTGGGGTGCTTAGGCTATGTACTGACTATGTAAAGCACCAGTATTCTGTTTTGACGTAAAATGTGCTTGAACTGGTTTTTGTTTTATAAATATTATAGAATTATTATGTTTAAGTATTAAATTGAAGATTCGGGTAAATGTGAATATGCCATTCTTGGGGGCTTTGTTAGAGAATCGGCTAAATACAATTATGAGGTCGTATTGTCATTTCCAACGACATTATTTGTCGACTTTGTTTTATTAAAAGCAAGGACGTTCTACGATTTTTATTTCAATGAAGGAGTATGTTTAAAGATACTCGTGCATTTAAAAAATAAATTTTGAATCAGGCAAGGATACCGACATGTGTAAAACGTATAAAAATTATCCAGTATTTCAGTGAAACAGTAAAATAAATTTACAAACATTTCAAATTCCGTTTTAGCGAATTTCCCCTATAGGGAAGAAGCTATTACCGTAGTCGGCATGGTAAGACCTAGGCCCGGGACCATGATAACTTTTCGTTTTGAGGTCCCCAGACCCCAAAAACACCATTCGTTCGAAACTGTATATATATATATATATATATATGTATGTATATATATATATATATATATATATATATATATATATATATATATATATATATGTGTGTGTGTGTCCGTGGGTGCGATAACTCTCGTAAAAAAGGTCCGATTTTGATTAAATTTGGTACAAACGTGTAAAGCAGCATTTATGACTTTAAGTTCGAAAACCAGACAGATCGACCTATCTGAAGGGGTATTTTGGGGGGGTTTTGTACCCCAAAAATAGGTTTTTTGAGTTTTTTACATACAATTTTTGAAAAAGTAAAATTTTATTCTTTCCCATTGGAATCAGCTTAAAAAGACGCACAATTTGATGTTTTAATCATTGCTCTACATCAATTGGTTACTGAGATATTGAAAGTGCTAAACACAGTACGTTGTCCAATGTTATTCTTATGGAGGATAAGAAAAATTGTGTATCTCGCTAATTTATCAACTTATCCTGACGAAACTTGGTATATTGCTTCATTTCACTGTGGTCTATTCATATTTGCACAAAAACCCATTTTTTGCCCGATAGTTCCCGTAGCAGCAAGCCTGCATACTCAGCCCCATGTTATTCTTATGGAGAATAATTAACGTGTTATCTCCTTTAATTATGCACATAAATTAATAGAACTTAGTATGTGGCTTTACCTGGTTGAGTTATATTGATATTTGTATAAAAGCCCATTTTTAGTGTTCTTTATTTGAGCAAACCTGCATACTCAGCCGCCATGTTATTCTTATGGAGAATAATTAAAATGTCATAAATCGTTTATTTATGAATGTATATTGATGAAACTTGGTATGTGGCTTTATGTGGTATTAAGATAAATTAATGTGCATTGGAAATTCGCTGAGTATGCAGGTTTGCTGCTACGGGGGTATTTCTTGTTTATCTTCGACGATACAGTCCAAAGAAGTGATTTATTTATCATAAAATTAAGGCGTATAAGCTCCGAAACATTGGATAGTTATTACAAATAATTAGGCTACGACCTGATTAGATTTGTATACAATTTATAAATATTGGTAACTAAATAGTTGCTGTATTTGCAATTTGTAAAATGTTAACAGTTGTTAGAAGAAAATTCTTGGTCAAAATGTGCCTAAAAATAAATGCAAGTAATAATAAGACAGTTATAGGCCTGCTAACTACACTTTATCTAGTGAACACAATAAACCTAAACCATTTTATTCTGTCAAATCAAATTAGATCACGCAGAAGATAATTGTAAAACGTGTAAGCCCTAAATTAATGGTTTATGCGTGCCTGGTTAGCCTATGATTTTGCATAAATACCTGTCATTTAAAAACGACGCGACGGGTGACAGCAGCGGATAGAATGGACAGATTTATACACTAATATCATATTGCAGTAGGCTATTTCTTGTAATAGCACGTAATATTAAACAACATCGAAAGTATAACATAATTTGTCATAGTTGGATGTAACCTTGTAATGATGTCTTCGTCATATGAGGAAGTGATACTATCCATCGGCACAATTTATTGCTAATGATAATATAACAAGTTTAATTTATGACCAATTGAGATTCGTTTTTCCAGTCGTTTATCCGCAAGAGTTTATGAATATCATTAATTGCAAATTATCAAACCAATTAAAAGTCAGTCCAATGATAATTCTTGCTCTCAAGATTGGATGTTCCGCAATACTGAAAATAAATATATTACATTTTCAATGTACTTAAGCCATGGTGGTTTAATATGCCGCTACAGTTAAAACTTCGCGGAAGGAGATATATTCTTACAATTTTTATGTTTAATTTTTTAATTGAAACGCGAATCATATTGTGAGTCTAGCACACGTTTTTAAATAAAGTTGTCGATTATTTCCATATTATCACGTTAAAAATGCCTTTGGGATGTATATAAAACAAACTTATTATTCAAGAATATCTTTCTGTATGAGATTTTAACCCTCCTACGATTTATTTTCAAATTTGTCACACATAAATATATAGTTTTTGAGCTACACTTTTATGGAATACCTAATTATACGGTATAAATTTGTAGTATAATTACGATATGAAATATTTATAGTCCCTGCTACATTATTAATACGAAAATGTAAAATTGATTTTTCTGAAAAAGTAGGTATAATATCTTATGGGGCCTAATGATCTAAGCTGTAATCTAAACGAGACTAATTCGAAGTAATCTAAGCAACAACTGGTGATAAAAGTAGCAAATTCGACATAGAAGAAGTGGCTCTCTGACTTGGTGTGAACATACACCGAAATACCCATCTGAACAACTGTGTGTAGTGGTATCAGTGATAATGGTGGGGAATGACCGGGAGGCAGTGCTGGTGTTATCAGTGCCGAATGACCTTGCGTGAGAACAGTGACCTTGACATGCGGCCTTCTTCAACATGGAGTCGCCAGGAGACACTATCAGCGGCGTTATCAATGCATGGAGTAAGTACTGTTTTCGGTGTGTTGGAACAGTAGCCTCGAGTCTAATATGTGGTCCCAGTCACGTGATGTACACGTTTGTACCTGCTAATCCCGTAAGGCCAATTCACTTTCAAATCCCGTTCATATTCAACTGAATATTCGAAATCGTTTTGTAGCTCATTTTAAGGCGGTCCCACACTTTTCGCGAACATGCCTGAACATTCGGCCGAATTCCGAATGTTCGGAGTATTCGCGAGAAGTGTGGGAGCTGCACGAACTTTTGAATACATACGGGAACATACGGGACGGTATGTACATACGGGACGGTATGTACATACGGGAGAATGTTCGGCCGAATGTTCAGGCGTGTTCGCGATAAGTGTGGGACCGCCTTTAAAGGGCAAACAAATACTTGACGATTTCTAAGATTCTGGAAGTCGAATTTTGCACGAATAGTTAACCTATAACTTACATTTTTATTGAAAAAATATTATTTGTGATATCGAAATTCTACTTACTACTGGAAGCTAGATATTTTTAGCTCTCGGAAGTCAACCATAAATCAACAATTTTTTAGAATTCTTTGATGTAAGAAGGGATTTCAAAGTTAACATTGGTCTTATGGGAGAAACAAGAAGAAGTTTGTGAGCTCTTGGGATTTTCAAATGTAAAAATACGTAATTTTATACTTATCTTATATGGTAAACAAACTCATTGCTGAAACCAGAAGCATAGCTTAAACATACTCGTAAGACATGAGCATTTTAAAAATAGCAACACAGAACACACTGTATTTTCTTACCTTATATTTTATTATTACCTGGGGCTGTTGTTGTTGTTTTGTGAGGTTCCAGTGGGCGGGAAAGTCCCTGGCCCACTGATGCTGCTTTAGGGCGCTTGGGCCCTCTTCAGCCGTTGGATAGGGTTGGTTGGTGAGGGGGAGATTGACGCACTGCAACAGGACTTTTTTTATTATTTTTTTTCGTTGCCTGCTTCAGTGGCCAGGGAATGGTTTGGGGGTTGGAAAGGTGGACACACTGCAACAGGACTTTTTTTTAATTTTTTTTTCGTTGCCTGCTACAGTGGCCAGGGAATGGTTTGGGGGTTGGAAAGGTGAACACACTGCAACAGGACTTTTTTTGCCGAGCTTTGCTCGGGGAAGGCTCAGTTTGTTTAGATAACTTGGAGTAATATTTCACCACTTCCCCCAACTGATTATTAGATTTTATAGATCATTTGCCTCTTTTCTGCATTTTTAAGGTTACTACAGTTGTCATTTATAGCTCAATGGCCCTTTGAACTATTTCAAATATTACCACTTTATATATGCAATCTTCACTCAACAGTTGTAGTCACTGCTCTCAGGAAACCATATGTTAACAATTATAAACGAGTTCGCACGCAGCACGCTGACTTGAGGGAAGTGAATTTCCACAAAAAAAGTTTAAAACTCAAAATATGTGTAAAATCGTACATGTATTCCAATTTTTATTGAAATCTGAAAACATTGATTTTTGCTGTTCTGATGCTCCTAGTTTCATTTACCTGCAAAGCTGGGGATACAATTTTGCGCATTATAATGTTAGGAGAAGGTCCAGGCAGGCTTGAAAGTAGGCGTGAGTTGCTGGGGATGATAAAAGTACTCTAACAAAGGAATAACAGGCTTTTATAGTGTAAAACCCCCATAAGACAACGTACTGTGTTTAGTCGAAACACATTTTCTTTAATAATTCGGTAAATATTTATGCTAGAATAACGAGAGAGAGCTTAACACTTTTGCCTCACTAATTCCCCTCTATTTACATGCATTAAATTTACATCCGGAGCTTTTCTGACCCTTTTTGGGCCCAAAAACTCGAAATTTGGAAGATTAATCCCCAAATATAGGGGTTAGAGTTTTTCGATTGTTTTGCCCAACGAACTTGTCCAACTGATTATAGAAAGGAACCTCCCTACCAAATTTTAAGTTAATCGGACAAAAAGTGCGACCGCTAGAGCGCATACACACACACATATATATACACATACATACATTTATTTATATATATATATATATATATATATATATATATATATATATATAATTTTGAACGACCCCCCAAAAAGTGTTCAGGGGGTCATGTTAAGAACTTCTATGGTGGTCCCGGGCTTAAGTTTCACCGTGCGGGTCATGCTAATAGTTCTCTTTCCTAAGGAAATTCACTAATAACAACATGAGCATCACTTTCGTGTCCACCGAGATCTTCATGTCCGAGTTCGTCACATCTACGAAAATCAATGAGCCGTACTAATTAGGGTCGGCCGTCTACCTGCCCCGCCGGCTATGTCATGCCTCCTCCGCCCGAACGGGAACAACTTATCCTAGTCACAGATCACAAGAGAACGGTCAAATACCGTTCTGAATCTTTACGCTCAGAGTTTACTGATGTTGGTTCTTCATGTAGCTGAAAATTACAACTAGCCTGTACATTTCGCCGAGCAATATTAAAAGTGTTAAATATAAGTTCAATTAAACTTTTATCCATGATAGGATTTGGTTGTTATATTTATTAAATTCTTAAATTGTAAGAATGTATTTAACATATTTTTAAGTAAGTAATTGCGAAAAGATCACATCAAAACTACTAGAACTTTGGTAAATTAAAACTGACAGCTGTACTATTGTATTTATTTTATCCGCACGAATACCACGCCCTTGCTAATGAACAAACATGCACATTTGCATTTTTTAAACTCTATTTGAAATGTAAACAGCAATATTCTTTAAAAATTTTAACATTCCGCTTTATCAGTTGATAGTTGCTCTAATAATGAAGAGCCCACATGATTTAATAGTTGACGGAGTAAACATCCTGGAAATGTAAAATAAGCGAGAACATTATTACAATTAACACAAATAAAAATGCAATGTTATGCTTTGCAAAAGATGAATGTTTATCTCAGCAAGGCTATATACCCTTATCCAAGGTGGTCCTGAGGGCGGTGACGTTTTTAAAAATCTCTTTTAAAATTTTGAATGATTTGAATGTGTTGTGTGATTTTTACTGGTAGCAAATGAAAAATTGGGCTTAAAAATACGAATAAGTTTCTTAAAATAATCTTGTTATCCTAGTATAATATAATGAATGCACCCCTTTCAGTGCGATATCCTTTTTTATGACACTTTTCAATTTTGTAACACGAATCCTTTTGTACTAAGGATGTTTTTCGAACTCACGAACAAACATCAATCGGCCTAATTCATCCTTTCAGTGCGATATGTAGTCGTATGACTTCAATTTTGTCATCAATTTTGTCACGAGTTAGTTTGTATAATTTTTAGCTACATGAAGAAGCAACATCAGTAAACTTTGAGCGTAAAGATTCAGAACTGTATTTGACCGTTCTCTTGTGATCTGTGACTAGGATAAGTTGTTCCCGTTCGGGCGGAGAAGGCATGACATACCCGGCGGGGCAGGTAGACAGCCGACACTAATTAGTACGGCTCATTGATTTTCATAGATGTGACGAACTCGGACATGACGATCTCGGTGGTGACCATTACTTTGACAGTTCCCTGGTTGATTATGAACAGCTGATACAATTCTTTTGTTTTGATTTTAAACTCCATAAGCCCAATATTAATTTTTTTACCTTTTCTTTTCCGTTTTTTTACATTATTTGATTTTGCCTGGGGACGAGGCCTGTCTAAAACTTATTTTTATCCCAGAAATTAGTTATTTACAACATTGAAGGAAATCGCTGGAGTCGTTTTTGAGATTAGAGTTACAAGCAAGCAAGCAAACCTTAATCATATTAGAGTATAGGATATTTTTCCCAGTTCGACGAATCTTACTCGAAGTAAACTGGGAATTACAGAATTAATTGCCAAATACAAGTTAACAAATTGTCTTTGGTATGTAAAATCTCAAGTAAAAAAGTAACTCATATTAAAAATAGCTTATAGCCTACTTTTAAACGTATTGTGATCCATAGAAACCGCACAAGTTATATTCGTCGTATCTCTTAAGATTATCTAGCTGTAATTTGAAAATCCCATATAACTGCATGTTATTTGTGTGCAACACCATAATCAGGATCTCTCCAATCACGTTCATATTTATATTTTAGGAATGTATGCTGGTTGTTTATTATTAAAAAGCTGCGTTGTAAACAGTTCTTTTGAATTGCAGTATATCTTTACACAATTTGCTATTTGTCACGTTATTCGAACCTATTTACTTCTGGTTTCACTTCAAGTGATTCTCGCCAGTTGATGGATAACCTGCAGCAGCCAGTGCAGTCACGTGTCACTGACACCTCCACGCCGACTGTCAGAGTACACAACATTGGCGTCGCGACGCGTCGTCCATCGATAACAACATCGGCGTCGCGACGCGTCGTCGATATTAAATTTGCATCACCGATCGATGAGTCTCCCTAGGGAAATCGTGTCTACTGCACTTTTATTATCTGGCAATATTCAATTTCCTTCCACGCATTGTTTAATTTTTTTAGAAATTCTTTGCTGAAGTGAGATGATTATCTGTGCTAACCGTTTGCGTATTTAACGTCCTCTTTGATGCATTTTTGACAGTGAATATTTAGGTTAAAGTGCACACTTCCGACTCATCGACGTTATTAAAGAGACTGGATACTGGAAAATATCAAAACTTTTGTTTATATTATTGATAAATTTTCTACTACAATCGCACGATAACTTAAACGATGAAACAGGGGAAAACATAACACAATTTCAAATAAATATCATCATCACTAATATTATAAAACTCAGGTCATGTCTGTCTATTGTTGCATCACGCCAAAACACCTGGACCAAGTTTTGCACAAAAAGAGTCATTCTATATATAGAATTAGGGAGTACACTTATTGTTGGTCTGCGAGAGCAGTATCCGTAGCAGATTACAGACGCTGAAGGTGTATGGGAGCAGTATCCGTAGCAGATGACAGTCGCTGTTGGTTTACGGGAGCAGTCTCCGTAGCATATTACAATCGCCGCAGGTGTACGGGAGCAGTATCCGTAGCAGATGACAGTCGCTGTAGGTGTACGGGAGTAGTATCCGTAGCATATTACAGTCGCCGCAGGTGTACGGGAGCAGTATCCGTAGCATATGACAGTCGCTGAAGGTGTATGGGAGCAGTATCCGTAGCAGATGACAGTCGCTGTTGGTTTACGGGAGCAGTCTCCGTAGCATATTACAGTCGCCGCAGGTGTACGGGAGCAGTATCCGTAGCAGATGACAGTCGCTGTTGGTTAACGGGAGCAGTCTCCGTAGCATATTACAGTCGCCGCAGGTGTACGGGAGCAGTATCCGTAGCAGATGACAGTCGCTGTAGGTGTACGGGAGCAGTATCCGTAGCAGATGACAGTCGCTGTTGGTTTACGGGAGCAGTCTCCGTAGCATATTACAGTCGCCGCAGGTGTACGGGAGCAGTATCCGTAGCAGATTACAGTCGCTGCAGGTGTACGGGAGCAGTATCCGTAGCAGATGACAGTCGCTGTTGGTTTACGGGAGCAGTCTCCGTAGCATATTACAGTCGCCGCAGGTGTACGGGAGCAGTATCCGTAGCAGATGACAGTCGCTGAAGGTGTATGGGAGTAGTATCCGTAGCAGATGACAGTCGCTGTTGGTTTACGGGAGCAGTCTCCGTAGCATATTACAGTCGCCGCAGGTGTACGGGAGCAGTATCCGTAGCATATTACAGTCGCCGCAGGTGTACGGGAGCAGTATCCGTAGCAGATGACAGTCGCTGTAGGTGTACGGGAGCAGTATCCGTAGCAGATTACAGTCGCTGTTGGTTTACGGGAGCAGTATCCGTAGCAGATTACAGTCGCTGAAGGTGTATGGGAGCAGTATCCGTAGCAGATGACAGTCGCTGCAGGTGTACGGGAGCAGTATCCGTAGCAGATGACAGTCGCTGTAGGTGTACGGGAGCAGTATCCGTAGCAGATGACAGTCGCTGCAGGTGTACGGGAGCAGTATCCGTAGCAGATGACAGTCGCTGCAGGTGTACGGGAGCAGTATCCGTAGCAGATTACAGTCGCTGCTGGTGTACGGGAGCAGCAGCCGTATCAGATGACAGTCGCTATAGGTGTACGGGAGCAGTATCCGTAGCAGATGACAGTCGCTGCAGGTGCACGGGAGCAGTAGCCGTATCAGATGACAGTCGCTGTAGGTGTACGGGAACAGTAGCCGTATCAGATGATAGTCGCTGTAGGTGTACGGGAGCAGTATCCGTAGCAGATGACAGTCGCTGTTGGTTTACGGGGGCAGTCTCCGTAGCATATTACAGTCGCTGCAGGTGAACGGGAGCAGTCTCCGTAGCATATTACAGTCGCCGCAGGTGTACGGGAGCAGTATCCGTAGCAGATTACAGTCGCTGCTGGTGTACGGGAGCAGTAGCCGTATCAGATGACAGTCGCTGTAGGTGTACGGGAGCAGTAGCCGTATCAGATGACAGTCGCTGTAGGTGTACGGGAGCAGTATCCGTAGCAGATGACAGTCGCTGCAGGTGCACGGGAGCAGTAGCCGTATCAGATGACAGTCGCTGTAGGTGTAAGGGAGGAGTATCCGTAGCAGATGTCAGTCGCTGCAGGTGTACGGGAGCAGTAGCCGTATCAGATTACAGTCGCTGTAGGTGTACGGGAGCAGTAGCCGTATCAGATGACAGTCGCTGCAGGTGTACGGTAGCAGTATCCGTAGCAGATGACAGTTGCTGTAGGTGTACGGGAGCAGTATCCGTAGCAGATGACAGACGCTGCAGGTGTACGGGAGCAGTAGCCGTATTAGATGACAGTTGCTGCAGGTGTATGGGAGCAGTAGCTGTATCAGATGACAGTCGCTGTAGGTGTACGGGAGCAGTAGCCGTATCAGATGACAGTCGCTGTAGGTGTACGGGAGCAGTAGCCGTATCAGATGACAGTCGCTGCAGGTGTACGGGAGCAGTATCCGTAGCAGATGACAGTCGCTGCAGGTGTACGGGAGCAGTAGCCGTATCAGATGACAGTCGCTGTTGGTGTAAGAGAGCAGTATCCGTAGCAGATGACAGTCGCTGCAGGTGTACGGGAGCAGTATCCGTAGCAGATGACAGTCGCTGCAGGTGTACGGGAGCAGTAGCCGTATCAGATGACAGTCGCTGTAGGTGTACGGGAGCAGTATCCTTAGCAGATGACAGTCGCTGTAGGTGTAAGAGAGCAGTATCCGTAGCAGATGACAGTCGCTGCAGGTGTACGGGAGCAGTATCCGTAGCAGATGACAGTCGCTGCAGGTGTACGGGAGCAGTAGCCGTATCAGATGACAGTCGCTGTTGGTGTAAGAGAGCAGTATCCGTAGCAGATGACAGTCGCTGCAGGTGTACGGGAGCAGTATCCGTAGCAGATGACAGTCGCTGCAGGTGTACGGGAGCAGTAGCCGTATCAGATGACAGTCGCTGTAGGTGTACGGGAGCAGTATCCTTAGCAGATGACAGTCGCTGTAGGTGTAAGAGAGCAGTATCCGTAGCAGATTACAGTTGCTGCAGGTGTACGGGAGCAGTAGCATATTTCTTAAGCGGATACTGCTTCAGATGACAGTCGCTGAAGGTGTACGGGAGCAGTATCCGTAGCAGATGACAGTCGCTGAAAGTGTACGGTAGCAGGACCCGTAGCAGATGACAGTCGCTGTTGGTGTAAGAGAGCAGTATCCGTAGCAGATGACAGTCGCTGCAGGTGTACGGGAGCAGTATCCGTAGCAGATGACAGTCGCTGCAGGTGTACGGGAGCAGTAGCCGTATCAGATGACAGTCGCTGTAGGTGTACGGGAGCAGTATCCGTAGCAGATGACAGTCGCTGTAGGTGTAAGAGAGCAGTATCCGTAGCAGATTACAGTTGCTGCAGGTGTACGGGAGCAGTAGCATATTTCTTAAGCGGATACTGCTTCAGATGACAGTCGCTGAAGGTGTACGGGAGCAGTATCCGTAGCAGATGACAGTCGCTGAAGGTGTACGGTAGCAGTACCCGTAGCAGATGATAGTCGCTGCAGGTGTACGGGAGCAGTATCCGTAGCAGATGACAGCCGCTGTAGGTGTACGAGCTTGACATTCCTGGGTGTCGGCCAACTCGAATCCGCTCATGTCAGGCTCTACGCTCCGTATTATTTTAAGCAAATTAACCTACTTAATGCAGACATATTAACTATAATTTGTGAATTAAATAGGTAAAACTCGTAACTGCTTACTTAGGTCAGTCAGTGTTCCTGCCTTTTTGGTTCCAGTCCCAGCCTGGCAAGGCAACTTTATTAGTAATCTATTGTGCGACTCGTAAAGTACTGAGACGAGTAAAGTAATGCAAACAGATGCGGCCATCCACTTTTTATTGTTTTTGCGCATAATACTATTACTGAGGATTCAAAACTGAATCCAGCTTCCATTGGTCCTCGGGTTATTAACTAATGCGCCTATGGCTGAGGAATCAGTTGGTCTTAGTCAGTAACAAGGCTACTCGAGGCATCTTATTCGTAATTCACTTCTTATATTCACCTAAAAAAAGCTATTAAAAAAACGCGCGCACGTTTAACAAAGTGGCTGGCACATGGCAACGGAGCATTTCTAGGATCTATGGTTATAGGAACTGTTTTAAGTGTTGTAAATAAAACCACAGAAACTATACAACACTACAGTAGGCCCAGTAGATAATGAGAAGGGTTGCGCTCCCGTGGCAGTGCCACGATAGTTTTTTGTGCTAACCGCTGCTAACACGCTGGTAAACGATCAGTTGACTTTTTTCATCACCTTGTTACGTTCGAATAACATACTCAAATTCATTGCACTTTTATGGTCAGTCTAGACTGCTTTCATGACCATTCAATACTGGTATTGGTGTATTGGTGGTATTGGTGTATTGGTATTGGGTACTTAGGAGTCATTTTATGGTTTTATGGTTTTAAACCACAATATTGTTAAACCGACGAGACCATTTGTAAGGTTCACTTGTTTCTGGTTGCGTAAGCTCAATGCTCTAGAGATAACGCTTATCTTTGCCAGCTGTTGGCTTGACAACGTCAGTGTATTTTGACAGTGGATATTAATGAGTTACAATTCCAACTCTTAACATACTCACCAATGTACAATGTATGATGCTACTTAAGGGTTTGAAATTCATATTGTCGAGTTTTTTCATATTATAAAATAAAAACAGTAACGTCTATATTGAGCTAACGTTATAATCAAAGTAAAACTATGCTTTTCGTTACAACGCTTGCCAAACAAATACTAAAGTACACATAATCCTTATAAAACTAAAACAATGTGTATGCATCGCTTAAAAAAACATTTCCTTTACACATATTTAAACTTACGACAACTATAACTTCTTAAAGTAGTGGCAAAGCGTTATACATTTTTGGACCAAAATATCTAATGCCCTTTTCCCCGTTTCCAATTTGTCTCACACTAATTTCATGCCTAAACATCAGCCTTTTCCTGAGGTATTCAGGCTTCTCGGTCTGAAGAACCTTGTGGATCAGATTGATGGTATGCGAATCGAAGAAGCCCATAATCGACAACACCTTAGCACGTAATAATCTGTACTCGCTGATATGATCGAATTTGTTCAAATGTAAACAAATCCAGTGTTCTGTTCTCAACCGGGTAACAAAGATCTCGTTTTCCTGTGTTAAACAATAAGCAAAAGCTGGAAGAGCATATTGTAGCCTATTGCGAGAAATGTAGTAGAGCGAACAATTCCAAGTTTGGAAAGCTCTGGCAAAATTGTGCTCAATCTGCTAAGGGTTTTCAATCTGACTATCACCGATTTACACGTACACGGTTTTGACATAGTCAGATGAATCAAGTTGGGAATCAAGAGTGACACCAAGAATCCTCAGAGTATTGCATGGCGACAAAGGTTATTATTTATTATTATTTACTGTCCACGAAGATACACTGTTCAACAGAGCTATTCACTCACTCGAAGATGATCTGTTTACTAGCAAGACGGGGCATTTATTAGAGTAGACCACGGTCGTCTGGCCATTTTTATTTGCACACGTGTGAGCCGGTCCCGGTGCTGCTATCTAGTAGGCCGCACTGTACAACGTCCGTGGAGAGTAGGTGGAGGTGTAGTGAAGTCGAACATCCATCAGCTCGCCGGACACGGCGGATGCGGGCCTTGGAGCCGGTGCCGCCCTATACTGCAGCAATACAGTCCGACCGGCCCTCACCTTTACTGCATTAACCTACTACTCTTGAACAATTATTGCAACATTTCAGTGCGATGTTGGGTGTGTTTTATTTCCGGGAAATTAAATTCGTTGAAGTCAGGATAGTGCTCCAGGATAAAGGAGACAAATTTATATTTTGTATTAGCTTTTTGAGCTGTCATTACGCTCATAACTGAGTAATAGAACAAATGACTTCGCTAACAAATAAGCTCCGTTAACAATGTCTCTCTTCTACCCATAAAAGAAACAATATTTCTCGATTTACAAAAATGGTTTAGTTCGATTTTGCCATGAAAATGAATTTGAGTACCGCATCTGAAACACACATGCAGTTATTTTAGGTTTTATAGGTTTTTAGGATTTTAGGTTTTAACTATTTCTTAAGGGTGCGCCCTACCTGCCTTCTGCACTTTAAAATAAGGTTTTTGCATCTCCCACATTGTAGGCTCAGTTGTCAACCAATTAAAAATAATTTGTTGTTATTTAATTCACAAAATGTTCATCTATGTATCATACGATTTAAAAATCTTGATTTTAATTCAAAATAAGTAGTAGGCCATTAGTCAAGTTTTCAAATTATGCGTTTTTCTAAATCTCCCTAACATAAGGAGAACAATTATTCTGGTACCGTACAATACCTATATTGGAATCTGAAAAGTGTGAAACTGCAAATATTTTGGTAGAAATCTGTAAAATAACAGTGCGATAGAGGAGAACAAAAAGGTCTTCAAGTGTAAATATGCATGGCCCTGCTTGGTGACGGCGTGCGGATCACTCAATCTGGGGTAGGGCGCGCCCTTAAGTGTTGCGAAACATGGCGTACACGATATCATTGTGCAGTTGCATGCGCGGTCGGCACCTTGCCGGCGAGTTCAGATTTTTAAACGCAGCCATAGTACAGTTTGAATTTGCATCGGCAATTCCTACTTATACACCCTGGTAGTAGCATAACTGTAGCATTTCTTGGCCAGGCCGGTTGGCGGCAGGATCTGAGGACCATTGCCCCGTCCTGAGTCCTGAATCGCCGCCGCTACAGGAATGCAGACTCGCACATCGCGGTATCCCGTCCTGGTCCTCCGGTTGCATTGCATAACCGGTTCGCCCTTTCATCGCCGCTTCCTCGCTTCCTGCAATTTCCTGATTGATTATAATAGATCCAAGTGACCTCTGGCTTTGTTTACTTGGTACGAGGTTTTATCATTAGACCCAACTAAAGATAGGGTTGTAGCAGAGATCGTTTATCTGGTGCGTGATGAGGGGAAGTGTTCGTAGAGGGGGGAGGGGCAGTTGCAACAATGCGGCCAGCTCCCCCCCCCGCGGCCCATTGAAACGTATTATATACAGCCAATTATGAGAGGACTCCATTCGCAGCTTCTACCTGTTGGCTTTCAAAGCCCATTCCTCCTCAACTAATTATCCGAAATCGCTTGTTTATGGTTCATTTTAAACTGTACAAAAACCCTAGTTATATCAGTGAGCAGAATTGTAATATTGCAAATTATTCACCCGGATGTGTAGCTAACCTTGTTCAAGGCCTTCACTTTACAATCGCACACATCAAATGAGCTAACTCTCAAACAGGTTCCGTCTATGTATTGGGAGCCATACACATACACAATAAATACTACCTGCGTGACCTGCTTCTCATCTCGTTCATTCTTTGGTTTCTTAAAAATGTGTACCAATAAATTATGACAGAGGCATTTTTTAGATTGGCTGTAAGTATTTTTGCAGACATATTTTAACAACTTATTGAGACCTTCCTAATCCTAAATCACATTTAATTCAGAAGTATATTTTCAGAACTTGAGCCTTGTTACTTTTGTTAAAAATGAAATCAAACCGTAAAATTAATTAAATTGCTTTATTTTTTACCATTTTATTTCATTCATGAGCTTAAGGGAAGTCTGATAAAAAACAATATTTTTCCGTACTTTTTTTTATTATGACCTCTCATTCAAGAATATGTGCCAGACTTCCAGAGTCTAGTGTTACGTCATTATGATGAATGTATTATAAATGTTCTGGCTATCCAGAAGCCTGAATACCTGAAATATTTTCCTTATAGGTATAGTATTTCTGAAGATTTTTCCTTAGCACAATCAGCTAAGGAAACAAGAGTTGCCAAAACAAATTTGCTGTTTAACAAAGTTGTAACGAGAGTTGCCAATAAATGTTTTCAACAAAAGTTGTCATATTGTTTTAAATAAACAAATAATTGTTTAATAACAATTGGTTTAACAACCATGTATAATTGGTGATGTGAAAATATTGTTTTAAATATTTAAAAAATTACAAATTTGGTTGGCAACTCAGGTGTGTTAACGTGCCTCAGTCTTAAACCCATAACTTAAAACTGCTCCCAGAAAAATCCCATGTGAATTTCAAACACCTGTGTAATTCGTAATTATTTTGCATTTATAAATAGCCACCTCCCAGAATTCACTTATGTTTGTATCATCCCAAATTTGTTGGTCATGTTTATGAATAGTTTGGTTTCGTCACAGTTTTAACATAAAATGTAGATTTAGTGTTTCTTAAAGCCATAACTTAAATAATTGTCTTCCTCTCATCATTTGAAGGTGTGAATAAAAAATGTTATTATTAGTTAAAATAACTGAATTTCAATATGAGTAGGACTAAAAATACCACTTTTGTTCTTTATTAATTTCATAATTTATGAAATCATATCCAGGTTCTGTATTTCCTCTGGCCTCTTAAAAGGATTTTATACTATGTTTTAGTCATCAAACCAAAGTTTACAATACAAGTGGATATTACACGACCTGACAACATATTCAACACTCAATGATGTTTTCAGATGACATGATCGAGACGGAAAATGAGTCGATACGAGAGAGGGTATCGGACCTGGAGAAGAAGGTGCTGGAGCAAGGAGACGAGATTGTGTGTCTGCGGTCGACGTTGGCCGATGTCCTGCGGAGACTCAACCAGCTGGAGGGCTCGCGGCCCGTCACCACGCCACTCAAGAACGGCACCCTCAGAGGTAGTCTGGCTTCCTACTGTTCTTTACAGTGAAAAATAAGGTTATGTACCTTCATCTTCAGCTTTAAAACAATACAAACGGAGATTTTATTTCAATACTTCCGAAGATGACGAGCGTTTTAAACTTCAGAAACCACAGTCTTCCATTTGGATTGTTTTAAAGCTGAAGACGCCTGATTTAATCTAAAGCAATCTTATTTCACAATTTTAGTCAGCTTTGGAGGCTATTTAACCATGAATATTATTTAAATATCACAGAGAAACAAAAAAATTATAAGATTACCACTAACCACCTTGAAAATGGTACCATGAAAACCATAAGTAGTAAGCCATGACATAAAATCATGAGAGAGAGGAAATGCAGAAGAGTCAGGAAGCCTTGGTTATAGCACAGAAAACTAATTAGTTGTCTGTGGTATGGGTTTGAATCAATTTTCCTAAAATACTTGTTCCTGCATTGGGTTCCAGTCTGTTCCACAAAGCCATATATCTACAAGCTATGCTGGCAAATTTTCATGGAACATTTTTCCCCTACTTCATTAATACAAAATATAATGGCAAGTTTCATTATTTAATCTCAATCAACCCCAGTTTGTTATAATATATTTTTCCATTAAATGTTTAATGATATGTAATGGCCAGTAAAGTAAATTACTGTCTGTTCCTTCTTATAGGTAAGAATTATATATTCACTTAGTATACTAATGGATATGAATCCGGGTACAGAGCTTTTTGTTAACCACATACAAATATTAATATTAAATACTTCTTTTACTTAAAAAGTCTGAGAAGTAAGTTACTTACACATTTTCAGAATGATATTACAAAGTTTTTCCATTCTTTGGGGTCACATTTCTTCCTATCATAAAATACAAATCATTCATTAAGGGTTTAATCTTTTGTCTTGTATGTAACAATATTTTGTCTTGTTTGTCGATTCATCCGCAAAATGTATTGCAACAATGCATTTTTTCTCCTTCACTTTAGATTTTGTTACCAGTACTTCAATTGGATATTATGTTACTCAGTTGTTGTATTGAAGTATTGCCGGTTTTATTTGAAAATTGTGACTTTGCAAAGATTTTTTGTGCTATAAATTTAAATTTTCATTGTTTTTGGTTGCTTTTTGTTTACCCACACTACACTTCACATTCCAGACATCCTTGGTATTTTATAATGCACCCTAGCAAAAACTGTGGCACTCTTGGGATATAACTATTGAAATCTCCTTGCACTCACAGGGTTAAATACCGTACCCGATAATCCATTAGGTTTTAGCGAATTTCCCCTATAGGGAAGAAGCTATTACCGTAGTCGGCATGGTAAGACCTAGGCCCGGGACCATGATAACTTTTCGTTTTTAGGTCCCAAGACCCCAAAAACACCATTCGTTCGAATCTGTATCACCACCACTGTATCTGTATCTTATATATATATATATATGTGTCCGTGAGCACGATAACTCTCGTACAAATGATCCGATTTTGATTAAATTTGGTATAAACGTGTAAAGCAACATTTATGACTAAGTTCGAAAACCAGCCAGATCGCTCCATCCCAAGGGGGGGGGGGGTTTTGGGGGGTTTTATACCCCAAAAATGGTTTTATGAATTTTTTATATATAATTTTTTAAATAGTCAAATATTAGTTTTTACCATTAGATTCAGCTTAAAAAAACACACAATTTGGTATTTTGATCATTCCCCTACGTCTATTGGTTACCGAGATATTGTAAGTGCTAAACACAGTACGTTGTCTAATGTTATTCTTATGGAGGAAAAGACAAATTTTATATCTTGCTTATTTATGAAGTATACTGACGAAACTTGGTATAAGGCTTCTTCTGGTTGTGATCTATTGATATTTGCTAAAAAAAATCTTTTGGCAAAGGATCCCTTAGCAGCAAACCAAAAAGTACTCACTCACCCCCCATGTTATTCTTATAGAGAATAATTAAAATTGGATATATCGCTTATTTGTGGATATATTTTTATGAAACTTGGTAAGTGGCTTTACATAGTATTAACACATTATATCTTCATTGGAAATTCGCTAAGTATGCAGGTTTGCTGGTACGGGGGTATTTATGATGATGTTTTTGTCACTGCTCGTTTGCTCAAACCACCATTGGCACTTAGTACAATGTCTTGTGACATCGGTTTTATTATTGGACATTGGCATTCTTAAGGTTAAGTAGATCCACCCTGATTTTCCTTTAATGGTTGACGTTTAGTATTTTTTTTTTATCAGTAAGGGGTTCCCTACTAACATTATAATTGACTTCCAGATTCTAAGGATCACATTTTTTGGGCTTCATTTTTTGGAAGCATAAAACTTATCTCCTCAATATTTTTTAATATGTGCTCAAAACAATAATTGTTTACACCACTACACATGCATTCATGGATGTTACTTTCCTAACCACTTTTAGTTGAATGAGCTCTATTTTCAAAATATTTCATATTTAATTCCTACTTACTTCCCCCAAAAGACAAATGTCCTGTTTAACCCCTGGAGCCCCAAGTGCTGATATTTCATCATTTAAATCTGCCACCCAAAAACACGCTTATTATAGAATAAGCAATTATACCGTTATGAACACTGTCTGCGATCTGGGTCTGACATGTGGTGAAATGTGTTCGACAAAAATGGAACAATCTTGTCCAAAGCATAGGCTGTTGTAATACCACCCGGTCTATCAGTAGCTGAGTGGTCTAAGTCAGAGGGTAGCACTTGGATCGAGGGTTCGAATCCTGTGGTGGGTTTTATGTGCATCTCATGGAGTGCAACTCTCTATAGCAGAGTTGAAGAGGAGGGCTGATCTTAAGCTAATGGTGGACAGTACAGGACCAAGGTGACAGGATGGGTGAATTATTTATAAGTTGTTCATCTTATCAGGTGTTTTGCTACTGTTTACATACTTTTACTGTGTGTCTTTCCATTGGAAACACATTTTTTACAATGTGAAATGTTTAGGCGTTTAAAATATATATTAATAAAATAGATTTAACTATTTTATATGAATACAAGCTCCTGTATACAATATATCCTGAATACAATTCCTGTATCATAAATTTCCTAAATATTCAATATTTGTGATTTTTTAGTGGATTATCTTGTAATATCAAAAATCTGCTTACTGGAATCATTGACTATTCATAGTCAATGCTGGATTCATCAAATACTGTTTTATTCTAAACGAGTCATAAACTAGTGGCTTCTAATAATCCCTCAAGAGGGACATTGATCTTATGGTAAAAAAACACATAGAAACATGAAATATTTTGTGACTGGAGCCTCCTGTAAAACACATTCCTGAACTATGAACGTGTGCCTGTTACAGCGGTCGGTAACCACACAGTCAACAACCATGTGAGCGCAGGGTCGCAGAAGGACTTGCGCTACCGCCCCAACCCCACACCTGACACCAACAGCAAGGAGCCAGTGCGACGGGTCCCCAGCTACCAAACCCCCACCTCCCTCCCGCAGAGGTAATGCTATTGCAGCACAAATGATAGGTTATTTTCAATTATCGTCTACATTTACTATATATTACATATTCTCTATAGCTACCTTCAACCTATCCTTAATTCTTTTTCGGAACACATTTTTCATGTGGAGTTCCAATTTATGCAGCACGCTACGGTAATTTGGTTAGGTTAGGTTAGGTTATTGCTAAATAAGTATATCTATCTTAACCTGACCACCATAACGTGCTGTTAATGGTAGAAGGTTGCTTTAATGCTTAAGAATTAGATCATTCATCAACCAACACGTTATAACTGATCATCACATTAATTCACAGTTGGATAGAACAATACATCATATATTATCTACATGTGAAAAGGTAACCGACCATGATACAGTGTAATTTATGTTTTTGTTTCTCTGCTAAGTTAAACTTTACCAATTAAATAGTTTTCTTCTTACTTTGTTTTAACAGCAACTGTTTAAAATGTAGACAAGTAATAGTAAAGTACCACATATGCTGACTAAAAACATAGGACACAATTTATTTGGTGTATCATTCAAGTTTTTTAAACAAACAATATAATTAAGTTGTATTTTGTTTCATTGTGTTGATCTATGATTTTTAAAGCCTTTTCATTGTTAGTGTTAAAAAGGTTGAATACCTGCTATTCTTAAAGTAACATTTATATCGGAATTGCATGTTTTTGTTAACTTTTTTTGTAACATTGCTTTGTATCCGGATGTTCCAACCCCTAAATATTTTCTGTTTCTATCTGGTTCCCCCGAAAGATCAATTATAACGTCTAGGTCTCGTTCCCCTTAAACCTTAATGAATTTTAAAATATCATTAATTGAGTAATTACATTTTTTTAAGAACAGAAAATGACTAGCGATTACAGTGAGCCGAATGATGATATCAAAATAATAATCATTCAATTAAATTCAAAATTAACTTTCAATATTCGCGATGTTTTATTTGGGACGGTAGATTGAGATATCCATATTCTGTTCACAAGAATCACTAGGTTTTTGATCTTGAAAATGAGTAATACATAAACAATTTCGGATACTGTGTTGAGGAGAGATGAGACTGAACTTTAACATTGGTCTTCTGGGCGGAGCAGGATGAAACGCGTAATCTTTTGGGACTAGAGTTTCTCTTAAGTGAAGCACAGTGTAAATTGGTTTAACGATCCTTTAGTTTAACTCATTGACGTCTATTGCAAGCATTAGATTTACTTTAAAAAAAAGTTAACGTACCTGTGTATAGCTCCCTGTTTAATCCAAAGGTTATCCCTGCAGGATTACATTAGTTTCGGCAAACAATATGCCATCTTCAGATCCAACATATAAGAACTTATCTTCAGTGGTGTAACTGCCGGGCCTGCAGGGCCCGCGGTGCGGGGGGGCCCATGGGCCTAGGGGGCCCATGGGCTTAGGCGGGGGGGCCCGTGGGCTGAGGTAAAAGCTCTGGCGGTCCTGCATGATTGGATGAAATTGTTATATTTAATTTTCAAAACAGCAGTAATGTTGCTAGTAAACTTTAAGAATTAATTTATTCTTATCCTAGAAATAATTTCTGTCATTCGTTGTGCTTAGTATTTAATTAATAAATGGCACTCTTTAAAATTGCAATAAGTTTTTTATTATTTTAATATTCCTTAATTTTAATTACTTGAAAAGTAAACTTTAAAGTGAGGTATTTTAACAAATATTTCACTATATTTTGCGTAACAATTATAAGCAGTTGTTAGTATAGTGTCAGTTAAGTTTTTGAACCGTGTAGTGAAAATTCTGTGATGTAAATTCACTTTCAAGGGTTAATCAGTATAATTTTAGATAGTGATGAATGATAAATCGGTGGCTCATGATAGGATCCGTTTCTAAACCCTAAGGTACAACCGTAAACGCTATAGCGATGGCTTTACTCCAAACTGAATCTACTTCCAAGAATTCACTTCAAATACCTTTCCACATTTAGACATGGAACAGAGTGAGATACTGACCTGGGACCTGGGATCTGGACGTTATCAAGCTTTACGTTTTGATTAAACACTTGTCGACTTAAATTCTTAGGTATTTTATACTACATTGACGTGATGAAACTTTATTGAAATAGTATACCCTAAATAATAACTTTTTAGCACTATTAAATCGCTAAAATTAAACAATGGAACTGACATTATGTATCCGGAGATTAGGAACCGTCCTTGGCTCATACACCAAGGTGGGGGGGAGGAGGGGGGCGCTGAACGCAAGTTGGCGGGGGGGCCCAAAAAAAAAGTTACGCCACTGCTTATCCTTGCCTTTGACAACCATTCGACACACCTGTTATAATAACGAAGTGACTACGTACACGTCCAATGTAAGGGCAAATTCACTTCGCTACCGCTT
Source organism: Allygus modestus (assembly GCA_963675035.1). NCBI lineage: Eukaryota > Metazoa > Arthropoda > Insecta > Hemiptera > Cicadellidae > Allygus > Allygus modestus. The sequence goes on from OY776117.1 coordinate 139,709,122, forward strand.
AGGTTAGATTAGGTTAGGTTACGTTAGGTTAGGTTAGGAGGTTTTCTAGCTCTCAATTTGTTTTAAAAATCACAGGAAAAGTAACGTACGGTGCATAATTTGGAACGGACGTGAATAGTAGCGGCTCACGTCGGACGTGTACGTAGCCTCTGCCTTATAATAATGTTGGGGAGTATACAAGTTTTCACATCAACCCTTAGTTTTCAAAATCTTCAGTTTTGTAAGGTTAATTTCGTTTGATTAACAAACTAGAGAGAATTTAGCTAAACTCTTTCCTTTTTGTATTGCAAAGCACAATGTTACAGTAATTGCTTATTTTTTATATAAATATTTAATTTATTTGTATTTATTTATACAAGTTTGGATTGCCATTTTTATGGTTAATAAGCTTATTAAACTTATCCTGGATTCATCTTATTTTATAGTTTACATTTTGTTGGTTGATTTCGTAGAGTAGTACTATTATCTTGTTTTGCAGATTACACAAGAACTTTGGTTCCTTGCGCACTCTCTGCAGGTTCCAACAAGATACACAGAGTTCCTTGAGAAGGTTTCTTTTGTTTTTATTTCAGCTTTTTGCTGCATTTTGGCAAACCCCAACTAAGACAATACTGAAAGCGCTTTGGTTTGGTGTTGGTCTTCTAGTATTGTTGTTTGTCTTTATTGTGTGTAGCTCACTTGTTAATATTTACAAAAAGATAAACAAATTAAATTAAGGTTTTACTTTTCCCCCGCAGGAGTTCCAAAAGAAAAATTGTAACTAGATTATTTTCTATTCCCAGCATCTACACACGAAACAGCATTAAATAATATTTTTTAATTTTGCCTTTTTGGAAATCTTATAAAACAGAGTAAGCAATATAACTCAATGTTATATTTTTTGAAAATTCATGATTGCTTGTAGATTGTAGATATTTAATATAAAATATCTTAGCTTAGCACTTGAAGTAGATATATTGGGTAACCATAAAAGAATACCTGTTTATTACTTCCAATAATTTAGCCTTTCTGATTCATGAAACATAATTTTTAGTTTTGTTCTGAAATTTTATTTTATTTGTATTTTTACCAAATTTTAAGGATATCATCCACTGCTTATTCATGCAAAAACTTGTTATAAATCCAATGATTTGTAACTTAAAGAAATTGGATAAATTAACCGAAACAGTACCATTGCCAGTTATAAAATGTTTGATGCAATCTGCTATGTTTGATTACTGGTATCAGGTCATAACTCCTAATGGTGCTGCTCCATTATTTTTATCCTATGTCCTTAAATTAGACTTTGTTGGATGCTGTTTAGGGGTCAATTAAACATTATATATAGACAGATCACTATAAATAGAGGGGACAATACACAATCCAACTCTATGGGAGCTCTTCCCAACCTGGTCAGGCCCCCGACCGGGTTGGGTTTTGTTTGGAGTGTGGCAACGATTCCCAATAATTGTTGGCACGGACCAGATTGTCCCTGCATTTGTTGGGAGTCTTGGCCGTAAACATCTCCCAACCTGGTCCCAATGTCGGGACGGTTCAACTTGGATCGTGTATGTGCGTTCCTGACTGGGTTGGTCTCAACATTGGTATGTGATTCTAGGGTCACCGAATAGCCAGATATACGTATGATCAAATAAGTCCGCTAAATATTAAGTTAGATCTATTTTGTAATAAACAACAAAAACATTGTCAAACAAGTTAATGCTTTTGACTTAAACATATTTTCACATTAGCTTTAGTTGATAAAATAATACTCGTCTTGTCTTGTACTTGTCTTGTTTTATAAATATTTAATTAATTTTTTAATAGAAATAAATTTTGAAGAGTAAAACAATATTATTATAATTGAGTTACCGAAAGTAGAGTTCTAAATATTTGTAATGTATACACCAGTAAAATGACATGACTTTAGGCTTCCCAAATTATTTTCTAGGTATGAAACACAATGTAAATAAATTGACATTTCCGTTTTACGGGTCGTCTGGACCATCCTGTGCATGACACTCAGTGTGGAATGAGTTTCTTGATAATACTCAATTCCCTTTATTCGGTATGTATAGTAAGTTGTAAGTGATTAAATTAACAATGTATCTGTTGAAGAGGTGTATTATTTATTTATTTACTTAAACAACATTTCAAAGACATGAATCAAAATCAGGCTGTAAACAAGAATGTCAAACCAAAGACTGCTGATGAAAAACTATTAAATACAGAAGTATTTGTAATGTAACTTGTGTAATATTAAATTAGTTTATTTTCGGATTAACAGTTCAAATAATTTAAGTACCAATAAGTACACATTTTAAAATACATATTTTACATAGTAACTGATTATACTTTTAAGTTTTTTAACAATTGTATATGCTATATACATGCATTACACCATTTGATCACAGATTTAAATTACGTCTAGCATGTGTCCTCCATTATTAGCAAATTTACTTTTTTTAAAGAAATTTCCTCCTTCCCATAATTTATATCTGGTCACCCTGGTTGGAATGCCACTCCCAACCAAGTTGGATTGTCTATGGCGAAGCGCACTTTCCAACATTTGTCCGTCCCAACTTGGTTGGGAAGCGTTGTCCTAAAGGCGGTCCCACACTTCTTGCGAACAGGCCTGAATATACGGCCGAACATTCTCCCGAATGTTCACTGAATATTCTATCCCATATGTTCCCGTATGTATTCAAAAGTTCTTGCAGCTCCCACACTTCTCCCGAATACTCCGAACATGGGGATCGCCTTAACCGAGTTGAATCGTATATCGCTAAGCACATCTCCCAACATTTGTCCATCCCAACATTCTCCCAACCGGGTTGGATTGTGTATGAGCCCGTTAAACATTTTAGGTCATATTTTTATAATATGAACTTTATTCTTCATATTTGAATCAACAATCATACCCTGAATAATTACTGCAGGTTTTTTCCTGGCCAATCTGTATTTATAAATAATTTATTTCGTTAATTAATACAAAAACATTTTTCTACCATAAAATGTGATCTGAAACATACATTATTTCACAATTATTCTGCTTTTAGTAGCTTTAGAGATTTTAAAACTAAAAACATTGGCAAAACAACTAAGTAATAATAGAAAAACTCAATTTTTAAGTATGGTAAATTTAGATTGGAAAAACAATGTTTTAGGTTTTGTAATTTTTCTTTCAATGGATAAGTACTGACGAAACTTTGTATTCCCGGATTAACAACAATATTGATTTAATTTAAAAAGGTTTTTGGAAGTTATAATAAAAGTAATGTTTTTCCAGGTTTTACAATTTGTAAATATCCAATGTATGATGAATTCCTACACTTGTCACTTAGCGGCAAACGCACAGTTTATTTGGCTGATTTGTTAGATTACTCAAGCCTTTGTAGGTCTTGCATCTTTTATCTACCAGGGAATCGTGTAGAACATAGAAATAACAATCGTGTGATGCTAAAACAATAAGTTTGTGAGATATAAATCCTACCATAAGTTATATACTATCTCATTAATCACAATAAGTTTGTGAGATATAAATCCTACCATAAGTTATATACTATCTCATTAATCACAATAAGTTTGTGAGATATAAATCCTACCATAAGTTATATACTATCTCATTAATCACAATAAGTTTGTGAGATATAAATCCTACCATAAGTTATATACTATCTCATTAATCACAATAAGTTTGTGAGATATAAATCCTACCATAAGTTATATACTATCTCATTAATCACAATAAGTTTGTGAGATATAAATCCTACCATAAGTTATATACTATCTCATTAATCACAATAAGTTTGTGAGATATAAATCCTACCATAAGTTATATACTATCTCATTAATCACAATAAGTTTGTGAGATATAAATCCTACCATAAGTTATATACTATCTCATTAATCACAATAAGTTTGTGAGATATAAATCCTACCATAAGTTATATACTATCTCATTAATCACAATAAGTTTGTGAGATATAAATCCTACCATAAGTTATATACTATCTCATTAATCACAATAAGTTTGTGAGATATAAATCCTACCATAAGTTATATACTATCTCATTAATCACATTTTTAGGGCCTTAAAACTAGAGAGTGTTTCTGAAAGAATTTAAATTATTTTGTCATACAAAATTAAGTATACTCATTTTAAAGGTGTGCTCTCAGTGTTGTATAATTGTATTTTTCGGCTTTTGTAAAATGTTTGTGTTGACTATTTTCTTTCTTTGAATTCTACCTTGTTTTCCCTTTAGGGAAGAAACTATGTGTTGTTAATATTTGTGTGGAGGTTTGGCTGCAATAATGTGAACAATGTTTACTTATTTTAAGAAGATATAAATTTAGCTTACCTTAGGCATGACCAAAATACAGGTAAAGAGTGATTAAATGTTAATCACCAGTATATCTTTAATAAACAATGATATACATAATCAATGATAGAAATTGTATGGTGATTTGATATAAGGGGCTGATAAGTAAATAGATTCTGATTGTAAACAATTGTTCAATTAGGAGGTTGAAGCTTTGGGAGAATAAATATTCAGTCTCTTGAAATCAGCAATTAGTCTGACAAAATAAAAGTCTAAATCTTCAGCCATAAATGTTATCTGGGGTAATCACGCTAGTCATGTTACCATGTATTTATATTCTCTTCAGGTTAGGTAGGTGTAGGTTCGAGAAAGAACATCTCTTTTTGTAACAGTACTTCTCTATTTTGTTCAGGGATCAGCCCCTTTGATACTGTTAGGGAAAAGTATTTAATGAATATTGCACACTAGCTGGCCCGACAGACGTTGTCCTGTTCTAATGTCATTGAATTTTTTTTATGTCAAATGCTTGTTCATTTTCAAGATGAGCTCGTTCGCTTCGCTCACTCGCCTATCGAAAAAAGAGTTTGAGTTGCCATTCAAGAAGTTTTTTTTTATTTCTATAATAAGAGTTGCCATTCAAGTATTTTTTTAAATTTTCATAATGAACATATGTTTTTGCCTTTCAAGTATGTTTAGATATAGTCCTGTTGTTAACAGATGTTTGGTGTAACCAACTGAACTTTGATCAAATCAATGGGAACTTTGAAGGCCATTAAGACAGAGCCCTTAGGTCGGATTAAACATTTTCTTTTATAAGAACCTTGTCCTGACATTAACGAACCCAACAAAAAAAGAATTATTCAATTTGGTGCACTCTTTCTCAGGTTTTGGAATCACAAAGGAAAACAGGCATTTATTTTTATACATTACTAGCTGGCCTGACAGACGTTGTCCTGTCCTAATGTCGTTGAATTTGTTTTATGTCAAATACTCGTTCATTTTCAATATGAGCTCGTTCGCTTTGCTCACTCGCCTATCGAAAAAAAAAAAATAGTTTACGTCCTATTCTCAGACCTACCGAATATACACACCAAATTTCATAAGAATTGGTCAAGCCGTTTCGGAGGAGTTTTGTTACAAACACTGGACACGAGAATTTTGTATATTAGGCTAGCTGTTACCTGGCAGACGTTGTCATGCCTTTGGTTATTACCAACTAAAACCAATATCACCAAGATCACCTGTTTAAGTAAACATGTCATTAGCTTTTATGTAAACAACAATATCTTTCCATAAGGTTTATATGGAAACCCTTTTGGGCCTCTTGGGCGGAACCCAATTGAGTTAGGACGAAATGGATGGCTTAAAAACCTTCTCCATGAAATTTTGCATACATATACCAAGTTTCATGGCAAACGGTTCAACGGTGTCCGAGTCCATAAACTTCAAATATATATATATATATTTATATATACACAAACAAACAAACCAACATGCTTTTTTATGAATATAGACTAGCTGTTTCCCATAGCTTCGCTCGTGACAAATTAAAACATATTAAAAATATTAAACTGACCAGCACTATCAAATCTTTGTTTAGTTTTACCTTTTGACTTCTTTTGCCCTAACCAACAAACAACTACAGCTGATAATTTTATAAATGATCTTATAAGATTTGCATTAGAACTTATAGGACCCGTGGGGAGGAGCCCTAAGGTTGGATGAGGTCATTATCAGGTCTATATGTTAATGTGATATGTAAGCTATGTTCATGCAAAATGTTAGCTTAATCAGTCCAGTAGTTTATCAGTGATGGAACTCCAAATATCCATATATACATCCAAACAAACATCCAAACTTTCACATTTATAATATTAGTTGGAAGATATACATGAATATTGAGATACAAACTCCTCTCTACGATTTGAAGGTCCCTATTTAGAAACTTTTAAAGGGACATCATGCTTTTGGCGGGTAGGATGATCCTTAACAAACAAACAACTGGTGATGAGGGATCTCAAACAGTTTGAAACTAGTATGATTTCCTACAAAATGGATACTTTCACATGTAATCATTGAAGTAGATAATAATTTGTTACAAAAATATATATTTTGAATTATGGTTTCTACTAGGCCTAACTACACCTAGGCCTAGGCTTCAGTGGAAACAAAAAATATGAAACGTTGAGCAATCCCCAACAGAAAAGCGGTTTAGTAACATTTAAAATTAAGTTTGAATTTATTATAAAATAATTTCTTAAGCAGCATAATACATGTTATTACAATTAAACAGGATAAATAAACTATGTCTTGCAACACTACAAAATATATTTATACCTATACTGTACTTACATACAAGACGGTAAGTATACAAAAAAGATTTTACTGGCGACCGATTTCAACTAGTCACACCGGTTATCATCAGGCCCAATCAGAGACCGAAACAAAATGGTGTAAGCTTATATACTATTGGCTACCGGAAGTTTTGGAAGCAAGTTGCGATAAGTAACACCAGAGTCAAAGGAAATGTAATGAATGCATGGTAAGAATTGTTTATTTTCAAGGAAAAATGTAAGGATAGGAATAAATTGATTAACGCCAACTTTGACTCTGTTGGTACTTATTGCAACTTGTTTCCGGAACTTCCGGTAGCCAATAGTATATAAGCTGTACGCCATCTTGTTTCTGTCATTCTCTGATTTTGCCTGATGATGACTGGTGTGACTGGTTGAAATCGATCGCCTTGTACCATCTTTTTTTGTATATTTACCATCTTGAACGTAAGTACAGTGCAAGACAAGGTTTTGGGTTTTTAGTTGTAAATATATTTTATCGCCAACCACATGTTAAATTTCCCTATTTTGAGAGGTAAGTAATGAGCTTTATTGCAGACCGGCGAGGTAATGACAAATAGTGTTACGATTATACTCCCGGCAGAGCTCAATCAGGTGTTCCCGTAGCATCAGCTGTTGCAGATCAAACAATCAATGTATTACAACATACAATTATTGTTTATTTTGATGCTGACATACCTTAACCTACAGTGCCATTTGTACTTGAAAATGCTATTGTTTAATTTTTCCCATCTTGTTTGTTCTTAAGGGACAATAAAATAGTGAATGCGCAAGTAGTAAGAGCGGCAATGTTTTCGGGCGTTTAATGCACTCGTGCTTTCAAGCTTCGCCCTCACGCTGTAATGACGCTCTAGCTGCGTAAATAGCTATTGTAGTGTTGTGAGACGTAGTTTATTTATCCTGTTTAATCCATTTCCCCCTGAAGGTGACCGGAGTGTCTGTTCCAGAAGGGTGGTGCACTACCAGTCCACTGGCTCGCTACACTCAGACTCTCCCAGCTCCAGTAGTGTGTCGCCTGTGCCCACGTCCCCCTCCCCCTCCCCCACCCGCCCCTCTGCCAAGACACCCCCTGCCACCCACCCCTCCGGCAGCCTCTCCCTCAGCAAGCGGTGGAGCTCCACGGGCGACTTCAACAGTGTCAGCAGTCCCTCCCACAGCTCCAGGTCAGTGTACAAGAATTACTTACTATTGTCTGGCAACGAGGAGAAAGGAATCGGTCGGGCGGCTACTGGCCAACTAACATCGACCAAACTGTGCGCCATGTGGTATCTGCTGGAGATACTCTGCCGGAAGCATAAAAGTTTTATTGGGCGTCGCGAAATCAGCAGCAATATGGGTGGGGTGAGGAAGCTGGGGGATCCCTTTCTCCTCGTTGCCGGACAAAATCATCGTTGGTTATGTCAAGTCGTTAGTGTTCTAGACTCAAACAAGGCTCCGATCATTGCAGGTTTGGGATCTGTAGGCAAAACCTTATTTTTATAAGTACTGTCGACTGATTACTCTCTCCTAGTTGTGATTTGGTAGCCTCCAAAGCTGAACAAAAGTAAAAAGTATGCTAAATAAAGGAGACATTTCAACGCAAAACATACAGACGAGCATATCTGACGTAAGTAAATAAAATACCCCCGTCGCAGCAAACCTGCGTTCTCAGTGAATTTCCAATGCATAATATATGTCTTAATACCACATAAAGCCGCATACCAAGTTTCATAAAAATATATTCACAAATAAGCGATATACCGTATATAATTTGAATTATTCTCTATAAGAATAACATTGTGGATGAGTACGCTGGTTTGCTGCAAAAGAAAACAAAAAATGGGTTTTTATGCAAATATCAATATAACTCAACAAGGTATTAATTAATATTCCAATTTATCAATTTGCCACACACCAAGTTTTATTAATTTATATTCATAATTAAGGGAGAAATTACATTTTACTTATTCTCCATAAGAATAACATGGGGGCTGAGTACGCAGGTTTGCTGCTACGGGAATTATCAGTAAAAATTGCTATTTTTGTGCAAATAACAATAGACCACAAACAATTGAAGCCATATACCAAATTTCATTAGTATACGTTTATAAATAAACGAGATATAAATTTGTCTTATTCTCAGTAACCGTATGAACTCAGTAAGAATGAATCTAGTTTTGTAAAACAAGATAGAGTTTGGTGCAAACATTTACATGCCAAAGGCCCATAAAGGCCCGTTGCTGCCGGGAAGAGCAGTTTCATGGGTGTTGCCTACTTTCGTAATATCACGGGAAAGTTGGGCGAGATATTTACTCAATTAGTTTATGATCGCGTGACCTCAGGGGGTAATATGGCATGCTATCACCCCCTTCTGATCCCATTGTATCCAAGCTCAAGTTATTTCTTTACCCTGATTAACTATCTCATGCAGTTTGGGCTTTATTTTCAAGATTGGAGGCAAAATATTTAATTCATCACTCTTAAATATAATTTACCTTTACTTATTAAAATTCACTTCCATATTACTCCCCCCCCCCCCCGCCTTTAAACCCTTAGAAGTATTTCTTTGGATTTAGTTTTGACTGCAGCATAGTTAAACACAATTATTTTAATGTTCTTTTCTGTTTTATAATTCATAATTCAACATAGTTCGGGTCACGGTTCGTGGCACCTAGGAAAGGTGAGAAACTAGTGAAATATCTCGTGAATAAGAATAAGAATAAGAAATAATTTATTCTTGCAACAATACTTTAACAACGATGTCCCATGCATCATGCAAGTTGCAAAAAAAGACATAAATAAAAGTAGACATTAACAAAAATAACCAAAACAAATGTTTTAAAATTAAATAAGTGATTTTTTCTTTCTGTTGACAAAGGTAGAGTGTAGCAATAGTGGTACTAAGCCAATTAGAGGGTAAAAGTCGTTCCAGAGCATACGCTTACCATACGCCACGCGATGTGACCCAAACTGTACTAATTACTTGAAAAACTAAAAAAGTACCATTCTTTAAAAGTGAGTGTGCTTTTAAAGCTCATAGTAAATTTGAAAAACAAATGTTTGTGATAGTAATGTTTTAAGTTTTTTCTTTCTCTGTGCAACAAAAAAATGTAGGCAAAAAAAAGTCAATGGCAAATAAACAATTCTTGATTCTTGAAAGCCAAAGTAAAACTTTCCTGTTTTTTATTTTGTAGTTTTGCTTATTTTTTATATCTATATTTAGCACTTTAGTACCTAGACCAAGTGCCTGCTGTTGATCCAAGAAGGTTAAACAATTTTCCTCAATAAGAATAACATGGCAACTTTGATGGCCAGTGGAGTGGAGCCCAGAGGTCTAGGGGGGGAAGTATACTAAATTATTCAGACCCCTACAGTGTGGAATAGTTTAATAGCAGTTTTGAAGAGCCCTTTTCAAAATCAACTGGACAAACATACACACATGCACGACTACTTTATTAGTATTGATTTTTATTATATTTTGTATTGGTTTGTATTGTTTTTGTTTTAGCACCAGTTTGTTTTGCAGTTATTGTAGTTGCATGTTTTGTTTTCTGTACAGGCTTGCAACCAAATCTCTGTTTAATTTGTACATGAAGCCCAACCCGCTGCAGAATCATTCACCTCAGCTGAAACATGGGTTCGTATTTGTGTTTTTTAAACTAAATTGTAATTTTGAAATAATAATATTTATTTGTTACCTACCTATTTTTTACTTGTGTTATTTACTTTTGCCATGTACTTTATAAGGTATAGATAATTTTTGTTTGTTTAAAAACATACGTAACTTAGTAAAGTTTTTTTTTAAACATACTATTTTATTTTTTATTAAGAAATATGAAAATTTGTCTTCTGAACTTAATAAAACGATTCTTGGTTGATTATTTGGCATACTCATATTCTTTAAAACTATATTAAGTAAACAAATTTTAAATTTAAAATTTGTTTTACTTAATATAGTTTTAAAGAAGATGAGTATGCCAAATAATCAACCAAGAATATATTCACCATCTTCAAAAACATCAGAAGCATTTAGAATAATAATAAAACAATGACTTTTAGACCTAATAATAAAATCTTTTTAACATAAAATAGATCCGAATCCAATAAAAACGTGCTAAAAAGTGTGAAATAAATAATTACATGTTTCTTTTAATATACCATTTTCAAGAGCGTAACATAAATAAATCGATAGAAATTTTCTTAAATTAGGGCTGTAAATTAAGTAGGCCTACTTAATGTATTTATTTATGTATTTATGTATTTATTTATGTTACGCTGCTGAATTTTACCGAACAGTCAAGAAAGCAAGCTAATAAAAACATGTTTAAAAATAATTAAATCAAATCTTTTTAACAAAAATAGAACTGACTCCAATAAAAAAGCACTAAAAAGTGTGAAGTAAATAATTACATTTTTCTTTTAATATACCAGTGTCAGGAGTCCTGACAATCGGTTGATGACATGTTTCGATATCGTAACAAACAATACAGTGGAACCTCGATAACTCGAACCTCAGGGGGAACGGCAAAAATTCGAGTTATCGAATATTTCAAAATATTGATGTTCGACTTATCAAGGTAATTTTCCACAGACTTCGACTTATTGAGGGTCACGGTAACACAAAAGATGGATCATGGAAGGGTATAATCCTTACATAAGTTCGAGCTATATATCAAAAATAATCATACCGTATAATAATTATTATTAAAATTAAAATAGATTTGAACAATTTTAAATGTCTATAATAAGCCCGGAAATATATTGTAAAGCTTCTTTGGTTAACGTAGTAGAGGACGAAATAATTCCTTCAGTGAAAATATTGTAGAGGAAGAAAGTAAACAAATAATGACTCACAGTTTGGTATTTTGGTGTTGTTTTGCCCGTTTGACCACTTCCTGTCTATTTTCTAGACTTTATTGCTCACTTCTTATCACCTGCCCCAAAAAAATTCCTCCCCCTTACGGAAGTCAGTTCTGACCAACTACGCATCAATTTTATTTAGCTGAACATTAATGTACTGTAGGCTATTAAAATAATTTGCAAAACTAAAAGGGAACAAAACACGATACAAATTAAATTCGCAGAGCATTGTTGGAATTAGGGTGAATCAGTACGACACTTTTTTTGTTTTAAAATTGTCAACAGTGTTCACTGGTGTTCCAAACTGCTTCCCAATGTCACTATATCTATTACCTTTGTCAATAGCCTCAAATAGTCTTGAACTTCTCATGGGGTAAAGTTTTGCCAACACGTTTTACCAAACTGCAAAAACTTTGTAAAAAACAACCTAAAAACTACGTTTCACGTACTACATCCAGAACCTCTGAACTCACACTAAATAATGACTAAGAACACAAATCTAATCAAATCAAAACCATTTTATTTAAAAAATATATATAATTTACAACAATATGAGACTGTTCCCTATTTATGAAATGAAATCCTCACATAGGTAAAACCCGTGCGTGAGGATGAGTGTGTTTGATATGCGCGTTGCTCATCAACATAAATTTGTCGGTTGTTTTACCGACACCAGGAGCACCCGGGAAAGAGATTTAGTGGGGAGGAAGGGTTGAAATTTCCGGATGCAAAGTCACTGGAGGTGAATCAACAACTTCGACTTATAGAGGTTCTCTAGTCAATACTTCGACTTATAGAGGTACGGCAATTGTACATATTCGAGTTATAGAGGTTCTGCAGCTAAAACTTTGACTTATAGAGGTGTGGCAACAGGCTAAGAATACTGCAAAAATTTGAGTTATTGAGGTGTTTCCTGTTAACCCTTCGACTGATAGAGGTAAAATAACATAGCATTAGGTAAGCAAGTTCAAGGGGAATGACAAAAATTTGAGTTATCAAGGAATTCGACTTATTGAGGTTCGAGTTATCGAGGTTTCACTGTATTAGCATTAGCGATATTAAACCTCCCGTGTAGGCGATAATGTACGCACCTTAAGGAAGTGTGTACATATATGTACATAATAATGTAGCCAAATATAGTGTGCTTTCATAAATCATCTAAGACTTTGTACACATTTTTATGAGCCAAAATACTCAAAATTACTCCTTCTTGGTTAAATAGCAGCTAAACGGATGATCAGCAGGGCCTGATTTAAGAGTATGCCACCTGCAGGCTAAATCCATTGCCCCCCCCCCTTTTAGAGACTCACAGTTAATAGACTCATTACACATTCGTTTTATACAACAAATGATAGATTCAGTTATTCAAATTAAATTGTGCTGAAGAGTAAAACTAAAACCACACAACACAATCATAACTACACAGGACAAAGGCGGCTCCAAGGGGGGGCGAGGGGGGCGATTGCCCCCCCCCCCTCAAGCTCAGAAATGTTTGATATATACTGTATAAAAATAGTGCGGTTCTGTAATTTTCATCTGGTTAAATGTATTGCGATTAATTCTTTTTCACCAATCCAATTTATGCATTGTCTACCATAGGTTATTTTTTTAAACAGTCTGTATGCATACTGAAGGTTTGGAGCTATGCGTAATTTCGTTCTGATGATGCCTGACAGTTGGCTGCACTGACGCAATGATGCGCTGCCCTTACACCCTGTCTCCTTTTTTACCCGTGAAACCACCGTCGCGTCGGGTACTTGGGTGTGGGTGCCGGTAAACGTCAAGATTAACGTTGTGTAGTTATAAGAAGATCTGAGATACAACAGCGGGTAGCAGGGCAGCAAGGTGCAGGCAGAGTGGTGCGCACGTCACGTTACCATGGCAACGGGAGTTTGACCGCGCACCTATTGTGTCCACGTGATATTATTAGTCATCACACCCTTACACTGCGCATGAATGCCGTTCTGCTCTGCCTTTTCTGTCTTAGTTCAGTTCACTTTAGTGTATGTTGGGTTTAACTATTATTTTTAGTATTTGATTATTATTACAATTAATATCTGTAACAATCAAAATCAGTGGGGGGGGAGGGTATTCCACCACTAAGTTGGCCCCCTTTGACTCTAAAGCTGGATCCGCCACTGACAAAGAAGCAGCAGAACACAAAAACATTACCGTTTTTCATCACCATAAGGAATTCTACATTGGTAATACTGGAGGCAACACTGATGAACAAAACTACGAGCTGTTCTTTGCCAAATTTGGTGAGGCAAAGAACTACTCGCTGAAATCGAATGAGTCGTCAAAGTGATTCAGTCAAATACCTACTCATGATTTAAACAAAGTTGTTAAAGAAGATGACCACAGCACTCGAGTGGAGATTCGAGGACACATCTACCCCTCTAACTGACTTATTGCCCCCCTCCTCAAATCACACCGGTGATGAGAAAAGTATAATTTTCTGTTACGTGTTATACATGTTTTGTTTACATTTTAATTTTATACGCTTGGCAATTTGATAGGTATATGTGTGGTATTTGTGTCAGGTGCCAGGAAATAATTACAAAATAGTTATTTAGTTTTAATTTAATATGCATTTAAGTTTATCAGTTTTGATTGAATTTAGTTCAAAATTAATTTCTGCTTAGTTCTTGTTTGTTTTAATTTGTTTAATTTCAAGAAGTGGTTGTTCACCAGAAGCGATATTACTGAGTTTTTTGTAGCAATGTAGTCTTTAATATACTTTCTCTTTTCCTGTTCAAGCTGAATAACAATCTCTTTGCTTTTCTTATTAATTTCCTTCATAATAATAATAATCATTTTTTCTCTAAATTCCTCTACTTTTTTCAATTCTAGAGCAATTCCAACAGCCATTCGACTTTCTCCAAGCTTTAATTTTTTTAAATTGTGCTCCTTTTGTTTTACAAAGTTGTGAAGCTCTTTATTGTTTGATTATTAATAGCTTTCATTTCCTGTACTTTGTTATAAGGCATTGCATATTCTTGTTTTGCAAATGTTAGTTTATTTTGTTGTTCTTGGAGTAAGAGCAAGGAGTTGTTCAAGAGAGTTTGAGGGGTTTTGCTGGATGGCCGGGCTCCTAAACTCCGTTGCTGTAAACCATTATTTTTTAAAAGCTCAAGACACTGTTTAAGCTTTCCACTCTGTCTCAAATCTTCCATTGTTTGGATATCTTTTCTTGTGTTTTGAATTTTGAGTACCAAGGTGCGATTAACTAGTTTCTGCAATTCAATTTCTTTATTAAGCCTAACTTGTTTATCTTTTGTTATAGTTAAATTGTTTTCAAATTCTTTAAACCTCCGATTTTTTACTCCATAATTATTATCTGTGGTGTGAAGTGTAAAATTCATAAGGGTGAGAATGTTTTGAAATTTGTTCTCTTCAATTGCTAGTTCCTTTTTCAAATTTTCATTTTTGATTTCATATTGCGCTATTTCCTCTCTTACCTCCTGTATTGTGTTCTCCAGTTTCTTCGGTTGATGGTTACAAGACTTGTTCGCATGTGATACAATGTGTGTCAACAATGATGAAACCGAACAGAACCCAAGAGCTATAACATAAAGATACATTGTGATGCCGGTATTACTGAGAGTAACGTGTGCTGGTTGGAATTGCACTTTTTATTGTCCATCATATAATTTTATAAAGCTAAAAATTACTTTTTAAAACTAATCTTGAGTACGATAGAAAATTACACAGGTAATCAACATTTATATCTTTGTTTATTTAAAGCATTACCCTTTATCAGTCATGTGTTAAATTAGTCCTACAATTAAAAAATTGCTTTTCTCAAATTATTATTTCAAGATTTGTCACAGTTTATGCATGATGAGTGCAAATATCTGTATCTATAAGAATGGATGAATTTGTTCCCTTTGGATTCCTAAACCACTCAACTGAAGTTAATTAAACTTTGCATGATCATTCAGGATGACCCGAAGAAAGATTAAAGTAAGGTGACCAACGCTGCAGAAGTCTAAAGTGGGACATAGTTTAATTAAATGGTCACTTTTGGGCAGATTTTTCCTAAAATTAATTAGTATTGCAACAACAGGTTTTGTAATGTTCTTCATAAAATCAAATTATGATACACAACCAATTTATTAAATTGAAACACAAGTTAAAAGATGTTAGATGGTTACTTTTATTAAAAGTTAACCAACTAAATAAAATATTACAACTATGTTAAATCACTGAGATATGCAAAAACTAATAAAAGAAAATACTGTACAGAATTACTGATACTTGTCAGGGGAGTGAATAGCATTCATTAACTTTGAATTTACTTGAATCTTATCATGGAACCATAAACCCAGCTTAAATTCATATTAGGGTACATTTTAGCAACAACATGCGCTTCATTGTATACCGAGGGTGCCAATTTGGTATAAAGATGGGTTAAATTTTGGGGTTTACATAACCAACCAGTTGAGATACTTTATTCCAGGATTAAATAAGGACAATCTGACATCGTTGTAACTTAATACTGTTTACTTATGGTGATCTTCAAAATGTACAATTTATAAAATAAAATGACCCTTAGCTATATCAGCTACTGTCTATTGAGATATAAATGGTTGGATCTTACTTTACTGTAAAATTGGGCGGGATCCCGGGATTGGATTCCCTACAAATAAGCAAAATTTAAAATATTAGTTATTCTCCATAAGAATAACATCGGGGATGAGTACGCAGGTTTGCTGCAACAAGGAACACAAAATAATGGGTTTTTATGCTAATATCAATAGAACTCATCTTAGTAAAGTCACATACCAAGTTTCATCCATATACATTTATAAATAAGCGATATATAACATTTTAATTATTTTCCGTAAGAATAACATAAGGACAAGTACTTAGGTTTGCTGCTACGGGAACCAGAGACGACAAATTTTTGTTGTACAAACAACAATAAACCACAACCAGATGAAGCCATATTCCAAATTTCGTCAGTTTATGTTCATGAATAAGCGAGATATACAATTTTTCTTTTTCTCCATAAGAATAACATTAGACAACGTACTATGTTTAACACTTTCAATCTCTCAGTAACCAATTGACGTAGAGCAATGATCAAAATACCAAATTGTTTGTTTTTTTAAGCTGAGTTCAATGGTAAAACTTAAAATTTGTATGAATCAAAATTACATGTTGAAACCCCTAAATTCCATTTTTGGGGTACAAAACCCCCCAAAACCCCCTTTGGATGGTGCGATTTGTCAGGTTTTCGAACTTGTTCAAATAAATGGTACTTTACACATTTGTACCAAATTCCATTAAGTTCGGACCTTTTTTACGAGAGTTATCGTGCTTACGGACACACACACACACACACACACACACACACACACACACATATATATATATTTATTTATTTATATAAATATATATATATATATATTTAAATATAAATATATATATATTTATTTATTTATATAAATATATATATATACATATATAAAAATGTGTTTTTAGCATCTGGGGACCTCAAAATGAAAAGTTATCATGGTCTCGGGCTTAAGTCTTACCATGAGACCTACAGTAATAGCTTCATCCCTGTAGAGGAAATTCGCTAAAAAGACAATTAGATAACTAATCACTGTTACTGTTACAGAAGTTTACAATGTACGTTACGTTACAATATGAGGTTTTCCTGTTGAAAAAGGCAAGCTTGAATTCATTCTACTATTTACTATTTTATGGAACTCTTTAACATTTTTCTTTACTTTGAGGTGAATCAATATTAGTTCTTTACATTTTTAGCAGTCAAAAGTTATACAAATTCAAGGTAACAATGTATAAATAATAATTAAATACAGCTTACCATTTTCTGCATCATCCTCTACGGTCATGAAGTCTTGGAGGTTCCAAATATTTGATAACGCATTGTTGCGATCATAAAAGAACATCAATTTAAATGCTCTAGTTCCGGTGGATGAATTTCGGGCCGTGTTAAGACATTTGTATATTGCCTATTTTTTGGTCTCAATGAGTTTGATTTTGGTTGTAAAAACAACGTAATAGAGTGGATACGTCACGTATGAATCCTTCTGATTTATTGCCATTGGCTCTGTAAGCTGCTATTCTCCTGTGCTGAATGTAGTTTTTAAATAAATAATTTTTAAATTCCTTGGAAGTGAAGTATGAGGCGTTATCAGACACAATTATTCGGGGTGTAGAAAATTCAGAAAATGTGTTTTGGAGTTTCTGAATAATTAGTCGAGAATTACATTCTCTCAAAGCATGTATCCATAGAAATCGGGTAAATCCGTCCACAACCATTAATAAATATTGGTTTCCTGATTTGCTTCGGGGTAATGGACCTAAAATATCAATGAAAATTGTATTCATAGCATGTTCAATCGGAATGGAGATTAATTTTCCCTCATATTTTCTCTGGGCGGTTTTAGATATTTGACATATTTTACAGGCCTTGACTTTTTCTTTCACTATGGTGTCTAAGTGGGGATTATAAAAATAGTCATTGATTTTGGCTTGGGTTCGTGCTATACCTAAGTGTCCACCAAATATGGTATTATGATAAAATGTATACACCATGTTGATTAATCGTGTTGGTAAATAAATTTGAGATTTACCCTTGCCATTATTATACATTAATAATCCTTTGTCTATGAAGAAACAATCTTGATTGATTTTATTGTTTATACTGTCAATTATTTGAATGCAATTAGCGTTGTCATTTTGATGTTTTTGCAGGTCCGTAAATGCCACAGGTTTTTCATTTATTAAGTTGCAAAAATATCTTTCCTCCTTTTTCTCATGTTTCGGTGACTTAAAATTACTATATACAATATTTACATGTTCTTCCTTTTTCCGTGTGGTTAACAGACTTTTTAAAGTGTTGTTTAAATCGGGCGTTATCTCCTGTGATTCACAATCTTCGGCATTTTCCTCTCCATACAATCTAGATAAAGCGTCGGCTATCACATTGTCACTTCCTTTACAGTGTTCTATGGTAAATGGTAAATTGAGAAGTCATGCGTTTTGAGCTAATCACGTACGAAAGGGCTAAATTATCGGTAATTAATTTAAATGGCTGCACCTCTAGGAATTCCTGCCTTTTTTCTATGCATAAAATAGCGCTATATGCTTCCTTCTCGTAAATACTACATTTGATTTCGGCATCAGTCAATTTTTTAAAGTAATATGCTATCGGTAAAAGATCTCCTCGGTCGTTAGTTTTAAAAAGTACCCCGGCGGTTCCAAATTTTGATGCGTCACATTGAACTATACATTTTTTATTACAATCGGCCAGTTGTAAGATGGGCGGGTTTGAAATTTTTTTCAGTATTTTGAAAGCTTTTTGACAATCAGGTGACCACTTGAATTTTACGCCTTTCTTCTTCAGATCATGTAATGGAATGCATATCTCCGCATACTTAGGTATGTATTCATTCCAGTAAGAACACATCCCTCTAAATCATTTAACTTCCCTTAGGTTCTTGGGGGTAGGAAAATTCTTAATATTTACCTTTCGCTCGGGATCAATGGTAACAGTATTATTTTTTTATAACATGTCTCAAAAAACTAATTTATTTGCAGAAAAACTTTGCTTTGTTTACATTTACGGTAAGCTTGTGGTCTGATAATCTCTTAATTACCTCTTTGACATGCTCTAAGTGTGACTTCTTATCTGGACTGTATATCACAATATCATCGCAGAAATTTATTAAATATTTACATTTTATGTCATGAAATATTTTATCCAAGTAGCTTGATAAAACTGAGCTGCCTACTTGCAATCCAAAACATACCCTTTTCGTTTGATCGAATTGATGTCGCATGAATTTTCAGCGAGTGGGCATTGTAAAAAGGCTTTGTTGAGGTCAATAATAGTGAAATAGTTTCCTCCTCGTAAATGCTGATACATATTTTGTAAGTCTCCGATTGGGTAATTCACTAGTACTAACTTTTTATTTAATTCAGAATAATTCACTACTAATCGATCCGATTTTGTTAAAAAGGCCCTGCTGCTGTATTTACTAGTGGATGGTTCAATTATATCCTGAGATAACCATTCTTCGATTATAGTTTTCATTATTTGCAAGGCGGGTTGACTTAAATAATATGGGCGAATACAAACAGGTTCATTATCTAATAAATGTAGTTCGATTTGGAGATCAAGTGCTTCGCCAATTTTATCAGTGAAAACATTGGGGTATTGTTCAATTAGACACTCCACTTCGGCTGTCATTTCCGGAGTTCCAATCTTGATGTTATTTAGAGATAAATCTACTTTTTCCTCAACATGCATGCTTATCTTATTGCTATAGTTTGATTGTTCAGGGAGTGCGGCTGGAGCTCGGCTCTACCTGCGGGGGACCCGACTCACGCACGCACACTCACCACCGTCTTAACTGCCTGAAAGCCCCGATCCCCTTCACTACCTAGAAATATAACTACTGTTGTATGATACCTCAAAATCGCAATTCAGTTCAAGTTAGATGTACAGTAAAATGCTTTGTGTTGCTAAATTTGTTGTTTAATTCCATGAAAAATGAGTCCAAACACAAAATCATTATGACAATAAATAGTTTACTGAATGGGGATGATAAAAATAAAATGAAGTCATAACATCGAAAATGAGTCATACATGTGTCACAACAGAATTTCAAACTTGATTTCCCCTAATGAGTCTGCAGGACCGGAAGCTCCCGGGCACCATCTCGGTATTTGACCCATAAGAGCAATAAACTTCTGAAAGCGTTACTCCCTCATCCAATCGCCAAAAAAAATTGATTGTGGTATAAAATTGAAGGTATGATAGTTTTTTAGGGAGTTACAATAACGATTTTCAATAATACGTTTTATCCTTCTAACCATATTCTTCAAACTGGACGGGTATACAAGGGTTTCTAACAACTATTATGCAACTTTACCCTATGATTAAGCAGGTGAAAAATAGGAAATAATACAATGTAACATTTAACATAATATGATGTTTTAAATAGTGGTAATGAAATAGTTAAGTTAATCACTAAGGTACACATCTGTATTAAATTTTACAGCTGATGTCACAAACACATGTTAAATGTATCATTTGTTAATTTCCACCTACTAAACATATGGTACAGATTGTCAAAATGGTTCAGAGACACACTATATTATTTCTTCGGTATTATGATAATAAATAAGAAAATATTCGTAACTTCTAATATGAAAATGTTTGTACCTTCTAGATTTTTTAAGCAAAATATATATTGTTTGGTATCATTTTACTTATTATTTTGAGCTGAAGTCAAAAGCATTAATAGATTTTATAACGAAGGTAAAATTAAAAAAATTGATAGTCAAATTTCTGTGAGCCAGTGATGACTCACGCGGCAGGTCAATGGTCCGTCCTAATCCCCTGCGTCTGTGTGTGTGTGAGGCCTGCGTGTGTGTGAGTAGGGCAGACCCTTCGGTCAGCCGCACTCCCTGAGCAATCAAACTATAGGAGCAAACTTCAAATAGCAAATTTCTAGATTCTAGAACTCTAGATTCAGTCCTTTTTTACTCATAAATGGTGTACCTAAAATCATATCATAATGATTTTGTTTTATGACTAAAACCTTGTCATCCCATGTATACTTGTCAATATTGATTTTAATTTTGCATTCTGACAATATATTTATCTGACTATCGTTGGCGGCTAAAATCGTTCCAGACCAATTATTATTTTGCTTAACTAGCTTTCGGGTCGATAAACTGTCAAAAAGGTTTTTACTGATAAATTTCTTACTTGCGCCTGTGTCTAGTAAAACATTTATGTTTAACTGTTTATCTACTGACACTTCTATACAAGGTAATGTTTCCATTATTTTACCCATAGCTTTGCGGTTAGCTGAGGCGATTTGAATTTGTTCCAGCCTTTGACTAATCTACAAAGTTCGCCTTTAAATCCGTTTGTGTGATTCTGAAGCTTTAAATTGTGAGTTGATTCGGTTTTCTCGGGAGCATAGTGATGGATTTCGGGTTGGACTATAACTCCCGAATTTATTAGTTATTTTGGTTCCTAGGTTAGTAACAATGTTTTGCGATATGGCCCTTACGGTTACAATTGTAGCAAATTGGCTCTGGTGATGCATAACTGCGCTGTGTTGGTTGAGATCGGGGCATATGAGGAATATAACTTTGAGGGTTATAATTTGGGTTTTGCATTTGAGCAGCGGGTATTTGATACAGGTGATTCCTCATGTAATCATTGTATTGAACATTGTTTAAATTAATGCACAGTCTGTCAATATCGTTAAATGATTGGGGATTACTTTCAAAGACAAGTTTGTTCCGGATTTCAGGGTTTATGCCATTTTTAATGAAGGCTACAACTCGGTTTCAGTTAGGTTAGTTTGGAGGATTTGCTGATTTAATTTGATTTCATTAGTATATATGGCCAATGGTTCATGTGGTTTCTGTGGTCTAAAAATCAAATCTTGTTTTAGTTTTTCTCTAAGGGTGATAGGTATGTAGGTGGTAATAATTTCATGATGCAGTTCATCCAGGGTTTGATGTTGATTCTAGAATTTTATTTAACAACAGGGGTGCAGTATAGCCGGGTAGAATCTCATAAATTTTACCTTGAGTTAGGTTAGTTTGGCTTCTTATTTCAGTTAAATTTCTTAAAAATTTCAGTAGTTCATTTATCTTGAGTCCGTTGCAAGTTGTGAATTTATTTAAATATATTTCCACTGGGTTTGATAGTTTATTAAATAAACTAAAGTTTTCTTGCGGGTATTTCTGGGTTTGTAATTCCGGTTTTTGCATAGGCCAAATATTTAATTTTTGGGGAGGTAGAGATGAAAACAACTTTCGTAGAAGGTTCCTTTTGAATAGACATAGAGCTTTTTGCTGTGGAGGTCACAGGTTGTTCCATCTTGGCGTTTTCTTCCTCCTTCAATAAGGGATTTGTTGAGTTTTTCCTCAAATAAACTTAATTCCTCTTCTGAAATTTTCCCCTTGATGTCGTTAAATTTATCAATGCAGGCTGACATTTTGGCAGACATATCTTTTAAGGTTCTATGGTAAGTTTCATCAATTTTACACTTATTTAGATTATTTATCCTTAACTGTAAGTGATTTAACTTAGCATTTATTTTTGCTACTTGTCTGTTGGAGGCGTTTTCTAGGCATTGTTCTAATAAAAAGTCAAGTGAATCTAATTTAGTTTTGACTGTGTCAATTTCATTTTTCAATTCAAATTTTCCGGTTATGTTTCGTACATCCGGAGAAATCTGGAGGCATTTGCGAAGTTGTTTCCTCAAGGCTTCCATGTCATCAATGCTTATACCTTGTCCTCTGGAGATAAGCTCATATGACAACTCGTCCTTCAAAAGGTAATTTAAATTGTAATTAGCCATTTCGGCGTAGTTCAAATTTCTTCAGTAACTCAATTGAGGTTAGGTTTATGTAGTTAGCAGAGTTGTGCAAAATATCTATACCGAGGGTGCCAATTTGGTATAAAGAAGGGTTAAATTTTGGGGTTTACATAACCAACCAGTTGAGATACTTTATTCCAGGATTAAATAAGGACAATCTGACATCGTTGTAACTTAATACTGTTTACTGATGGTGATCTTCAAAATGTACAATTTATAAAATAAAATGACTCTTAGCTATATCAGCTACTGTCTAATAAGATATCAATGGTTGGATCTTACTTTACTTTGGTGTATCTGGCCAACTGGGATGGAATAGTCTGCGTCTGTACAGAAAGTAAAACAATGGAATTACAATCAGGTCAGGCTAAATTATATAATACAAATTGAAATGAAAATAAGATAAAATGCATATGAATGTTAGGTTACAATATGAGGTTTTCCTGTTGAAAAAGGCAAGCTTGAATTCATTCTACTATTTACTATTTGATGGAACTCTTTAACATTTATCTTTACTTTGAGGTGAATCAATATTAGTTCTTTACATTTTTAACAGTCAAAAGTTATACAAATTCAAGGAATAAATAATAATTGAATACAACTTACAATTTTCTACGTCATTCCAGTTATGTGGCCACACCAACTCTTTTCTATTCTAAACGTCAAGTTTGAAATTACAGTGTTGCCACCATACCACTATATTAAAATAAAAATTACTTTTTTGGTTGTTATTACCCTAATATAACTATATGTAATTAAATATTTGTTGTTTAAAACAACATATCAGTATAATTGTTTCTACTTTTAAATATGACTTTTCCTCAGTCCAAAAATTGATTGTGAGAGTGAAAACTCTCTCCATTGGTTCATTTCGTACCAGGCATAGAGTACACTCGCTCAGCTTAGAAAAAAGTTAGAACAGGGTAGTTTTGTTTTGCTACAAAGTGTTTGAATAATTCAACCCAAAACTCTTCGATTGAAGTCTTGTATTCGATAGATTAAAAAAAATATCTAAGCTTTATATATCAATGAGCATTTATTTTTATGTCAGACTACTAAAATGGGACATTTGGCTGTCCCCATAGGAATTGTGGGGACACGGACATCCCTACAAATCGAGACTGCCCCACCGAAAACGGGACACCTGGTTACCTTAATTTAAAGTCACTAATCAAAGTTTTAGGTCCTAAGAGCTTCTCCCCACTGGGCTTACCATGTTACTCTTATGGAAGGAATACCTGTAATAATTTTATCAGATGACTAATGAAAAATTATTGTAAACATCTCTTTTTTAGCGAATTTCCCCTATAGGGAAGAAGCTATTACCGTGTTCGGCCTGGTAATACCTAGGCCCGGGACTATGATAACTTTTTGTTTTGAGGCCCCCAGATGTAGTCCAGTGCATTTAGCATTTGAGTAAGGAAATTAAAAAAAAAGTTGAAACCTGTTGGAAATCATTTATTAAGGTCTCCTGAACCCACAGAAGAAAGTCCCACAAAATCCCATAGGGACTTTTCCGCCATTTTATAAAATAAGTCGGCCATATTGGATTTGTGCAAGGGTTTACGGAAATGGGTATTACTAGTAGACTAATTGACTTATAAACCTTCCGTTTGCATACATATGTCTTGTAAAAACCAGGCTAGATATTAAATAAAAATATATTTATTAATTAATTTAGTTTATATTTGTTTACTAATTTAAAACATATTTATTTTTACATTTTATAACTAATAGTCAGCATTTTTCACCAAGTATCCTTTTAGTTTGCATATACAAGAAAAACTGTCAACACAAACTGTAGAACATAAATCCCCTTTCAAATAAACAATAACAAGTTTTACCTGAATATTTCAAGCATCCTACTCAGGAATCTATAGGAGCGTTCGCTACATTTTCACTCGCGCGGCGCTCGACCTAGCGCAGTCAATGAGGATAAAACACGAGCAAATGTCGGAAAAAATTAGTAACAGGCCGAAACACATACCAGTCGATAGCACCCACCTAGAGGAACAAATCCCCAAAAATCTCCTAAATTTACCCCGGTGATTATCTCGTATTCCCCCTTTAAACCTCCCTAACCCCCCTTCCTGCAAGCATTTACAGAAATAATCATATCTCCATTAATACTGATTGCAGGTTTATATTTAATTTTTTGTTTGATTGACTAAATAAAGATCTACAACAAAGGTCCAGTCATAAAATTTGCTCAGAACAACGGTTCAAAATATATTTGCATTATAATAATAAATATTTGATAAATTAAAAATACTATTTAATATTATTCCTCTCTAAAATACAAACACGCTAGTTTTTCAAAAAATACTTTAAACAAAAGTTGTAGTAAATTGTATTCCTCGTAAAACGATATACATTGCTGTACTTTCAACAATGGGAACGTAACTTAAGAGGCTCAAACACGGCGCTTGCACTTAAGGCCGCGACGCCACAGCGGCTGTGGAATTTCAGCGCCGCGCCACGTTCGCCACCCACGTTTTAAGGCTGAGTGTTACAGACAATAATCATGTAGCCTAACAACACATGAACGCACGACATGATACCCAAAAATATTGTATACCTGTGAACTAGCCAAATAAAAAAAACAAAAAAACAAATATACAAATATTCAAATTAAAATATTATATCTAAAATATCTTTTACTGACAGCTGATAATAGCTAAGTTAGGTAAGCAATGTGGTTAGGAAGTCTAATTGATAAGTCCAACATTTCGAAGTGCAAGTTAATGTTCCACAATCAGCAAATTATATTATGTTAATAAAAACCGTTAAAAAGAACCGTTAAAAAATAATAGTAGTAGTTTATTGGTGTGTTTTTGTACATCAAATCAGCAATAGTTGTATCAATTAATTAAATTCTATTTAGAGAAGATCTTACTTGTGTTATTGGGGGTAATATAAACACTTGAGCTCTGGTATAATAAACACCAAATTACTGGAAATCATCTGTAAATAAGGGGGACTGAAATAATAACAGGTTAACTAAATTACATATCGAATTACAAACATTGAAACATTGTTTTAACTTGCAAATTCAACTACAAAATACTTCATGCTCAAACGAACAATTGAAATTGTATCTTTAACTAAAGTTTTATATTGGAAAACAAATTGACTTAATCATTGTATAAGGCGCCGGCGCAATTAGGGCATATTTTAAGGTGAATATGAATTAATTATGAGTGTAGATTGGGTGAGATGACTTCTATTAGCAGGCCATTCACTTTAAAGGGCTAATTTAAACAAAATTGGGGCCCCCAAAAAGGAAATTTTGGGGCAGCGGCATTTATGTCACCTACATCAAAAATTTGTTTTTTGTTTGTTAATGCATGTGTTTCAAACATATTATTTGTGTATTAGGTTTGGTTTTAAAGCAATTAAACCGTTCCGTGCCTTTTGGGACTTACGGCATACGAATCAGTATCCTCGTGTCCTCTACTTTAATGTATCCTAGTGGCATTTATCACACATCTAGGGGTGGCTCTTCTTTCAAAACCAAATTGTATCATTTACAAAGGCTGAACAGTTTTAGAAACCGTTAAAAACAAAATACTTTTGTAATTAAAAGGATGAAATGTTATAACTGTAATTGTTTCCTGTAATTTGTCTAACAATACTTATATGCAGTAGAGTCGATATTTCATTGGTGTATTTAAAAATGAATCACAATAAACATACTTTAAACTCAACAGTAATTATCTTAAGAGAATTGAAGCCAATTTCCGTGCCTACGCCCATTGTGTGCCCAGTGTTCCATGGATGGGCATGTGGGTGCCCTCAGAGTGGTTCTGCAATGTTGACCTTGACTCTCCCTCCATCTCTCTCCACTTCCCCCACTTGTTATCTCTCTTCCCTCCACTTCCCAGGCAGTTGCAGACTGGTCCTAGATGTTGTCAGGTTCACAGTACATTGTGATCCTTCTTCAGTTATGAGTTACAGGTACCCTTCACCTTTCATAATTATCTTAAGGAAATTTTGAATATTTTCAATTACAACACATAATTATTTTTTAAATCTCAGCTATGGGTGGGCAAAATCTTGATATTAATCCTTATGTTAAAACTAATCAGAAGACTTAAAAGACAACAATTTAGATTCTTTAATCATGTTTGCACCTTTAGTTTGCAAATTTAAAGAAAATGTGAGATTGAGTACTGGTTTTTCAGCACTTGCCTTATGAGGTGTTAATATGAATTATTATATAAAAATTATAAATTATATTCTAATACTTGATACTTGATGTAGTCCCACTGGAAAACAGCCTAGAGATACCATGGATTATTTATTACCTACACCAAATTTGATACAAATCTATTACCTCTGTAATTTTATTGTTCTTGGACAAATAATGAATTTGAATTTGAATTGACAGTCACTAAATCACTTTAAACAGACATCACTTTAAAAACCACTTTTTATCTAGGAAGCACCAAAACCAATATTTCAAACAATATCTAAAATTTGAAAATGTTGATGAAAACGGTACTTTTTCCATAAAATGGGTGTTTGAATAAACAGCCTATTGTTGTGTTTTTTATAGTGTTTTTTTTTTATAAATCTATTTTACTGCAAATTTACAAATTTTCTTTATTTGTTAAAAGGAGAGTGTATATTATTTTCAAAATAATCTGCAACTTATTACATTATAAAAATATACACTAAATATAATAATTTTGTTAGATGTAATAAATGAAACATTTCACAGTCTCCATTTTGAAAATCTACCAACATGGGCAGATGCCTATGAGTGGGTAAGAGCCATCGCTCATTTTTATGTTAACATTGTAATTTTGGAAAATAAATTTAAGTTAGAAAAACGTTTTTACAACTACTCCATGGAGCTTCCCGTCCGAGTAATGCTGGAATGGGGGAAGCCGCCCCCCCTCGCCACTATCTCCACCTCTCTCCCACAATATCTTAAAAAAAGGACACGATAAAAAATTCAGTTATATAAATTGTAAACAACATTAACTAAGAATCATCTTAAGTATTTATTACTAATTGTTGATTTTTTCCTACTATCAATCAATGAAGAATGCTAATTTTTGTAAACAACCCACTTTTCAATTGATTATTATTTATTTATTTACTTGCTACAATACAGTTTGTACCAAATAAATTACAGTATTACAAATCAAATATCATAAAAATATTACTGTAATTATGTTGCATAATATCAGTGCAATAAATAATAAAAATCAATTTTGGGAAAATAAAACTTATATTTTAGGGGTGTGCGAGTGTATTCGAGCTTCGAGCTTTTTCGAGCCGGATATTGCAGTATTCGGCTCGGCTCGAGATTTGAAAAAAAGCTCGAAGTTCGAGCCGAATATTTAAAACGCCGACTAGTGAAAAGAGTCGTTTACAAAAGTAAATTTAAAGCAAAAACCTTCCATAATCAATGTTATAATGAATTAATGTTATGTTATCGTAGTTTGCATCAGTAGAGATCCATAACATATATAATATTCAGCAATGCAAATGCTTTCGGTCCTTCGTTTAAAAAATGTAACTAACTGTCGACCTAATCAACCAAATGCAATGGATCTACGATTTACTTTCTCTACACTTGTCAATCACATCAAGTGGACATCTGTACAATTCTGTTTGCAGTGCAGTGTTGCCGTTGTCCAGTTGAGCTACCGTATGCAATATTTCATGGTTAATAATAATTAATACAACAATCTTACTGCTCTAGATAAAGTACCCCAGCAAAAAAATAAAATCCATGAAAACACATTTTCTAACTGTTGCAGCGGTACAGTCTTTACTGCAACTTACAATTTCGTACATTATAGAGTAATAATTTCATGGCGTTTGAAATTACGTCTGGAAACCCTGTTGGCGTATCCATTTTGCGAACTGCCTTAATATGTTGAGTGAAGATGGTTGTAATGTAATAATGATTTAGCGTGACCAATAGCTGATGTAAGAACAAGGCTAGGGACAAGGTTGTAGGGGGATGAACACGAAATCATGACGGCGTTTTGATGTGCAGCCGAAATAGTGATCTCCAAAAATTGTATTGTTAAGTTAATCATCAATTGACGGTAGAATCTAAAGTACTTAAAGACATAAAGTGAATAGAAATACATCTGTAATTATACTGTGGTTAAAGTTGACAATTACTGTCACATCGCTGTTGTAATTCTTTACAATTCAAAATCACGTTTTCTCAAAATCATTAATTGCGAGGTTCACAAGATCTAAGGATTTTATAAAAATTTTGTAAAGGATAGGATAAAAATCCTAAATGGTTACGTCACGTTTATTATAATATCGGTGGCCATATTATTTACAAGGTTATACTTGATTATGTTCTATGTATGCCAACCAAGAGCTAGACACGATTAAGATGGCGGAGTGTTTTAACGCTGCGGGATTGTTTGAATTTGTGAATACACGTCAGTAGAAAGGATTTAATTTTTGAATTGTAGGCTATCAAATTGTTAAAGCAGTGAGGAAGAAGAATGCATTGACGAGCTCTTCCACCCAGAACTTCTTGAAACTTTCTGTTTCAGAAGCAGATATAATAGGTTAGGTCTATTAGGTAATAAGTTAGATACAGCATAAGCAAGGCCAACGATTATTGGATAACTTATTTCTGTAAGAACAATAAGATATAATGATAGTTTATTATAATACATTGATTATTTTTACAATATGGTTAGTTGCTGAGTGTCCTGGTTTAACTACCTTATATTTATAAAAGGATAACCTAAAATTTATTATTTACAAACAGTTGAATGAGAGGTAGGCTTACTGGGTTTTTACAATTTCCTAGGCTAGGGCTCAAGTGTTTGGTTACATTGAGATAAATCTTGACATATATTAGTCTGTTTACTATGGATAGTGAAAGAAAACTGTTAATCAAAAGGTGGTCTCAATAAATATTCCTTTTCAGTACCGTACTTATTTTTAGCGAATTTCCCCTATAGGGAAGAAGCTATTACCGTAGGTCTCATGGTAAGACTTAAGCCCGAGACCATGATAACTTTTCATTTTGAGGTCCCCAGATGCCAAAAACACCATTCGTTCAAATTTTTATATATGTATATATATATATATATATATATATATATATATTTATTATTTTTAAAAACATTATTAACGAGTACCCTTTTTTTGAAACATTTTTATTTTTACTGACTAGTTTCAACCATAATGGCCATCTTCAGAGTCCAATTTTATATATATTTATTTATATTTATATATATATATATGTGTCCGTAAGCACGATAACTCTCGTAAAAAAGGTCCGATCTTAATGAAATTTGGTACAAATGTTTAAAGTACCATTTATTTGAACGAGTTCGAAAACCAGATGAATCGCACCATCCGAAGGGGGGTTTTTGGGGGGTTTTGTACCCCAAAAATGTGTTTTTTGGGGTTTTCACATGTAATTTTAATTTAAATCAAATTTTATTTTATACCATTGAATTCAGCTTAAAAAAACAAACAATTTGGTATTTTGATCATTGCTCTACGTCAATTGGTTACCGAGATATTGAAAGTGCTAAACACAGTACGTTGTCTAATGTTATTCTTATGGAGAAAAAGAAAAATTGCATATCTCGTTTATTTATGAACATAAACTTGCGAAATTTGGTATATGGCTTGATCTGGTTGTGGCTTATTGTTGTTAGCACAAAAAAACATTTTTTCGCTTATGGGTCCTGTAGCAGCAAACCTAGGTACTTGGTCCCCATGTTATTCTTATGGAAAATGTTTAAAATGTTATATATCGCTTATTTATGAATGTATATGGATGAAACTTGGTATGTGACTTCACTAAGATGACTTCTATTGATATTTGCATAAAAACCCATAATTTTGTGTGCCTTGTTGCAGCAAACCTGCGTACTCATCCCCAATGTTATTCTTATGGAGAATAATTAATATTTTAAATATCGCTTGTTTGTGAATACATTTCTTATGAATCCTGTTAAGTTTTTTATTGTGTTATGTTATATATTCATTGGAAATTCGCTGAGTATGCAGGTTTGCTGCAACGGGGGTATTTTATTTTCACACTATATTTTCACCTCAAAAAGAAGTGAATGAAGTGATGACAAATATTGAAAGTATAAAATCACTCGTAAAAAATTTGGCTTGGCTTGGCTTGAGTCAGCAAATCACTACTGGTATATTGCACACCCCTAGGGAAAATTCGCATCAAAAAAGCTCGGCTCGAGAAAGCTCGAAGCTCGAGAACTTAGATAAAAGTTCGGCTCGGCTCGGCTCGAGTCATAAATCACTATTCTCACACCCCTATTATATTTTGTTATAATACAAATTTTCCTACAGTCCAATGAATTTATTATGAAATGTTTAAGATACAGGTTTCAGCACTACCTATCAACATCAGTACCCGTTCAGTAGCGATGCTTTAACCTAATCAAAAAGGACAAATTGCTAATATAAACAATCCAGATCTAAACATAATCCATAGCTTGATAATGTATTTATGGTAGTAAAGCCTACATCTCCAAAGTTGTTGGATTTGAATTTTAAGATAAATTGACATAATAATAATGGCGGTACTCGACAATCCTGATTCTTCAATCAATGATCAACATTTATTGGAAGTGGCAATTTTGAAACTTTCTTTTATGTTTTTGTAACTAAGTTTAACATTTTATCACAAATAAAACTAAGCCACATTCAAAACAAAAGTTGATACCTTTTGTCAAGCATTTAATTATTTGAAATTGACCATTTCCACTATTGTTGATAGACGGTAAGAAAATCAGTGTATAATATAGAGTACTCAATTCTGAATTTTAACAAAACAAATATTTCTGCTAAAAATTACATGTGTCAAACCTCCTTTAATTTAACCAACATGATACCGTACTACGTGTTGATGAACAAACCAAACAATCAGCTGATGTGACAACAATGATGTTGAATCGCAGTTGATTGCCTTTCCTGGAAAGGTGATGACACTCGTTGTTAGGTGGGACTCATCAACAATGTACTTAGTTGTTCGTGCCCGTGATGGAAACCGCACCCGTTGATTGTCTGGAGTAAGTACTCACTCTGATTGTGTCTTTCCGATTTATTCAGTTTATTTCTATCTGTGTTGATTTTTCAATTAACATTTCTCATTTGAATCGAATTCATGCATTTGGATTATGTTTATGCAACGATCTCTGCCGAAAATTCCATCTCTTGAAAGATTAAGTAGGTAATTGACTAAAACATTTACATTATTTACTCTATCATTTAAGTAGAGTAGAGTACTCTAAGTTAACATAGTAGTGCCTTTTGAACCAACACTTCGATGGAAATAAATGGCATACTTTATGTTAATGCCAAATTAGCTATATGGCCACCAACATTTTTGCCTCACTGTTCAGATTGGTTCCATAAATGTTGTGACAACCTGGCTAAGGCATCTATGACAATTTTGTTACTTAACATATCTATATTTTTATACAATTTTAGTTTAATCTGTTCAATTCAATTAAAAATTTATTTTATTTCCATAAACTTATACAATTGATAAGCATTGGTTGTGTCAAACAGTATATATCAAATTATAAATTTCTCCATTAACATAAAACTAGGCAAGTACAATCAGATTCCAGATATAAAACAAAAGGAAATGCTAAATAAGACTGGTAACAATTCCTAAAAATACTCCTGAAAACATTCCCGGACAAATGTTCTATTAGGGTTCTTGAGGAGAACCAAGACTTTCAAGTGAATTAGTACCTCTACACTGGTGCACAGTGTGTAGAGCACCTAAATCTCAGTGTTAAAAAGACAATTTGATGGTTGCCTTTTGGAATAAATAGCCAAATTGAAAAGTTAATTTTTATATGAAATTGTATATTTCATAACAAGAGTGGAAAGTGGGATTTTGAAGTGACAATTCTCGCACTTCAAACATATGGTCTCGAACATGCAAAACACTCATTTGAGTTTTGAACGATATTTTTCTCTACACTTCTTTGAGATCAGCTATTTTCGTTATGTGTTTATCATATGTGTTTTAATGGAAATTTTCCACAGTCAGAATTACTTTCCACTGCAAACATTAGACATCTGTATGTAAAAATGAAGTTTCGCAGGTGTTAAACACATAACGAAAACAGCTGATCTCAAAGTAGTGTAGTGAAAATAATATTTCATGGACTCATATTAATACTAACAATGCCTCTCAGGGACTAAATCGGGTAACTTGTTTTCCTCCTGTTTTATTTTGTGAGAAAGTGCACTGAGCAGGAAGACCCAGTATTACTCTAGAGTGAGATGCGTTATCTTCCTCCATATATACATGCTAGGATGTGACAAGCAACTGTGTCTCAGCTGACTGGTGAATCACCCAGAGTGTTGTTTCATGGCATGTTATTTTCTCATTAGGTCTGGTATTGGTTCCATTCCCTCGTCCAAGGTCTCATAAATGTTTTAAATTACAGTACTTTCACGGTGTTTTTTCATCGGCTCTCAAATTTTTTTTACATTTTCATTTTGCTACAGGAGATGTATTATTTAGTTTCTTGCTTGTTTTATACTACTCACTCTGGTACATAATTTTAATTTTGTTTGGCTCCATATTTTATTATCTACATTATTATTTAGTTACCAAATTACAGTATGATGGTGTTAGTAACATAGCATATCCACATATAGCTGCACATTTGGTTAATTTGCCTTGCATCGTTTTATGTCATCAAAATATAAGGAAACTAAAATTATTTTGTTATTCAATGTATAAAAATTACATTTTTTGCCCTATAAAGCAATAACATGATCGGCATTTCGTAAGAAAAACTAAAGTATGCCGCCATATTAAAATAATTATAGGAAATTTTTGGAAATGAAAGCATTTTACGGAGATTAAAAAAGTAAAGGTCGTCCACCATAAGAAGTTAGCTTTCAGAAATCAAATAAAAAAGTTAGCTATTGGACCACTTTAGGCTGGACACCCTGTATAGGACATGACTCTAATTACAAATGACACACACATTCCTAAGTTTTATTGGATATAACGTTTGTGTGTGAATTTTAACATGGTTCACATACACCTTCTTTGCTCTACTGATTGACTACCTACAAATTTTAAATTTAAAACACATCAGTTAATAATATAATTTCTGCATGAGGCCTCTTATTTTGAATACAGTGTATTCCTCATCAGGATCAATTCATGCGATTTCCAATTTTATAAAAAAAAATTGGTGACAGTAATTATTTTTCTATTTACCGGTCATATTGTCTGAACAGATTGATTACATATTACTGAGATTATCAATACACAGTTTTTTGTCAAATCCAATTTTATTAATTTTTTAAAGTGCTATAAAACAGCAATTACAACATAGCATTAATATAATACCCCTGTCGCAGCAAATCTGCATACTCAGCGAATTTCCAATGAATATATAACATAACACATTAAAACACTTAACAGGATTCATAAGAAATATATTCACAAACAAGCGATATTTAAAATATTAATTATTCTCGATAAGAATAACATTGGGGATGAGTATGCAGGTTTGCTGCAACAAGGAACACAAAATAATGGGTTTTTATGCAAATATCAATAAAACTCATCTTAGTGAAGTCACATACCAAATTTCATCCATATAAATTCATAAATAAGCATTATATAACGTTTTAATTATTTTCCATAAGAATAACTTGGGGACCAAGTACCTAGGTTTGCTGCTACGGGAACCATAGGTGAAAAATAGTTTTTTTTTGCAAACAACAATAAAACAAAACCTGGGAAGCCACATACCAAATTTCATCAGTTTATGTTCATAAATAAGCAAGATATACAATTTTTCTTTTTCTCCATAAGAATAACATTAGACAACGTACTGTGTTTAGCACTTTCAATATCTCAGTAACCAATTGACGCAGAGCAATGATCAAAATACCAAATTTTTGTTTTTTTATGCTAAATTCAAAGGTAAAAATTAAAATTTGATTTAAATAAAAATTACATGTGGAAACCTCAAAAAACCCATTTTCGGAGTACAAAACTCATCTTTGGATGGTGCGATTCGTCTGGTTTTCAAACTCGTTCAAATAAATGGTACTTTACACATTTTTACTAAATTTCATTAAGATCGGGCCTTTTTTATGAGAGTTATCGTGCTTTGAACGAATGGTGTTTTTGGCATCTGGGGACCTCAAAATGAAAAGTTAGCATGGTCTCGGGCTTAAGTCTTACCATGAGACCTACGATAATAGCTTCTTCCCTGTAGAGGAAATTCGCTAAAAAGACAATTAGATAACTAATCACTGTTACTGTTACAGAAGTTTACAATGTTCATCTCCCTTGCCAGACCGTTTCCACTTGATGCATTTCAATTCATAACATATAATTGCATCTTTTATTGAAATTACTTACAGTTTCTTATGTAAGAACATTCAAGAATAAATAGTAACAATATAGAAAATAACAGTAATTTACATAATATTTACAACATAAATCAGCCATGCAGAGAATACTGATCAGTCAACCCTATATTATTATAAATTTAAAATGATATACAAATATGTAAAAAAGAAAATAACAAACTATTGAATTTAAGAATTTGTTATCTCAAATAAACAAACATTAACTTTAAAACTAAAATTTAAAATGTCAAAAGAAAATGAATTATATAATCGACCTATAATTTCTAGGGTCAAATGGTAACCAAGTTTAGTATGAGAAAATCAAGTTGCAAATACGAGAATCCTGCATGAATTGGGTCAGGGAACATTATAGTCCAGCTGACTCAACAAAATATCCAGAGCTCTGCTCACCAGGATATGGAGATAAGATAAGGTGGCCAACTTCCTCCTATCACCAAAGCTGGTCATTTAAAAAATAGTTTACAGTAGGATATGTTAAAGGTGTAATAACCAAATGTTTTAAATATAAAAAATTAAGAACTTGCTTGAATGGCTTCAACTATGTTGCCAAGATAAAGCTAATGCGCTACCAAGCAATAGGTGCATACTTTAACATCATGATGATTTCCAAATTCACATAATTTGAAATCAAGTAGTAATTTATGCATTCATCAATATAAACTTAACATTTAAAAAAAATATTCTATCCCAAATCATATCAAATCATCTTTATTCATTGCAATACAATAGTACAGAATGGCGTCAATCACAGCATAATCAATACAAGCTTTTTAACTTAATACTAAAGTACATAATTTAATAACATTGTTATTTATTGTACAGTTTCTTATAATTATATGAACTATTCAAAAAAACTCCTCCAAAGAATATAAAGATTTACAAATCATAAATTTCTTTAACTTGTTTTAAAATTAATCAAAATCTGAAATATTTTTTAATTTAGCGGGCAAGGCATTAAAATACCTGATACCCGCATAACATGGCTTTTTCTCATAGAATTTTAATTAGTGTCTGTTGTAACTAAAATTATTCCTATGCCTGGTGTTATGGTTGTGATAAGACCCCAATAAGCGTAGGTCGTTTGAGTTCCTTTTAACTGCCATAATCAGTTCAAAAATGTATAACGTAAAAAACAGTCATGATTCCTAATACTGGAAAATGTTCTTTAGCTGATTCGAGCCAATTTAATTTCAACATTATCCGTAGAGCTTTTTTTTGAAAAACTAAAATTTTGTTTAAATTTTCATTGTAGGTACTGCCATACATAACCAATCCAAAAGAGATGTGAGAATGGATGAATGTGAAATGTACAGATTTCATAGTTGCCAAATCGCACACTGGTGATATTTTTCTTAGTACAAAAATTCCTGAGGAAATTTTATTGCAAACTTTTGCAATATGTGAACTCCAATTAAGATGATTATCAATGTAAAACCCTAGAAATGTTGTTTTATCAATCTCTTCCAAAAAATGTTCTTTTAGACAGATATTAATTGATAGTCTTTTAGGCTTATTTACATTAGCTGAGAAGGAAATGAATTTGGTTTTTAAAGGATTTAATAAGAGACTCAAGCCAGCTAAATATTGTAGAGTATCCGTTAGCTGGGTAAATGCAGATACTTTAATACTATTGGTTTCGGATCCTGAAATTTTTAAATTAATGACGTCTGCATATAATATGACTTTACTAGATGTTGGTAATTTTGGCACTCCATTGATGTAACATAAAAACAACAACGGGCCCAATATAGAGCCCTGTGGAACTCCATATTTCAAAAGGTTCTTGAAGAGTGGAATGAAGTCAACCTATTATAATTATTGAGATATTTCAACTCAACAAAGTGACTTCTGTCACCCAAATATGACTTAATCCTGGAGTTGGCCCTATTTTGAATTACAAGGTTTGAGAGCATATCCAATAATTTGCATTGACAGACACATTCAAATGCTTTACTTAAATCCATAAAAATCCCAATTGATTGTTCATTTTTATCAACAGATTCAATAATTGAGTCAATGAATTCAATGCCTGCGGTTATAACAGATTTGTTTTTTCTAAAACCGTGTTGCTCTACGGTTGTAAGATTCTAAATAATTAGTTAATTGCCTAGCAACGTCACGCTCATATAATTTAGAAAAGGAGGAAATTAATTATAGTGGTCTATTAATTGGATACGATTTCGGGATCACCGGACTTTAAAAATGGTGTAATTTTAGATACTTTGAGTCAGTTTGGAAAGATACAAGAAACAAAAGATGAATTGATTACATGGACCAAAGGCTTTTTTAAAAAGTCTATAGCGAGCTTAATAATTGGCATCACAACCTGTTGAGTACTTGTTTTTAAATGCACTAACTAATTCCTCAGTATCTTTCCCAGTTATAGGTACAAAAGAAGAAAAATCTTGGTTAAGTTTTACATTGGTTTTAAAGTTGTTTATGAGGGGGATAATGAGTCTAAATTAGGAATAATTTGAGACTCAACCATGGTGGAGTAGTATTCATTAAAAATAGAGCCTGCAGTCTCAGGTATATCAACCAATAAACCATTGTGTCTTAGCTTAATATTGTCATTTTTGGTTCCTTTTTTCATTTCAACCTCATTCCTTATTACATTCCAAGTTGATGTACAAATGTTACTAGAACTACTTATAAGTTTACTATGAGATTCTTTCTTAGCCTAGATAACTCTCATACTATGATAAATTTTCTTATTTGTTATCAATATTTTAAGTTTATGTGATTTAGTATGTCTGTATTCACTTGTCAGAGCAATGAGTTCATCCTTAGCTTTTATCAATGGAGCTGAAATCCACTCATTTTTTATCATATAACCTACTTTAACTTTAGGAAAACAAAAGTCAAAATAATAAAAGAATGTGTCAAAAAACGTATCAAATTTATTCTCAATTGAAGAATTATATACACTTTACCAATTTTCATTTGATATCATTGTTAAAAATAATTTTTTGTTGCTTTCATTATATTTTCTTTTAAGGAATGTGACAGATTTACTTTTAAACGTACATCTGGACAATTTATTTCAAGAACCTGAGCATCATGATCAGAAAGAAAAGTAATGAGTCCCTCAATTTTTAGCATTGCTTGAGGTATATTAGTAATAAAGTTATCAATGCCAGTTTCAGTGGTATCACACACCCTAGTGGGAAAATCTACTAAATATTTGAAGCCAACTTAACAAAGTTTTAATACAAAGTTTAAATCTTTAGTTTCATTGGTGTCTTTTAAAACATCAATGTTAAAATCCCCAACAATAATAACATGTTTACATTTAGTAATCAGGGTTAAAATTAAAGTATTCAATTTATTTAGAAAAACTGAGTTATTGGAACTAGGAGAGTGATAGATACTGACCAAAATAAATTTAAATTCACTAAAAGCATACTTTACAGCACAGAATTCAAACAACTTATCCTCACACAACCCACCGATAGTAGGAGCAACCAATTGTGTGCACTCCATATGATTTTAGACAGATTAATAACCCCACCTTTAGAACAAGATTTCCTGCAATAGAAAGCATTAATTTTTAAGTTATTTATTTAATTTTCTTTGACATTGTGTTCCGAAAGAACTACAATATTAGGATCAATTTCAGACATGATTATTTCTAGAAGCCCTACGCGACTTACCAAACTTAATATATTTTGATGGAAAATTTTAATTCGACTTGCTGATGAATTAAATATTTTTGGAATCTGAGAAAATTGATTTTCATTGTTTACTTAATTAATACCAAGCATGATTAATACTCATTAACAACTTACTAAGGGAATTAATAAATATAGTGTAAACAATTCATTATATAGGAAAGTGCCCAAAACTGAACCCCTCCCCCTAAAGTGGACCCCAGCTCTCCTGCCTCTGCATTCCATAGACTCTAGTGGGATTAAGTTTAGGTAGTCGTTTAGGCTGCTACCACATTGCAGCAGAACAAACTACAAATGTGTAAGGTTTTGGAAAAGTATTTTTTTAAATAATTATTTTGTATGGTATTTACTGAAAGTTAAATTTAAATGATTCATAAAATAGTAAAGTAAACAGTTAATGCCTTTAAAAGAGATTTTATTATGAATTTATATATTTTTTATTAAAAAAAACAAAATGGGAGTACGGTTTGGGCACTTACTTCTATTTTTCAAAACAAAATTAAAAGAATGTTAAATAAAAATGAATACTATAGTGTTGGTGAATTTATAGATCCGCTCTATGTTTCATAACAGTAATGCATTATATTTAAATTAAAAATAGTTTTTACTATCAAAAATTAAAACAGTAAATAGGGTGTCCCAAAAGTTGATGACCAAACTTCACAGGCTTGTTATATAGAGTATTTTAAAAAAAAGATTAGATAGGTTCATATCATATTCTTCATAGTTTACCGAGTTATTGATGTTTTTAATAGAAGATTGTCCGCAGGTACCGCTAGTTGTTAATTAAAATAATATCCACAAGTTTATTTTAGCGTGTGAAAAATGAAACTGTAGGTTGTAAAATTGTGTTTAAAATACTTTTATTATTATTAAGTTTTAATCTGTATTGGTTAATCCGGAATTATTGGTTGTGTTGTGTGAATGATGAGTACCTAACAATGCTCGATACCTCACTCAGTATTGGCAGTGTGTGGGCTAGGCTGGGAAGGTGACCGACAAGACGTGTTCGGTTGTCAAGCACCCTACAGACCCACACCAGTCTCACACCTACTCTTTGCCACGATTGGCTAATTACCCCTCTCATGGAACAATTGTCTTTGACTTACGTCCTCAGAATTGACATTGTTTATGCTCATAAAGCCACCTGAAATTTTAGTGGTTAACGGTTTGTTTGTAATACTCAAAATTTGTGTACATTTTTGAATTAATTATTCAGTGTTATTAAATAGCTTAATATCTACTAAATGAAAATTTACATAGAAATAGATAATACTGGAATTGTTGGTAAAGGATTTAAAATGTTATATTAAAAGTACTGGTTTCTAGTTTTAAAAATTAATATTGTGTTATTACTTGTATTATTCTACAATATAACTATGAAGTCCAACAAATTTTATTGCTTACTCAATTTTTCCCATCTGGAATTAGTTTAATCAACCGGGAAATCGGATGATTATGATTTGGTTTGGTGGAAGTGTATTGTGTTTTATTGGTAGTAAATGCTTCCCAGTTAGACTTCCAGACATTTGTAACTACAGATTTTTATTTAACATTTTTCATATCCTTGTGATCATGATATGATTGTATTCACTATTAAAACAACCATGTTATTTTTTTTCAAAATATTTCAAATGTTTATTTTTGATATATGGTTTTCATACAAAAATTACTTTGAAATTGCCATTGAATTTCCAATTGTTTTAAACATTGCTATATGTTTTTTATTTGTCCAACATATGAAACGTCCTTCTAATTCAAGACACAGGTTTCACGAAGAACAATTTAAGGTACTTGGAATTGATTGGTGAATTTTACGCTGCAGAAGTGTAGATAGTGAGTTAAAGTAACTATAGACTTATACCGTTGTACATGCTAATTGGGCAACACTTACCTTGTTTTTAGTAATCTTGACATGATAATTTGATATATTATGTCAAGTTATTGTAGGTGGAAGTCTTTCAGGGTTAAATTTTCAAAAATATGCCAAAAAATATACAGTTGGACAAAACGCACACAAATTCAATCTCTTGCAGTTTCGATATATCACTAACGTCCCCCGTCTGCAAGGGAGGGGAGGAGGGTTTCCCCTAGGATGTGTACCCAGTTTTATTTCCTGACAACAAAAATTTTTAGACTATCATATGTCTGAAACTAATCACCACAGACGTCGTTAAACCTGTGTTTATAAAATTGACTTGGACAATATTTTAACTTACAATAATATACAATTAACTGAGGATGAGTGGTTTACAAGATGTTTGTGTTGTAGCACTCGAGATGCAGCCTACAACGAGGAGGAAGGCACTCTGCGGATGTACCTGCGCGGTCGCCCCATCGTGCTCTACGCCCCCTCGCCCCTCGTCGACAGCTACGACATCACCAAGGTCGCACCCCCGCCACACCACAAGCTCAAGCTTGACTGGGTGTATCCTTCCTGACATCAACATTATTTTCAATTATTTCTGTTCTGTCATTTTAATTTCGAAGAGGGTTCAAAACCTGGCCTTAATTAAGTTTTGCTAATTTAAATTTTATTTGTTTCAACGGCATGGCCATGGTACAATGAATACAAATAGAAATTGCAATATAATTCAGTAAAAAATATGTATAAAGTAGGTAATAGTATGTACAATAACAATAAACGGTGAGACATATTTACAAGAAGAACTAAGTGCAAAGATTTGATTTGATTAATGAACTATGGTGAAATTAAGAATAACAGTGATGCTACGAAATTATACATCAATAACTTACTGAACAACAACAAAATTGTTTTCCGAGAATTCTTCTATTAGTCTATAATCGCAGGTGGATTCACTTTTAAACCATCCCAAAACTTTCCAGATTTTGTTCAGAATTTATCTGTCAAAACATACTGGTTGTTTTCATAAATTCTGAAAAATGTACTAGTTTTGGAAAATGTAATACCGTGTTGCTGGCAAAACGTAATGTAATCCATTATCATCGATAGGTTTTGAAAGCAGCATTTCTTGTAAAGTCATGGACTTCTTATTAGTGTAAATTTACAACAAAATAATCACCAGTTTTTGTCTGGTAAAGTTTTTTGTAGAAAATTGTTCATGAACAATTATTTAAACCGAGAAAGGGTGATTTCTAAATGAATACAAACATTCAATGTGTACGCTAAAGAGACTACCGAGGATGTACTAGTAATCAATTGTTACTAAAAGTATTGTTTTTATGTGTATACCTTATGTTTTATTCCCATTACTAGTTAGATATTAACTTTTATTCAATTGTGAAAGTCCTGTTGAGA
Organism: Allygus modestus; assembly: GCA_963675035.1. Classification (NCBI taxonomy): domain Eukaryota; kingdom Metazoa; phylum Arthropoda; class Insecta; order Hemiptera; family Cicadellidae; genus Allygus; species Allygus modestus. Next base: position 139,751,359 of record OY776117.1, read on the forward strand.
TTTAAGCGGATTTCCAAATGTACGGGACTCTGGTGTAATTAAGAAACACTCTGGTGTAGCTAAGTAAGATAGCTAATAACTTCAAAGTTCTAGGAATTGAGTTGTTTAATAAACTACCAGTAGACTTAGGAAACGCCGCACCAATGTCTCATTTCAAATAAATATAATCGATTGTTTATAAATCATCCAACATATTCTACCAAAGATTTAGTTTACTCTGACTGAATTTGATAGTCCAAGATTTTGTTTTGGCCAGTAGTTCATTACAAATTACCGTCCTTTCCTTGACCATGAACCCAGTTACGGCTACCGAGGCAGGGACTGTCGCAGTAACCTCTACCTGCTGCCCACAGGCGAGATGGTATACTTCGTGGCAGCCATCGTAGTGCTGTACAACGTGGAGGAACAGAGCCAGAGGCACTACGTCGGTCACACCGATGACGTCAAGTGGTGAGTGTTGAGGGTAGTTGATCGAGCAGGTCGTGATCTGAGATATGATCGGTCAAACAATCTTGCGAAAATAGATTGCTCGGTCCAGCTCGTCATTAGTTAAAGATTCGGAATAATCCGAGCTCTACATGAGTTAACGATATTGAAGTTATGAGAGAAGAGAGATATTTTGCGACTAGAGCCTCTTTCTTAAGAGTGGGATTCAATCACAAAACCGTTGGCGTTTTTACCTGCTTTCCCTTTAAGGCCAATGTTAAATTTCAAAGCACATCCCTCATTAACAGATTCTGTTATCGCTGATTTATGGTTCATTTTAAAGAGCAAAAAATACCTAGCGATTTCAGTAAGCAAAATTTTTACACCACAAATAATAATTGTTCATTAACTCTTTAGCTGCCAGCGGCCGATTAGATCGGCTTTACATTACATCGTGAGAACTGCCAGTCGCCGATCTCATCAGCTTTGATTGTCGTTTCGAGAACTGCCAGCCGGCGACAAGATCGGCTTTTCGAAAAATCTTTCTAGCGAGCGTAATTTTTACAGCAGGTCCTTATATTTTTTATCAAATTAAGGATATAAAGAGTTGCTGTAATTGGAAAATTCACATTTTATATAGCAAATTAATGTTGTGGCATCATTGTTGATGTTATACAGCTGGCTGTGGCGCGCCTGTCGTCTGCACGCCCGCTCCTGGCGCCAAGCTGTCTGGTTTTTCCAGACAGCTTGTTAATAACACAACCGCTGATTTGTAATTTGCGTGGATATTTCATCATCCTTTGTTTACTGTGATATTTGTTTTTGCTGTGCGGTATACAATTTGTTCGTTTGCCGTGTATTTTAGAGTTCTGTGATGTTATTGTTTTGAGTGTGATTTTAAAAATACGTAGGTCTAGTAGTTCCGGTGTTTGAAGTTTGAAGTTTTGGACTATTCATTCAGTTTACTGTAAAATGAGTGAAAGGCCACATTCTCCAGTGAGTGAAGGAACATTCATTGATCAAGTGATCAATCAGGCTGACATCAATTTTATAGAGCAGAGAGAGCTGTTGATGACAATTCACTAAATGAAATCCTTTCGTCTGAGTCTAGCGATGTTGTGGATGACCCAGACGAGGATCCTGACTATGACCCAGATCCCAGTCCAAGGCCTCGGTTTTGATTTTTATCCCGTGATTATTTATTCTCATGCAAAAATTGCAAAATTGCTTGACAACCAAAGGGTTAAAATCCCAAAATATTCAATATTTACCAATTTTTCATGAACTGTTTGTGATATCGAAATTGTGCTCTCTGAAATCACTAGGTATTTTGTTGCTCTTTAAAATGAACTATAAATCAACGATTTATGATAATCCGTTGAGTAGGGTCAGGCTTTGAAAGAGTGTTGCACCCACTTCCTCAGATTTAATGGAACATTTTTGACGCCATCTGTGGACAAATAGAACAACCCACATTTTTCATTTTTCTAAATTTGTTTCAGTTTATTTTTACAACTTTTTAAAAATTAGATTTTTTTCTAGGCGATCTGTTATTTGCGGTGCAAGGTGAAAGAGACACTTTTCAGTAAACATTTTGTTGTTAAGCTACAATTTAAACTAAGCCATGAAACTCATAATTCTTACTTGCAATTTTGCCAGGATTCCTAAAATCATTCCTCACAGTTGGCGCTCCTAAATTGTTTTCCTCCATGCAGTGTTTTTTATAAATGCTCATAACTTTTTTCCCGCTCATCCTGTGAGACTGAAAAACGTCTCATTTGAAAGAGGACGCAAAGTACTATAATGACTTAAAATTAAATTCATGGGTATTTGATGTTATTATTAAAAAACTTTTTAATCAGCTTATTACGTGTTGGTATTACTTATGGGTTGTAGTAAAAGACGTCTTACAACACTTAAAATCTATTTTCACTTATATTTAAACATATCGTCTGAAAACGTCTATATTCACATATCAGATGGTAAACATTTATAAAAGATGGTACAAGGCTATCGATTTTGATCAGTCACACCGGTCATCGGTAGGCTCATAGATAATAAGTTAGATAATGATTACTTAAATCAGCTTGTAAAATTACGGAGAATCATATTGAAACAAAAATACTTTAGGTTTACAATAGATTTTATATGCAAACCGATGGTTTAGCTATGGGTAGCTCCCTTTCATTAATACTATCAGAGGTGTATTTGCAATGTAACGAGGAGATAATTTTTGAAAAACTGAGAAAAGAGCATGAAATATTAATGTATGTCAGATATGTGGATGATATACTTGTTATTTTAATGGAAACCAAAGAAAATAAAGTGGATCAAATGATGAGCTAAATTAATGGCCACGATAAAAACTTAAACTTTAGCAGAGAATATGAAGGTAGGGATATGATGCACGATAAATTTCCTAGATCTCACAATATCATGAAGAAATGATGAACTGGAGTTTGACATGTACAGGAGACATGTACTGAGACTGATCTGATATTACTATAATCACATTTACAGGAAGCCTACTCAACTCAGACTGATACTACAATCAACAACAAGTCTCTTCATCCTACCGGCCACAAGATCGCTGCTTTCAGATCGATGTTATATAGAGCCTTCAAAATTCCTCAAAATGAAGATGGCAGAAGAAGAGAAATAACAATTATAAGGGCGATTGCTCAAGCCAACAGATTCAACCCGATAATAATAGATGAAATTGGAGCGAAAATACAAAGGAAGATTTAGAAACTAAGAGAGACTGCGTTAAATAACAACAATAGACGGAAGAAAAGAACCATCAAACAAATTTGAAACGTTCAGCTTCACAGGAACTAGGATATAAAAGGTCGCCAATTGATTCAAGAAATGTGGAGTTAATATAGCCTTAAAAACACAAAACACCATGAACAGTATTCTTAATCACAAGATATATGATAATAACAAATTTGACTTGCCCAGCGTTTACAAAATTAATTGAAACAACTGTGATAACTTTTATATCAGTCAAACTGTTAATTTTATCGAAAGGTTTGAACCATGTATCAGCTTGGAAGAACAAGAAACCGAAAGATCAATTGAAAATCAATATCCTCGGTGAGGAGTGAAACCTTACGTGTTTAGTGGCAACTGCCACATCTTCAGGTGATCTTCTATAGTAGAATCGGATTAGAATTTAAAATTTGAACACAAAACACAAAAGAATATACGAAAAACAGTCACAATACACTTACAAATTCTTGGTATCAGAACACGAAATAACATTGAATCCGTCGCAGTCCATACCTGTTTTTTCATGTTCCACTGATTAGAGAAAAACGAGGTTAACGGTGTTTCAGGATCAGGAATCTGATTTTGTTGTCAGGTTAAAAGAATACCTTGAACATGATAAATTTAATGAGTTACGGTTACAGTTACGGCAAAACTGGAATGAGTGTCAAAAAAAGGCAGAAAATGAACCAAAACACAAAGCCAAACACTTAAGCGAGACAGTGAGGAGCACAACTGCTCATCGCACCTACTGACTATCTTCCTTGAATACTTTAATAGGAATCATAAAACAGTTTAGTTTTTTGAATGTAGTTATTTTTACTGAATAAGTTGTGAAACATTTTCCTGTTGTTTGTTTCAGCCTAGCGATCCACCCCAACAAGCTCCTCGTCGCAACAGGCCAGACTGCGGGCCACGACAGCAGGGAAGGCAGGGTTAGTAAGCTCTTGCATATCCAAGTTAATACAGTGCAGTTTTTGATGCTGCAGTTCATCCAGTGAAATATGCTTGATCCAGTATCCAGTTAAAACATTCAAGAACAAAAAAGTTAAACATTAAATTTATCTTTAAGATGTTTGCAAGATTCGCATCACAATAAATCTTCTCTTTTCCTCTGTAACACTATTATTGGCCCAAAGAATTGACATGGCTACATCGTGGATCCAACCGTAACATTCAAAATAAAGAAAGATCAGGCATATGTAGCGAATGAAGAAAAAATATTTACAAAACTACTGTAAAATATTATTAAGAATCGTATCCTATCCTATGCTCTAATATGAGTAAGGTTTGCTTGCTTGCTTGCTTACTTGCGACACGGATCTCAAAAACGGCTCCAACGATTTCCTTCAAAATAACTAATGTCAAAAAAATTTCCTAAAAAATGTTCAAAATAACTAATTTCTGGGATAAAAATAAGTTCTAGACAGACCTCTCCCCAGGAAAATTCAAATAATGTAAAAAAATTCAAATGAAAAGTTAAAAAAATTAACATTGGGCTTATGGAGTTTCAAATCAAAACAAAAGAATCGTAACAGCTGTTCATAATCAACCAGAGAACTGTCAAAGTAATACTCATGTTGTTTATGATTATTAACATGTGATTTCCTGAGAGCAGAGATTAGAATATTTGAGTGAAGATTACATATATAGAGTGGTAAAATAAATCAAAGGGACATTGAGCTATAAATAACAACTGGAGTGACCTTAAAACTGTAGAAAAGAGGTAAATTAGTTATACAAATCTGATTATCAGTAGGGGAAAGTGGTGAAATATTACTCCAAGTCATCTAAACAAACTGACTGGCCTTCCCCCGAGCAAAGCTCGGCCCCCAGGTAATAATATTAACAAAGTCAGCGTTAGAGACTTATTTTTTGTTCCAGGGGAACAAATATATAATTTTTTGTGAAATGTTGGCAGAAGTTTTGAGACAACATCTCTACAGCAAAAACCACTAGTAATAAATAGTAATCTTTTTTATTTCAAAATTTTATACGAATAGTTGTAATTTAATAGTATCCTTAGTGTACAGCAACTTTCAGGTTGGAAAAAAGCTATAACTCAACTAGGAAAAGTAAGTAAATAAAACAGATTGAATTAAGCAGTACTCAGTCATAAAGTAGGAATTTATTGTTACAAGGTGTTATAACTACATATCAAGAACATTAAGGTATACATAAAACTTAGTAAATCACAGACTACTGCAACAATAACCTTTATTCACCTCGTACAATATTCAACTGTATGAAGTGTATGGGCAATTTTGTGTTGTAATTATTAAAATTGCATTAAAAGCACAATAATTATCAAACAGGCCTGCCTACAATCTAAATTTATATTTTCTCTCTTCAAAAAAGAAAGGAGAAGGGTCGTCAGAAGGCATGAGCCCAATAGTCATTGTAAGCCTGTGTTTCAGCCTCACATCCGCGTGTGGAACTCTGTCAGTCTCAGCACTGTCTGCGTGCTGGGGATCGGTGAGTTCGAGAGGTCCATTTGCTGCCTGTCCTTCTCGAAAGCCGTGAGTACCGACGTGTTTAACATTTTAAATTCACTAATTATTAGTTTTAGTGCTTTCCTTTCAATACTAGAGATTTAAATGGGTATGAAGAACTGTTAAGGAAAAATTAGTTTTCTTAGTCTATGTTGTGTTTGTGTTTGGCTGAAATAATGATTGGATCTTGTATTATAATTATGCAAATCACTTCCTTTTTTATTTACATTCATTACGCTCAAATTCTTGGTTTATAAAATATAAACAGAAGGAAGTGTAAGTAAATTCATCCTTTTGAAGGTGTCTCTACAAGACTAATTTTTATTTGTATTTAAATATGACTTGCAAAGCCCACTTTTTTTAAATAAATAACATAACCTTTGAAATACTGTTCCGTTCATTGGGCCCCCAAACTATGATGCCAAATGACAAGTGAGTAAATACTAAGTACGCTGCTACTAATATTTTCTCGTTACAGTATTTTGCCAGGTGTCTAAGAACATAAATTTTGGATGACACTTTGGAGCAAATGCGGTCAACGTGATAGTTCCAAGTCAACCCTCTATCAAGATGTATTCTGAGGAACTTGATACAGTCAACCTCATTAACTGGAGTATCTCCTCTACAACACCTACATAACAACTGTAGAATTTTTAAAATATAATTCCGAACTACATTCAGCCCACAGTCAAATTTTGAACCTGCATAGAAATTAGTACAATTTTTTGTGTAGATTTTCTTTTAAACTAATATTAGAAAATAATTAAATATAAGAATTTAAATCTTGATATAATTCCTCTTCAAGACTACGTTTGTCTTTCTGAGTAGTGTAAGGTACAATTGACCCTCCATTTTTTTATTTTGGACAAAGTTCAGTGAAAAGTCACGTGCTTTATGCAAGAGTAAACTGAGAACAGGGGGGTAAAGGCGCGTTTACAAGATGCAGGTTAGGATGAAGGTAGCCTTGTGTAGGGTGTGTGGTCAGAACCTAGATCAAAAACCGCGCAGGCTGCTCGTCGTTTCTGTCCAAAAATCCTACACAAGGCTACCTTCATCCTAACCTTCATCGTGTAAACGCGGCTTACAGTAACAGTAACTTACCTTTTCACATAACTTGCCAGCAAGTTGAGATTTACTATATCATTTTAAGTACATAAGTCCCAAGAGTCGATCAAGAACATAATTTTAACCTGAATTTTAGCTGAATGGTTTCTATCAGTTGGTCCAAAGAACATTTGTGATTCATTTCCTATGTCGGACATTGACTAGACTCGTCTGCTGTGCAGGACGGTGGGGCGATGCTGTGTGCCGTGGACGAGGCTCACGACCACAACATCTCCGTGTGGGACTGGCAGAAGGGCGACAAGGGCTACAAGGTCACCGAGACCAAGGTATGACACCGAGTACCCTTATTGTCTCTTTTCATAGCACCTTCGATTTTGTCTTATAAATGTATTTTTCCTGATAATTAAAACAAATTTGTGTGTTCGCCATACTCCTTCAAAAAGCCGAAACCAAGAACCGCTGGTCAAATGTCGGTTTCGGTTTTTCACTGACAAATGCTCGTATTAGAAATAAGCATTATAATATTGTACAAATATCGCTTAAACTCTTAACCTAGTCAATGAGATGTATCAGTGAAGTTCTAATGACATGATACGTCAAAAATGGTAAAATGAAAGAGATACGCGATGGCGATACATAAGCCCAATACTTAAATGACTTAATGTCATCTCAGTTTGGTATAACAACCAGTGCAGACTGCAGAGTTTACTGCTTATCAAACACATGTATTCGATATCATAAGTATTGCCGAATCATATCAATACCTGTGCTGAATCGCAATACCTGTGTTGTTAACAACGTTTCGCCTTTGGAATATCGTATTCAAAGTGATTTATTTCTAAGTTAATAAACGGTTTGAACTTAAAAAAGAAGAACTTATGTGGTGAGTTAACCTTAACACAAATTAAAAAGAACGCCAGATTTGAGTAATTAAATACTAATCGACTGCAGTTCGAACTTGTCTGCTAGTGACAGTGACACATATCATATTATTTATCATATCATTTCTATCGCGATATTTCAATACGTTACGTATTGAAAACGCACATCACAACTTAAGTAACATTCATGAATTTACCGCCTGGAACAAGAGCGCCTCGTTAGCTCTTCTGGTGAGGATACAAACTGCAACTAATACAATAACGGCAAGAAGCACGAGATTCGACCTCCAACTGCCAGATTCACTAGTGTTTTCGACTCCAGACACCAGGATCGTCAGTGTCTTCGGACGACAACTCACATACAACCTTCGCGAGTGTATTCTTTTATATCAGATTGTGCATATCACATCACTCACCAATAGCAGGCACGACGCGACGTCTAAGAGGGTCCACGGGATTACTGCCAAAGTTACTTTGTATTTAATAAAGTGGGACATTTTTATTAAGAAAGTTTGTTAATATCGTTGAGAATGCCAGAAAAAAAATTAATTGACGATCTACCATTTAGCCCAATTGACATTGCTAATAACTCCGATCCCGGAGGTAGTTCTAGTCCTACTATTTCCGTAAATATAAATCCTACTTTATTTCCGATTATATATCCTTCCTGTAGGAAAATATTCTAGGGTTTCAAAAGTCTGCAAAACTAAAATATCAGCAAAACCAGGTAGACTTATTTTGTTTTTAAGGTTAGGCCTGCAGTAGGCTAAACTTAAACCCTAACATCTTAACTATAAGTTAAAGATTACTTAGACTACGGTACTGCCCTAGCCTAACTTTGTTATTATTTGGCTAAAAATGGTTTTAAGCCTAGGTGATTAACACGTTCGCTGCGGGCCACAACTCGAGTTGTAGTGCCGATTCCCACCGCCACGCGCATTACAGCTCGAGTTGCGGTCGACGTTCCTAAACAATATGAGTTCAGTGTGGCCCTAGCTAGTCATTTTCCAGCCTCGGCTCTGCCTCGGCCGTTAAACCTGAGCTCCTATCGAAAAGCTTTACTTCTAGAATAAGAATAAACGAATTCTGGTCCCAATGATAAAATATACTATTTTTTTAGTTTTGTTTTGTCTTTTTTTTAAAGTCAGTTATTTTAACATACTTGAGCATTAAGTTTGCAAAGATTACGTTGATTTGTTTTATTCCAATTAAGGTAGTTGTGAACATTTTGAAAAATTGTAAGGGATGAAGGGATGACAAATTTAAAACATGTTGTTCTACAATATCAGGATTAAAGAAAACCAACAGTTGAGGTGAAAGTGTGACAGTGAGTGTCGTTGCAGTGCTCGGTGGACACAGTGGTCGCCGCTGAGTTTCACCCGCTGGAGCGCAACTGCATCGTGACCTGTGGCAAGGCCCACATCAGCTTCTGGGTGCTGGACGCGGGCGGGACTCTCTACAAGCGGATGGGAGTATTCGAGACCCGGGACAAGCCCAAGTACGTCACGTGTCTGGCCTTCACCCAGACGGGCGATGTGCTCAGCGGTGACAGCAACGGCAACGTCGTCGTCTGGGGGAGAGGTAGGTCAGGGGAAATTCTGTCAAATGATTTAGATTTACGTGCTGGTTCTATTTTGATTAAATTATTGTTTTCATTCAGTTTAAAAAGTTGTAGTGGCACACTCAAAGAAAACATAAGTAAAAAGTAGAAAAAATCAGAGTTGCCCATGTGCAACTCACAAAGAATTAACAATCCCGTAAACTTCCAAGCAAGCCTGCCACTGTTTATTTTAATTGGGCTCTTCCACTGACGTTGCTGCAGATCGGTTAACTCATTCAGAGCTGCATGACTGGTCAGTTTTGGTTGTGAGCAGGAATCAAACCCGCGAACTTCGTAAGGAGATCTGGCCAAGGTGTTTCTACGATTCAGCCCATATGGCTATCACGACCAGTAGCCTAGAGGTGTTGGATAGGTTAATAGTCAGTCCATATCCCTAGCAGGGAGATCTGTAGCTGCCCACAGTCATTAATTACATACTTTGCAACTAGAGTTCAGCACCAAATTGGAGCCCAATAATGTAGAATATAATCAAATTACCACTGTAATGGGTTAGTAGGAGTGTAGAGAAAGAGTGCTCCTTGGTGTCTTCACCTCTGTTTGAAAATTCAGATTTTTGGCAGAGGTTTTCAATATTCAAATTTGATTCAAAGAGTAAGAGAGCTAGGTGAAAATTTAGATTCCCCCTTCTTCAAAAAAGGTGAAGATATTTTCCCAAAGCCCATCGCTAATGATAATAATAATCAGCAGACCGCATGTAGTCTGCCGGACACGTTGAGTGGGGTATGTAATATTGGTTATTAGCGTCAATGAAGGCCAACAAAACACTTATCCGTCATTGCTTTGTATAGTGCGGGTTATAAAACTTAGACTGTAAATGCCTCCTGAAGCTGTTTGCCAAATCACCTCATACTGTTAAAAACTATTTAATATCAAAGAAAACAGTGATAACAAAAGCTAGTTTCCTAATACTAAAAACTCGAAAATAACTGGATAGAATTAACTTGACCCACTCAATAAACTCAACAAATCACTTCCTAATTACATACAGTTCCTCTAAACACCTCTTGTTACCGAATTTCCTCCATTAACCCAGTTTCGATCCTGACTGGACCTCCTCCTAATCTCATAATGCACATCGCTGTTGCTATTCCAGCGGTTACTAGTGGACATTGATTGTTGTTGCAGGTACCAACACGATAGCGCGGATAGTCCGCAACATCCACGAGGGCTCGATATTCAGCATCTGTGTGCTCAAGGAGGGCAGCATTGTGACGGCTGGCGGCAAGGACGGGAGGCTCATACAGTTCGACAGCAACTTCCAACCCACGGGTTACGAGGCACAGGTAGACCGGTTATTTCTGTATACATTTTTAAAAATCTTAAAAAACAACCCTTGACAACCCTTTTTAAATAAACGGCATTGTTTATGTCGTTTCGCTGATTGATACAAATTATCACCCCTTAATGGTTAAAAATAAAAAACCTGTTTTAGTGGACACAAATGTAGTAGGAATACAGTTACAGCTCACATAGAATCCACTGATCCAGTCAACTTTGACCTTCACCACACGTCTATGGTCTGACCATTACTCTGCCAATTTTCATAAATACATAAATATTTTATATTTACATTTACGGTTCCTGTGTTCTTTATACAAACGTATGGATTACAATTTATGTTTACCCGAACTTTTTATCAACTTTATTTGGTAAATAAGCTTGTTAACTGCATCAGTCAACTTAATTGTATTTTCCTTTCGTCAGACATAAATATTTTATTGCCTGATTATTCTGCTATTCTTACCTAACAATCAAATACATGTAAGGTGTCTCTAATATTATATTTATAATCCGTAGTATTTAAAGGTTGCATTATAATTTCCTTTACATCCCACAGATCTTGAAGTTATCTTGTTTTACTTTCTATTATTGATATTATATCTTCCCAGTAGAACAACAAATTGTTTATGTACAATTTTAGGTTTGCTGTTAGTATTTGTCTTACAAAGCAATATAATCAATCAGCTTATGACATAAAATTAATTGTATTTGTAATATTTCTTTTGAATTTCTTTGGCACATTTACTATCAATATTTCAAGAACTTGTATAAACCCTCAGAGACAATGACAGGTGTCAAGTGAGCAAAACATTACCTTGAGCCCAAGCTCCTCACAACTAAACTGTTTATCCGTCTAGAAGTTAAACATTTGTAATCACTTTCTTGTTAAACTATTCTGGTTTTGGTAAACCAACCCATAATCTTTGTATGGATGTATATTTGTAATATTTGTCTTTTGTTTGTTATGGTTGTTGAAAAAAATATATATTCATGGTCAAATAAAGGTAAAAAAAAAATATAAAAACCGTAGTAATTCAATAAAATGTTATATTTATAATTAAGTTTAGTATGTAAAAAACATTGTTTCCAATAAAAAAATAAAATGAGTTTTTAACTTTTTGACTACTCGACTCGACTCAATTTAAAAAACCACTACTCGCCCACCCCTAGAGTTTTGTCATAATCAGGAAATAAATAAACGTCTGCCTGTGGGAAATATAGTCAGGCGGTATGACACATTTCTATCTCATCTGTATGTGTTGTTCGTAGATAGCGGAGCACCTGGGTGGTGTGAGGACAGTGTCGGAGGGGAGAGGGACACAGCTGCTGATTGGCTCCACCCGCAACTGCATCCTGATTGGCTCGCTGGACGTGGGCTTCAGCCCCGCTGTGCTGGGACACACAGACGAACTGTGGGCGCTCTCCCCCCACCCCTCCCTGCCACAGTTCCTCACTGCAGGGTTCGACAAGATTGTACAACTGTGGGACTGCATGTCGCGCAGTGTCGTCTGGAGCAAGGACATTGCGGTGAGTTGTAGCGTTCTCTTGTAACTCGGGATTGACGGCGGTCACCCCCGGAATTTTATAAGATTTTTTACTATTATTTTTTACTTTTTGCTTATTAGTTGAGTGTGACTAGCAAAGCCTCTAGGCGCTAGACTTCTAAAGCCTCGTTCTCATGACGCGTGGCTTGTCAAATCACAGCTGACCTTGATCTGCCGCGTGGCTTGTCAAATCACAGCTGACCTTGATCTGCCGCTCGCCGAGTAATTCGTCGTGAGAACAGTTTGTCCATGGCTTTGCGAGCTAGCTCGAGGTGGCGAGTCCAGCCTCGAGCTGTTCCTGCCCGAAGTCGGTAAATACGATTAAATATACATTTCCATATTCAGAGAGAGAGAGATGTTTAACAGTGACTAATAATTGCGCTGGGGACCTGTCAAGGTCAGATTTGTTGTCGCAACCAAACCCTCCCCACCCCCTCACCTTGCTTCCTTATCTGTTTTCTCCATTCAAGTACATCCATAAATAAAACTCCTGTCAATTCTCCTTTCGTGTTAGTTGAGTTATTTTGGGACTGGAAAGGAAGTGATTAGTTGTCGGAGGAGTCTTATTTCAACCACTTATTTTGTTAAACGTTGTTTAGCTTGTCATTCGATATTTGTACAACATTATAATGCTTATTTCCAATACGAGCACTAACTGACAGTGAAAAACCGAAACCGGCATTTGACCATCGGTTCTCGGTTTCAGTTTTTTGTAAATAACCGGTAAAACCGACAACCGACTTTAAGGACTGACACATCCCTACATATTATGGCTTATTATTATTGTTGTTTATGCTTGTGTTTCATTTAAATTAATGATTGCTAAATGACTTATTATTACTATTTGTTGTTAAAGATATAGCTTATAATTATATCATTCCATATCTGAATCAAATTATGTATAAAGGCCTGTGGATCGTCAAGCCGCCAGCCTTGGTTTGGCTCGAGCGCTGTTCTCACGGCCTGTCAGTTGCCGAGCCGACCGCTGTGTCACTTTCTTATTTCTTATTTAATTCAGTGTTTTAAAGATATTGAATGGAAAAAATATCAGTAGCAGCAATTTTAAATTTCATACTACACTAACATTTCTGTTTGAATAATGGAACTTTGGAATATCAAATTACTGTATGGGAGCTTGCTCCTTGAATCGTGAGATGTTGATACAATCGGATATTGACTATCGACTGTAAATATGGAATTACTGTAATTAAGGAATATTGACTTATTCGCCAGTAATCCAATACTGTTGTCTCGTTGTCTACGTCCATCCCGTGAATCATCGAGTTGCAATGTTGTATAAATTTGCGATTGATTGTTTACATCAAAAATGTTCGCTATTGCGCATTTCTCTTTATAGATCGTATTCATTCTTTGTTTGCTACAATGATGTACGATTCAGCCATGTATCGCGATACGATACATCGCGAATCTACACAAATATCGTATCGACGCATTGATATTTCAAATGCTATTCAGTATGCTGATGACACATCCTTGGTTGTAAGAGAGGAAGGCTTAAGAGATCTAAATATATACGAATGTATTCAACATTTAAGTCACTGGTTTAGGAAAAATGGTTTAAAGCTAAATGAAAATAAGACACAAATAATTAAATTTAAAAACCGTAAAGCTAATCTAAATTCAAACTCAAATAAAAAAAATTTGAAAATTCTTAGGCATTACTATAGATTAAAAATTAGACTTTTCTGTTCAAACTGATAAATTAAGTACAAAATTAAATCATCCTATTTCGTTTTAAAGATTTGATCAAAAAACGTCAATACTAGCATTTTAAGAATGGTTTATTTTGCAACCATTCAATGCAGATTAACTTACGGTATAACAATTTGGGGGAGCACTAAATTAGAAAATTTCATTAGAATATTTCGTATCCAAAAAAGGGCAGTCAGGATAATTAATAATTCTGCCGTAGATGAACCCTGCCAACAATTATTCAAAGACTTGAAGGTGATGACTTTGCCTTGTCTTTACATCTATGAACTTTGAAAACAAAGACCTCTTATTAATATAATTAATATGTCAAATATTTACAACACTAGTAATGTGTACAACACTAATATGTCAAATATGTATACAATTTTATTGAATACCCCTCACATTCAGCTGCCAAATTTGAAAAGTCCTTGAGCTATATGGCGTGTAGAGTCATCAACAAGTTTCTGTTATTGAATACAAATATAGTATTCAACAGGAGTTTTATAAACAATAAAAAAAACTAGCAAACCATATGTTTGTATCTTTAATCCCAGCTGTTCAGCTTCTTTTGTTTTGATTTGCTGTCCATTGTTATTTAAATGGGCCAAAACCGTACTTTGAGGGCTTCCCAAGGGTTTCTGGTTCCACACACTGACTTGAGACCCCCAAAAGGCACATCTAGACGTTAAGGCCTTTCAAACGACACGTAAATCATCAAAATCGACCCAGTAGTTCGGCTATAATCTTCTGCACAAAAATCGCCTTATTCGTTTAATATAATGATGATGATATCTATTTATACACCCTTTTTACAGCCTAAACAAATTTTTTAAACAAATTGCAAATTTAATTCTGTTTAAAGTAAATGTGTAAAGGACCAATTATTAATCATGTGACATTGTTCTGTTTATTTTTTATCTTAATACTTTATAGTTAGTTATTAGCAATATGTTGTGACAATTCTCTAAATGCATTCTTGTATGTATTTTTTATGGAGAAATAAAGATTCTTATTCTTATTCTGATACGTACCGAAACCGAAAAACAAAGCCACAGGCGTCACGCTATCTTGAACGACGTCATCAGAGTCAAAGTGTTTAGTAATGGTCCAAATGTATTTATTGTTTTGTTTCTGGCTTTTTATCCCCAGTTATACAGTCTATCAGAATAGGAGGGATTTATACTGAACCTTACCGAATATCAAACAAATTTTCAGATCGGATTCGGATATCCGATCCTATCCGAAACCGAAACGGCTTTTCGGATATCCGCACACCTCTACTAGCTAGCCCGACAGACGTTGTCCTGTCCTAATGTCATTGAATTTGTTTTATCTCAAAAATGCTCGTTAATTTTCAAGATAGCTTGTTCGTTACGCTCACTCGCCTAATTTTATATAGAGCTAACTTCGGCATCGAAAAAAGAGTTTGAGTTGCCATACAAGTAAATTTGTTATTTCTATAATGAACACATTTTGATGCCTTTCAAGTATGTTTAGATTATAACAACTAAATTAATTAAATAAATTAACAGTGTAGTGTAACTAACTATTTAACATACTAACCCGACTTTGTTTCATGAACTTAGATATCAAGTTTTGACCAATGTCTTAACAAGAGTAGATTAATGATCTACTAAAATAATACAATAAAGAAAAAAAATCACACATTGAACACCAGTGATACAAAAGGTTTGCATTAACAAGATGAGTCATTAGTTTGTCGACAAGAGACTTTTGATCATGGCACTGGTGTAGAAGAAGTCGAACAACAAGAAGTCCATCAAGTCTTTCTGTTTATTTGTTTATTTATACATGTTTATTTCAACCAAAACATAGAATCCAGGCATTAGCTACACTTTTAATCCAACGCAACAAGTCAAGGTCTATTCTAATACTGTCATGAATTTAAATCGGTTGTTTTCATAACTCTTAAAAAAACTACCGTCGCAGCAAACCTGCATACTCAGCGAATTTCCAATGGAGATATAAATGTCTTAATATCACATAAAGCCACTTACCAAGTTTTATAAAATTATATTCACAACTAAGCGATATATGCAATTTTAATTATTCTCCATAAGAATAAAATTGGAGCTGAGTACGCAGGTTTGCTGCAACAAGGAACACAATAAATGGGTTTTTACGCTAATATCAATAGAACTTAACTAGGTGAAGTCGTATACCAGTTTTTATTCTTTTATGTTCATAATTAAGAGAGACATAGCATTTAATTATTCTCCATAAGAATAACATGGGGGTGAGTCCGCAGGTTTGCTGCTATGGGAGCCTCTGACAAAAACATTTTTTTGAGCAAATATCAATAGACCACAACCAGATGAAGCCGTATACCAAGTTTCGTCAGTGTACGTTCACAATTAAGCGAGATATAAAATTTGTCTTTTCCTCCATAAGAATAACATTAGACAACATACTGTGTTTAGCACTTTCAATATCTCGGTAACCAATTGACGTAGAGGAATGATCAAAATAACAAATTGTTTGTTTTTTTAAGTTTAATTCAATGGCATAAATTAAAATTTGATTTAAATAAAAATTACATATGAAAACCCCAAAAAACACATTTTTGGGATACTAAACCCCCCTTCAGATGGTGCGATTCATCTGGTTTTCGAACTCGATCAAATAAATGGTACTTTACACATTTGTACCAAATTTCATTGAGATCAGACCTTCTTTACGAGAGTTATCATGCTTACGGACACACACACACACACACATATATATATATATATATATATATACACATATATAATATACATATATAAAAATTTGAACGAATGGTGTTTTTGGCATCTAGGGACCTCAAAATAAAAAGTTATCATGGTCTCGGGCTTAAGTCTTACCATGAGACCTACGGTAATAGCTTCTTCCCTATAGGGGAAATTTGCTAAAAGTCCTTGATTTAGTTTCCCCACTCCTAGAAAATGATTTTTGTAAATCATTATAATATATATACAAGTCGTCCGTGGCTGGTCGAACCAACGGGCCTTGAGGACAGTAGGCTCGCAAATACTCAGACAACTCGTCGAACGTTGCAAGATCAAGGCCATCTGTGACTCGAGAAGCCGTGCGTCGTGAGAAGAGTAGGCTCGCAAATACTCAGACAACTCGTCGTCCGTTGCAAGATCAAGGCCATCTGTGACTCGAGAAGCCGTGCGTCGTGAGAAGAGTAGGCTCGCAAATACTCAGACAACTCGTCGTCCGTTGCAAGATCAAGGCCATCTGTGACTCGACAAGCCGCGCGTCGTGAGAACAGTAGACTCGCAAATACTCAGACAACTTGTCGTCCGTTGCAAGATCAAGGCCATCTGTGACTCGACAAGCCGCGCGTCGTGAGAACAGTAGACTCGCAAATACTCAGACAACTTGTCGTCCGTTGCAAGATCAAGGCCATCTGTGACTCGAGAAGCCGCGCGTCGTGAGAAGAGTAGGCTCGCAAATACTCAGACAACTTGTCGTCCGTTGCAAGATCTAGGCCATCTGTGACTCGACAAGCCGCGCGTCGTGAGAACAGTAGACTCGCAAATACTCAGACAACTTGTCGTCCGTTGCAAGATCAAGGCCATCTGTGACTTGACAAGCCGCGCATCGTGAGAACGAGGGAGGCTTAAGGCAGGTATACTTTAGCCTCTTTCAGTCCCATATGAGCTTCGGTCTTGATGTGTTGTGCTTACATATAATTGCTGGTGTTGGAAAGTTTGACCATTTTAAGCCAATATTTAAGGAGTTGAAAATCCTCTCTGTTGTTTATATGTACATCATTGTTTTTGCTGTACATTAGGATAGATTTGCAGCAGGTCAGTGTTCGGCAGCAGTCCACATGTACTCGCTCAAGAAGCATAAATGTACCTAGAAATAGATTGCAAAAAACTGACTCCTCTGTAGTTGTAAGATCTAGTAGAACATGTATAATAAGTTACCTCGTGAAACTTGTGACCTTAATGATAAATCTTATGGAAAACAGTTTGTTTTTCCTTACAAATACATATTTGTTTCATATAAATGAATTCATGAATACAAGCTGGACTGCCGCATAACTTTACCACATAGTACCAAAAAATATGAAAATGTTTGTTTTTTGACGAGCCAATGTGTGTAAAATACCTGCTGAAAAATAAAGAGTTCCGAGTTCAAAATAGTTCTATTTCATCATGAAGCTCTGATTGTTGAATGATCTTTGTGACATGTTTTTTATACAGCACAGTGTTTTTGCTTAGCCAAATCGTAAAATTCATAACTTAAACAAATTTAATGAGACACAATTACAACCTCCGTCATTAGTGAGATTATACAGTAAACCACAACTTTAAACCTAATGCAGTCGTGTTATTGTTCTGTACACTCAGTCGTGATCAGTAGGCACGAGTTACCTCATTGTGACATTGTCCGATGTTTGTCCAGGAGCAAGCTCAGTCGGCCGCGTTCTCACCGGACGGCAGTGTCATCGTGATTGGCGCTGTGACGGGCCGCTGGCTGGTGATGGACTCCGAGACCCGGGAGGTCTACTCCGTACACTCGGACGGAGCTGAGCCTATACAGGTAAACCTCGCAACTGCATTTTGCTTTCCTCTACAGTTCTACACCAGTTTCTACTCATACCGAATGTTCATAAATAATGGAGATATCAAATTGTATTTCCCCATATGTATAACATTGGACAACGTGTCCATAACTGTTTACATATAACTGTGTTTACCCTTTTTGCTGCTACAAGGGTATTTTATACGGATGTTATAGACCTCAACCGGATGAAGCCACATTCGGTTGAACATTTATCGTTATATGTTGATAAGCAAGATATAAAAATGTTACTTACAACATTTGTCAAAGTAACAATCAATTTTAACTATCAAATTTTAGTTTATACTATAAGATTCAGCTTAGAAAAACTAGTAATCTAGTATCTTGAATTATTGCTCCATGTCTATTGGTTTCTGAGCTAAACACAGTTTTTGCCCAATGTTATTAAAATTGTATATCTCGCTTATTTGTGAACATATGTTGATGATTATGGCTTCATCTGGTTGTAGTCTATTGATATCGATATTGCATATATTTTTGTAATCCCCATGGCAGCAAACCTCAGTCCTCAGTCCTCAATCGTAATATTATTTTTATGGCGAATAAATTAAATATTATATCTCTCTTACTTATAAATGTATTTTTATGAAATGACAATGTGGTAGTGAGGTTTGTGTTATGTTAATTGGAATTTCACTGAGTACGCAGGTATGCTGCGATGGGGGTTTTTAGTTTTAAAGTGACTTTTCTTTATCAAAACTCAACTGAAACACATTGATTGAGGTTACGATGTTTTATTTTAAGTATCTGGTAGCACTGGATTGAAAAATGTGCTAGCGTCACAGTAAAAACCAACAGTAGACTAACTATGTAAAGAACAGTAGTAAGAGCTTTCATATTGTTAAGAAGTGATTTTTCACTCTAATCAATGTACAAATAAAAAATATGCAAAAAGATTACATCAAAATTGCAAAAGTAATTTAAAAATAAGCGAGGTAATATACCAATCTAAAAATAAAGTGTTACAGGCACAGCCTACTTCTTTCTAAAATGAAGAGGCTACAGTTGACACTGTTTAAAGTAGTGTTAGATTTAGTGTCTTTATTTGTAGCACACTGCCTCCCACACTACGTGTTGCCATTCAGAAGTTTTAGGGTATGGAATCAAAACGTATCAGTATTTCATTGTGCATGTCTTTTTTTTACAGGTGGTAAAGTTTTCCCCAGATGCGAGATATTTAGCCCTCGGCTCTCGAGATAACAACATCTACGTCTACCAAGTGGGCGAAGATATGAGGAAATACAGCAGGGTCGGGCGTTGCACGGTTAGTTACAATGATTTTATGTCAAATTGTTTTTACTTTAAACTCTCCTTCTTTTCAAGAAACATCATTGTAATTCACCAAATAACCAAATTTAAAGATAACGCTGTAAAAAATCTGTTATTATCGTGACAAGATTTGAGCTGGAGAAAGCACAATGATAGTAAGATAGAAATATGAAGATTTTTTAGTTATCCTGTCATTATTCCAACTTAAATTATTCCTTAACTTTTGTAAACACTTTTAATATAAATTTGTGTGAATGTGGTTTTTTGTCAGTTGTCTCACTAGCCTATGATAATTTTTAAAGTGTTGTTTTTAAGATAGGTAAATAATCTTGTAAGTTTAGAAATTACTTTTTCAAATCTTTATTTCCTGATAATAGGTAATCAGGAAAAAAATATATAAAAAAATACAATGGCAATGTCAAAAACAATAATTTGTGGCTAGAGTACTATTATTTCTTATTTGATGTTAAAAACATAAGCATTTCCTTTGCTTCTCTTATTGTAATTCATTGCCTGAATTAGTAGTTATTTTTATTTTTTGTATGAGGCTCAGTATCATTGAAATTATGACACATCGATGAAATGTCAAATTACCTCTTGTTGCCCAAACTGGGATCCTTTTTCCTCCCACTGCAGTCTGGATCACATGATAAGAAAAACCTTTCATCACTGTTGTATTAGAGCTTTGCTTAAAAACTAAATTGAATACATAGTAAGTACTGATCTGTTAAAAAAACTGTTGTATTTTGTTTTTGTGACATGCAGTGTGTAGTGGTATTTTAACCCATGCTTTGCTTGTATTCATGCTGCCAGAGTGAACGGAAGCGTAGGAGGAGCTCATCTGCGCTAATCTCGGTTTTGGTGGGTCGTTTTTGAATTTTTAATTTGAGTTACTCAAATTGTTCCAATTGTTTTCTGTTTAAATAAAAACCGAACAATAATTTTAAAGTTTTGTTTGTTGGCTCTTTTTTTAGTAATGGAAGTCGGTTAAATTTTGTTAGTCATTCTAATTGTAAGAATGTTTTTGGTATTTTTCTAGAATTTAGCAAATTCTATTGTTGTTGTAAATGCTAGAGGTTTCTTCTTTATGAAATGTTATTATGTACATGAAATCTAATTCAATGTGACAAATTCAGTTGTGGGATGAAATTAAAGTTGTCTTGGAACATCTTAAAGTATATTTACTATTACACTGAGCTCACTTACAAGCTGTTAAAAATATACATAACAAATTGTAAAAGCGGACACATCGATCCTTGGTTTTATAGTAAATTTAATGCCCTTTCTAATTATTTTAAATATCAATCACTAGGTTAACTGGTTTCATTTTTATAAAGTAAATAGTGGGACAAAGTCCAATATTTTGTAGAAAACACAAATTTCTCCATTATGACCAAACGGTTCGGAATCGGACTAGCGTTTACTGGAACTTTTTTGTTCCTTTTTATCATTAGAATCCCCTGGCGAAGTTATGGGCATCAGTAGAAACTCACCCTGTATAAACAACTAAATGTATATTGATAAGCATTGTATGACAAATATACAGCTCAAAACCGTTATTAGGAAGGTAGTCAAATATTTGACAGTTTCTCCATTGTCTATTTAATTGCTAGATAATGTTATAGCAGTAAGATTCCTAATCACACTATTCCCTACGAACGGCGTGGAAAATGGTCAGTTATGATCTAGCAATAATTAACTTGTGGCCTTAGAAGTCAACAGTCATTTCAAAATAAACATTTTGTTTGTTGCAGGGTCATTCTAGTTTCATCACCCATTTAGACTGGTCGGCCGATAGTCAGTATATTAGAAGCAATTCAGGAGACTACGAATTGCTTTACTGTAAGTACATTATAAACCTTTAGCGTTTGTATATTTTAATAATTATCAGACTTGTTTGTTGTGTCGGGCATCTTCCCCTCGCCACTTCTAATTTTATTTGTGTAGAGTAAATTATTGTAAGATAAAGAAGAAGCTAAACTGAAAAAGTCACCCACATTACATCTGGTCTTGCTTTGATAGTTTCGTGGATTGTCATGTCAACAGGATCAAGTATATAAACAGGAAGGGGTATCTTTACCACACCCCTTGCCACCTGAGTTGTAATCAAGTAATCTCGGGGTAATACAGTGGAACCTCGATAACTCGAGCCTCAATAAGTTGAATTAATTCCTTGATAACTCAAATTTTTGTTATTCCCCCTGAACTTTCCTACCTAATGCTATATTATTTTACCTCTATAAGTCGAAGGGTTACAAGGAAACACCTCGATAACTCAAATTTTTGCTGTATTCTTAGCCTGTCGCCGCACCTCTATAAGTCGAAGTTTTAGCTGTAGAACCTCTATAACTCGAATATGTACAATTGTCGTACCTCTATAAGTCGAAGTATTGACTAGAGAACCTCTATAAGTCGAAGTTGTTGATTCACCAAACCTCCAGTGACTTTGCATCCGGAAATTCCAACCCTCCCTCCCCACTACATCTCTTTCTGGGTGCTCCTGGTGTCGGTAAAACAACCAACAAATTTATATTGATGAGCAACACACATATCAAACACACTCATCCTCACGCACGGGTTTCACCTATGTGAGGATTTCATTTCATAAATAAGGAACAGTCTCATATTGTTATAAATTATGTATTTTTCTTAAATAAAATGGTTTTGATTTTATTAGATTTGTGTCCGGTGTGTCGTTAGTCAGTGCCAGTTTTAGAGGTTCTGGATGTAGTGCGTGAGATGTAGTTTTTAGAGATTATTGCGGACGTTTTCCGTCATTGATTAGTAAAAACAAGTTTCACTACTAATCAGTGATGGAAAATGTCCGCAATAATCTCTTAAACAACATAAACTCACCATCACCAAAAATGGATTTTAAACAAAGAAGTAGTTTTCAGGTTGTGTTTTTACTAAGTGTTTGCAGTTTGGCAAAACGTGTTGGCAAAACTCTACCCTATGAGGAAAAGTTGAAGATTATTTGAGGCTGTTGACACAGGAAATAAAATAGTGATATCGGGAAGCAGTTGGAACACCAGTGAACACTATTTCGACAATTTTATAACAAAATTAAGTATAGTTTTGCTTCACCCAAATTCCAACAATGCTCTGCAATTTTAATTATCATGTTTTATTCCCTTTTAGTTTTGCAAATTAATTTAATAGCCTTCAGTACATTGATGTTCAGCTAAATTGAAATCGATGCGTAGTTGGTCAGAACTGAGTTCCGTAAGGGGAAGAGATTTGTTTGGGGCAGGTGATAAGAAGTGAGCAAAAAACGTCTATAAATAGACAGGAAGTGGTCGAACGGGAAAAACATCACCAAAATACCGAACTATGAGTCATTATTTGTTTACTTTCCTACGCTACAATATTTTCACTGAAGGTAGTGTTTTGAAGTATTTCATCCTCTACTACATTAACCAAAGAAGCTTTACAAAATATTTCCGGGCTTATTTTATACATTAAAATTAAAATGTTCAAATCCTTTTAATTTGAATAATTATTATTTGGTATGATTTTTTTGATAAAAAGCACAAAGTGATGTAAGGATTCTACCCATCCATCTATTGCGTTACTGTGACCCTCAATAAGTCGAAGTCTGTGGAGAATCACCTTGATAAGTCGAACCTCGATATTTCAAAATATTCAATAACTCAAATTTTTCCCGTTCCCCTGAGGTTCGAGTTATCAAGGTTCCACTGTACTTCCGCTCACTTCATCTCTTATACTATGATACGCACAGTGTGTTTGAGAAAATGTGGTGGGAAGCCTAGGTCCCTCTCCTTCTATATGTGCTATATTTCTTTGTGCAATCACCTACAAGTAATATGTAATATGGTAATATGGTAATCCATTGCAAATTTAAATTTTTTATTTTAGTTTATACCAAAATATATGTAGATATTCAGTGTACCGATACCAATGTTGTGCAGATGACGAATAAATATATTTGATCGATTGATTGAACACAAATAATTAAAGGTAGTATAAGACTTATTGCTGTTTAGTTTGTACACTTAATGTGTCTCTAATGCTCACATAACAAATTTTTCCTGTTGTTAAAGAAATTAACACAGCCATTAGCTATGACCAATCACTGATCCCGTTTACTTTGCTTCTATGTTTTGTTTTCATCTCTCAGCTGTTTTTGTAATTTCAATCCATCCAGCCTGGATAACTTTTTTAATGTTTGGGGTATTTTTTGACCCGAAGACAGGATCAGATTCTGGATGACAAAACATTAAAGTCTTTCAGCGAATTTCCCCTATAGGGAAGAAGCTATTACCGTTGGTGGCAAGGTAAGACCTAGGCCCGGGACAGTGATAACTTTTCGTTTTGAGGCCCTCAGATGCTAAAGACACCATTCGTTCAAATTCATATATATGTATATGGTTGGGGTTTACTGATATTTGCATATAAAACCCATTTTTTGTGGTCCCCATGGCAGCAAACCTGCGTACTCAGCAGCTATAATTTTATTCTTATGGAGATTAAGGAACATGCGATATCTTGCTTGTTTATGAACATAAATTGGTAAAACTTGGTATGTTGCTTCATCTAGTGGTGATCCATTGGTATTTGCAAAAATCTAGTTTTTTTTGTGGTCCTTGATGCAGAAAAGCTGCATACTCAGTCCCTCAGAAATGTCATATCCCTCTTATTTATGAATATATTTTGATAAAAGTTGGTAGTCGCTTCATGATTTAGTGAAGTACCATTTGAAATTCGCTGAGTATGCAGGTTTGCTGGAACGGGGATATTTTCCCTAATCAGCAATGGCAAACTACCGTACTAATTCTGTAACTGACATAATCCATCACCGACCATCACCGACCTGCTGTGCCTCTGCAGGGAACGCCGGACTGTGCCGCCAAGTTCCCCAGAGCGCCTCCATGAGGGACGTCCAGTGGGCATCGCAGAACTGTGTGCTCTCCTTCTCCACCGTGGGCATCTGGCCAGAGAACGCGGACGGAACTGATGTCAACGCGTGCGAACGATCACACGACTCTCGACTGCTAGCGACGGCTGACGACTTCGGCAAAGTCAAACTCTACTCTTACCCTGTTACTCAACCCAGGGTAAGATTACTTTTTCTTTCAGTTTTGCATGTAACCCAGCTTCACTATGAAACTGTATCCGGAGTGGTTATCAAATCTGGTTCTACTGAAACTATATAAAGCTAATACTGTTTCAAAAAATCGTGTGAAAATACTTTTATCGCGAGAATAAATTTTAAAACTCATCATGCCTAAAATCCTCCTTGAACAGTCTTAAATTTTGTACATCATTGCTTTGTTAATTGTGTGCTGACTGTGAAAAACCTGAATAGTTAATTTAACACCTTTAACTATATATACAAATATTTATAAAAGGTTAGGCGTTGCAATCCTTTATAATTTTGCTCTTTGATAACTGTTCTTCTTCATTACAGTAGAGTCTCACCAACTTGCCACTCGATTACTCCACTTTGGGAAACTCATTTTCACACTCACTGCCCATTTATGCCCATTTATGCACTGCCCTTACTTCTTTTAGCTCAAATAGGTCAAGTAAATTGATTAAGTAACCGAGCTCGTTAATGTTATATTAGTACTACATCAACAATTTCTGTTTGTGTTTGTTTTGCCCACGTTATGACATAACAAAATCTATACAATTTGGAAGTGGATATAAATACCTCTTTTGACTTGTACTTGTTCCCTGTCCAAACAAGCTTGGGAAAGTCGACAATCATCGAGTCACCTAGTGATGTATATGGTTGGGGTTTACTGATATTTGCATATAAAACATATTTGAGTGAGCTGTTACAAGGTTATAACTGACTGATGTGTCGCCCGGTGTTGCAGTCGCTGTGCCACACTTACGGAGGTCACTCCAGCCACGTGACCAACGTAGCCTTCCTCTTCGACAACTCGCGCATCATCTCCATCGGAGGCAAGGACACCAGTGTGCTACAGTGGAGGCTCACGTAGTCACACACACCACACTCCAAGTGACCTTCAGTACAGGCTCTGCCGTCCTTGTCAAGTGCTTTTGTAGATTTATGTAAATTATTTTAGTGTATCCTAGTTCGGAACTATTTAGAAAAGTTTATCCTAAATGTTTAAAGATTAATTTTAAGCAACTATTTATTTCCCACATTCATTGTGGGTAGGTCAGCACATTCCGATTAATTTTATTTCTTTTTGTACATTTTTTGTGAACTCGGTTTAATAGTTTTAGCTCTTAGAACGATTGTGTAGCGATTTATACTGTTAAAGTCATCTAAAAAACTATGCTTTTCAAACTTAGGCCTAAGTAAGAAAATTTATAAAGTTGCACATTTATAACAACTTCATTTTTTGTTATGAGGTATCCCTAGGAGGTTATTGACTCGATGAATTGTCTTTGTAAATCAACTTCGTTTATGCAAGTCATTTCATTTCCTCGATGCTGTTGTAAATAATTGCTAAAAAATATTCTCCTGGAGAGTGTCATCCAAGGATATTAAGAATTGAATTTCACATTGTAAGTTTATTTTAGGAATAAAAAACTTTAGGACATATATCATTCTTCAGTAATGAGATTTTTGTAAAAAATAATACAATTGTATAAAGTTATTCTCAGTACTTTTTAACAGTGGTTTTATTTATTTAGTATATTGTAAAATAAAACTTTGTTTTGGAATCAAATTTGAGTTTTTGTTTTAACCAAAGTGGCCAATCTGCGGATTCCGCGAGTTAGCTGTGTCGCCTTATAGTGGCAGCCGTCGGAATCTGCGGGTTCGGGACCGAAAATTTTGTAATGTTAAAAAACCACTAATAATCACCTCAAAAGTGAACAGTATATATACAAAAGTATAAATCGAAAGATAATATTCTGAACTTTCATTTTATTACATAAACAAACCAAGTAGCAGCTACATAACAATGTCACGACGATTAGAAATCAAATGGATTTTTGGGGCGATTCCTGCAGCCGACCCTAGGAAAATGTCAAAACACGACTTTTTTGAAATTACCCAGCTCGGGTAATTTTTGTCACGGTAAGTTGTGGATGGTACCAATGCACTGCTAAACAGTTGTGCTTCATTTTGGTATTGAATTTTAGATCGACATATTGATTGGACAGATAATATGATTTTATGAAAGCAGGTGTATTTTGTTTATGTAACGAATGTCCAACTGACGGAACCTGTCGGTTAGGGAAATCAGATTTATATCCAGTGCAAGTTATAGTTCTAGTCAAATAATATGTTATTTTGGAGAGGAAGAAATGTAGAAGAATTTAGTTTTGCCATTGGCAGTACTGCTTCTAGCATAACGTATGATAGCTACGATATATTTCGTCATATGTTATTGTGACTTTTGCGCCATCTTGGTTTATTCCTTTGTACGCGTTAGGTAATGTTTATCCGTGAATATATCACTAAATTCGTTATTATTTTGGAGTTGTAGTGTTAGTTAAATGTTTGTGTATATTACAGTAATCATTATGTAGGCCTATTATATTATGCATAAATATTACTGAAGTGTGACAAATAGCGTTTATTACTAGGAAACCCGTTGCTCGAAATCGAGCTATATTTCGCTTTGATGAATGTGAATTGTATTGATATTACCATTTATATCCCTAATTCAGTCCTGCTTCTCTCAGACTATTAATAGATGGGCTTGTGGCAATTTTTTTCAATTCCGATTGTGTATAAATGTCTATATGATAACTCATTCTTTTCCGAAATTAATTTTTTAATATTTTTACTTGATATTGGCTATTTTGTTTTGCTGTAAATACTCTCAGGTCTACAATGTGCCAACTCTCTAAGTTCAGGGTTTTGAACAATATTCATACATTTTGTGTAAAATGCCATTGTTGATAAAGGAAGTTTTAATACAATTTTGCACAAATTTCATGGCATGCTAATTTTGGTTCATATTTTATGAAGACTCAGAAAATAAGGTTGGGATAATTTATTGCCTTCCAAGACGTTAATTCTTATTTTCAACTTGTTACATCTGACTAACACATTCTGATATAGATTTCCTTAAAGCTGGTTTTGGCAGTTTTCGAATAACCTATACCCTTAGTTCTAACATACAATCAAAAACCTGCGAATTACGAATAATTTATTTTTATTTCTTGTATTCTATACCCACTTAAAATAAATGTTTTCGTGATCGATGGATTCCCCATCCCCCGTTCCTTAGGCTTATGTAGTCCGATATAATTTGCACTACCCCGTTCCATAAATATTTTAGGGCTCTGCTCTCTTGACCTCCAAAACTCTCTTGTACTTAGTCCAACTATCTTACACCTACTACTTGACTGATGAAGCTAAATTCAGTCTGATTGATGAAGAAATATATCTGATTGATTAAGGCAGATATAGGCCTACCTCTGGTAATATTATACTTTAGGACTTAGTCCTACTGGTCTTTAATATAACCAAGTTTATCATTATACACCAAGACTGAAACGAAGGAGCTTAAATTTAGTAAGGTAATAAATAATACACCAGAATCAAAGTAGGCGTTACCTTAATCCAAATATCCATTCTGGCATTTAAAGTTATATTTACCATCTCGCACCTACTACTGGACAGATAGGGCTGAAGTTCGGTAGGAAGATGGCTAATTAAGTCAAATCAAAATAGACCTCCGACTGCTCAAAATATTGTTTAGGACTCCGCATCGCAGACCTTTATTATTCCAATGTTAACTATCACACACCCAATTACTGAATCAATAAAACTAAAGTTCAGAAAATAGACCATAATATACGATCAAATGTTGTGCTACTCCTGCTCCAAAACTCATATAGGGCTCCGCCCCACTGGCTTTCAAAATCAAGATTATCACCTTGCACCTACTACTGGACTTAGGATCTGAAGTTCGGGTGGTATGTAGCTAATATACTCAAAGCCTACTCCTGATCAAAATATTATTTAGGGCTCCATTCCACGGGCCTTTATTATTCCCATGTTAACTATTAACACCAACAACAGAACAGATAATCCTGAAGTTCCAGTAAAACTATGTCCTTCTCCCGTCACCAAAGGTTTATGGGGCTCCTCCCCACTGGAATTTATATGTAGTTATGTTTAGTAACAAATGTATAATTCTGGAATGATGGAGCTAAAATTTGGTAGGAAGATAATTAGATGAAAGCATAACCTAAATACCCATACTGAAAATCGTTTGGGGCTCTGCCCTACTGGCATTCAACATGTTCATGCTTAAAATAGAGTTAACCTCATGGAGTAATGACTTATTTTTACTTTCCACGGCAACTATATTTTTGAAAAGGGGAAAATTAACAAAAATCAATGGTAATAAAGAAAGTAAAACCAGGTGCAAGGGCTTATCCAGGATTTTATTTTGGGGGGTGCTGAACCAGGGGGAAAGGTTTATAAGGATGTAACAGATAGTAACTAAATTCAAATTCATTAGGATTGTGGCGAACTAACTCTTAGGAATTTCCAGTCTAGAGCTGTTCGACCAACCGAAACAAGTTTATCCGTGGATCTGACGAAATTAATCACCCGTGAAAATTTATCCCTCGAGAGCCAGCCTTGATAAGCGTAATATAATCAAAAATGGCACCATTTAACTAACCAAAATATTGACTCCTACCCAGCTCCCTCGTTTTAGTATTAAATTCATATCTATAAAAAGGACCTTACATATCAAAGTTTTTTCGGATCAAATAAATTAATCTGGATTAACTGATCTTTTAGAATTTAGAATTGATGGGCCTAATCGTTCATACTAAATATAATCACATACCTTTTCCGACACCCCATCCCTGGCCCGCGGGTTACCTCCTAGCCGCTCATGGTAAAAACGCCTCCGTCCTTGTTGAGTCACCGCAGCAGAAGGGATGGGGCTTACCTCCCCTCTTCATTTCTCCACTCCCCCCTCTCCTGGGCATGCGTCGGCGTCTACGGGTGTTGCGGTATTAGTGCGCTGGGGTTGCTTACCTTGCATTTGCAGGCGTACTTGCGGGCATCACAGGAAAAAAAACACGCAATGTCACACTCGTTCGATAAATTAACCAGCAAGGCAGCAACACTGAGGTTCATTAAGGAGGTTAAAGAAGCCTCTGTTACTCATTTTTTAAACCCTAGGACTGCCCTTGGCAAGATATCCTGCCAATGCGTGTGTGCGCTGGATTGTCTATGGCAGGAATCCTGCCAATTGGGTAATTTTTTTCAAACGCATTGAAAATGATCCAGAAACGTAATAATATTGATACCATTTAAAAGAGGAGATTCTAAACTTTAATTTTCATTTATAAACTAACCTTGTAGCAGTAACAGATCAATATAATTGCTTTGTAATTTGAACAAAATAGAGCGTGCAAGCGGTGAAATCTCGTAAAACACGTGTTCATATTTCTCTCTCTCTCTCTCTCTCTCTCTCTCTATATATATATATATATATATATATATATATACTTTTTCAGAAATATATTTAATATAATAATATGTACCATTTATTATATTATAATAAAGTATACAAATAATAAATAGCTTTGAATAACTAATTTTGGCTTTCGGCGAAACTCAAATTTTGTTTTTCAACTCATATAAAGTAATAGAAACAGTTATTACTACTTTGTATAAAAGTGCATTATTTCCAATAGTTGTATTGTTACCTTTAGTAATACAACAGTTTTAGTATATTACTTTCATACTTTTTATTTCAATTTTATTTTTAATATGTACAGCGTAAGTTTGTTGATTTCCCCCGGTTTCCGTATTTTTTCCGTAGTTCAGGTAAAAAATATTTTTCAAATAAATCAAACACATTTCCACGTAGGGAAATAAATTCCTTACATTTTTTATATCTTAGATTGTCTGTAAAAAGAATAGTGTAAACATTCTAGGACTCTACTTTTGAAAATTATTTCAAAAATGTTTATAAAATTTTGGGTTTTCAAATTTTGCAAAAAGTTACCAACAGGGATTCGTTTTATTTTATTTTATTCGAGATCTTCTTTTTCTGATCACAACGAGTATAAATATGACTAGCTTATCAAAAGTAGTTTAGGTACTGCAAATTGTTAAAAAAACCTCTGCAAAATGGCAAAAATTGCTAGGAAACTGATCAATTTAGCATTAATCAGGCAAGGGCAGTCCTAATGTTTAAAAACGTAATATGATGAAAATTTCCCCTTGACCAGGTGTACATACCTTTTCCATCCAACAGTTCAAAATTGATCCTGTCACCTATTATGACGACATGTTTCAGAATTCAAAATTCCATCTTCTGATTACACAAAAACGTTCGTAATTCATTACAGATTTTGTCAAAGAAATTGTATTTTTATTTTATTTTTACACCCAACAGTTCAGGGGGCGTGTTAAAAATGAATAAAATAAAGAAAGGTCACGTCCAGGTACCAGCTAGTGCCATATTTTCTAACAAAAAATAATAATACTTCCTTGAAAATCAACTACACTTTGCTATTAAGTTTGATTAAACATTAAAAAGAGCAATGTTTTAAACTGTTTTGTATTATTAAAATGAAAAATGTAATTTTTTGTAATAATTCAGCCTTAAGAATATATTTATGGTGTATACTATTTAACATGACGTTTCATTTGCTGCACTTTGAGATAAACGTTACACTCCATGCTAACATTCATAATCAAAATTATGTGCATATCGCGTTATCTTTCCGGTAGTGACCATGTGTTCTTGCTGATAAACTGTGCTGATTTACTATAATCAGCTGCTTGAGATCACAAAACTCAAAACAATTGTTGCTCAATGTTAATCTTATAGACAAATTACGAACTTTAAAGGCAGCTAGGGCCCTTCCCTTAGGTCCGATCTTTATGAAATTTGGACACAAACAACTTCAACCCAAGATCCATCCAGCGACACCAAAAATTTCAAAATCGGTTGAAAACTGTAGGAGTTCCAGTCAAAAAAAAAACCAGTGTATGTGCCTTTCAACCTCAGGTCCAGTAACTGGGAGGACACACACACTGTTTCCTTTGCCCTCAAAGGGTTAAATCGAAACTGGATAATTATGGTATGAGATAAATTAACACTAATTAATTAAAATTTAACAACTGGGAATATTTTAGACAACCTTTTTATAAACGTTATTGTTTATTTGTGGGTTAAAGATTTAGTACAAAAATAAACAATTGAATTTCAACCCTCAATATCATTGGAGCAAACCTATCTAGGAATGTCAAAGATGTGTTTAAAACGTATAACTTTTATCAAGTAATTAATGTAAGAAGTACAAGTATCTATGAATACTGATTGCGTTGAAGTTAAAAGTATGAAGCTGTGGTTGTATGTGTAGAATTTAGGGTGTTTTATCTTAATATTGATGATCAATGGTTAATATTATTTTCTATTTAGAATGAATTGAAGTTGATTAAAGGCCTAAATGCACCATTTCACTTGAGCAAGTAACATCTGGCATAGCCATATAAATTAAAGGTGACTTGTATATTCAATACAGTCAAAATTTCAGCACTCAAGAAGAAGTTCATAGATGTGAGTATTTAAATTTGTTATTCTTTTAGCAAAAGAATTGTTATCTTCAAAAGCAATATATTTTTTTAATAATAATATTAGTTCTCTTATTTCTTTTCTATTATTTAATAAACAAATTTAAACATTTTGTACATCATTAATACTATATTTTAAAACCGAATAGATGCTAATAAACATGTGTCATTGTGCTATTGCAAAATTGCTATTGCAAAATTGTTATTTTAAAAAACTTGCAAAATTTATTAAATACTTTGGGTTTATTATTTGTTATAAAATTACTGGCTGAAGGCTTAAATATTTGATATCTAATCTTCACCATTTAATTAATTATAAACGTGTTTGACTGATTCATCTTAGTCCAAAAACTTAGGCGCGTTCAGTTTTTTATTCAAATTGCATCATGTTTTTTGTTTTTCACTCAAGACTTTTAAGAATTTAATAAAACTACCAAAATAGACAAAGTCTACGTTTAAATAAATAAAGTGATCAATTAAAATAATGTTCTTACCACTCACGCATCTTTAGATAGACGTTGCAACAAGTCAATAAGTGATTTGAATTGAGGGATCAGGTGTGATGTAATTTCTTGTCAAGAATAACCAATTAAAGTGAAGACTGGTTAAAAGTCACCAGTTAGAGGGTGGCTACGGAATGTGGCACATGTTGGATGTCTGGAAATATACTTTCAGGACTGTTCTGAAGGTTCCCAGACACTGAACAGCACATTTACTGGTTCACACATTGTTTACAGTTGCAAAACATCTCCTTACGTATTAGCTCCAGCAGAACGCTCTTAAACTAAATGTGGTTACAGCTAATTCAAATAAACAGGATAATGATTAAAAATAAGATAAATAGAAACAGGTTAAATCCACTTTTACACTAGGTAGCAAAACCTGCGTTATAAATTTGCTGTGAGTAGAAAACTCACTTCTGAAAAGTGTTATGAATAGATATATGTAGAAAATTCTGCTATGTGGAGCGAAACTTCCGCTGTCCATTCAGAGTCAGTAAAGATGGAATAAAGAAATCCATGCTACTTCTAGCTTTGCTATATGTAGCGAGTTATACGCATGTTTTTCATGTAGTATCTGCAACGTAGAGCAATTTCTGCTAGTTAAGCATTGTAGCCTCGTCTGCGCGGAGATTGTGAGACTGTTACATTTTTTTTTTTAATGGAAGGGTTAGTAAGTGACAGTGTGTGGGGTCGGGATTTGAGTTTTAATTTACTACAACTGTTCTACGAACAATCAGCTTTGTGGGACTCTACTTGTCCACACTATAAAAACCGTATAGCAAAAAGCATGATGCTCAAATGAGTATCACAATGCAGATAAAAATGAACAAAATGGAGGTAAAAAGGAAAAAAATGTTTTTTATTGGACAATTTCAAAGTTCTTTCAAGAAGCAAAGCTCTGCATCTCTTCCCCGCGACATTTCTGATACTAGATTAAATTATTGTTTACTAAATGGAGCATAGACTGTGAAATCAATGACAAAAATGTTTTACAACTTTAGATAAATTAAATATGGACACAAAAATTACCAACTAAAATGTTATAATAATATAACTTTTGCTATACTTAACAAAGTTATGTAACAATGTTATATAGCAAATATTATACGGGTATCCCCGAACTCTCTACTGATCTTTTTAAATATTATTCCTGGACCAAACTCAAACTAAAGTATCATGTTAAAAATTTTCAAAACCCAGCAGTTAGCCGTACAGCCGCCATTTTGTTTTTTCATATAACAATTTTTAATTTGAGAACGGCTCTTTCTAATAATTTTAAACATGGTGCAGAGCTTTATGAACCAAAGACCTAATACTAGGAAAAAAATAATTTTGTACAACGTTATTTTCAAAATGGCGGCCATTTAAAAATTTTAAACTGAACATAAATACTGCATATGTTAACATTACAGTGATTATGTTTTATTTAGACGATTTAATTACAAACCCAACGATACCAAATTTAAGAAATTCGGATTTTAAACGAGATCGCATGCAGCACGCTGACGTGAGGGAAGTGAATTTCCACATTAAAACCTTTAAAAAAATCTAAAAAAGGGTTTAAAACAACACTTGTAACATTTTTTTGGAAAATTAAAAAATGTTATTTTTTGCTGTTCTGATGCTCCTGGTTATATTTAAATTGATTATTAAGATGACAATGTTGTACATATAAGGTTAGGAGGAGGTATAGTCAGGATAACAAGTTGGTGTAGGGGTATTGGGGGTGATAAAACTACATCAAAATATGAAAAACAGCCTTTTCCAGTGTAAAATCCCCATAATACAACGTACTGTGTTAAGACACTTAACATTTTCTTGAATAACTCAGTAAATATTTGTGCTAGAATGAATTGGGAGAGCTTAAAATCTTTGGCATTTTACGTACAATAACTTAATATGTAATAATGTTAAATTCAGGGCTTTTCTGACCGCTTTTGGGCCCAAAAACTCAAAATTTGAAAAATTAAAATCCCAAAAAGGGCGTTAGAGCTGTCCAATTGTTTTTCCCAAAAAACTTGTCCAACTGTGTACAGAAGGGAAGGTTCCTACCAAATTTCAAGTAAATCGGACAACAATTGCTGCGAACACACACACACACACACACATATATATATATATATATATATAAAGTTTTTAGCGACCCCCAAAACGTGTTCAGGGGTCACGTTAGGAACTTCGATGGCGGTCCCGGGTTTAAGTTTCACCGTGCGGGTCATGCTAATAGTTCAATTTACTATAGGAAATTCACTAATAAGGGAGAAAACTCAGCTAAAAATTAAAACAGCTGATTATTGTGGCTAACTAGCAGTGAAGTTACACAATGACCGTATTGTTTAGGACACAATATCTTACAAATGAGTTTTTTCCCTTATTTATACACCGATCTTCTTAAATGTGGTATCGTTGGATTTGTAATTAAATCATCTAAATAAAACAATGTCAATATAACTTTGTTAACCTATGCAGTTTTTATGTTATCGAAGTTTAAAGATTTTACATGGCCGCCATTTTGAAAATGAACATTATAAAAAAAGTTACTATTTTCCTGGTAATAGGTTTTTGGTTCATAAAGCTATGTACCAAATTT
The DNA here is from genome assembly GCA_963675035.1 of Allygus modestus. Taxonomy (NCBI): domain Eukaryota; kingdom Metazoa; phylum Arthropoda; class Insecta; order Hemiptera; family Cicadellidae; genus Allygus; species Allygus modestus. The sequence continues at coordinate 139,786,632 of OY776117.1, forward strand.
AAATTTATTACAAAGAGCCATTCTTAAATTAAAAATTGTTTTATGGAAAAACAAAATGGTTGCTGTACAGGTTACCGTTGGGTTTTATACATTTTTAACTTGATATTTTAGTTTGAATTTGGTCCAGGAATAATACCTGAAAAGGTCAATAGAGACTTCAGGAACACCCTGTATATGGTAGCATGTTTTTCTACATAATTTAAATGCGGCTTAATAGTTATTTACGTATTGTCCTCTGCTTTGCTCGTAGAAGATGCCGCTACTCCCGAGTCTGACTCTGGTGTTTGTCCTCATCTCAAGCAGCACCGGAGGTAAAGAGGGGAATGACAGGACTGATACTCCCCCCTGTGACGCTAAGATGGTGGGAGAAGAAGCTCTTAAAAAATATTTCCCCTCAGGCCCCCCCTCCAACCTGGCCCAGATTGTAAGTGGCTTGAACTGTATCATTAGTCTTATCAGGTCTATCTGAGTACGAGGCTTAGGTGTGATTGGGACATGGGGTGGAAGTTGGTGTAAAGTTGACCTGTGATATGCGTATGGTTTACTAGAGTCCGTTGATTAATTATCGTTCTTTCCGCTGTAGTGATGATCTGATGGAAACAATCACAGAACGCTTGGAACGCAATCAGGTTGTGATAAGTGAATTTATCTATTGAATCTTTTGGAAGTATTCAAACTTTTATCAGTATATTTTCTTTGTTATATTTGTGTGTTTAATATTATCATACTGTATAATAAGATATATACTGTATATATATAATAAATATAATAATTATAAATAATATATATAATAATTATATATGTAATTATATATATATATAATATAACATAACGTTTTTGCTTAAGAACATAGCTGATTAAAGAATATTGAAATATTTGTTACTATTCCATTATATGACATTGTTACTACGTATACCAATAAAAGCATAAGTATTTGCAAGAATCAGAATTTAACATATAAAACTAAATGTTGAATTAACAGTTTCTAATAAAAATGTTTTTAATTTTAGCTGAAGGAGAATAGTCCATATTCTTATGTTGTTCTATCCAAACTCAATGCAGAGGTGCCTGAAGTGAAAAAGGATGCTGAATGTGTCAGTGTTGCCATGACGGACCTCAGTTCTGCCACATTAACAAAACAATATTATGCTAATCATATCCTGTAAGTTTGATCTTCAGTGTAGTGTTGAGCTGCCTTGTAGTAACCTAACTGTGAATAAGTCGTTTTAGGTTTTTATTTTTCAAATTCTTTCTGAACGCTAAAATAAATTTAATAAATAATTTAAATTCTGACTCATAACAATCAATGTGTTTGAACTAAAAATCTAAATAATTTTACCAAGCAGAGTGTCTATAAGACTGATAGGGCCTTACTGTAATTTTTGCTTGTATAAACACGGGAAGGGCTGAAGTTAGTAAACTATAAATTGATCAAAAAGTATACAAGATAGAAGATTAGTAAAGTATTTCAATAGTGTTAGTTCTGACTTGATCAGCTTCTCTGCTTGCACTGTAATCATCACTTGCTTATCTGTCTACAACATTTATCGATTATCAGAATCGGAATCTGAATTGGAATCTGCTTGCACTGTGGCTGTATCATAATGAAAAGGTACTTAGACGACATTGCTGAGATGATATAATCAACTAAACGTAACGCTTCAAGACATTATTTAGGAACTAGGATCAGCATTCGACTGGAATGATACAATACAGTTTCAAAGGATGAAATAGATTTTAACATCATTCGATCAATGTTGAACATCTTAAAGCTGCTTTCTGTTTTTCAGATTGACAGTAAATCTGCAATGTTACAGATCATTTCACAGTGCCTAGTTTGCACATACACAGTGCTAATACAAATTATAAATAAAGTATACATTCCTTCTTCACACACGGTAGTACAGTCACCTTACCAACCTACATTTATTTATAAATTAATTTCTTAAATAGCATAATATGTGTTGCTACAATCAAACAGGATAAAAAAAACTATGTCTCACAATACCACACTGTTTTACAAAATGTAAAATCGAGTTTTGGTTTTTTGAGACATAGTTTATTTATCCTGTTTGATTTATTTATCAGAGCATTCAATATGATATTGTTACACAGTTTATGAATTGTTCGTGCGTTTAAGTGACTGTACACGTCTGTTGGAGGGGAATTGTGGTGAGGGGTGTCTACCATCTCCCTCACACTACCCCCTCCCTGAAAGGAGCTGTACCAATCATTCTCTGAAGCAACTGAGAACTACTGTGCCTATGACTGCTATCTTTTGATGAACTCTTAATTTTACAAGTTCAATCCCTTGCTTATTATAGTTTTTTGTTTCACAGGGTTCCAAACTTTAAATACTACACTGTGACTCAGAAGGATTACTACTTGGAATACCAACATAAAAGTAAGAATTGAAGTGATAAGTAAAGTATGTATAAAGTATAAGTACATTTTTTGGAAGAGATTAATGAAACAAAATTTACTGGGTTTTACATTGATACATCTTAATTGGAATTCACATATTGCAAAAGTTTGCAATAAAATTTCCTCAGGAATTTTTGTACTGAGAAAAATATCACCGGTGTGCGATTTGGCAACTATAAAATCTGTATATTTTGCATTCATCCATTCTCACATCTCTTTGGGATTGGTTATGTGTATGGCAGAGTACCTCCAATGAAGATTTAAACAAAATTTTAGTTTTTCAAAAAAAAGCTCTACGGATAATGTTGAGATTAAATTGGCTCAAATCAGCCAAAGAACATTTTCCAATATTAGGAATCATGACCGTTTTTACCTTATACATTTTTGAACTGATTATGGCAGTTAAAAGGAACTCAAATGACCTATGCTTATTGGGGTCTTATCACAACCAGTGGTGGATCCAGCCAGGGGGTGCGGGGGGAGCCCCTCCCTTGGACTCAGAAAATGTTTAATTAATGGGTAATAGTGTGACTCTGTCTGTCACTGTACTTGCTGTACTCGTTTTTGTTTTCAATATTTGCAAATACATTATTTGCACTAACACGTCTTACCCACTGGGCGATGATCTACAAAATGGAGCCTCCCCTATAACGGGTTGCTACGAATAATTTTAACAGTACAATTATCATGGAATGTGTAGGCCAAGATAGTGAACCCCGTTGGTAGGACGGTAAGGAAGCAAGTTTTTTTTATAGTTGAACCCTTGACTTGTATCATTAATCTTAGTCTATCACACTTGACTTTCCAAGTTGTTTAAAAGCATCCAAAAGTATTCCCTTGTTTAAGAAAGGTGACAGATCTTGTGTTGATAATTATAGGACAATAACAATTGTATCAGTTTTTTCAAAAATTTTAGAAACTTGTGTTAAGGAGCAGCTACTTGATTTCTTGGAAAGGTTTAAAATTCTGTCAGATAGCCAATTTGGATTTCGGCCAGGATATTCTACAGTTAAGGCTTTAGACAATACTGTTACACACATTTTAAATAGTTTTGAGGCCAATGAGTTTGTGGGAATGACTTTGTTGGACCTCAGCAAGCCCTTCGATAGTATTTATCATAAAATTTTGTTAAATAAACTCAAGTTTTATGGAATCAGCAAAAATTCGTTAACATTTTTTCAATCATACTTGTATGGTAGGTTATATATGGTCAGTTTAAATAATCAATGTTCGTCTTTTCAGGAGGTTCTTGCTGGGGTCCCACAGGATTCAGTCCTGGGCCCTCTCCTTTTTATTCTTTGTGTTAATGACTTGCCCTATAACTTAGATTGTAACACCATACTTTATGCTGACGATACCTTTGTTTTAGTAAATGACAATTGCTTGAATAATGTTTTAAGTAATATTAATATATCAGTTGATACAGCTCATTGCTGGTTCGAATTAATGAAAACAAAACCGAACATATTATTTTCTCTTTAAGAAATATAGAAATTGAAAATGGAATTGCAAAAGCAGTAAAACTATTGGGTGTTACTGTTGATCAAAAACCTATCTGGGAGGAACACACTAATAACATAATTTCAAAGCTTTCAAGGGTGATGTGCTTTTTATTGAGAAAATTAAATAGCTGTGTCAGTAATAATTTGATGAGAATGGCATATTTCAGTTTTTTTCATTCCCATTTATTATATGCAAATATAATATGGGGTAATAGTGTGGGTGCAGAGAGAGTTTTCTTGTGGCAGAAGAAGGCAGTAAGAATTTTATTTGGTTTGGGGTACATGGACAGTTGCAAGGCCTATTTTACTAATTACAACAAAATGACTGTTCCTAGTATTTTCATTTTTCAGAATTTAATGTACGTAAGAGAAAATATTACAAAATTTGTTAGCTTTAGTAATATACATAACTATCAAACAAGACATGCCAAAGATTTAGTTTTACCCACTATAAGATTGGAGAAATATGCTAAGAGCCATAAATATTTACAAATTAAATTGTTCAACAGACTTCCCGAAACATGGAGATTATTAGATTTAGAAACATATAGGAAAAACATTTCTAAATGTCTTATTGTTAATGCTTTTTACTCTATAAATGAATTTTTAAACTCAGAGCAAGATATTTATTGTTAATTTTATACTGTGTATTATGTGTTGCAATGTATTATATTTATAATATGAATTATGTTGATCTTACTGACATTATTACTGAATATTTTCTTCTTGTGATATTGTATTTGACGTTGTCTATTCTGTATAAGAAAATTAAAATAAATAAAATGATTCTGATTCTGATCAGTTTGTTTGTATTTTTGCAATGTTAGTTATTTTATTTGCTAATCAATGTTTTTTTCTTATTTTTTGTAATACACTAGATTAAAACAAATAATATTGTCAATTATGGGGTTGTAGAAATCAGTTGTGGCAAATGAAAGCACCATTTTATACTTATTTATCACATATTTTTATATCACATATATTTATATATCACATATTTTTAGTATTTACTTCCAGGCTGTTAAAAAACCTGTATTAATATTTTGAAAAAGACAATCATTATGTTTATAAGGATTACCTATCATTATATTTCATAAGGAAATACATGATTTAAATAACATTATTTTCCAGATGACAAACACCCCTACAGGATATATCCTCTCTTTTTTAAGAATAATGTTCTCATCACCTACAAATGTTGTGAAAAATGTAAGTTAAGGTAACTTTTATTTATTTATCTATACTAATAGATATGGTAGGTATATTGATGAACTAATATAATCCTATTACTTAGGATGGTAAGGATTGTTAAGTTGTATTAGCAGTTTCACTATTAAATATGAAAACAGGCAAACAACTGTAATGGGTCTGTTTTGAATGTGTTCAATATTAATATCTAAATTATGCTCTTTCCGTGAAGGATATGCCTTCTGGACAGTTGTTTAGCTTTAGAAAAAACTTTGGTAGAATCACGAAAACCTCAGGTAACTGAGACCGAGATCGAGACTACTTCGAATAAGGAGAAACTTGGATAATACTTGTGAAGCGTCAACGGGCTTATAATAATGAAACAAACAGTTAAAACGTACAAAATTAGTTTATAGTAATGAAAGACATCTACATAAACTTGTTTAGCAAGACTGCAGAGACAACTGTACCTGGTACTGTGCAAAGATGGATGAGTGAAACCGATAATTTCTGAAGTATTATGTAGCAGTCTGCCGGCTTCAAAACTATATGCTCCACTATGTCTGACTTACGAGGCTAAAATGTCAAAATAAGAAAATTTTCTGATTCCAAGCAATTTACATAAAAAAATATAATTTTATTGATTCTGATATTCTCTCTTTAGCTCCCTTTAGATTCAAAACCCTCTTATTTACCTCAATTACAAAAAACTTAAGCTAAAGCTCAACTTTATTACCAAAGATGTGTAAAGGTCAATGTTGTAAGTCTGTATGTTTTCCTTAGTCTTAATACTCAAATCCTTAGTAGCAGATAAGTAGTCAGTGTACCTAGTGTTAAATACTGATATAGAAAACAACCCTTTGACTGTTGATCTACAGGATCTAAAATGTGACTACATTTTAACTTAATAAACTAAATATATTGTTTAATTTATTATTTGTCAGCTAACTAACAAAGTACTAGTAATTAAAATTATTAATTACATGGTATACCTGAAATCAACACCTTTTAACACTGTTTATAAAGGTGGGCACGTTTTAGCAAATACTTATATACATAAAACCAAACTTTCGGAAGCAACTTGGAAATAAGATCTGAATGCAACCATCAATGAAGGCTGTCAAAAGAAAGATTAAAAAATGTATTTGTAAAATAAAATTAAAATATCTAAATTTTCCTTATTATCTGTAAATGGGAAAAACATTTTAATTTATTTTAATACTACTGATCAGATTTTGTTGACTTTGTAAATGACAACTTCATTTTTACAGAGTACACCATACACCTAGAAGTTTTGGTTAACAATATTTGGTTGGAAATAAGGTAATAAAATATTTCTTGGTTTAAATGCTGCAGGCGGTGGGAAGACGCCGAATGTAGGGGTGGCAGTTCCGGACAAAATGAGAGACGACTCGGCCACCAAAGCTACGGTAGCGGAGGCCAAGCAGAAACTGCAAGACTACCAGCTCGACGGAAACGTCAAGACACTGATAGCTTGCCCAGAGGTCAAGAGCCTAAAAGAGTGATGTCATTTCGACCTTCTACAATAATGGTTATAAACCAAATAAATGCTTATGATTAAAATATATATTTTGATTTCCCTTTATATATGCTATTTTATAGGTTTATCTCTGCAAATCTCTTTTTTGTGATCTTTAATTAAAGGTAATGGGGATTTATAATGATTATATTAATCCGTAAGCTGTGCGTAAAATAAAACCTTCAAAAAGCAACCATAAAGCAACAAAATTCCAGAAGCAACCCTTAGCTGTGTAGACAATAGCAGACCCCAGAACAGCAAAAACCTTACAATAAGCACAAATGTGAGTCACCAACAAACAGTGTTACAGTGACAATAAACTGCTGACACAAGACTTTTTATTATTAGTCGCAAACCTGATGGCACAAATTAACCCCATCTTAACTTACCACTACTGTTTATTTTATTGCTGTATGTAACTACATTAAAATAATACAGATCTCCCTCCTCACAAGGAGGCCAGCCTCTTCAAAACAATTTGAGCCGCTCAAATATCAAAAATTTCAACCCATAAAAAAAATAAAACCTTCTTCTGGTCCTCCTGATCAGGAGTTTTTTATTAATTTCTTCTACAGTTTTATAGCTTATATGTTGTAATTCAAATAATAGATAAGACTGAACATTTCTAACCATGACAAAAACAGCATGCATAGAAGACAGAACAGTACAGGATAATAATAAATTGTTTTTACTGTACTTTCGTAAAAACGGTCTTCTTTAAATCTAATTTTATTTTTGTCAGAAAATCAACTGCGAAGAATGTTTTAAATATTTACACATTTGATTAGTTACAGAGTATGATACTTTGTAGTTTCACTGAGTTTTGGTTTGGTGTAAAGAATAAAATAATAGAAAAAAAATCTCAAAGATAAAACAATAAACGCCTCATGTGTAAACCATATTGGATATTACAGTCTATTTAAAGTAGGTTTAGGATTGACTCTAGAGACACCTGTTGGGACTAGTGGTAACTTTAAAGTAGTAGCGTATCGCCCGGCCAATGACGGGACATAACCATAGCAAAAAAAAGTGTGTCCTGCAGAACCACATTGCTGTTTGTTTACTGGTAACCATCTGAGGCATCTGCTTGGAATAAATAAATGTCTGTTTATTCGCTCATAGAAACTATGGTAAATGTGCAAATGCCAGTTGAAATGTAAACGTTATTTTTTTTATTTTGATAATTTAAATGTTTTGTTAGACTATCGGAGGTATTTAATGTGCAGTTATATATTGATGTTCGTATATTTTATATTATACATAGTGAGTTCTTCGATTATTGTTTTGAAAAACAGTTTAGATGAATCTCGCCCAAAAAGAGAACGTCCCACAAACCCGACCAATACCAAATTCTCCTTATCTTACATTACCCTTTTTGATTGTATTTTTGAGTTATACCCCAAAGGTCTTGAAAGCTGACTTTTTGGAAAAAAACAAGGTGAAACACATCATAGGCTTGCTCCTGCTGTTCCGATAATTTTTTCTTATTTAATCAATCGATTGACCTAAAATTTCATACACTGATAAGTCATAATCCTGAATCAATAGTTTTAGTAACTCACAGCACCTTATGAACAAAAATATTTAAAACATATTCTACAAACGTCAATTATCCTATAACTTATTAACATAGTATTGTGATCGCGGGCAAAGCCGCGACAGGTAACAGAATAAGGTAAAACTTAATCCTGCTAAACCTGGCCTTGCATCGCTTAGCAAGGGTAAACATTTGTTTACATGGGCAAGAAATATTTATATAATTCACATTTTTTTGGCAAGCTGAGAAAAGTGATTCCATAATGTGATTCAACCATATGTAGAGTCGTCTCCTGTTGGTTGTAGATTTGGCAACATTGCACCACCATAACTTCCGAAATCTGTCGCTTAGGCGCTACAGTGAATCCTAAAGCTACTTTAAATATACTATAGTTAGTGTTTCACAACCGTGATATGTAAGAAACAACATATGATGGTCCTTTGCCATTATTTGTTTAAATTTTATTATTTTGAATAAACAGTTTGATTTACATATTAATGAATTTCCCCTATAGGGAAGAAGCTATTACCCTAGTCGGCATGGTAAAACCTAGGCCCGGGACCATGATAACTTTTTGTTTTGAGTTCCCCAGATGCCAAAAACACCATTCGTTTGAAACTGTATATATATATATATATATATATATATATATATATATATATATATATATATATATATATATATGTGTGTGTATATGTATGTGTGTCCGTGGGTGCAATAACTCTCGTAAAGTGGTCCGATTTTGATGAAATTTGGTACAAACATGTAAAGCAATATTTATGACTTTAAGTTCGAAAACCAGCCAGATCGACATATCCAAAGGGGTATTTTGAGGGGGTTTTGTACCCCGAAAATGGGTTTTTCGAGTTTTTTACATATAATATTTTAGTAAATCAAATTTTACATTTAACCATTGGATTTGGCTTAAAAAGACGAACAATTTAGTGTTTTTATCATTTCTCGGTACTTTGGTATTATACGGATGCCACCCTTATACAGCGCGCTGCGGCAGTTATGTTAGGATGGGTTATCATAAAAATGATTGTAGGACTTTCCTTGTTTTGTTACAAATCGAATGATACCTGATGAGTCACACTTCCGGCCGCCAAACCCCCTGCAAATATGCCAAGGTCAAGTCGTTGACCGGAGCGCGCGCATCACCTGTCACCGCCTGTATCTGGGTCAGTGTCACGAGTGATTTATTGCCGTGCACTACGTTACATTTGTTTTCATAATGAGTGACGTTCTTTTGGTGTGGGATTTACCTCAAAATGAAGAGGAAACCGTACATATTTTTATGATAACCCATCCTAACATAACTGCCGCAGCACGCTGTTTATTTGGTGGAGTACATGTGGCGATCGGGTGTGGCTGCTAGCGGCGGCGGCGCATTCAACACGATCCTAGCGGACATCGCTGCCTTTTGGGAGGCACAACACAAAGACCGCTCATCAGAATGATGTAAAATTTTTACAGTAAGTCAATCGAAGTACGTTTTTTCGAATTATGTAGTTATCCTTTGTATCCGGTAAAAATTTAACCTAAAAAAATAGTGGCATCCGTATAATACCAAAGTACCCATTTCTCTACTTCAATTGATTACAGAGATATTGAAAGTGCTAAACACAGAATATTGTCCAATGTTGTTCTGATGGAGAATAAGAAAAATTGTATATCTCGCTTATTGAGTCTTATTTATCAACTTATACTGACAAAACTTGGTATATTGCTTCATATCGTTGTGTTCTATTGATATTTGCACAAAAAACCTTTTTTGCCGATAGTTCCTGTAGCAGCAAACCTGCATACTGAGCCCCCATGTTATTCTTATAGAGAATAAGAAACATGTTATCTCCTTTAATTATAAACATAAATTAATACAACTTGGTATGTGGCTTTACCTAGTTGAGTTATATTGATATTTGTATTAAAACACATTTTTTGTGTTCCTTGTTTCAGTAAACCTGCATACTCAGCCGCGATTTTTTATTCTTATAGAGAAAAATTAAAAATGTGATAAATAGTTTATTTATGAATGTATATTGATGAAACTTGGTATGTGGATTTATATGGCATTTTTTAAGATACATTTAAATACATTAGAAATTCGCTGAGTACGCAGGTTTGCTGTTACGGGGGTATTTATTTCTATTATTGTGGCAGTAATTCATATTTAATTATTATTATTCAATAATTTGCCGCCCATGCCTAGTTCCGATTTGTCTTTTTATGAGTTATTCTTCGAGCTTTTAATGTACCATGAGTTGGGTAGTAGATGTTGTTTCCTTATTTTCATGGACTTCTCATTTTTTAAAGCATAATTTAAGTAATTCGAATGAGAGAGGGAAAAATGACTGTGATTGTGATTATTGTGATTTTTCATATATTACAATAAATTATGCTCTCTAAATTATACGGGGGCGGGGAGCTCTTGCCCACCTTTTTCACCTCCCAAATTTTGACTAAGTTCATGGATAAATTGGATTTGATGTTTAGATAAGGCACACTGTTTATTTTTTTGACAGAAACTTTATTTCAGTCCACTAACATACTCAGACATACTGCGGAGGATGCCAATCTACTCAAAAAATAGTGGCATCCGTATAATACCAAAGTACCCATTTCTCTACTTCAATTGATTACAGAGATATTGAAAGTGCTAAACACAGAATATTGTCCAATGTTGTTCTTATGGAGAATAAGAAAAATTGTATATCTCGCTTATTGGGTCTTATTTATCAACTTATACTGACAAAACTTGGTATATTGCTTCATATCGTTGTGTTCTATCGATATTTGCACAAAAAACCTTTTTTGCCGATAGTTCCTGTAGCAGCAAACCTGCATACTGAGCCCCCATGTTATTCTTATAGAGAATAAGAAACATGTTATCTCCTTTAATTATAAACATAAATTAATACAACTTGGTATGTGGCTTTACCTAGTTGAGTTATATTGATATTTGTATTAAAACACATTTTTTGTGTTCCTTTTTTCAGTAAACCTGCATATTTAGCCGCGATTTTTTATTCTTATAGAGAAAAATTAAAAATGTGATAAATAGTTTATTTATGAATGTATATTGATGAAACTTGGTATGTGGATTTATATGGCATTTTTTAACCCATTGGCGTAGACATACGAGCAGGTCTCGTTCCTTACTTGTAATTTTATTAACGTGTGAATTGGAGTATAAAATTGGTGTTTTTAAATGGATTAATGGCATATTTTAATTAAAATATTGTTTTCTTTCAGTTTAGAGAGTCGCATTGGCACACACACAGTAGACATAAGTAAAAATTAGCAAAATCAGTGTTGACCATGTGCAAGTCTCAAAGAATTAACCGATCCCGTCAACTTCCAAGCAAGCCTGCCACCGTTTATTTTACTTGGGCCCTCCCACCAACGTTGCCACAGACCGGTTAACTCATTGAGAGTTGCACAACTGGTCAGTTTTGGTCGTGTGCGGGAATCGAACCCACGATCATCGTATCGCCACCTGGCCAAGGTGTTTCCACGACGTAGCCAACTCTCCTTTAATTATAAACATAAATTAATACAACTTGGTATGTGGCTTTACCTAGATGAGTTATATTGATATTTGTATTAAAACACATTTTTTGTAATCCTTGTTTCAGTAAACCTGCATACTCAGCCGCGATTTTTTATTCTTATAGAGAAAAATTAAAAATGTGATAAATAGTTTATTTATGAATGTATATTAATGAAACTTGGTATGTGGATTTATATGGCATTAAGATACATTTAAATACATTAGAAATTCGCTGAGTACGCAGGTTTGCTGTTACGGGGGTATTTATTTCTATTATTGTGGCAGTAATTCATATTTAATTATTATTATTCAATAATTTGCCGCCCATGCCTAGTTCCGATTTGTCTTTTTATGAGTTATTCTTCGAGCTTTTAATGTACCATGAGTTGGGTAGTAGATGTTGTTTCCTTATTTTCATGGACTTCTCATTTTTTAAAGCGTAATTTGAGTAATTCGAATGAGAGAGGGAAAAATGACCGTGATTGTGATTATTGTGATTTTTCATATATTACAATAAATTATGCTCTCTAAATTATACGGGGGCGGGGAGCTCTTGCCCACCTTTTTCACCTCCCAAATTTTGACTAAGTTCATGGATAAATTGGATTTGATGTTTAGATAAGGAACACTGTTTATTTTCTTTACAGAAACTTTATTTCAGTCCACTAACATACTCAGACGTACTGCGGAGGATGCCAATCTACTCGTCACAGCTGCATTATTTGGTTATATCGTGTACCTCTTTCCCCATACAAGCAATCAGGTCTGCGTCGGGAATGTCTAGTTTTATCGTGTTGAGTTTTTTCTTCACATCTGAAATGGCTGTTTTAGTTGCAGCTTCGTCTTTCTTTTGGTCCGCAACGGCCACAGCTATGTTGATCCCATCACCGTTGCCTGGAAAACATTATTGGTATTAACGAGACTTTAAATAAAATAATGTTGTACTGAAATCTGTTTTCAAATTTAATAATTTGTAGACTATAGGATTTCTTTACATCTTAACAATTTTCAAGATATGTGAGGTGGAAAGCGAAAAGGGACCTCTTGTCGGCAATTTCCGATTTTGAGTTATTGATATTTTTATTATCACCTTAAAATTCCTAACAGTTTGGTGCAAATTTCATGTCTCTACGATTTTTTTTGTTTGAGTTATGGACGTTTGAACTTTCTCGAAGGGTGAAGGGCATTTTCAGGAAAACGCCCTCAAAAAGTTTAAATAAACTCAGAATCTATATTTTTCATATTTAAGCGATGCTTTTGGTATCAATGCAAAGCTTATAATGTCCTCTTTAGGAAGAACACTAGTAGTTTCCTTAACTAACGCTAGAATTTAGGCTTATACTGTGTTTATTGCAACATGTAGTACACAAGGGTATTTTCTGAAAAGGGACCTCTTGTCGGCCCCGTGTTATATCTCCATAACGACAAGAGATACCTTTTCAAGACTGAACATTTACTGCTGCCACATTGTTGTTTAAGTGTTTTATCCAATAATTAGTTTAATATAGTCAAAATGAAGTATAATTAACATCCTAATTAGAAAATAATATCGATAGTTTGAACGTTGACCATTGAAAAGACAAGTGGGACCTCGGTTATAGAAAAGGTACCTCTTGTCGGGGCCGTATTAAAATAATCAGACGATGTTCTGCTTTTACTAGAACTTCGTCCTAGTTCTCTAAGTGTCCGCTAGAATTCAGGAGAGACTACTTTTTGAACCAATGTTTCTTTACGAAGTGTGTTGTGGAAAAGGGACCTCTTGTCGGCCATGTTATTTTCCCATAAGGGACAAGAGGTACCTTTTCTCAGGGCATGCAGTGACTAACAAAATGATTTATATCGACTTGTTTAAGCTTTGATTCGACTTTTTAACCGATACACGCCTTTTCTACTCAAAATATCGAATAATAATCGATAAAAAACCGAAAATCGATGATTTGGACCGAAATTGCTGTATTTAGCTGTACTGAAAATTTTACTTTGCTGACAAGAGGTCCCTTTTCGCTTTCCACCTCACATATGTAGTTAAAAGATTTACAAATTATTTAGTTTCAAATTATTAAGTGCTTATTACATATTAGACACTTAGAGGACACATAAATTGAGTGATTGTCTTCTCTTCCTCTAATAAGATATTTATATCTGAAAACAAAGAACACATTAGGTGTTTAAACATTTTGTACATAATATAAAAACTGGGATTATTCTTTGGGCAGATTAGTGATTAGTCAAAATCTAATAAATTATTACTATATAAATTATTTATTTTTATTTAGTAATCATTTAACATGATGTAAGAATAAAACCCCTCTAAAAAGATATATTAAAATGTATATGTAAATGTAAATGTGTAAATGTAAATTATGTAAATGTGTATGTAAATGTAAGATGTGTATGTATTTAAATGTAGCAAAACCCCTGATTAGATTTGCATCACAAAGATTCCACCGATCCTGACAGCTTGGATCTAAATCAAGCCATCCACCCTTCTTAAGGTAACTAAAGCTTAAGGTCTGCCCTCCTCTTTAATTTTGCAACAGATGGATTTAATATGTCAGAAAGTAATTTACTGTTGTTTTGTCTTCATCTTTTTTAATCTAGGATAAGTATTTATTAAACTTTTGACAGCATAGCTTATAACGTCCTGATGTAATTTTTTTTTAAATAAATGCCTATTTTATGACCATTTTATTTGTATATAATTATGAATATGTTTGTAATGGAAATTATGTCAGTTTGACAATGTATCACTTGTATGTCTGCTGCAATAGAAATCTTGAATTTCGATGAGTGAACAGTGTTGCATATCAACCATCAACAGACGGGATTCGAACCCTCGATCCAAGCACTCTCATCTGGCTGGATGAAACCACCTTAGAGCAATCAGTAATGAACCAGATCAGTAACCATGTCAAACGAGATAGTATTTACAGCCTTTGTGTTGGATAAGTTAGTTTTTTCCACAAAGTAACAACAAGGGGTATGCAATGCCTTATTAGAATATATTTTGCTTAAATTCCTCGCACTAGATTTCCATTTGGAACGCACTCCTTTCCCATGGTAATATTACTGACAGGAAATACTGTATACTCACATTCCTTACAGCACTTGGCTACAACAGAGACCCCATCCTTCAAGTAGAGGACATGGACTGTGAAACTGTTTAGCGGGTTCTCTGTAAAAGGTTAAACATTGTGAAATTAGAATATTTCAAAAACATTTTTAAACTCAACATTATTTCATAATTAATTGTTAAATTCTTTAAATTATAACTACTTTAAGAAAGGGATGGAAACCAGCTAGCTAGCAGCAAACATACATCAAAATAACACTTTATTCCATTGACATACTGTCCCTTTGGGAAACAAACTGCTAAATCAATTGTATCTGATTATCCTTTCATTAGGAGGGGCTCAAAAAATGTTGCTGAGTGACACAAGGTCTTGAGGAATATATTTGTTGAAGAATGCGAGGATGAAACGTTAACACATACTGAGATTACAAGTTTCCTATTATATGTATTTAGAACAACTATCATATCGAGCTACAAGCGAATGACTAAGAATTACTTTTCTTAAAATACTCTTTTTTAACTTGTTTCCGATGTAAAAATTACCTGATTGACATAATAAATACACAGCGTATTAAATCAAATTAAAATTATTAACATGTAATGTCATGTCCCACTAGAACTGGCTCAGCTTGAAAACAAGTTTGTAATGTTGTTTAAGAAATTATTGTAAATATCTTCCATCATTGAATGAGAAGTCCAAAGTTCACGACATTTCGGGATCAGATTCCAGTTCCAAAAATGTGAAATTTGTTTTCTCAATCAGTGATCGAAAATGCCTGAAGTAATTTCTTAAATGACATAAACTCACCATAACCAACAATTAATCGTGAACAAAGAAGTTCATAATTGTGTTCATAAGAAAGCAAGGACTGTCGTTGCCTCTCTGTTTGATGTTTATTCTGCAAAGCAGCAGGGTGTAACCTAATCCTAGGTAAGAGGTATGTGATCCTGGTAAGCATCGTGGCTTTTCTGTGTGTTTTCATAGTAAGATTTTGTTTACATTTAAGTTTCTTTATAAATTAAGTCTTAACATTCATCCTGTGGAGGTAGAGATTACTTTTAATTAAAAAAAAAATGTCCATCTTTTGTTTAGTAACATAGGACTAATGTTATAAGTTAATTATATATTAAAGAAATTCATTGAATATTTGATACACCCTATTTTACAATATTCTATGAAGCCTCATGTACATAAATACAGGTTTCCAGAATTATGGGTTTTTAACAGATACCAGCTACACACACTCTCCTCTTTTAGACATCGAAAAAATAATAAGTTCCGTCAAATAAAAACGAGTTCGCACGCAGCACGCTGACGTGAGGAAAGTGAATTTCCACATAAAAACTTTTAAAACTCAAAATTAGTGTAAAAACATACTTATATTCCAATTTTTATTGAAATCTGAAAACATTGATTTTTTGGCTGTTCTGATGCTCCTGGTTTCATTTACCTGCAAAGCTGGGAATACAATTTTGCGCATTATAATGTTAGGAGAAGGTCCAGTCAGGCTTGAAAGTAGGCGTGAGGTTGCTGGGGATGATAAAAGTACTCTAACAAAGGAGTAGCAGGCTTTTCTAGTGTAAAACCCCCATAAGACAACGTACTGTGTTTAGTCTAAACACATTTTCTTTAATAACTCGGTAAATATTTATGCTAGAATGACGAGAGAGGGCTTAAAACTTTCGTCTCACTAATTCCCATCTTTTTACATGCATTAATTTTACATTTGGGGCTTTTTAGACCCTTTTTGGGCCCAAAAACTCGAAATTTGAAAGATTAATCCCCAAAAAATGGGTTTGGAGTTTTACGATTCTTTTGCCCAACGAACTTGTCCAACTGATTTCAGAAAGGAACCTCCCTACCAAATTTTAAGTTAATCGGACAAAAAATGTGACCGCTAGAGTGCAAACACATATATATATATATATATGTCTATATGTATATATATATATAAAATTTTGAACGACCCCCCAAAACGTGTTCAGGGGGTCATGTTAGGAACTTCTATGGTGGTCCCGGGCTTAAGTTTCACCGTGCGGGTCATGCTAATAGTTCACTTTCCAAAGGAAATTCACTAATAGGATGGTTGTGTGGTGTGGGGAGTAGTAAGGGAATCTGTGTTGCATGTTATGTTTATCTTTATATGTTTTCAGAATTACAATTTTAGTTAAATGTGTACTTGACACTAGCTGTGTACCCGTCCTTCGTACGGGTTGTATATAAATGGTAGAACTAAAGCAAATAACAATCCACATCATTTTACAATATTAAAATTACATTTTACATGTTTAATGTACAATTAAATCGAAGTTAACGAAATATACTGGCAGATAGTTCAGGTACTGTTGCTAAGTCAAGGAACTCTGTCGGATATTAAACGGCGTGTGGTTTGCGACTCCATAATCGGTACACGTAACACTTTGGATTCACTTTGAGAAATAAAAGAACTCAAATACAAAAATATCATTGAGGGGGGAGAGGGGGGGAGCAAAATATAAAATCAGGGGGGGGGCAAAAAATATAAAATGGAGGGATATAAAATAAAAATAAAAAATCGACGAGGGGGGGCACAAATATAAAATGGGGGGGTCATTAAGATGGGGGAGAGTGCTCAGAGTTCCCCAATAACCCCTACTCTCGCCTATCGAATAAAGAGTTTGAGTTGCCATTCAAGAAGTTTTTTTATTTCCATTATGATAGTTGCCATTCAAGTAGGTTATTTATTTCCATAATGATAAACAGCTGTTTACAATATTTTAAGTTATAGGTATAACTATTTAGTAATCATCTGGTTCAATATAAATAAATACTTTGTCCATAAGAATAACATAGGATCTTTAAAACACCATAGGGCAGAGTCCTAAGGTCATTTCCAAAAATGCAATTAACCTAAAACCTTTTAACGCACATATAGAACATAGAAAAAAAAAGTTTCATCGAAATCAGTGCACCCGTTTCCCTGTGAAAAGCAAACTAAACATGTCCAAAATCGCACGAAATCACTTTTTGAGCGGGCGCCATTATTTTTCCAAAAGGCGTATGCCGGTTTAAAGTGGCCGGCACACATGTATGGAACAAAGACACGAAGTTTCATCAATGTAGTGCACCCGTTTTCCCGTGAAAAGCGAACAAAAACCCGTCCTTGAGCGTCATCGACAGACAGACAGAAATTGAGATAAGATGCGTTTCTGCTTTCCTATGGTATGAAACGTAAAAATATGCACAAATTTCATAACTCCGAGCACTGTACAGACAAAACTCTAATTTTATTTATATAGATTATAAGATTCAAGAAAACTTACCAATGCCTATGAGGTCGAATTTGTCACCTTGTTCAACGATATAGAGTGGTTGAGGTAAGGCTCCACTACAAAAGAATAAGAATAATTTACTAGTGCTAGTGATGTTATAAACAATTTTTGAAGAATATTAAGATCTTTTATACTGAAATATAAAATTGTGATACTTAGAATTGTTTCATGATAGAATACATTGAATTTATCAGAAACATTTTAAGTTTTTGATTTTCTTGGTTTTTATGAGAAGTGTTTAAGAGTAACACAATCATTTACTTTACAAGGTTTTACTTACGGTACCATCTTCCTGAGAGATGTAGCTGTCTTTTTATCCTTATTAATAATGTAACGGAAGCATGTCTCCTCATCCTTCTGGAGTGTTTTTAAACTCGGGGCTGCCAGCGTTAAAACTGACATCGGCCCGAGTTTAGAAGTCTGCAATAGAATATTAATATAGATTACTTTATTAAAATTACACCCAAAAGGCTCTTGGTGTTAAGAGTCTTCTTCACCTTTGAGAAAAGTTCGACCGTACAGTCTGGTTTGATTCCAAAGGACCTCGTATAGTCAGGTGCGCCAGGCTAGGACGAGGGGCGAAGAGGGGGCTCTTTTCTAAAAACATCAGACCATCTACCATCGCGCCGCCACGCCGCCGGCCGTCGCGGTCGTCCCAATGGGTCGTCCTTCCCCGACTGCTACGCTACCCCAGCTCGCCATGTAGAGCTTGCCAAATGGACAGAAAACGGTCCGCGGCATTGTCAGGCCAGACGATAAGTGAGTAATCCCGAGCGGTGAGCGCGTTGTCGTTTACACTTTCCTGTACATCGTAATAATACCCCCGTCGCAGCAAACCTGCGTACTCAGCGAATTTCCAATGCATAATATATGACTTAATACCACTTAAAGCCGCATACCAAGTTTCATAAAAATATATTCATAAATAAGCGATATATACAATTTTAATTATTCTCCATAAGAATAACATTGGGGATGAGTACATAGGTTTGCTGAAACAAGGAATATAAACAATTGGTTTTTATGCAAATATCAATATAACTCAACTAGGTGAAGCTACATACCTAGTTTCATCAATATTCATTCATAAATAAGCGATATATTCCATTTTCATTAATCTCCATAAGAATAACATGGGGGGTGAGTACGCAGGTTTGCTGCATCAAGGAACACAAAAAATGGGTATTTAGGCAAATATCAATATAAATCAAATAGGTGAAGTCATATAAGAGGTTTTATTAATTTATGTTCATAATTAAGTGAGACATAGCATTTTAATTTTTCTCCATAAGAATAACATGGGGGCTGAGTACGCAGGTTTGCTGCTACGGGAACCTTTAGCAAAAAAATTTTTTTTTGAGCAAATAACAATAGACCAATACCAGGTAAAGCCCTATACCAAGTTTCGTCAGTATACGTTCATAAAGAAGCGAGATATAATTTTGTTCTTATTCTCCATAAGAATAACATTAGACAACATACTGTGTTTAGCACTTTCAATATCTCGGTAACCGATTGACGTAGAGGAATGATCAAAATACCAAATTGTGTGTTTTTAAAGCTGAATCCAATGGTAAAAACTAAAATTTGACTTTTTCAAAAATGATATGTAAAAAGCTCAAAAAACCCATTTTTGTGGTACAAAACCCCCCTAAAATACCCCTTAATGTAGAGCGATATGGCTGGTTTTCGAACTTAAAGTCATAAATGTTGCTTTACACGCTTATACCAAATTTCATCAAAATCGGACCTTTTTTACGAGAGTTATCGGACCCACGGACACATATGTATATATATATATAGATACAGTTTCGAACGAATGGTGTTTTTGGAGTCTGGGGACCTCAAAACGAAAAGTTATCACGGTCCCGGGCCTAGGTCTTACCATGCCGACTACGGTAATAGCTTCTTCCCTATAGGGGAAATTCGCTAATAATAAAACTACAATGAAACTTATATATTCATTTTCTGCATAAATTTCCGCATCCAACGGTAAAAATATATTTTAGTTTACAATTATGTGTAATTTTTAATAATAACAATACTAGAAAGCTGTAACAGCATGACATGAAAAAGTCAGCAAGCGAGAAACCTTTTTATTTTTGAGGTAGAAACAAACTTCCAGCGAGAAAGTTGTAGCTAATTAGATGATCTTAAATTTTCATTCAAAACAATTTTCGATATAACTTATAGTTTGTTCAATAATCCGATCTAAATAACCGCTATGTTCAGTTATAAGCGCGCCGTCGTCGCGGACCACGGCTCCACGCTGTTCTACCACATCCAGCATAATTAAATGATCCTCATTTTACTTAGATTTTCACCTGTAAAATATTAATTATGTACATTTTACTTCATCTTGTATTGAGATTACCTATTTTTAACATAGCTTTCGATTTTGATAGAAAACTCAGTTATCGAGATGTAATTAGGCTCATGAGGAATCTTATAATTTGATTTGTTAAGTAAATTAGACAGTAAATAATAATAGACTTACTTGTATGAAAGAATAAAACATTATTTGATAAGATAAACATTATCCGATTAGTGATTGATTGTATTTTACTCGTGAAGCAACAACTTTTTTGAATCAATAATGAAATAAAATACTTCAGTAAGAAAACATAAGTTGCCTTTTATAAAACAAAACTTACATCCTTTTAAACTATCTGTTACTTAAACATTTATTCCCCCTCAAAATATGAAAGCTTCTTAGTCGTAAATGAAATAGCCACAAATTTGATTAAATTGTATTTGATTAAATACACGCCTTCTATTTAGTTGATGTTGACGGCAATACACGCATGTATTGCAGGTTTTTATTTAATTTTGCAGGCGCTGTATTAAATCCCTACTAGTAAACTAGCTCGGTGACCTTGTGACCGACCTTCCCCCCCTGTCGTCCTGGCGCCTGAGCTGGCGTTATCTACATTTTATCGCTCCATTCATTCTATTTCCTGGAAAACCTTCCCCCCTGCCACCCTGGCGCCTGGGCTGGCGTTATCTCTATTTTATCGCTCCATTCATTCTTTTTCTCGGAATCTAGCTGTTCTCTTTAATTTCACTCACATTCTTTTGGAGAATAAATCAAATTGTATATCTCGATTATTTATGAATGTATCTTGATGAAACTTGGTATGTGGCTTCACCTAGTTGTGGTCTATCGATATTTGTACAAAAAGATGTTTTCGTTTGTCCCCGTATCAGCAAAGCGGCATACTACGCCCTAATGCTATCTTTATGGAGAATAAGTAAAGTTTTATAACTCCCTTAATTATGAACCTAAATTAATAAAACTTGGTACGTAGCTTCACCTGGTTGAATTATGTAGATAATTGTATAAAATCCCATTTGTCATCTCCCTTGTTGCAGCATGGTGCTTACTCAGCTCTAATTATGGAGATAAAATGTTGTATGCCACTTATTTATGAATGTATTTTTATGAAACTTGGTAATTGGTTTTATGTTGTAGTGAGATACATACATATATGTGCTTTGGAAATTCACTGAGTACGCAGGTTTGCTGTGACGGGGTATTATTTACCTATAATTTAATCTTAATGTTATTGTTTGGTAACATTTACCTAATTACCTCAAAGCACCCATATTCAAATAATGTCGGAAATTGGAACGTTTTAGTATTTTTATAGTTAATATTCTCTAAATTGTAGTAAATTGTAGCTGGAATGAATACAAAATATTCGTAAATTCATCAGGTTGTATAAGCAGGTCAAGGAAAATGCGAGCGTACTCTCCGTCTTCTCAGAACGTAAAATGTTCATTTGCAGACTCCTCCTAACTTTGTACAAATTCAACAATAAAAATTCAAAACACCAGGTTTGAGCACGATGTCATTACTGTATTACAACTCCATGTTGACTCCATGTTGATCTGGGAGCGATCTATTGCACTGACTTACTTCTAGTGTACATTTAACCACACTAACCAATCAGGAAAGCTTGGCCAAGCACACCGCCATGTTACTTGTGCAAGTGCCTCCAATGTAAACACAGCATAATGAAACAGTGTTGTTTGCTTATTTGAAAATGTCAGTTGTTTAATCAAGTACAATATTATTCGTGAAACCCAACTGTGACTAGTTGTAATGTTTGTTTGTGTTGTCATTCAGCTATTTATTATAAGAGAATTATCTCAGCACGCGCCTCAGCAATGAATCACCCAACTAACATAATTAATATTTAGAAATCATTTAAAAATTCTCTGTCTCCCACTTCAAAATAGAGAAGTAAAAGTTGTTGATGAGAGGTATGTTTTCAATCTTGCCTCCCATGTTGCCGTTGGGTCCTTCTCCTTGCACTATGAGGTTTCGTCTGCAGTCTTTTCTTTATGAACAATCAGGATTGTCTGAGTCCTGGCCAACCAATGCTTTACTATAACAATTTTTTTATATTTTTCACTTTCATATTATGCTAAAAGAACCCCTGGTCTCACAGATCAATCCATTTACTATCAATGCATTTGGGACCTGCACCAATCAAAACCGCAGGTCTCACAGATCGGATCTTATTTGATTCTTTTAAGCAGATGGAATTGTGAAAATTAGATAACAACCACCTAGTCTTAAAAAAATAGAAGCTGACAGCGTGGTATAAGGTAATGATGGGCAGTTTCCATTGTATAATACTTATATCACGACAATCACTGTCTATGAAATGTAGCAGAGCGATTTAATGAGCAGGAAGATCCAGACGGAACGTTTACCCAAACCTGTCAGACTTATATATTCTTTAAAACATAAGAACTAGCCTGTTATAGAAATTTTTTCTATGGTAGCCTTCTAGCCTACATGTTTGGTTTGGAACTAAAGCAAAATCTCTTTGCACATTATTTTATAGGTGAGATATTTGAAATAAAACAACGTTTTTAATTAATTACTGGTTTGTAAATAATTAAAATTAATAAAATAAAGATTTTATTTAAAAATTAATAAAATAATACATTTCTTACGTAAGATGAATCGCAACCATAGCACTGACGCAGATTTGTAATCCTCATATCCAACTTTGGAACACGGAGAATGAATCTCAGAGATTTCGAACGCGTGTAGGATGTTTAAATCAATATTTGTGTGCTTGTGTGAGTGAAAATGACAATGTTTGTGGAAAGGCTAGTAGCGCCATAGACGGCTTTGTTCGCCGGCCCCGTTTTTGCCTAAAACACGCTCTCGTAGTACCCTGTTTCCGTCGCAACCTACAAACAATTGTTGATGGGATAAATTTCTGCGTACATTTCGAATCTTACTGCTTCTTTCTATAACCTAAAAATTTCAAAATTATTTATGGAAGTATTTTTAAATAATTATGAAAATCAAGTAATTTTGGCTAATTTTGATAGATTTTATCGATGCTAAATTATATATTTTTCAATATTATGAGGTTATATAAAAAGAAACACACTCTTCGTGATAAGTTTAAGAGTATTTATGAGAAAATCGGTTGAAAAATGGTGTCAGAAACAGGGTACTACGAAAGCATGTTTTTAGCTTTTTTCGCGAGGGTGATGAAGACTCTTAACATAATAGAGCTGTCATATGAATTGAGTGATGTACAAGGTAAACACATTATTTCAACAAAACATATATGGTAAGGAACTTTTCTGTCGGGTACTAAAACAAATTTTTTGATTAATTGGTGCCGGAAAAAGGAAAGGGGAGCACTCCCAGACCTGTAAAATATCTAATTTTTGGCCATAAGTTAAAAGACAAAACAGCTTTGGTTGCCTGGACAAAACAGTTAATTGTATCATTGACTATATATACTGAAGGAGACATCCCATCTATATGGCCCAGTGGTCCCACTTTTAATGTTTGCCAGAATTTGAAGTGGACATAAATTGATTAGGTCACCGACAGATTGTGCTGCAGTAAACTATTTGTAGTGGCAACTGACTATACACCAAAGTTTATCATGTGGTTTTAATTTAAAACAAATCATATGTTTCATTATTTTTAATGTTATTGTTTTTATTTATAAAATATTAGAACTAGGATTAACGTAAAAAAATACAACATTTATTTTTCAGTTTAGCTTTTCTTCTTTGAACTTAATTAGTTAAGGAACTGAAGACCCAAACATCTATAATTGGTGAGCACTACGGCACTACTAAAAGAACATTTTCTACAGTCTACTTTCAACTATAATTTAACTGAAACATTGTTTTTTGCAAAATCAAACTTTACTTCTACGTTTGTTTTCACGATTTCATTAGAAGAAATCGAAAGACAGCTGGAAGAACTAAGAGCTGCAAATGTTTAATTGAGTCAGAAAATTGCAAGAGAACATAATACAATCCCTCAGTCAAATGTAACTGCTGTAAATCGGGTTGCTGTGAAGTTACCTCCATTTTGGGCAGATAGACCAAGTCTCTGGTTTTCACAAGCAGAATCTCAATTCATAATATCTGTAATTATTAGCGATGAAACAAAATTCCATTACATTGTGGCTCAACTAGATACTCGCTACGCAACCGAAGTGGAGGACATCATCACTAACCCAACGGAGACAGACAAGTTCAACGTTCCACGAACTCAACTGATTCAACGATTGTCGGCATCAGAGGAGCAGCAAGTACGACAATTTCTCAGATGAATTAGGTGATCGAAAACCGTCACAATTCCTACGTCATCTGCGCTCCCTAGCTGGATCCTCGACTCTTCAGGACAACCTTCTTCGTCAGCTTTGGTTACGGCGCCTACCTCCACACGCTCAGGCGATTCTAACCACTCAACTTGAGCTTTCGCTGGACAAATTGGCTGAGTTAGCTGATAAAATCATCGAATTAGCTCAACCACCCGTCCCTATGTCGGCTGCCGTAAACTCAACATCTTCTGACTCAGGTAACGCCTTGTTAGATACACTGTGTTCTCTTTCCGATCAAATTGCGGAGCTCTCTGCAAATTTCAAACATAACAATCGGTCCCATAGTCACCCTCGAAGTCGTTCAATGTCAAAGCATAGAACGGAAGAAAAAATCAGCACGTATGTACTGGTATCACACTAAGTTTGGTAAAAATGCTACAAAATGCATCCTTCCTTGCACTTTTCAGGAAAACTCCAGCAGCAGTCAGTAATGGCGGCAACGGACTGCACAACTACTGGTAGCCGCCTTTATGTTACAGATCGAACTAGTCGAAACCGATTCCTTATTTACACCAGATCTGACCTCTGTTGTTTTCCTAAACGACTCCTACCTGATCGACTGTTGCCTGACTACACATTAAGTGCTGGAAACAACTCAACTATATGTACTTATGGTTTCATAAACCTTACATTAGATTTTTGTTTTCGCCGTTTTTTGACATGGCGCTTCATTGTAGCTGATGTACACCTACCAATTATTGATTCTGATTTTTTGGCTTATTTCAATCTCTTGCCAGACTGTCGTAATAAACGTCTTGTCGACGGAACAACAGGTTTCCTGACTTTCTGCCAACCAGCTCAGAACTCTCCACTCCCTCAGTAAAGGCTCTCTCTGAAAACACTCCCCATCATGAGATTTTTGCAGCTTTTCCAGAGTTAATCCGCCCATCTGGATTGCCTCGGAATGTTCGACATTTGACTTTACATTATATTCGGACAACTGAAGGTCCACCAGTGTTTTGTCGTCCCCGTCGTCTCGCTCCTGACCGTCTTAAATAAATAGCTAAGTCAGAGTTTGACTCAATGGTTCAGGAAGGTATTGCTCGTCGTTCTGATAGTTCTTGGGCTTCACCTCTCCATATGGTATATTCCCGACCGGTATCCTGTTAGATATATACATGACTTTGGTCATTGCTTACATGGTTGTACTGTATTTAGTGTAATCGACTTAGTTAAAGCCTACACTCAGATGCCTGTAAATCCTTATGACATTCCCAAAACCGCAATTACCACTCCATTTGGATTATTTGAGTTTCCTTTTATGGGATTTGGGCTTCGAAATGCTGGACAGACATTTCAAATGTTTATTGATGAAGTTCTTTCTGGTCTAAATTTCTGTTTTGCTTACATAGATGACAGTCTGATCTCGTCTCACAATCAGGAAGAACACATGAAGCATCTGAACATCCTCTTTAAACGTCTCTCTGACTATGGCATTCTAGTAAATGTTAAAAAGAGTGTCATTGCATCTTCTGCAGTCACCTTTCTTGGCTACGAAGTATTTGCAGCTGGAACTAAACCTTTGCCAGATTGTGTCATTGCCATCCAACAGTTTAAAAGACCACAGACTGCTCTTGATCGTCATAGGTATCTGGGTAAGATGAATTTCTATCGTCGCTTTATTCCCAGTGCAGCTAAATATCAGTCCTCCATCCACGATGCACTTGCTGGACTTAAAGGCTCCCAACCTGTGAACTGAAACGAGGATCTAGACGAAGCTTTTACTAGGTGTAAGGAAAACCTTGCCAATGCTACATTGCTCAATCACCCTGATCCTGAAGCTCGTCTTGGATTGTTTACAGATGTGTCTGCAACCTCTGTAGTTGCCTGCCTGCAGCAATTTACAGAGTCTTCCTGGCAACCCTTAGCTTTCTTTTCTCACAAACTTAACGAAAAGGACTGGGCAGCCTATTACCGTGAATTGTATGCTGTCTATACAGCAGTACAGCATTTTCGACATGTACTCGAAGCACAACCTTTCACTATCTTTACAGATCACAAGCCCCTTATTATGCCTTCCAGCAAAGACGAGATAAACTGCCTCCCATCCAACTCAATCAGCTTACTTTTATTTCACAGTTTTCAACCGACATTCAGCACATCTCTAGTTCTACAAATATTGTCACAGACACCTTGTCACGTGTTGAAGCTGTAAACTCCCCCATTCCGATTGATTTGCAATCCCTTGCAAGTGCTCAAAAGGATGATGCTGAATTACAAGATCTCCTTTCAGGAAACACTTCACTCCAACTAAAACTAATTACCATTCCTGGTTCAGATAAGAAGATTTACTGTAACGTCACACCATCGACATACCTGAACGTCCTTATGTTCCTGAGCGATATAGACGTAATTTATTTGACTCCTTACATGGACTGAGTCATCCTGGTATAAAAGCCTCTGTGATACTTATTTCAAAACGTTTTGTGTGGCCTAACATAGAAAAAGATTGCCGCAATTGGGCGTGCACTTGTCAGTATTGCCAAAGAGCTAAAGTATTTAGACATGTTCACTCTCCCACCTGGTAGTTTTATTCAACCTTCATCCCGTTTTCAACACATACATATTGATCTCATAGGAACACTTAATCCTGCTGGCCCCTATCGATATTACCTTACAGTTGTAGATAGGTTTACGAGATGGCCTGAGGTTTGGCCACTGTAAGGTATAACAGCCCAAGAAGTCGCAGAAGCACTTATCAACTGCTGATCTCTCGTTTTAGTACACCATCTCGGATTACTTCAGTCAAGGAAGACAATTTTAATCTGATTTGTTTCGCCGCCTGGGTATGACATTAGGCATCGATCGACATCGCACCTGCAGCTGGCATCCAAGTTCTAACGGAATGGTCGAGCGTTTCCATAGGCAACTCAAGGCTGCGATCATGTGCCACCCAGAGACAACATGGCTTCAAGCCCAGTCAGTTGTTTTACTCGGATTCCGCAGCACGTTTCGACCAGACCTCAAGGCATCATCAGCTGAGTTGGTGTACGGTGAACCTCTTAGACTTCCTGGAGAACTAATTGTAGCACCAAGCGGTCCTCATCAACAAAAGGATGCTTCGGATTTTGTCATGCAGCTCTGTCACCACATGTCTAATCTCCGTCCTGCACCTGCATCTAGTCATAGAAAACCGACTACCTTTGTTTTCCAGGACCTAAAAACTAGCTCTCATGTTTTCCTTAGAGACGATACGGTGAGGAAATCTCTACAACCTCCTTACACAGGCCCTTACCAAGTGTTTGATCGTGATGATAAGACCATAACCATTATCATTAACGGACAAAAGTCCAAGGTGAGCATCAACAGAGTAAAACCTGCTTATATTTTGGCTAATGAGCCACAAAAAGATGCAGAAACCCCACCCAAGACCCTCAACACCAAACCTTCTCCTGTTGCGCAGCCTCCAGATAATACAGAAACTTCAGTACTTCCAAACTAAACCACCCGATCAGGACGTCAAGTTCGCTTCAAAAGGCCCTGACCTCCGGTCTCCGCGGGGGGCTGTGTAGTGGCAACTGACACAAAAGTGGAAACTGATACATCAAAGTTTATCATGTAGTTTTAATTTAAAACAAATCATATGTTTCATTATTTTTAATGTTATTGTTTTTATTTATAAAATATTGGAACTGAGATTGATGTAAAAAATACTACATTTATTTTCAGTATAGCTTATCTGCTTTGAACTTAATTAATTAAGGAACTGAAGACCTAAACAGCTATATATTTATTTTAGTTATTTACATTAACTTGTAAAATATCTCCACCCCAGAAAGCAAGTGATAATCAACTTATGTTTTCTTCCTGACACATCAACTGTTGTATTATCTCCTCCTTGAGATGATAATTAATAGTTGATAGCAGTATACTCTGTTAGTGATTAGTGAGAACTACGTCTTCTTTGAATCCTAGCACACACAAAACTAGGGACAGATTTTACAATGCAGTGGGAAGTGTACTTCAGTATTTATAATCAATGATTGTATGCTTATAATTTGTACATATAGTATGATAAGCTGATATGTCAGGCACAGTGCTGGACGACTCTATTCTATCATAAATGACTGAACAGCAATTTTCAGTGTAAAAATATATATTTACAAGATCAAATATATTTAAAACCCCGAAAAAACAATAGAGCAGAGTTTCCCATTCACTACCAATACATAACTAGATGGCATTATAAATAAAAGAATAGAATAGAAAACAAAAAATACAAAACCTCTTCTAGCGGATCCTCAGGTACAGGGTCGGAAAAGGTTTTCTTGAGAGATGTGTCGATGGTGTCACTGCACTTGGGAGAGTCAGACGGTCCGTTTGCTGCCACCAAACCCAGGACGGCCACAACAAACACACTCACACACAACATCTGGGCAGGAGTAGGTGATTGTCTACAGTAGGGTGAGAAAATAAACAATTATTACAAGAGCAAGCCACCTTTTACTCTGATATATTATAACCATGAAGCATGTTCTTACTTTTCATTGAAGAAGAATTTGAAGGCTTTGAAAGCCAAATTTGGCTTAAATCCAAAATTGACATATAATTGTGTGCACACGATATCATGCATAATAGAGTTTTTGATATTTGTTTATGAGTCAGAAGCTATGTGCTAAGCTCAAATTCACCTTAACAAAGTCCATTACCTTTTTGATAGAGATAAAATAAAATGTTGTACTGAAAAGTTTACATATTTTGTCCGATTGACAAAATGTTCAATATAAGCATAAATATACGATTATTTTAACAAGTTCAATGCGTCACAAGGTCCTGAGGTCTCGTACCATAATGTATTGTGTCTGCGACACTGAATTACTCGAAACCCTTTTCAATTTGGGAGTAAAAACATAACACTCTAATGTTTTAAGTCCTATCTAATTATCACGTTCACTGCTGAAAATGGTTAACATTGTGACCCTTAAACTGCGGAAAAATTATTGTTGATGATTTTCCGAATAAATAATGTCCTTATATCCAAAATGTCATTAGGAGATGGAATGGCAGCCATTTTTATGTCTAGCTGTGACGTCACTTCCGTGTCGAGAATTCCCGTCATCAGTGTCTGGTGCCAATTTCGGTCGTCATCATCCGTATTAGTTGTGGTTTTTCGGTCGAAAATTACCCTAAATAGTTATTAGATCACTGTAATTTAAACACACTGGCACCCCACATTGTTTTTCAACTAAAAAAAAGTTTAAACTACCTAATTACGTATATACACTATACATATACTGTACTATATACAAAAATGGCCGACCGAGAAACGAAGCACGCCAAAATAAACAACGTGACTGGCAATACACCCGGGCAGCGACGCTTTAAAAAAAAAAATTAAAACTACCTAATAACGTATATACACTATATATATACTATATACAAAAATGGCCGACCGAGAAACGAAGCGCGCCAAAATTAACAATGAAACCGGCACTACACCCAGGCAGTGACGCGACCTTCCCTGGCAAAAACTGAACTCAAACTGAAGCAATGTATTGAGAGGGAGCCAGTGACGAGAATTCCCGGCACGCGCACCAAGCGATAGTGTCGCATGACGAGAATTATCGCCAACCGCACCGAACGTGTTAATAGAAAGAGCTTTGTAGAGATAGATTTTTTGAATTACTACAGTCAGTTAATGCCGATCCATTCGCAAGTAGGTTCTGTAAAGTTTGGAATTCCCCAGGGTTCTATAGGACCGCCGTTGTTTCTGTGTTATATTAAAAGGTTTGCCAAAATTAGCTCAATTCGACAAAATAACTTTATATGCAGATGATATCAATTTAAAAGTGTCTGGACAAAATTATCTAGTTTTTGTGAACTAACAGTAATAGTCCAACAGTTTTTGGCAGATAAAAATCTTTTGCTCAACACTAGAATTTCCCTTAAGACAAAATAACAGTACTACTCCAGATACAGTAATTAATGATTATGTTCTCGATAAACAAGGTGAATCAAAATTGTTAGGTTTAATAGTAGACAAGCATCTTAATTGGGACTCCCATGTGGACCGGATAATGTAATAAGCTAGCATCTGGTTTGTTTGCCCTTAAAAAATTATCATCAATTTGCGATTTAAAAACTTTAAAATCAGTTTATTTTTCCCTAATTCAATCACACATCTCCTTTGGAATCATTTTGTATGGCAGTACCTCAAACAAAAATTTGTGCAAGATTTTGACCATCAAAAAACGGGCAATAAGAATTATATTAAAGATGAGATGGTCAGATTCAACCAAACACCTTTTCCCAGAGTTAGGTATGCTGACAGTATTTAGTTTATACATTTTTGAGCTAATTTTATAGATAAAAGGTAATGTTAGTAGTCTGGGTACTCTGGGTGATTACCATAAGATTGATACTAGACATAGGAATGAGATTTCTTATTGCAAGCATAAACGGAAAATATTTGAAAAAAAACCTAGTTATGCTGGTATAAAATATTTTAACTTTCTGCCCGCTGAAATAAAAAAAAAATAATGACTATGTTAAATGTAAAAAGAAACTGAAGGAATACATGTTAACTAAACCACTCTAATCATTGGACGAATGTTTTGTGTGTCAATAATAGTTATTTGATTTGATAAGGAAGTTAAGCTAGATTTGTAAATTATGTTTTGCTACAATATGTATGTATATATGATTGACTCCATTCTGTACAATGCATGTACTCATTGAATAAAGCATGTTTAACTATTGACTATATTTGGTGCGCTTGCATAGTTTGATATTCTTCCCTCACATACGGAGTCGATAACTCGTAAATTGACATAGAGAAATAAGATATATAAGTGCTCTGTATCTATTCGTTTCAATGTTTTGATGCGCAAAAGATCGTCTGCACAACGAGATCTCAAGGTCTCATATTGGACAGCCGTAATCACACCAAACGAGAACCATAGGTCTCGTAACGCACCACCGTAATCACATACAAATTTGCTGTAACGCAGTGAACGTGTTAATAATAAAAACTAGCTGATGTGCTGTTCTCCGCATGGGAATTTAGCAAACGTAGAGCCATATGTTTTGAAAGATTTACATTATGATCAGCTGACTACCTAAATAAATTATAACTCATAAGATTAACATTGGAACTGTTAAGGCTGTGGTGCAAAGCCCTGTTAGGTGGATGTTTTTCAAACCCCAAAACGCACATCTATGCGGTACTAAATATGAATGATACCAAATATGTATGTAAAATATAAAATAATAGTTTTATGGGTTGAAAATCTTCAAATAAAATCAATAAATTATTTTAATAATATAGATTATACATTTCCCTACATAACCTACCGAGATGGGAGCAACACAGGAAGTTTGTGACAATGTTGAGATATCTGCTTATATATACCCTCTTCGCATTGAAACTCGTTGAACAAACACAAATTTTAAACACAAACGTGATTGATTATGGTTTATTCCACTTTCAACAGAACTTTAAGGTATGAAAAGGCTCTTAATGATGCAAGTGAGTGTACTTTATCACAATTAAAGCTCTAGAATAAGATTATACATAGTATCATCCCCGAGCTATAGAATCATGGGTCTAGCTCAGCTGGTGGCAGGAATTGGAACCGGGCCTGAGGGGAGCGGGGGGACTGTGATGTCTATGCGGTGCCACCGCTCTCGGCCGGCACTGTGCTCTTACCGTCTCACTGGTACAACAATCACTAATAACAAAAACATCATTCTCTACTTGGACGATTGATGTAAACGAATGTATCAATGAACGTCTCCTAATTATGTTAACAAGGAGTATTTCCAAAATTATTGGATTTAATAAACAATGTTGTGGTTAAACAAATATACTGAACCACACATGGGTATCATTTTCGCGTTTTAATTGGTGGAAAGATAATATTGTTTAAACTCTCAATCCTTGTAATACATTTTAAATTTGAAGTAAAAAATTCCACATTTTTAAAACACTTATTACTAAGGTATAAACCTAAATTAGGTACTAATTGTACTGTTGAGTCAAGGTAATTTAATGGTACTAAAAATGTTCTTATTCTTTGTGTTATAAACCTTTTTTGCAATAATTTTGCAATACAAAGAAAGAATAGTTATCAAAATAAAAATATAAAAAATACAAAATTAAAAACTTTGCATCTGAAAGTAACATATTTTTCAGATTTAATTTTCGTGGACTTTTTTGGTCACTATTTTTATGTTACTTTCGCCTTTTTGTTGAGGTGACTTATGCTAATAAAAGTTCTTGACCTAGCATAAAGTTTAAAGGCTTCTAAGCACATATTTGGGTATTTGTAGTGAATTCCCCCTGTAGGAGAGATGCTATTACCGTATGATCGAACTGATAAACTGATATATGGTCTGTCGGGCTGCACTTGTTTAAAGGTTTTTCCCAAGTGTAGCCCGACGGACCATATATCAGTTCGATCACGTGACATCGGCGCACGGATCCATCATCCTCATTGCTATTACCGTAGTCGGCATGTTAAGACCTAGACCCAGGACCCTGATAACTTTTCGTTTTGAGGTCCCTAGATACCACAAACCAACAACCAACAATACCAACGCTTGTCTTTACTTGTCTTAAAAACTCTTGAAGGTAATTTTATTTTTTCCTCCAAAACCCAGATTTTGTATTCGTTCAAAACTGTATATATTTAAATGTCAGTGGATGTGATAATTTTCATAAAAATGGTCCGATTATTATGACATTTGAAACAAACATGTAAAGCAACATTTATGATTTCAAATTAAAAAACCAGTTAAATCGCCCCTTCCTAAGGGGTATTCTGGGGTGGGGGGATTTTGTACCCCAAAAATGGGTTATTGTAAAAATGTATGATATATACATTGGACATTCATTGAGTACGCTGGTTGGCTGTGTCACATGTATTAGAATAAGGTATTTTCTAGCCTTGAAGTCACCTGGTTTAAGCCATTGGTTAATCCTCTTCAATTTTAATTAAATGTTTATTCGTGTTATGGAGTTAAAATAAAAATAACTATGAACAAATAAACGAGTTCGCACGCAGCACGCTGACGTGAGGGAAGTGAATTTCCAAATAAAAACTTTTAAAACTCAAAATCAGTGTAAAAACATACATTTGTCCAATTTTTATTGAAATCTGAAAACATTGATTTTTTGGCTGTTCTGATACTCCTGGTTTCATTTACTTGCAAAGCTGGGAATACAATTTTGCCCAATATAAGGTTAGGAGAAGGTCCAGACAGGCTTGAAAGTAGGCGTGAGGTTGCTGGGGATGATAAAAGTA
This sequence comes from Allygus modestus, assembly GCA_963675035.1. Lineage (NCBI taxonomy): Eukaryota > Metazoa > Arthropoda > Insecta > Hemiptera > Cicadellidae > Allygus > Allygus modestus. The sequence continues at coordinate 139,820,665 of OY776117.1, forward strand.
CTCTAACAAAGGAATATCAGGCTTTTCTCATGTAAAACCCCCATAAGAAAACCCCATCCCCACAGTTGTACTGTACAGTAACTACTGTGTTTAGTCGATATACATTTTCTTTAATAACTCGGTAAATATTTATGCTAGAATGAAAAGAGAAGGCTTAAAACTTTTGCCTCTCTAATTCCAATCTTTTTACATGCATTTATTTTACATCTGGGGCTTTTATGACCATTTATGGGCCCAAAAACTTGAAATTTAAAAGATTAATCCCCTAAAAAAGGGGTTTAGAGTTTTCCGATTGTTTTGCCCAACAAACTTGTCCAACTGATTACAGAAAGAAACGTCCCTACCAAATTTGAAGTAAATCGGACAAAAATTGCGACCGCTAGAGTGCAAACACACACACATATATATATATATATATATATATAACATTTTGAACGACTCCCCAAAACGTGTTCAGGGGGTCACGTTAGAAACTTCTATGGTGGTCCCGGGCTTAAGTTTCACCGTGCGGGTCATGCTAATAGTTCACTTTCCAAAGGAAATTCACTAATAAACTGAGTAAGTAAAGGTAAACGAGTTCGCACGCAGCACGCTGACGTGAGGGAAGTGAATTTCCACATAAAAAACTATAAAAACTCAAAATCAGTTAAAAACATACAATTATTCCAATTTTTATTCAAATCTGAAAATATTGATTTTTTGGCTGTTTTGATGCTCCTGGTTCTATTTACCTGCAATGCTGGGAATACAATTTTGTTCATTATAAGGTTAGGAGAAGGTCCAGTCAGGCTTTAAAGTAGGCGTGAGGTTGCTGGAGATGTTAAAAGTACACCAACAAATGAATAACAGGCTTTTCTAATGTAAAACCCCCATAAGACAACGTACTGCGTTTGGTCAATACACATTTTCTTTAATAACTCGGTAAATATTTATGCTAGAATGACGAGAGAGGGCTTAAAACTTTCGCCTAACTAATTCCCATCTTTTTCCATGCATTAACATTGCATCCGGGGCTTTTCTGGCCCTTTTTGGGCCCAAAAACTCAAAATTTGAAAGATTAATCCCCAAAAAAATGGGTTTAGAGTTTTCCGATTGTTTTGCCCAACGAACTTGTCCAACAGATTATAGAAAGGAACGTCCCTACCAAATTTGAAGTAAATCGGACAAACAATGCGACCGCTAGAGTGCATACACATATATATATATATATATATATATATATATATATATATATATATATATATATATACAATTTTGAACGACCCCCCAAAACGTGTTCAGGGGGTCACGTTAGGAACTTCTATGGTGGTCCCGGGCTTAAGTTTCACCGTGAGGGTCATGCTAATAGTTCACCTTCCAAAGGAAATTCACTAATAAATTTATGAATATACACAAAAGTAATACCCCTATGTTTTATATATCCTTTTAAATTTGCTTATAATAATTATTTGCTTATTTGCTTCCATAATTAATGTATTTATGTTTGCTGGTGATAAAATAGTTAACACATTTTATTTTGTCATCAAATACCATAGATAGGCACTTTTTTAGAGCTTATTGGTGTAATATATTTTATATTTTTTTTAACTAATAAATTATACAATTTAATTACCGGTATGTCTAATTGACTGATTACTCAGTTGCTTTATCAACCAGTGACATTTACTACATTTGCTAATTTTATAAAACATGTTTCATAATTCAAACGTTGTGTAATCTGACAGTTTTAAAACTATAAAAGTCACAATTTAATAGAAGATTCACAATTATTTATTTCCAAACGTACTGGTGGCGCTATCTTTCAGAGACAAGTTCAACGAACTCAAAACAAGTGCTTTAATGCGCAAGCTGAACGTAGGCAATCTAGACTCTCTTATTATATGAATTTGTTCAAAGCTCATTAGTTTAAAAGCTGGAACTCTGTCCTCAGTTCTTGTAACTGAACTGAGTGTTTTGTGCTTCTGCATAAGCTCTCATACAGTGTCTCTAAGCATCATCTACACCTAATGAACTGCACTTGCACTAGCATCATTACGGCCCTTTTCATACCAGTTTTATTGATGGCTGAATACATTATAATCATTACCACCTTGTTTTACAAATTGAGACTTTAACTTTTGATTTACTAGTCTGGTAACAAAAGATACATCTTAAAAATTCCAAACACTTCAGAATTACTTTTCATCACAGGTAAAGTAGTTTTAAAGGCTTTTAATGTATTCAGGACACATTACATTATGATTATACTTTTAAAAGGGTTTCTGCTGATTGAAATACGACTCTGGAAGCCAAGACTACTCATACTTGCTTGACTAGTACTTGCAGCCGTTCTGAGATGTCTGCAAAGTTTCTTAATTTCTTAAAGTCTTAACAGTTTAATGAGGTGAATGTCAGTTTTGTGGTTTTCAGAGGTTAAATTATGGATGAGTTCCAATCTTTAAATCCTCATATATATGTTTGTCAAAAGTTTTAGTTTTAGTTCTTTGTTTTCTGTACCTATGTAAAGAGTTTTCTCAGACTCAAAAAAATATTGAAACCCTTAAATTTTAACTGAGTTTTTAAATTTGTATGAGTTCATACATATTTATACATAAGTATTTATTAATACCCCCGTAGCAGCAAACCTGCGTACTCAGTGAATTTCCAATGCATATATATGTATATTAATACCACATAAAGCCACATACCAAGTTTCATCAATATACATTCATAAATAAACGATTTATGACATTTTAATTATTCTCCATAAGAATAACATGGCGGCTGAGTATGCAGGTTTGCTGAAGCAAGGAGCACAAAAAATGGGGTTTTATACAAATATCAACATAACTCATGTAGGTAAAGCCATATACCAAATTTCATTAATTTATTTTCATAATGACGGGAGATAACACGTTACTTATTCTCCATAAGAATAACATGGGGCTGAGTACGCAGGTTTGCTGCTACGGGAGCCATTGGTAAAAAATTGTTTTTTTGAGCAAATATCAATGGTCCACAACCAGATGAAGTCGTATACCAAGTTTCGTCAGTATACGTTCATAAATAAGCGAGATATAAAATTTTTATTTTCCTCCATAAGAATAACATTAGACAACGTACTGTGTTTAGCACTTTCAATATCTCGGTAACCAATTGACGTAGAGAAATGATCAAAATACCAAATTGTGTGTTTTTTTAAGCTGAATCCAATGGTAAAAACTAAAATTTGACTATTTCCAAAATTATATGTAAAAAATTCAAAAAACCCATTTTTGGGGGACAAAACCCCCCCAAAATACCCCTTTGGATAGAGCGATCTGGCTGGTTTTCGAACTTAAAGTCATAAATGTTGCTTTACACGTTTATACCAAATTTAATCAAAATCGGATAATTTTTACGAGAGTTATCGTGCTCACGGACACACATATATATATATATATATATACAGTTTCGAACGAATGGTGTTTTTGGGGTCTGGGGACCTCAAAACGAAAAGTTATCATGGTCCCGGGCCTAGGTCTTACCATGCCGACTATGGTAATAGCTTCTTCCCTATAGGGGAAATTCGCTAAAAAGGAAGATACTGGCCGTGTTATATGTTAAACCTTTAATCATATCGGCCACATAAAACATTTTCAACCTGACCTACGGTCTACATTGACATATGGTATAACTGGCAGAGAGAAAACGGAACCAACTGGTCCGGCACCTAGCCTGTAATAACACTCGGTATGAGGAAGGTGCTAGTCTGATCAGTGGCTGAAAGGTCTAAATCACTAGACCAATGGCTAACTTAGATCTAGGATTTGAATCCCGTCCCAGTCAGTGGTTTTAATGAGCAACTCAGGGAGAGTTCACCTGTCTGTGGCAGAGATGAGGGAGGGTCCTTAAGCTCAGGTCCAAGGTGATTGAATGGGTGAATTATTTGTAAGTTTCATAAATGATCGGGTGTTTTGCCATGTATTGCCTATCCTTACTGTCAGGGCCGTAGACAGCTTTGACGGGCCCCGGACAAAATTACTTGGCTGGGCCCCACCTCCACCCCCTTTTTGCCATCCCTTGCTACCAGTACATTGACTGAATAGCATTTGACCGTTGACCAGCCCTCTTTAAAACGTAAAATATACAAAGGTTTTATCACATCTGAAAGTAGGATCTGTATTTATACTAAACTAAATGTAAAACAAAAATTAATAAGTGCAAAAAAATACCTAGGCCTATAGAAACTTGAAATAAAAATATTTTTAAATGTAGGATATTTTAAATTGATATCAGTTGAATATCCTTTCTGCTACGGGCATTTTTTATCAAAAAATATATATCCCCAGGCTGTTCCATACCTATACTAATCTTCCTCTATTTTATGGTGCACCAGTCACGTTGTAAAATCTGTTGTAACAAATTTATTGCTGTTGTTGCTTTCAAACCTACTGAAATAGAGAGTTCATTTGCTAAATAATAAATAATAATATTGCAAATAAAGACAAATATTTTTTTAATTAAATTTACACAGTTTTAAATCGTACACACAATTGTTTAAATACATGATTGTTAATGTCCTATGGACCTATGGATAAAAGTAAATGTTAAAATATTGTAAAAGCTAAATGAGGAGGTAACTGTTAAGCCTAATAGTCCAGGAGCTGAGGGGGTTTGAGCATGCATAAAAGTATAACGCAATATTTTTGTTGATTGTTGTAATATGGACCTTGGTGATACCGGAAACACATGTCGTCACTTTCCCAGGTGGTCGATAACTTGGGGGGAGGGGGGCAAAGATGGCGGGGGGCGCTACGCGTTAAAACGCCGATATCTCGAAAAAGGTAAAAGATAGAACATCGGTTAAACCGTTGTCCTTTTTGTAAAAATATGGGCAATAAAAAAGGGTATTTGGTCTGAAGTCGTATCTCTATTAATAAAAGAGTTATGGAATAAAACATGAGAAAATGGGATATTTAGGTTGATTTTTTTAACGACTTTAGATTAAGTTTATAAGTATTGCATGCAACTATACCCAAATATAATTACGTATTAATGTTATATGTAGTGTTTTGAAACCGGAAACGCATGTCGTCACTTTCTCAGGTGGTCGACGACATGAGGGGAGGGGGGCAAACATGGCGCGAAGCGCAATGCATTAAAACGACTGTATCTCGTCAACGGAATGAGATAGAACAACGGAGAAAACGCCATTTTAATCACAATAGTTAGTAAAATAAAAAAGGTTATGTGGTCCAAGGTCGTATCTCCTGTAATAAACAAGTTATAACAATCATGTATTTCAAAAATTAGTGTCATTATCATGAGTTTTAACGAAAAACACGATTTATTTTTATATTGTCGGTTATAATTAATAATAACGGCAACCCCTGTTTACTAGATACATTTTAGAATACTAATAGAGTGTATTAATGCATAAATGGTGTCTTAACATGTAAAACAAGTTATGTTAGTTACGCCCAGTAAGTGAGATCGCTGCACCATAGGGAGATAAATGGTAATAACTACTTATACGAATAACATTTTAATTTTAATCGTAATATTATATGAACTTACATTTTTTATTACGTGATTTTATTTAGAACAAACAGTGTCTAAATCTAAAGAATTGTATACAAACTTTGTATGTTTAATACCTTTGTTAAGAGCTAATATGAACTTGGTAATTGGCGACGATTGCTTATATAACCTTTATACCCTTACTTGGTTTGAGTCCATGTTCTTATCAAAAATAATTTTCTTCTGTTTATTAATAAATTCTTCTTATGACCTGAAATAAAAAACAACACGTAAATTCCTTCGCAACTTTTATATAAAAAGTACCTATATCCATGTTTAATTTTGTATATCGTTAAAATAACCACAGTTGATTAATTGGAATTTTTACATTTCCATTTCCGGTGAAATGTTTTAGTCATAAATTGTAATACCCTTAAATATAATACAATTTGTTTCGCTATAATTAAGATGAATGACAGGCACGCACTTGGTGTTTGCAATTTTGGAGGTTTGATATCTCTGAGGCAAATTTAAAAAAAATATGATCAAAACATATGTTAATATTACTTGCCACACATTTTAAAAAACATGATAAGCTTAATCCATGGTTTAGATATGAGGATATGCGATAACTTTTACTTCGGTTATGACTAATTAGACTTTCAATTAAGATAGATACTTACATTTTTAATTTAAATTTTCTGTTAAGCATGCGGTAACATCCTGTAGTAACCTTTTTTCGTTCTTAAACTTCGTCAAATAGATCATTTCGAACACTCTTGCAAGATTGCTTGCAAGTACAATACGAACAGCAAGTAAATGCAACATTACCTTACATACATTACATTACATTACATTAGTATGGATTTTACATGGATGAACAGAAAAAACTACGTCCCAAGTTAATGTTGAAGTCTCCGCTACCAGAATCACTAGCTTATCAAGCCTTGCAAATGTCGAAACTGTTCAAGTAAAAGTTGTATATGTATTGGCAATGGGATATCTTGTTGTTCGTTTTGTACTTGCAAGGAATCTTGCAAGAATGTTCGAAATGATTTGACGAAGTTTAAGAAGGAAAAATCAAAGGTTACTACAGGATGTTACCGCATGCTTAACTGAAAATTTAAATTAAAAATGTAAGTATCTATCTTAATTGAAAGACTAATTAGTCACAACCGAAGTAAAAGTTATCGCATATCCTCATATCTAAACCATGGATTAAGCTTATCATGTTTTTTAAAATGTGTGGCAAGTAATATTAACATATGTATTGATAATATTTTTTTTAAATTTGCCTCAGAGATATCAAAACCCCAAAATTGTAAACACCAAGTGCGTGCCTGTCATTGATCTTAATTATAGCGAAACAAATTGTATTATATTTAAGGGTATTACAATTTATGACTAAAACATTTCACCGGAAATGGAAATGTAAAAATTCCAATTAATCAACTGTGGTTATTTTAACGATATACAAAATTAAACATGGATATACTTTTTATATAAAAGTTGCGAAGGAATTTACGTGTTGTTTTTTATTTCAGGTCAAAAGAAGAATTTATTAATAAACAGAAGAAAATTATTTTTGATAAGAACATGGACTCAAACCAAGTAAGGGTATAAAGGTTATATAAGCAATCGTCGCCAATTACCAAGTTCATATTAGCTCTTAACAAAGGTATTAAACATACAAAGTTTGTATACAATTTTTTAGATTTAGACACTGTTTGTTCTAAATAAAGTCACGTAATAAAAAATGTAAGTTCATATAATATTACGATTAAAATTAAAATGTTATTCGTATAAGTAGTTATTACCATTTATCTCTTTATGGTGCAGCGATCTCACTTACTGGGCGTAACTAACATAACTTGTTTTACATGTTAAGACACCATTTATGCATTAATACACTCTATTAGTATTCTAAAATGTATCTAGTAAACAGGGGTTGCCGTTATTATTAGTTATAACTGACAATATAAAAATAAATCGTGTTTTTCGTTAAAACTCATGATAATGACACTAATTTTTGAAATACATGATTGTTATAACTTGTTTATTACAGGAGAAACGACCTTGGACCACATAACCTTTTTTACTTTACTAATTATTGTGATTAAAATGGCGTTTTCTCCGTTGTTCTATCTCATTCCGTTGACGAGATACAGTCGTTTTAATGCATTGCGCTTTGCGCCATGTTTGTCCCCCTCCCCTCATGTCGTCGACCACCTGAGAAAGTGAGGACATGCGTTTCCGGTATCAAAACACTACATATAACAATAATACGTAATTATATTTGGTTATAGTTGCATGCAATACTTATAAACTTAATCTAAAGTCGTTAAAAAAATCAACCTAAATATCCCGTTTTCTCATGTTTTATTCCATAACTCTTTTATTAATAGAGATACGACTTCAGACCAAATAACCTTTTTTATTTCCCATATGTTTACAGAAATAACAACGGTTTAACCGATGTTCTATCTTTTACCGTTTTCGAGATATCGGCGTTTTAACGCGTAGCGCCCCACGCCATATTTGCCCCCTCCCCCCAAGTTATCGACCACCTGGGAAAGTGACGACATGTGTTTCCGGTATCACCAAGGTCCATATTACAACATTCTTCAAAAATATTGCGTTATACTTTTATGCATGCTCAAACCCCCTCAGCTCCTGGACTATAAAATCATATTTTACTGCTTCTTGTGAAGTCCTGATATAAAGTTATAACATCATTTAAAAAAAATAATACAATACTAAGGTTACGCAGCATAATAGAGAAACTATATTTAACTAGTATATCGTCAATTTCTAGGTTGGGGAGGGGGGACGAGAGTGAGAAGGTCCTTCCATTATCAGTCATGAAACCAGGTAGCCTAGTTGGCAGCAAGGTTTCGGGTGTGGGTTCTTCCTCACCGAAGAAACGGATTGTGATTGTAGAATACAATGTTTCGGGAACATGTTGTTAGGCTGGCGTTTGACTGACGGTGAGGGATCAGGCCCGAGAACTGTTGTCTCAGTTTTATCTTCATTCAAGGAAAGGAAAGATTGATTCGTTGATGGTAAGTGTCCTGTTGTACTTTTAATGTCATTGGACGTTTTTTTAAATCTTTTCAGAGATGTTTGGCCTCTGGAAGCCTCCATCTCACGTGTTTATTTTAATTTTCTCTTTTGGCACCCTGGATTTATAAAAGTAGGTACCGGCGGTATTAATGCCGGCGCCGCATTGAGTTTTAAACTCAAAATCAAAATCACCAACGAAATAAAAACAAAACCCTTCCTTCCCCCAACAAACTGTTAACTAATAGAAACAATACACATCACGCTATGAATCAGAATGACGACTAGCCTACATTACAAGTACTCCGCACCGCAAATAACAAATAAATTGAGTCGAGATACAACAGGTGAACACTGCCGTCAGCGCCATAGTAAGAGCAAGGGGCGGTTAGAGACGCGCATCACCATTCAAAGCTTGGCACTGAGGCAGTACGTCTACGTCAGTGTTGTCATAGACGGCGAGTGCGACTTATGCGTTGACGATTTCCGGGAATTGAAGTGGTAGTGTCCGTTAAAATATTGGGGATTTTTTGGGTTTTTCTTTCCAGATGGCCTTTCTTGCCATCCCCCTCCGTCACCACCATGTTGCTGGTACTCAGGGTCTTACCAGCGATTGGTTTTGGGTCGCTTACGTTTATAGATGGAAATATATTAATTAACTTTTTTGAAACATTTAAAAAGAGTCAGCCTGCATTTCCACATGGGTTTGTGGTGCATATTGCATAGCAGGAGGTGGACACTAAAATTGTGCCAATAGCATATCTGAGGATCAAGTTCATGAAATATGTTGACACTAATTACAAGTAAGGATCATCAGGAAATTTGTTTTGACACATAAATTGTATTCTGCTCTGATACCTCTGATACATCAAAGTACTGCAAGAAAGTAAATGCAATGAGCAAGGGAAGAAGTGTATATATTTGTAAAGCAAAATTCAAAGTTGGGGATCAATTTATGAATGAATATGTAAATTTTGACTCTGCATTGTGGCACCTACAAGAACTTGTTTCCGGAACTTCTGATAGCCAAAATGAGACTTAAAGGATATGCAGGGATGCCATTCAGGTTTTGTCATTCTCTCATTGGGTTTGATGATGATTGGTGTGACCTCGAAATCGACTGCCTTTCACCGTCTTGTATATGTGTACGGTATAAGAGTAAATAGATTTTGAAGTATTGTACTGTAACACGTTTTTGATTTAAATCCCGTAACTATACAATGGAACCTTAATAACTCAAATTTCAATCAATCAAATTCCTTGATAAGTTGAAGTTTTGTCAATTCACTTGAACTTGCCTTCTTAATACTATGTATTTTATATCTGTAAGTTGAAGGGTTGGCAGAGAATATCTCTATAACTCAAAGTTTTGCGGAGTTCTTAGCCTTCAGCCACACCTCTATAAATAGTTTAGCTGGAAAACCTCTATAAGTTAAAATTGTACGTTATTGGTTCAGATCCCAAAACCCCAATTACTGTATTTGAGCATCCCAAATTTCCCACCCTCCGTATCCCCTACATCTACTCCTATCTGGGGTCATTAGTTAGTCTGAATTTGAGGGTTTTTTAGGACTGTATTAGCTTCAAAGGTGGGGAGAAGTATGTTTGAGGCAGGTGATAAGAAGGGAGCAAAGAAGTCTTAAAATAGACAAGAAGTTGACAAACTTGCAAAACATTACTAAATTGCCGAGCTTACATCGTTTACCTTCCTACTATATACTACATATTCACCGTTAACTGAAGTATGTTTTTCATTCCCTAGTACATTCACCAAAGAATCTGTACAAAACAGTTCTAGCCTTATTTTAGACATTTTCAATCATTAAAATTATTTTTAAATTTATTTAAAACTACTATGGTATAATTAATGATACACTGTTCACAAAACATGAAATGATGTAGGGATTCTACTCTTCCATTGCTCATCCACTGCGTTATCTTGACCCTCAACAAGTCAAAGTCTGTGGAAGATCGCCTTGATAAGTCGAACCTCAATATTTTGAAATATTCGAGAACTCAGATTTGTTCCGTTTCTCCCAAGGTTTGAGTTTTTTAGGTTCCACTGTAACAACACGTGTTATGCTAATAAAGAAGTTACTTACCTCTCCAACATTTCTGAACCGATTTCAAAGGTTGAGCTATCAAAAATTATTGTTTTTTTCAAAGGCAATCGTTTGGTTACAAAAAAAAACATTAAATCAGCCGATTCAAATTTTATAATGTTCTGAAAAGTATAAACAAAATAAATTTCAAAAGTGTAAAATATTTCACTTTAACCTGTAAAAAGTGTTAATAACATAATTTTAAATCAGATGGTAATGGAAAAACATTGTTTTTAGTTTCATCCAGAGTACCTGGTGGGCCGAGCTTTGCTCGGGGAAGGTCAGTTTGGATTAATTCTGGATATGATCATTCTAAATGTAATCTTCATTCAATGGTTTTGATCACTGTTCTCAGGAAACCACATGTTAACCCATTAAGGTATTAATTTTATTCTATTCGCTATAGCCTATAACGGATTTGATTGATGCTGCACTCTAATAGCAAAATATGTAACTAAAGACCACGGGCGACTACGGTTCTTATCCGCTAGGGGTGCGGACTGACTATATAAACCTTAATATCACCGCTAGGCCTTTGGTCGTGTTAGCTGAGTTGGCTACGTCGTGGAAACACCTTGGCCAGGTGGTGATTCGATGTTCGCGGGTTCGATTCCCGCACACCACCAAAACTGACCAGTCGTGCAACTCTCAATGAGTTAACCGGTCTGTGGTAACGTTGGTGGGAGGGCCCAAGTAAAATAAACAGTGGCAGGCTTGCCTGGAAGTTGACGGGATCGGTTAATTCTTTTTGTGAGTTGCACATGGTCAACACCGATTTTGCTACTTTTTACTTATGTATACTGTGTGTGTGCCAATGCTTTAAACTGAAAGAAAACACTATTTTAATTAATCCATTTAAAATTAGAATTAGTTATTTCAAACTACTTTGAAGGAAATCGTTGGAGCCGTTTTTGATATCAGAGTTGCAACAAGCATACAAACAAACCTTACTCATTTTAGAGCACAGGGTTAATATTTCGCCCGTCTTGTTAATTACTTTACAATTAAATTTCGAGGAGATCAAAAATAAGTGAGGAAGGTCGTGATTTTGCAATGTTATTTAATGGGATATTTGCTTTTTGACTGGCCACATAGTCATATGACTTTAGTGGAACAGGGAAGTATGCAAGGCCATCAGTTATCGTAGACCTAGGGTTGCCCCACCACCAGGTGCTGGAAAGGTTGAGGACTTTTCTCTCTCTCTCTTGGGGTGACTCTGCCCCAGGGTCACCCCCTGACCTCAGGGGGATTGCGCTTTCCCTGTACCACCTTCCCATCCATGCAGATCCCTTCTTTCCGGAGGCTGTATAATTCCCAGAGGGAGACGGGCATAACCTATTCTGGGGCCTCCTAATCCCGTAAATATAACATCTAACATTTATATGAATATAATTGTGAAACGAACGAAGAAAGAGCTAGATTATGGTGTTTGTGGGCCTGAGATGAATTCCAAAACTAAACTTCTGACCCACAAAATAAGTTTGATTTATTTATTAGTATAGTCTGTAAGTATAATGTAGTATACAATGTTAATGCATTAACATTATATTATTCTAATAGAGGTGATGGAGCGTTTGACCGTTTTGAATTTTAAATAACTTAAAATATTATTGACACTACATAAACAGCCACAAACCACTATAAGTTATGAGCATATTTTCTTAGATTATTCTAAGGTGGGATGGTAAAAATAATAAATACGATTTCATTAATAGTAAGGATTATTTATTACAACCTTAAGAGTATGTACAAAGAAGAGTATCCAGTTAATACAAAAGAAATTAATAGATGTGATCTAACACATCTAACAGAAAGCAGAACTATCTGGCAGAATATGATACGACAAGAGAAAATAAATATTGCAACAGAGCAAGTTTTATCTTCCAGTTTTATTTATCGAGGTACTGTACTATATATATTAATTAAGCTCTTTCTTATGATTGGTAATGCACTGGTTATTAAATAAGGCTAGGCAAATTTTGAATGCAAAAATTGTGGGTGCAATGGGATAAATTAAATTTTAGTAAAAAAACATATTTATGGATTTTACACACAAAATAAATCTATAATGAGATGCAGATAGTAAAAACCCTTCAAACATAAATTAAAAACCACTAGCCTATACAAATTAAAACAAAGAAAATTGTATAACTTATGAAGTGTTTAATTTTATTGTTTTGGCACAGTGAATACTAAAAGGTGTGTTTGGTGTATTGTTAATATATGGAAAGAAAACTTAAATTCTTCTTCCTATTAACAGTTAACTGCAAGTTCTCGTAAGGCATTATGTACAATTAACTCTATTAGCTATACCCTATTGGCTTTGATTGTTGTTTGATTGTGAACTTTCAGTAGAATAGCCTACTTTTATGACACATTTAATGTTGACAGAAAAGTCTGTTACAAATTTAATTAATTAATAACTTTAATTAATTCCAAATTATAACTAAGAATATTGGTTTGAATTGATATCTGTGCTGAAAAGTATAGAATAATTTTCAGCTTGAGTTTTCTTTGTGTTATAATTTCTAAATATTATAATAATAAATTATGTCTTTGATTTGACCAATATTTCCCTACCAACTTAAAAAAATTACATTGTAAAAGATTATTTTTAAATAATTAATTACTAAGGACTATATTTGTATTCATGCTGCTTGCAAGTTTGTGTGCTTTTGTTTCTGTTTTTTTTGTTTTGTTGAATTATACCCTTTTATAATTAATAGTTACACAATTTTTATAATTGTTCTCCATGCTAAAATTCTGTAGGAAATATATTTTTATTAAATTTTGCTTAACTCACTTTTTTATTATAACTATTTTGAAAATAGTTAAACTCAATATTTAAAAACCACATAACTTTCATATTACCAACCCTTTTCACATATTTTCACTAGAAATTTTAATCTAAATCCCCTCAGTTTAAAAATTATGTAATTAATAAATACTGTTTTATTACTTATATTGAACTTAAAAAATGTCCACTTGGTTGTTATTTAAACATCAAACCACTTCACCAATATTTTAAATATAACTTTAAAATTAAAAGTATTGGAGATTCATAAAGTTTATGTTATTTTAAAAAATGTTGCGGACATTTTCCCCACAAAGCTACTGATACTAATCAGTAATGGACATAATAACATAAATATCACTGACAAGGAATACTGGACAAAGAATTATCAAGTATTTAAAAAATTTATAATGACTAACTTATTACTCCATCAGTAGTAACATATTAGCTCAATTAAAGTAAACATGCAACGAATAACAAGTGATTTTCTTGGACAAATAACAAAGCAAACAAAAAGAATTTGTGTAAATGTAGTTCTGAAAATGTCCTTGTTGAAACTGAACATTAATGTAAAAAACATAACAATTTATAATAACAACAAACATTTATCTTCACAATTAATACGACAATGTTTTTAATAAAACCTTTCTCTGCACACATATCTAATGTGAGAAGAAAGTTAAACATTACATTTTAATTTGTTAAACAAAAATATAATTTTGTGCTGAACACATGTACAGTGAATATACATAACAATTTCCTAAGTATTTACATATATCATAAATGCTAGGAAATCAAAAGCAATCGATAAAAAATTGTACTACGTGACTATAGGTGTTTTACGAAAATATTTGAGAGTGATGATTGAAAATAAATAATTTAGATGTCACAGTATGTTTCTTTTGTTAGCTTTACATTTGAAATGTAATAACAATAAATGTTTTCTAATTAATATGCATATTTACATGTAAAAAAGGAGAATACAAATAGGGTTATTGTAAAATTATTATAAAATGAATAGGCTAATGTTTCAACCAAAAAAATATATATATGATTTTTTTGCCTGACATTGGCCTTATGACAATTTTTTTTTACTATAAACGTATATTTCTCTTGAACTAAGTCATTTGTGCCTAAACTAATAGATAATTTCCTAAGTAGTATAATACGTGTTGATAAAATTAAACAGGATAAATGAACTACATCTCACAACACTACAAAATATATTTACACCTATACCACTTACTCCTTTTCACTTATCTTTTTTTGTATACTTACCATATTATGTATGTAAGTACAGTGTAAGTGTACTTACAGTGTACATGTTGCAGTGTTGTGATACATAGTTTATCTATCCTGTTTAAACTAGTAGCTCAATTGTTGACTGTGTTAGTTCTAGAATAGTAAAAACAGTTGAATGATATGGCCTATATAGTTATATTAAATTTTGTGTTATAGGTTTTCCTCAATGTCGTCAGTATTCTTTCTTTTCCATATTCATACTCATTTCCATACTCATTTATCAGGCGCTGATATTAATTTAGTTCTTTTTGGTAACCGATTAGAAATATGGCAATTAAGTTAAGGCGTTTTACTATCAGTTAATCTAAGAGTTAATTAAAGTTAATTTGTACAATTTATAAATACAAATTAAAGAACTCCGGTCTTATAAAATTACAGTTAGGAATATTCAAACGACTCCAAAGTCCGTGTGGACCGTGACATCGCAGTTGTTTTGTTTCTCGGCGGCCATGTTGACCTCCACAAGAGTGTCGATGGAGTTTATGCTCACTCCCTTCAGGATGTTCTGCGCCGCGATGGAGGTGAAGTGCAGCGACAGATCGCTCAGGCTCGGGAACGTGCCAAGTTCTGCGTTGGCCTCCTTCTTACCCACGATGTCCTGCGTGCTCAGGCTGCCGTTCAGCTTCATCAGGTCGCTGCCGAAGATGGAGCCGGCCGGGGTTGACACTTCACTGGGGTAAGGCTTTGTCGGGCTGGGAGGGTTACTGTTGAAGTTTTTTGCCTCTTTGTTCATAATCAAAGGTAAAAAAGGGTCTGATTCTTTAAGAAGATTTTTCACGCTGAGGTTTTCAGTTTTGTTGTAAGACTGTAGCGGTGTGGATGAAATGGAAGCTTTCCTGACGTTGTTCAGCTCTGATTCCAAGTTAGCCACATCGATCAAACTCCCAGTGGCGAGTTTTGCAGAGTCAAAAACAGGCCTTTTTTGGGAATTTTTGTTATTTTTCGATGATGTCAGTAGTTTTTCCTCCAACTGAATCGTCTCTGATGATGGAAATTTCATCTTCAACTGAGTTTCGAGCTGGCCAAAGAGTTTCTCTTTTGTTTTAGGATCTTCCACAAGTTCTTTCGCATAGAGGGATGTTGGCCTCTCGGCTTTTGATTTGTTTTTCTTGTTGTTTCCGTCTTTGTCATTGCCTTTATTTGATTCTCCGGTCTTACCGCCATTTAATATAATTAGATCTTTGTTCTGAGAGTTTTTCCCTAGTCCATTTTCAAAGGTTATGATAGAACGCACTGGGGAATTTTGTTGCTGAACAAATATTTTTGTAGTGTTAGCACCATTAATTGTCGTTGTCATTGTTGTTGAACTATCGTCTGTCGATTCTTCCACTGACGATTTCAAAGATGATATGAAGCCCCCGATATTTGTGTCACACTGGCTCGAATAATTGCCTTTATTTTGATTTGTTGAAACTTGCAGAGTGATGGAGCTCTTTCCTGTAACATTAAAGTTTATTGTTAATTGGGGTGAATTTATGCACACATCTGACAAAAAAATTGAGTTTGATGATCTTAATAAATTATTAGACAAAACTTACCAACTGCCATAATTAAGTTTATCATTCGCAGCAGTTTTGTTTTTGAGAAGAGCCAAACAGAAAACAAGTTTTAATTGATTTACACCACAAATTCATGACTAGATGAGTAGAATATTCAATAAATGTAGCTTACCAATTTTGCTTATCAGTAGCGTAAGCTTATCAATATAATAAAAGAATAAATACAACAAATAACATTACCGGTACACATATTTTTGTTTCAACAAATAAATCAGAATCTTTTAAACAGGTACTATAAATTGAAGTGTTTGAAGTGTTGCTTGGAAGCTACGAAAATGGCTGGGTGAATGATACGTCTTGTAACATGGAATTAACTAAATCCAATGGAACATCTCGTAACTGTAATTGGTATTACATATATTTTGAACTAGCCTATAACTGGTAAATTGTTTTCCTAGACCCAGGCAACATCTTTGCAAAAGCGAGCTAAATTTTGGCAAAATAATTTATTGGCGTTTCACTATCAATATTTTGGCAAAGTCTATTCCATGTTACGATTTACTCTCACACACTTCTGATGTTGATAAAGGCACAATTGCACTTCACTAAGAGCAATTCTTTTTGCTTATTGACCTGCGAGCATGTTAATATCTATATAAAAACCTAAGAAATAAGTGTGTAAGCTAAGTGTGTTTGACCGTAGGACAAACCAAAACAGGCTTTTTGAAATTTGAAGATGTTAAAATGCATTTAATTTTAAGTGATTAATTCATGTAGGTGATGCTATCGTGGATGCTCTGGGGCGATATCTACTATCCCTTTGGATCTAGCTGCTCTTTTTCAATTGCTTACAACTCTAATGTAAAAGCTGCCTAGACTAAATGAACCCGATTTGATTCATAAACTTAAAATACTAACCAGAGTTGCCAGCCGAATGACCAGGGGAGCTTTTTGGTGTGGGTGTAGCCGAAGACTGCCTGGACGCCTTGGGGCTCTTGGTGGAGCGGGGGAGGGAGTTGTATCCGGAACTGGCCGACGAGAGGCTCTTGGCATTGACCACAGTCTTGCTGGAGGAGAGGGAGCTGCGGGAGGGGGAGATGCTGGGCGTGGGGTGGCGGTGGGGGGAGGACCGCCGGGAGGGGGGGCGGGAGGGGGTTGGGGTGGTAGCAGCTGACCCCTGGCGGCGAGGGTGGCGGGGGAGAGTCCCCTCACTGTCTCTGTCCCCTCCCCACTCCCTCACTCTCTCCCGGTCCATCAGGCGACTGGAACTGTTGGCTCGGCTCTGTGAAAACAACAATCAAGCTTAGCTCAGTAATACGTAGCAGAGCTTAATTACCTCTAAGCTGAAGAGACCACATTAAACTGCTATCCATCCTATGGTTGGTCACTGAATAAAATAACAAAGTTGAGGATTAACTGAACCTTCCAACTATCCTCGTTCTGCTGTTCAAGGTATAATATAACAAAGTTCAGGATTAACTGAACCTTCCAACTATCCTTGTTCTGCTGTTCAAGGTATAATAATATTTGTTTAATCAGGGAGCTGTAATTTTACCACTTTATTCTTTATTTACTTAAATACTTAGAAGGCAAAGGTCCGCGGACGGGGAATACTAAAATAAATCTCTTAATTCACTTTTGCGACGAATTCACTTGAATAATAAGTAATAATCCTACAAACATATATATTAAGGGTAGCTCGAACACTAATATATCAACAGTAATCTTCACTGGTTCTCATTCATTGATATGTTTTCACATGCAGATGTCGTGAAAATAACACACTACTTCTTTATGATCTAAGTGGCCTTATTATTACGATCGGGTTGAAGTTACTGTTACTACCATCCCATCCAAAACTACTTAAGTTATTTCTACTTAAGTTTTTTTTTATTTATTGTGTGAATGCTCAACGGATATATTCCAACACTCGTTACACATCAAAGAAGGTGAAGAAGAAACAAAAACAGGATATAAACTAGATTCCAACCAGAAACACTGATCGTATTCCAAGTGGACTGATGCATTTTTATAACCGTCACGTCGGGTGTCGGAGCTCGCACTGACCCTGATGGATGGACTGCTGCTGCGCGTGTTGGCCGTCCTGATGGGCATCGCCTGCGTCTGTGTGCCGACCGAGTGTAGGTGGCGCACTCGGCTGTTGAACCACTCGGTGGGGGGGAACTGAGCGGAGAACGTCTGCAATGGTTGCGACTTGCCCCGCTTGGACCGCCTGAAGATGCGCGACAGCAGCGACAGAGACTTCCCTGCAACCCAGACACTTCCTGTGATAGTTGCTTACTTTGAAAGATATAGATTAAATTATAAACTACATTAAAAATTACATGAAAACTCAATTTTTATTACGTTAAGAGTTAAGAGAAACACCCAGTCTGTCAGACTACTTATTATTTCTAAAGTTTAATTTCATAAAAAAAATAAAAGTATGTCAATATGTTATTGAATTATTAATTAATTTATATATGAAAACAAATAAAGTGAGGAATTGTGGATATTGAAATACTGTCTCTGAGACCTGAGTTTTAAGTCAGTTATTAGTGCTCAAGGAAACAATAATCTCTTAAACCGATAGTTTTAACATATTTAAAAAAAAATTCCACTAGTTAAGGAAATAAAACATAGATTTAATCAAAGGCATAATTCGGGGGTGGGATGGGGGCAATTTGGAGAACATTTTACTGTAATATTTAAAAATTCGCCAAATTACAGTTATTGTGGAGTTAATAGCAGTATCTAAATGAGGATCAACACAAACAAACAAAAAATCAAACATGTGCTGTCTCTAAGACTGATGTTTCGATGCAAGTGTTAAGTAGTATCTCTGAAAAGTTGTGATTCAACATTGTAATGTGGTTAGTATCAAGATCACATTTCTTTTGTGATATACTTTTTAAAAGACAGTTAGGTTTTCATTGAAGGTAAATGATTTTATTTTCTACTTTCCCCTTTGAGAGCCATGTGTAGTAAAATTTAAAAAAAACACTGTCCCTTTTTCCTTAACTTATGAGGCTAATTAGAGATAAGGTTGAAAGATCAGAAGAAAAATTTATTTTACATATTATATTTTTCTTTTGTAAAAAAATATGTAGTATTCTATTTCATACATTAGGGCTGTGATCTGTTTTCCCATTGCATGTCTTGAAATTTTCAAGAAAAGAAAATTTCAAGACATACAATGGGAAAACAGATCACAGCCCTGCTTAGCATTTAATGCTAAGACAGCCGTACTTCACGGGTCTATGACAACTACAATCACACAACCACCAAGAGGTCCATCACAGAGATGACTCAATGACCAGCTAATAAGCCCACCACAATCCTTCCTTAATTACGGCATTGGACAAGTGACTTTAGGTTTGTTTGTATTGCAAGATTTAATCACAGCTAATTTGTAAACACTATTACATTTCATTGATGGTTTCTCGATTAGCTTTGTCAATAAACAGTGTAAGAACACTCCAGGGGGCACCTATCCCCTCAACCCTTGTTTAATAGCTATCCATCAAGTCATCTCTTTACAGTAACTATACACAACTACAACTACATCTGCACAGTCGGCCTTACGAGAGAAGGTGGAGGACGAGGCGAGAGGTAGAGGCGCAGGCGTGGACGTGTCGCAGGTCTGTCGCGAAGGTATGTGTCGCATGGAGCCACTCCGTTGTATCTGCGACAGTCGCTTGTTGCTGCCAAACAGTCGCAGCGAGTGCCGCCTCTCCAGCTGCGCTCGCTTGGCCGGCGACCGAGCGTATAGCACCTTGTCACCCGGGTTGCCTACGCAGTTCGATAAACACTTTCAGTAAGAAAATAACAGAACTTACAATACTATAATAGCAGACAATTAATTTGCCAGTTGAGGGTGTGGTTTGCCAGCCTATCAACCAAGATCAGCCAATAGTAGACGTGCTGTATTGCCAAAACTCCATACGAGCTGGTCGGAATAACACTCAAGTGAAATTTTTCTATGGCAAAATGGCAACTGTGACAGTTTAGAACCATGCTATTGGCTCAGCCCAACCGTCAACTTAATATTGACTTACATAGATTGGTAATGCAAGATAAATTACCCCTAACTGCAGGAAGACGTTTGTTTAGTTATTTACCAGATGAAATAAAAAATATAAACAACTTGAACAAATTTAAACTAAAAATTTAAAAAAATAAATTCTTTATTGGGAATGCCTTTTATTCAACCCAGGAATTTTCTGTATGAATTACTTTATAACAGTCTTAGAAATGATGTGTTAATGTGTTATTTAATATTTCCTTTTGTTTTCTATCTGGAATCTGAATGTACTTGCCTAGTTTTATGTTGAAGGAGAAATGAATGATTTTATATGAACTGTTTGATGCAACCAGTGCTTATCAGTTGTATAAGTTTATGGAAATAAAGGAACTTTTGAATTTAATTGTCCGCTATTCTAGTTACGTTTTTACCCATTCCGCCTATGAACAGAACATTGAGAGTGATGATCATTTGTGTTGTGGGGAAATGAATCAACCTTTACAGCTAATAAGTATACAGTATGTTTAAATTATAATCGGACAAAATAAGATTCTCCTATCTATTAGGAATACAATAAAGATTGAAACTCTATACGACTAGGGCAAAGATCTTAGATAATTGATCATATATATTTTATAACATTTTCTAAATCTGTAACACATAGAATCACAGCTTCTGGGAACAAGGATTCCACATAATATGCTTTGGACAGAACTAGGGATCAATCTATAGTTTTTCATAAATAGTTACTGGTTATGATCCATAACAAACTGTTCAGAATTTGTAGGATGTTTGATGTTGGATGTTATCTACACAATAATGCCATACACCTTTTAAATATTTCATGCAATAAAATATGAATTTGTTTACTTTTATTATTTATCACACAGTTAAAAACAAATGAGGGTTGGCACTATTACCACAGGTTCGATTCCCAGGGTGTCCACTACTGTATGGGTTTGTACTGCTTATCCTAACAGTTTAATAATCTTCAAAACAAAATGCCTCTGGCATAGAACCCATACAGTACACAACTACAACTACAGCTAAATGGAGCGTTTACCATTTAGCATTTACCTACATATACCATACAAAAATTATAATATCACCAACCACCTAATGCTTAACGGTTTGTGTTTCTGGACAGAGGGTTGTTTTTGTTTATGGGTTGGTACCCTTAGTTTAACCGGGGTCGATAAAACTTACAACAAAGTATGCTGTGTCGTTCTCATATCAAAACTTTAGTTTGGTAGTTAGTGCTGTATACCAGAGGCTCTATAAGCAGTGGTTAATGAGAAAGAGTCAGGCAAGCACAGTAGTAGCTAGCTGACCCAGTTCAATATGAAGAACAAAACCAGTATGGTTTCCTGTACATTTGCCAACAGGTTCTTTGATTGCTATGAAGAACGAAGAGATTAACTTTTCATTCCACTTGAATGACCTCATTTAGAGGAAAATAACACTCGTAGGAGGAAATAAAATTCTATTTGTTAAATTTCATTATGTTAAGTACCATTTTCTATCTTAACAGTTTAGGTTTCCTCATTTATTTACAAATACTGGTTTCAGATTTTAAAATTAAATTTAATCTCACAAATATATTAGTATTTTTAGTTTCCGAAGAAGTCAATCATCACTGATTTTGTTCAAAATCCAAACAAACAGCTTTTAGCTTTTAATGTTATTTTACTTGATATAGGTTTAATTATCTCATTCAGGGTAATAGAGAAATAGATGGAAATGGATGGTAATAGGAAATAGCCACAGATTATACATTTTTGTCTTACCTAAGCAATCCTTTTTTCTTGTGATCGTAATTATTTAAATAGATTTTTTGTGACAGTGAGGGTTTTAGCTGCATGCCACGTCAAACCATGGTCCTTATTGCAAATATATGTTTTATGTTTGTGTTAAGTGTTGAAAGTGCTATGTCTGTAAAATTTGAGAGTTTTAACCAATGACAACGTTTTTTTCAAATAGGTTGTCTACCTCTTGTTCCCTTTACTTCACCCATCCACACAGGCTTCAGGCCAAACATGGAGTAAAATAACATGGCTTGTATCGAGCAAAGCAAGAGATGAGCTGCATCAGTACAAGGTAGACAGTACTGATACAATTTACTCTACTACGTGCAAAAACAAAGATGGTTCCGAAATCTGTCTCTTTGACCACTGCACCAGTGACTCGCCACAACGGACTTGGTAACTATGTTTGGCAATGGGTTCTGATTGGTGATGAATTTCCAAAGAGTCACAATTAATAGGATTGCTAAGAAGTTAGAGCAATCCAGAGGTCAAGATAAGTAAAAGGAAAATAATTACAGCTAAAAATCTGATTGAGCAACATTAATGGTAAAAGCAGTAATCTGATACTAATAATAGCTACTACGGTGAACATGCCGGTGGCCATAAATACATTTGTCACCTCTGTAAGATAATAGACAGTAAAAGCTGTGTTCTCTATGGTAATAAGCCTCATTATCTGAGGCTAATTTGCATCAGACAGCAATACATCGCAGACAAGCCACTTGAGGCTCTCCAAAACCTCTTATTAAGTTTTACTTTGTACGCTCGTATTTCATATATCTATTACAGATGTGTGCTTTTATTAGAAAAAGTATTCTTGCAAATTTATTGATTTCTTGTGGTCTGTTATCAAAGTTTACTAGCTATTTACTGTTAACCCATTGGCGTAGACATACGAGCTGGTCTCGTTCTTTACTTGTAATTTGATTAACCTGTGAATTGGAGTATAAAATTAATGTTTTTAAATGGGTTAATGGCATATTTTAATTAAAATATTCTTTTCTTTCAGTTTAGAGAGTCGCATTGGCACACACACAGTAGACATAAGTAAAAATTAGCAAAATCAGTGTTGACCATGTGCAAGTCTCAAAGAATTAACCGATCCCGTCAACTTCCAAGCAAGCCTGCCACCGTTTGTTTTACTTGGGCCCTCCCACCAAAGTTGCCACAGACCGGTTAACTCATTGAGAGTTGCACAACTGGTCAGTTTTGGTCGTGTGCGGGAATCAAACCCACGAACATCGTATCGCCACCTGGCCAAGGTGTTTCCACGACGTAGCCAACTCAGCTAACACGACCAAAGGCCTGGCGGCGATATTAAGGTTTTTCAGTCAGTCCGCGCCCCTAGCGGATAGAACCGTAGACGCCCGCGGTCATTAGTTACATATTTTGCTACTAGAGTCCAGCACCAATCAATTCCCGTTTAGGCTACTACAAATAGATTAAAATCACTACCTCAGTGGGTTAAACAGAAGAATATAAAAGTAATATTTAAGATTAGGAAAAGAGGTAATTGAAGAAATATTTTCAAAATGCACAATGCCTGTGATTTAAACTACCTTTTCATTTAAAACTAAATAAATTTGAAATGATTTTAGTCAAGCAAAATCTACCTCAAACAACTTTTATAAAAACCTTAGAAATACCTGGAGCCAAATCACTTTCCAAGAAACTGCTAACATTATCATATAACTGGTTCAGACATCTTTCATGAATTAACCTACCAAATGTACGCATTAGAGGGAAATAGAAAAGTTGAATATATTCATTTTAGAAGACACTTTAAAGACAAAATTGTTTAAACTGAGTTGTTCTAATGTGATACAAAATGAGTAAATTAAGCACTAAACATGAAGATCCCTTCTAAAAAAAACAGAGTTTTTAGAAATTAAATTAAATCAAGCAGAAATTACAACTTCTGTGATTAATTAATTTTTAACTGACCTGAAACAAAGTTTAGTAGTATAATTTTAACTCTGATTTTATCATACTAAAAAAGCTTATCCTTAAAATTAATACTATGCTCTTATTATATGACATTACGATACTCTTTATACACCAAAAAAGTGATTTGTGATGCAAAATTGGACATTTACATGAAAGAACTGTACTAATTGAACTTGAAAATTCCAAACCAGTCGCATAACAGCCATATAGGGACAACAGTTACAAAATGTACAAGACCAAAGTTCAATCAACATAAATAAAACAAGTCCATGAAGGTTCAGAAGCGGCGTGAAGGCAATAGCCAGTCAAGTTTCCTTATAAGGGAGGTCGTAATCTGAATTACAGGTGGCCGAATGGTCTTAAAATAGTCGACTCAACCTGCCTGGCCTCATATATAGCCGTTGGCTTCATTGCACACTCTACAACATGAGAGATTTATCCTTGTAGGTTTTAATTTGTTATGTAATTAATTTGAATTAATTCTTATACTCAAAAACATGACATGCTAAACAAAAATTGGGAAAAAACCATCTATAAATTGGTACAGAAAGACTTCATGAAAACAAGGTGTTTTACTAATTAAAATTACATGTCATTGAAGTAATACCAATTTACTGAAAATTTACTCAAACTTTGAAAGCAAATTAAGATAAAATCCTCAGAACTCAAAATAAAATTGTTCTCCTGCTCATAATCGTAAACCCTCTTGAACCCAATTTATAAACTGCCTAACACAAACCAATGAGTAAATTGTTTGCTTCAGTAAAATTGTATCTGTGTAAGAGAAATAGTATTATTTCTGAAATCCATTAACATTTCTTAGATTATGAAAAACTTAAGCTAAAACTAATAATTTGTCAATAACTACTATCAGATTTAGTTTCTCAGAACAAAATGGTGTACCTGAGAATGATGGCTTATAAAATCAAATTTTTACAATTTCGTATCCAAGGATTTCGTATCCAAAATATCTTGGTCCCCTACAATGTGGTAAAGTCCCGGGTGCAGTTTTGAGGAGCCATTTTTGAAATCACGTGGACAAACACATCCTAGTACTTTATGAGAAAAGACAGTTTTGTGTCAATCATTTTAGAAATAAGTAATAAACACATACTGCTGATTCATTCATGGTATTCTTGTACTACTGGGGCGACCAAATCAGAATGAGCCTTAATCTGCCTATACTACTCTGCAGTCATTAAATCTCAGGATCTCAACAATAACATCAATTGTCAAAACTTACACTAACACAAACACGGTCGGATTATCCATATCCATCCCTATATTATTTAACTCAAATTAACTGTAAGCAGCCATGTTAGTTGTTCACAATCAGTTGATCCATTGAATGACCCCTGCCAATAGAGTTGGAGGGTATTTGTTTGTTTAACCCTTTTACCCCCAAGAGCCGATATATCGGCAATTAATCTGATACCTAAAAAACAGGGTTAATATTGCGTAAGCAAGTGTATGGTGGAAGCACTGTATATAGTCTGAGTCCGACGTGTGGTGTAATCCGGTAGACAGAAACAAAACTAACATGTCCAGCGACCAGATTGTAATGGACAAGGTCTGATACAACTCCTAGCTAATCGGGTTGGCTGAGCGGTCTAAGGCGCTACCAGGAAGTAGTGCTTGGATTGAGGGTTCGAATCCCGTCTCAGTTGGTGGTTTTTATGTGCTACTTATGAAGAGTTCACCTGTCTGTGACAGAGTTGAAGGGGAAGGCAAACGACAAACAGTGGCTTAAGCAAAACTGTGGATGGCACACGTTCAACCTGACGGGATGGGTGAATTCTTTGTGAGCTGCACATCTGATTAGGTTTTTTGTTAATTTTGCCCCATCCTTACTGTTTGTGTGTCCACCAGAAGCACATTTCTATATAACTCAGGCGTTCAGGTAAACAAATTCTAAACAAAATATTTTAATATAATGTGATAAGATTGACCCCCACATCGACATGTCTCACCGCCACATATGACGTCAGCCAGATTGGTCTGCACGGCCTGATGGGTCCTCTCGCCATCCAACACAGTCTCCATCTCGCCATGGACCATCGCCACCGCCTCCTCAGTGCTGAGCAGCATGCTGCGGCCACTCACCCCCGCACTCCCGTCCTCGTCCGAGCGCAGCCGTCGCGAGTCAGGCGTCATCACAAAGTACCCTCGGGATGTCTGGTATAGCTGCGGAGAACATGAGGTGTTATTGGTATTGTGAAATGATTCTATTACGGATACTATAGCTGATTAGAGGAAAATAGGTCACAACATATTAGGATATCTGAAATCTGCTCTAGTGTTCAGGTGTGAGAAATACCAAAGCCGTGATAACAATTCAGACAAATTGGATGAAATTAACAAAAGGGTTGCAACAGAAGACAGTAAAAGCAGTCAACAGTTCATTATTCATTTATGTTTTTGTATTTTAATGTACTTTAAGGTATGTTTAATTTTTTTTTTTAAACCCTAATGTAACAGAATTGTTATTTAATGGACGATAAATTTTTTTTTTCCGAAATAAACCAACTTGGGAACAGGATTAGATTGTAGGTCCCGAAATTTGTTGAAACTTCTTTCTCTGTAATCAGAGATGGCAAATGTTCACAATAATTAAGTTTTGTAAATAACATAAACTCACCATTGCTAACAAAGAATTTAAAAAATAAAGAGATGAGATATTGAAACAGGTGTCATGAAGTCTTATATCACAATAATTGATCATAGCCTCATAGTGAGGAACGGTCTTTTAATACACTCAGAAACTAAAAAATAAGACACTTGACGGCTCGAAAACTCAACACTCTAGGAAACTAGACACTTACTTTATTACAATATTGTGTATATTTTAAATCACTGAATATATTCAAAAAACAATACGTTTCATTACGTTTCTGGAGTCATGTGAGAAAAATGCTTTCATTATAATATTAATGAAAAAAATTCAGGCAAAGCTAAAAAGTAGCTTAAATAGAGAACGCAAACAACCTCATCAGTGTGCTATTTTACTGCTTTGACAGTTTTCAGTTTTAGCTACTTTTTGTGATTTAAAAAAAATCTGGATTGTTGCCACTAATTAGTGTCCCAGATACTTTTCCCATCTGAAGACAGTATGTGGTCTTATTCATGAACTAAGACTTTTCATATATAAATCACAGTGTGCCAACTTTCTCTTAATGTTCCCAGAGGACTGCAAGGAACCCCACGTGACATCTCTAAGCTGACAAGTGTAATTATATCTAGTTATTATCCCGGACAGTTTAGACGCTCAGATAGCCCATTGTGACAGCCACATGGGAACTGCGCGAGTAAGAGTGTGTCAGGACGAGTGGAAAGTGCAGTTTATCATTTGAACCTGTTACGAGGACAATTAACATTATAACTGTGAGAACTATTATACAATAGAGTAATGACATAAACGACTAACATATTCCACAGTCGCTTATTATTCTTGTTACATAAGAGATTTCTATTTGTAAAAATAGATGGTTGGCAATTTAATGTTTACTTAATTTATATCTAAATAATGTTTTGATGCCACTTAATACAAATGGTTTACTAAAGTTTAAGAAGTGAAATTTGTTTATCATTTATTCTCTCACAAAGTCATAAAGTACATTGTTTACAGATTTTAACAACATGATTATTAATTTAAAACGCTAATTTTGGAAAGTGTGTAATCAAATGGGAATTCCACTGGGCCAAATTTGAAGGTGGTATTGCTTATCAAAATGTTAGAATTCACACATATGGCAAAAGTCATAAAATGTCCAAATATCCCTCTTTCTTCACCCCCTGCCCTTGAAACTTACAATGTTCATCTATGGCAGACAATAAGTTTATTTGGTCAGGCAATTATAAATCATGTGGAAATTAGTTGTTAAAGTTCATCAGTTTCTCCACAAAATGCAGCACAAATGTTCGTAGTATCAAAAAACTAAAAAAACAAAGACACCACTTATCAGGTTACTAAACATTATGTAAACATTCAGTGTCAAAAAACATAGAGACGTAAACTGAAGCCATTCCAAGGGCCACAGACAGGGGTCTGCCTGTCATATTTGTTGTTTATTTTAACTCCTGATTAATTAATTCAATTTTAATTTTTTTCAAAAATAACGTGTATACATATAGGCAACAAATACGTTTATCCACATTTTCAAAATCTGAATTAATTCACTTCAAAATTCTCCCCCACTACCCACAAATAGCATGTGCGACAGGTTCATTTTGGGACGTACAAAAAATAAATTTAAAATATCTAATATTTTGAATAAGTGATGGAACAGTTTTTATATCCAGAATTTTGCTCTCTGCCGATAAATATATATTTACCTAATAAACTAATGGCTTATAAACTAATGGTTATAGTTAATGGCTAATGTAGGGACCATAGCCCCTAAAATGTTATTTAATTTACTGTTTGCATGTTAAAGAAAATAAATCTTTAGGAAGTATGAACACGTTTTAACAGATAACCAAAGCAGACGCTTAAATCAGACTGTAAATAATCACAGCGATTATTAGTTTTTTTGTTGCTTATTAATAAAAGCAATGTAGTGATCTTTCCATAAGAAAATCATCGGATCTTTGCAGTCTAGTGGGGCGTAGCCCAGGTAATTTTTGACATTTCTGGTATTTTTCCCACCACCCTAAAGCTTTAAACTGAGCCTCTGCTGAAGGCAGTAGGTGAAGTATAGCGCTTACAATTTGGACGCAATCGATTTGCCTTACGAAATCTCATACAGAAAGATATAAAAACTGCTCAGTAACATATTCAGAATATTCTATATTTTAATTGTATGTGATAACTATCTTCTACATTAAGTTTAACCTCGTAGGAGCCTTTTATAATTTGTTTCTTTGAAATTAGCCATACCCCCAACCTTCCACTCTTACCTTCCTGTCTGTGCAGAGCTGGGCGAGGGTGTCGTAGACGAGTTCGCGCGACGGCCACTCCATGGCGGGGAAGGTCGAGTGGAGGGTCGTGCGGATGGAGTCTATGACCGCCACCTGCCCAGTGGCCGTCAGCTCCAGCACAACCCAGCATAGCGCCTCGGCCAGAGGCGTCCACTGGCCCTGCGATATCGGCTGGATCAGGCAGTCCTCCACATCACCTGCAACACAGACAACACTGTTGGAGATTTTTCTTTTTTTAAGAGAGGTTGTCAGACTCTTTTTAAGAGAGGTTGTCAGACTCTTTTTGCCTTACTTTGCCCGCCCACATAGACTATAGATCTGTGCTTGGAACGTATCCAAAAAAGCGAGGGGTGAGCCATTACAACATGAAGAGTACTGGTCCACCGGGAAAGCGCCACTAGGCCAGGTAGCACACCGGGGAAGCGCCACTAGGCCAGGTAGCACACCGGCAAAGCGCCACTAGGCCAGGTAGCACACCGGGGAAGCGCCACTAGGCCAGGTAGCACACCGGCAAAGCGCCACTGCCAAATCTACCCCCTCAAAACGCACCTTCAAAGTGCCAGTGCGGCTTTCCCTTTGTCAGAAATATTTCTGAAAAACTGTCCTGGAAAATAATGGTGTACATTATTTATTTACAGTTCAAACCAATAGATTTAGTTTGGTTTCTCTCTTAATTATGGATCTATCTTGACTTTTATTTAATGCAAATTTACCTGTACTTTGAATTGTGATTATCTAAAATCAGCATGTAGACTTGACTTAATGCAGGAATAAAAAATCAAATCACTTAAATAGACAACCAGTATTTATTTCTATAATATTAAAACAGCCATATTTGACCTGTAAACGTGTATTTGCAATCAGCCCACCTTCACAGACATCCATTTCAAGAAATTTAATAAATAAATTTTCCGTTTTTCGCTGCAAAACTTTCCTATTAACGAACTGTTGATGCACAAGGTTTTTTTTCCTTCTTTGCGAAGGTCCTCTGGTTTTAGCGGTATTCGTACCAATGTATATAAGGTATATAAGGTATATATCTGGGTCCCCTTCAGGGCGTCGAGGAAGATGAAAATGTTCGGGTGAAGAGACGGATACGATTTGTAAACTTGCTATGAAAACATTCACAGGCGTTTGTGGTCCACCAAAGGTCCAATGAGTTTAGAGCCCAATGAGAGTAAGAATCCATAGCGTTCATTGTTTGTTTACATTCCATCTTCCACTTGAATACCCAGCTACCCGGCTATCTGGGATAGCGTTGGCGCTTTCCCGGTGCGTGTCAGGCTGACCCTCGCATAACTGGCGCTTTCCCAGTCTACCCAAGAGTACAGTACTGATTCAATTCAATTCAAATTAGCTTTATTCAATAACATTTGTACAATCTTGCATAATTACAAATGGTTATACAAATGTTGAATGGCATCATAATAATCTAGTGTATTATATACAAATTACAAGCATCTTATTCCAATAATTAAATGAGCAAATCCCCTTGAAGTATTTACTAAGTTATTACAAATTATTTTCAGTAAATTCACCAACTGAATACAAAGCTTTTTCCACCAAAAAGTTTTTAAAATATTTTTAAAATTTCAAATTATTTTGTACCAATAGGAGATCACTGGGTACATATTTCATAAATCTGTTACCAGCAGAACTTTGTTTTTTAAGATAAAATTCTGTTGAATGTAGCTGACTAGCCAGCCGATTCCTATTTCTTGTGTTATAATTATGATTCGACCCTAATCTCGAAAACCTGTCACCGTTATACCTAACAAACATAACTGTTTCAAGAATATATAGCCCATAAATTGTTAATATTCCTAAACTGGAGACAAATTCTCTAACTGAATCCCTGTTGTTCAAATTCATAATTATTCTAATGGCCCTTTTTTGTAGTTTCAAAATACTTAATACATTTTTGTTACTACTTGCTCCATACAAAACAATGCCGAAGGATATACGAGAATGAACATGAGCATGGTAAATAGTTTTTAGAGTTTCGATTGAGCAATATCTAGACATAGTTTTAAGAGCAAATATTCCAGAAGAGACTTTTCACCGCAGTGTTACAATATGATCATTCCAAGTTAAATTTTCATCTAACAATAATCAGAAGAATCAGAGGAATATCTCTGAATTGAGATATTTTTAAAATATCTATTGCAATGTCTGGCATAGGTTTGTTCCCATTTTCTTTAGTATGAAAAGATAAAAGATTTGTCTTATCAAAATTGATTAACAAATTTTTACTGTTAAAGTAATTATTAATCAGCCCAAGGTCATTGTTAGCAATAGTCTCCACTTCATTTACAGTTTTACCCGTTACTATATTAAGATAACATTTACATGTCAGGACTTGAATTCGCACCCACGACAGGCTGCTGTGGAGCTGCCTTAACCACTATGCCAGCTACTCACTAGTTTGATGCTATAGAGTTGATCGAGTTGCTCAACTCAATTTTGATGGTTTGAGTTGGTGAACTGACGAGTTTCCGGAGAACAGTCAAAGAAGAAAAGTGAGAAGAGCCAAGAGTTTTGTGTGTTGAGATTATGAATTTTTTTATTGTAAAATAATCTAGCGCTAAAATGAGAGGAAGATGTAGCCCTCACCTTGTTTCCTTCAAAACATGGTAAAGAAAATAATATTTTTTCACTGGGCTTAAGAGGGAGATCCAGTCACCTGCTTTTACCTGATTTCCCATAAGACCAATGTTACCTTCAAATCCTGTGCCTCGTCAACGGATAATGGGGATGTCTATTTAGTTCCAAGTGGATTTAGGTCCAAAATTATATTAATTTAAGTTCTTTAGTTCCAAAATGAATAAAATAACCAGTGGTGTTAGTTCCAAAATTCAATAATGATTTAAAATAGGGAGTGGATTTAGTTCCAAACGTCCGTTATGTCCAAAAGTACAGTCAATATATAAACTAGAAATATTGTATTTAATTTTAGACAGAACGAGACTGGAGACAACACAACTAAATAATTTTAAAAATAATAATGAAGCTGTGGATTTAGTTCCGAAGGTGGCCGAGTGGATTAAGGTCCAAAAGTACAGCCACCTCGAATTAAAGTAGACCTCACAGTCTTCTAAGCGGGCAATGATATGGAGGTTAATTTTGTTTAAAACTGTTATGAAATTCAAATTCAAATTCAATAATCCTTATTAATCAAATATACGTAGTATACAACTGATTAGTGTAAATACAATTTTTGTAACTTAGGCTAAGAATCTTTACAATTTAGTGAACAAATTAATAAGTACTAGAAATAAAATAATAAACATTAGTATTTTTTTTTATTTTACAGAGAAAAAACTCAAATTCAAACGCCAAAATTCAGAGTAGATGGAAAGTACTCTTCTAAAGAGTATAAGTATTTCTACTAAGAAATCTTTAAGTACAGTACTTTTTTAAACTTATTTGTGTTTGTAATATTTATAAAATTATTTGGTAGATTTTTTAGAAATTTCATTCCCATTTTTATTGCAAAAGAAAGACATTCTATAGAGTGAATAAATTTCCAGAGCTTACTTTTGATAAAACCTTATCAATGTGAAAATCCCATCTCAGCTGTTGGTCTAGGGTTAACCTTAAGAATTGTGTGTTGGTCCTATAATCAATTTCTTTCGAATTACATATAATTTTTGGTTCAGTCAACTGTTTATTCTGATGTGTTTTAAATCTGATAACGTTAGTTTTTTGAATATTTAATGCCAAGTTATGTTGTACCAGAATATCTCCTACACTTTCCAATTGAATAAAACTCAATATCTCTATCTGCTCTTTACAGCTTGCTTTTAGATTTGCATCATCTGCATAGAGGCATAGATTATTTTGTGCCATATAAGTTACTGAATTTGAATGTCATTAATATAGCATAGGAAAAGGAGAGGACCCATAATTGATCCCTGAGGGACACCAAGTTTAATGATGTGAGATTCTGAACAAACTTTTGAGATACGGTTGTCTTTTGATATGTGGGTGATTTCAACAAATTGGAGTTGTTTGTCCAAATTTGATTCAAACCACTTAATTGAAGTTTTTGATAAGCTTAATGACTTTAATTTTTTAATTAAAAGAGAATGATTTACACTATCGAATGCTTTACATAAATCTACTGAATCAATGACAGATTCAATAAAAGAAATAGCAGCTGCTATTACCGACCTCCCGGGCCTAAAACCATGTTGAAAATTATTTAGCTTATTAGTATTTTTTAGATATTCTGTCAATTTTTTATGAGCAATTTGTTCAAACATTTTTGAAATGACAGGTAAAAGAGAGATGGGACGATCCTGATTACCGTTTCCATTTTAAACATGAAAATGCCTCCATGAACACCAAGATTTCTTTAACTGCCTTAAACTGTGAAGGACAGCCGTCCATGACCCAGGAGGCTTCAGCCACTTGGCTTGGCACCAAACAAAAATACTAAGATAGACTTTCATATAAGGAGGAAATGCAAACACACACATCATAGAACGCTTCTGATAAAATGTTTTTTTTTCAGCGTCGCGTTGCATGCACACAAGACATACACGAAGGAGGGATACTTTTAGTCATAGTTAAAAGCAAGTATATTGGAGTTAAAAATACTTGTACCAAACTCCTTCAATTTAACATATAATGTAAAATTAAATACTTCTAGAAAACCTTTCCTATTTCACATTATTTTGTCAAATTATTATTTTCTCATATTTTGGATTTGCAAGCTAAAATAATATAGCGTTGATGTTATCTAGCAACAAGAGCTAGTATAGGGCAGGGGCGATGCGTGACGGTGGGGAGTTATTTCTCCCACGTCGCCTACTCCAGTCAGCCCCATTTAAACTGAAATTCGGAAACATGTTATAATTTATTTTGCCTTTACCTTTTCCTCTTGATTTTATTTGTCATGCCTTCTTTATTTACTGTGCGATATACTTGCGCAGGGGTCAGCCGTGCAGTATCATTGCCTGATTAGACGACTGTGAGGTCTACTTTAATTCGAGGTGGCTATACTTTTGGACCTTAATCCACTCGGCCATCTTTGGAACTAAATCCACAACTAAATTATTATTTTTAAAAGTAGTTTGTAGCATTGTCTCCAATCTCGTTCTGTCTAAAATTAAACACAATATTTGTAATTTATATATTGACTGTACTATTGGACATAACTAAATCCAATCCCTATTTAAAATTATTATTGAGTTTTGGCTTTAACTCCACAGGTGATTTTATTCATTTTGTAATTAAATAACTGAAATGTAATTTTGGACCTAAATCCACTTGGAACTAAAGCAACACACCCTGATAATGAAATATTATTGGATTATGACTCATTTTAAAGAGAAAGAAACACATGGTGATTTCAGTGAGCAGATTTTTGATATCTAAAATATTTGACCTTTACAAAGTTGAAAATATTGAATATAATGGAATTTGATTGAACAATTTTGATTTGTGATATACAAATTACGCTCCATGAAATTGCTAGATTTTGTGTTCTACAAAATGAGCCATAAATCAATGGTTTCAGATAGAGTTTTGAGGAGGAATGGAATTTGACAATTAATATTGGCCTTACAGGAATAGGAGATTGATGCCGATGACTGGAGCCTCCTCTTCATTAATGATTCTATATTTTTATCTTTTATTTATATGGAGCTATAATAGGAATGAGTATTGGCGAGTGGTTTGTAGTGATACAAATATACACATAAAAGAATACTGTTTCATACACTTAAAAATAACTTCGAAAGACACTCCTTACAAAACTCGCCAATTAAAAGAATATGAAAACATGATTCAAACCACTTAATTGCAGTTTCACATAAGAAATAAAACCACTAACTGAAATGAGGCAAGTAGTGATTATGGAGTGTGGAGTATAGTGAGTGTGGTGTGATTATATTGGTTGGTGGTTTTGTGTGGTTTGCTTGTAATTTGTGTGTGTTATTCATACTATACATATTTTATAATAGTTTAACCGAAGGTGACAGTACCATCAATGGTGTAAGCCACCGGAAACAAGATGGTAGCCGGAAGCATCCGAATACAGAGGAAACCTCGACCTGTACAGTGCGCAGTGCCACTGCCACAGCGCCTGACTAGAATGTCGAGTATAGCGCCATCTCTCGCGCTTCTCCGAACTGATTTACATCTGCCGACAGTCCGCGGGGAAGCAGGACGTGGGAAGAGATTACGAGCCAGTTCATAAATAACACAACCGATGGTGCGATCGTCGCCACTGGACATGTTGGTAGATAACAGCGGGGACAGGAAACGTCCACAAGGATTGTGGTGTTGTACAAAAGATCGTTCAAGTAGGGTTTAGCAAAAGACTGATTTTTTTACTTAGTAAAATAATATCTAAATATCAAAATAAAGTCAAAATGCGATCTGAGACCCACAACAAATAATTAAACCCTAATATAAAATCAGAAGTTATTCACCGTAATTATATTTGAGAAAATGTAAATAATTTAAAAGCCATACAATTTATCATCCAATCCACACCAGAGCCCAGAAGATTTGCATAGCAAAATAAGAAAATTATAAACCAAAATGTGATGTAAAAGGGTTTAGCGCCGTATTTGTAGACTTTATGCAAATGCACGGCTGGCAGGTGTGGCGGGGAGCGTGGTGTGGCGTGAAGGCGTTATTTATAACGACTGCGGCTGGCACACCCCTCGCGCTCGCTGGCGCAATCTCACCTTTCCTTGCCACTTGCCACTTCTTCAGATTATCATATATCTAAATTAGCGACGACTTAAACATTTTCCTAAGACATTGAAAGCTCAAAACAGTAGTTAAATATTTTGCATAATTTTTTTAAAATTTGTGGTAGAACAATTTTACTATTGCTAAAATGAGTGTGATTATGTATTAGAAGATTGTGTAAATTAAATGTTGTAATAGTCAGTAAATTACATAACACGATTGAAAATAACGCATAACGTACAATGAATATTATGTTTATATTCCTGGATTGCAACTGAAATAAATCATAAATTGCTTGCAGTAAATAGAATTGGATTTCCTCAGA
This sequence comes from Allygus modestus, assembly GCA_963675035.1. NCBI lineage: Eukaryota > Metazoa > Arthropoda > Insecta > Hemiptera > Cicadellidae > Allygus > Allygus modestus. Next base: position 139,856,629 of record OY776117.1, read on the forward strand.
GGAAACTTTAATGGCATGTAGATAATAAATTAACATAGATTAAACATAAACATTATTAGAAGTTTGCTTGTATTCAAGATCATTATTTTACCAATTTACAGTACCACATACACTCAATTTTGACATTTAATAAATACAACAGTGTCTTCCTTAGTAAATTTAGTTTGGAATTGCTGAGCATGTAGTAGGGACCTATAACAATTTTGTGAAGGATTCCTAACTGGATGCAGCTCCCAATAATTAATTACTCTGGCTAAAGATCCATCGGTCCTATAGCCAGTAACTTACAAAATTAATTCTACACTCATAATTGGTTCAGCCTCGCCTTAAAATACGCAAGAGAGTGTGTAGGCGTATGATATGGGGGTAGTATTAGAAGTAGTGAAACTGAATCTGGAAACATGGAATTCTATATTACATTAGTAGTATTATGAATCTGAATATTGTCATTACGTCTTAGAAATAGTGGGAAAATATGAAAGCAATAATTAAACAGGATACAGTACTATAACCTACGTCTCGCAACACTTCAAAATATATTCACACTTATGTACTTACATGCAAGAATGTACATAACAGATGATACAAGGCGATAGACATCAACCAGTTACACCGGTCATTATCAGCCCCAATCAGAGAACCCTCAATCAGTCCTGATGATGACCGGTGTAACTGGTTGAAATCTACCGGCTTGTACCATCTATAATGTACATTTACCGTCTCGTATGTATAATAAGTGTAAATTGATTTAGCAGTTTTGCGAGACGTAGTTTATTTGATCCTGTTTAGTTGTAAAAACACTTATCATGCTAAATTATTTAACGATAATTATCATTAATTAATTATTCCAAAGTCATTCCTCAGACAGCGACAAACTCCTCCACCCGGAACCCCGGCGAAGCGGCCAAAGGAAGGCGGAAGTGGCATGTGGTGACGTGTGACGTAGCGTTTCCGGCAACTCATACTCCCAAGGCCGGGATCTCGCAGAGGTTTAATTAGAAGGAAAGTGCTCGTCCATTGTTGTGTGGACGGCCTTGAGATTTGCTTATCTCCGTAAACACACACTTTCACATCGCGACGGCTGTCTGCTGTCACTCCACCGCACTCCCGCTGCCTCCACGACCTCCGAGGTCGAGGGGGCTCCATTCCTCTGCTGCTACCTGCTTCTCGCACAAGGCTAAAGTTAACTTTCAAAGCCCGACCTTCCTAGACGGATTATCCAAAGTTGTTAATTTACTCTTTATTTTAGAGTACTGTATACCCAGCGATTTAACTGGGTGGAATTCGGTATCAAACACATAAACATCGCGAATATTGAACATTTTGGAAATTTACCGAACAATTCATTACTGGTGGTACGTCGAGATTTTTTTGCTCATTGAACTCGCTAAGTATATTTTCTTGATTTTTCTTGTTTTTTAAAATTAGCCATAAATCAAAAATATCGGGTAATCCGTTGAGAAGGGACGGCTTTGAAAGTTAACGTTGACCTCATGAAAGCAGGTAGAAACGCAAAATATTTTGTGATTGGAGTTCCCTCTTAAGATTGAAGGTTTGCATCTTTAATTAGGAAGTACCTGGGGGCCGAGCTTTGCTCGGGGAAGGTCGGCCAGTTTGTTTAGATGGCTTGTAGTAATATTTCACCACGCCCCCCTCTACTGATAATCAGATTTGTATTATTATTTGCCTCTTTTCTACATTTTTAAGGTCCCTCCAGTTGTTATTTATAGCTCAATGTCCCTTTAATTTATTTTACTACTCTATATATGTAATCTTAACTCAAATCTTTTAATCTCTGCTCTCAGGAAACCACATGTTAATAATCATAAACAACATGAGTATTACTTTGACAGTTCCCTGGTTGATTATGAACAGCTGTTACAATTCTTTCGTTTTGATTTTAAACTCCATAAGCCCAATGTTAATTTTTTAACTTTTCATTTTAGTGTTTTTACATTATTTGATTTTTCCTAGGGATGAGGCCTGTCTAGAACTTATTTTTATCCCAGAAATTAGTTATTTCGAACATTTGAAGGAAATCGTTGGAGCCGTTTTTGAGATCCGTGTCGCAAGCAAGCACGCAAGCAAGCACGCAAGCAAGCAAGCAAGCAAGCAAACCTTACTCATATTAGAGTATAGGATTAGCAGAGAGAAAACATTAATTCAGCCTATCAATGGATTGTGGAAAATAAGTTAGCACTTACAATAACAAACTCAGAAAGTAGCTTTTCCCTTTATGAAACCCACGATGTCGCATAGCACATAAGCAGCACATAAGAAAACTTTGTACCATACTGAGTAGTGTACTTTTTTATTTCAACTCCAACGGCACTTTTTATGAGAACGCACAAACGCTTTTAGGGAAAACAGACCAAACCCCTCAAATGTTTGAGCATATAATATTTCGCTCGGCTCTCTCAACCTTACCTCCCCGTCTGCGAGTCACCTCCTCCGTAGCCATGGCATGTTGCCCTCGCGTAGGGGTATCATACAACTAGAGAACCAATCAACCATCACTAATGATAAGCTCCATGGCACGTCACCCTACACTCCACCCCGGAATTTGACTCCGTGACCCCTTCAACTGAGGTTCAAGCCGCTAACCGTTAGGCTAGTCAGATGCCCATCTGCACCTTTTAAGGCGTATGGAGGGATCATTCCCCTCAACTTACTCTGAGGTTAACTTTCTCTGCCTTTTTCTAATCTTATGTGTTCTACAGCTTAATTCTAAGAGGGCACTGGCCTAATTTCCATAAAATCATGTTGCCTCAGAAAAATGTAATTAGAATTTCTATGTCGTGTTCACTGATAATCGCTATTTAAGGAGCAACCAATTCTTAGCTATTGTTAACTTGTATTTTTATGACTTGTTAGAACTTTGCGATTACTTTATATTAACTAGTTATGTTCAAAATATGTAATTGGCGTTACAATAACATCATATAATTTAACTTCGACACACACAGGAACAAAGAGCAAATCAACGTAACCTCGTTGTTCTATTCTAGAGGCTACTTTAACACTAGAGTGAGCAGGGAACAGAGCCGAATGAAGATATTAATTATCTCGGTCGCTTTTCCCAAAGGACAAAAAGTTTAACAGCCGATTCTCGCAATTATTTCGGCATCCAAACGAGCCCAGATTTGTAAACTCCCACAGTTCAGGAGGAAGAAAATACAGATATTAAAACCGCTTGATGTGTGGGAAGGAACGTTTTGAGAACAAAACGCGGCTATGTGACTAGCAGTGGGGGAAAGTTCTGTTGTCTCTGGGATGAGAATACAATGATCTGCCGAATGCTGTTATTCAGGAATTGTAACTAAAGAAACAGTTCATTGCCAAAAACTCGTTTATAACTCATCTTTGTTATGTTCAATTATTTTACGAGCATAAATAGGGTGGTTACGGGATGTATCAGTAGGATGGTGATACGTCCCGTTTTAAACGGGACAGAGCAAACGTGTATGGCCACCCTAACCAATAAGATGCCCAGTTTTTAGTTTTCCTTTTTTATTTGTTGTTAAAAAAAGTTAGCGGCCTTCAACGTTCTTGAACAAGTTCCAACCTATGGTACAAGTTGGCCATCAGGCCAAATGCAACAAATTGTCTCTTGAGTTCAGCCCAGGGAACACCGGTTGTAAACTAACTTTATTTACGGATATTCAAATGAAAAGATAACTCTTAATTTATTTGTCTGTATTTACGGGTTTTCAAACAATTTTGAATACCTGTTAAAATGAATGATATTCATGCCAATTGACCCTAATACCAAACACAGTAGGCCTACACACAGTAGTACACACAGTTGGCACAGAAGTTAAAATATAAACCATATAAGAAATAGATTAACGAATTCAAGATTGAAAAAGCAAAAAAATGTAAATTGTAAAGTGGAGTTTGTTTAGTTAAAATTGGTTTTATTTTTGAATGCTAATGCATTAGATTTTTTGTCAAATAGTTAACAAAATAACATTTTTATAAAACGTTTAACAAAAAAAGCTCAAAATAATTAACACTATGTACGTCGTTCAGTGTTCAATTATTTCACAGAAAAATATATGATCAGGTTTCAAATAATAACATTTAAAAGTTCTTTAGAGACTTCAACAATTATTAACAAAGTCATAAAAAACATTTTACTTCTGGTAAAATTGTATTAAAATAAGCAAATCTAAAACCAAACTCCGGAAATAAACCACACTCTGAAACATAACTAGTAATTCTTTTAATTATAACCAAAACAATAAAAAAATGAAAGTCAAACCAATCAAGTACCGTTAAATTAACCGTTTTTTTTTTACCTATTTTCCGTGATATTAAACTCAAATAACTCTTTAGCTCGAGGTGGATATCCAACAAACCGCCACACTTACCAACAGGTTCTCATTAGCTTACGTACACAAGACTTGTCGCCGGCTCGTTTCCGCACGGATGTCAACCGTATGATTACCAATCCAGAGGCGGAATCTGGGGCAGATGGGAGGTTTACATCTACATCTGCTGTCACCAGGAAAACATTTCCGCTGGGTTCCTCTACTTCAACTTCCTGGTGTACGGCGGCGTTGAATACGGTTGATTTATTTTTATTTGGTAATCGGAGTGGTATGGAGTTTAACGTCGTGTCAGACACAAAATCAAGACGAAATTAACAATAGTCGAACTCAGTGGGGAACTGTGAAGGGTCCCGTTATGACATTTTGAACATTTATGCGAGACAAGTTCTGCAAAGGAGGTCCCGATTGTACAATTATGTTTATTGGTATTTCAGAGGGGGCTCCATTCAGCGGTTCTACCAGCTTCTCCGTAAGGCCAATGTTTCAAAGCCCGTCCCTCCTCAACGGATCATCCGATAATGTTTATTCATGGCTTATTTTAAAGAGCAAAAGTACTTAGCGATTTCAGTGAGCAAAATTTCAATATCAACAATAATGATACATCATTAACATTTAAAAAATATTAAAATAATGAACGAGGTATATGTAATTTCAAAATTCTGCTCACTGAAATCGCTAGGTATTGTTTTGTTCTTTATAATAATTAATCATAGGCTAAACTAATGATTTCGGATAATCCGTTGAGGAGGGTCGGGCTTTGGAAGTTAACATTGGTATTGGTCTAGAGTTCTAGAGCTCTAGCAGAAGCAGGTATAGAGTTTACTAGAGCACCCTATAAGCACGCTGTTTTGGTTCTTACAAAAATTAATTATTTTTGATTTAACTATTTCTGGCACCACCGCGAGTGTGAATTTCCTTCACAGCCTCGATAAAATCCTTGGATTAGACCTAATTTTTCTCTGAGTTCGACGCCTACGCAAGAAGAGCAGGTCGCGGATGGAATTTTCAAGTATAAAGTATAAGAGTTTACATTCTATAGCTCTTTTTCGAGATCCCTGTAGATAAACAAACTCCTCGTTTGACGATATTAACATCGACATTGAACTCTTAGTTAATTACAATTTATGCTTCCCTTGGCCAGGAAAGTAGGTACTAAAACAACCTTGAGGCAATTCCAATAATTATCTTCAACCCACGTGGTAAAAGAAACGTAAAGATTCCAAAAAAAAACATGTTTTACCGTAGTAAAAGGAAAATGTAAACACTAAAAGATATGTTATATTTATTATAAGATATTGTTTGCCAAAATCCAATCAAATTATCTATCACGACCATAATGAACTGTCGACGTACACAAAATTACGTAATGTTATCCGATAATCTAAATAAATTACACTAGACGTAGGTTTAATGACAACCATAGTAGTAATCGCGTAAACATAATTAGCCTACATTTGGACATTTACTACATCAGACCTAAGGTATCAACACTTTTCAATTATTTAAATTATGTCGTTTTGGAAAGAAAACTACTAAAATAATTCACACGCCTATGGACAAAGTAAATGTTTCACAGTTATGTAATAATCACGCTTCCTCGACCTAATGTGAAAACTAAGGCAGTCAATTCCGACCACAGGAAACCTGCTGGTCTACTTCTAGATATATAAATTCAATTAACGATTGGCTACCGCAATAAAAAGCAAGACTGGACTATGTAAAACCCATCGTGGGAAGGCGTCTGGGCAGTGGTCTAGCTCTAGCCACCGGATGACCGATGAGCGAGGACCGCTGCCAACACGTGGGAGAGCCGAGGAGGAGTGTGAACTGTGGCCTAGATCTGGCACGACTGTGAACAGGTCCTCGCGTGGGATGTTCGCTGTTTGTCAGCTGGTAGAGATCACAATTGAGGTGTTTTACGGTTGCTTTTTATGTTTAAAGTGTGGTGAAATATTTGGATTTCAACTTGTAACAGTAATTTATTTTTAATAAACGTACCTACTATGTTATTAAAGGAGATTATTTTAATAAAATACCTAATAAAATAAAATACCAATGCGAGATCGTACTAAAATATAATGAAGAGGTATGTTTAGAGGATCTATGAAACAGGAACAGCGATTAAAATGTGAGGTATATTTCAAAGCAAATCAAGTTTAGATCTTTGGCCCGGACTAAGAAGAGTTCAATACAATACGGGAAAAAATGCTTTAATGTAATTTGCGTCATTGAATATTGAATCGCAAACAAAACGGTTTTTTGTGTGAAAATATAGTGTTAAGCAAATGCAATGTTTTAAAAGACAAATCCATTGCTTTTTGAACAGCTATAATAGTTTAGTTCATAACACTCGATGATCTCCTGAACACCATTTAATATTTTTCATGGTACATTTTTATTGCATCCCACGGGCTTGAGTTGTTTGGAGATGTTTCTTGAGGAATATTGTTCCGTTTAATTCCACAGATATTTATTCTAATTTATTAAACGTTATCAGATGGCATTGTATAACCACAGGGCTCGCGAGGCCGCGCCTGAAGACACCGGGCACCAGGAAGCGGAGGAGACGTGAACTATCTGTGATCGCGGAATGGGTACAACACTATCAGCATCAGGTGAAAGCACAGCTGTTTGTAATGCGGTGATGTTGTGTTGATCGTTGTTGTCGACCTGATGCCGTGAGCCGCCTGGGGGAGTGACCACTGGATCTGTGACCCGTGACCTCCACCGCACGGCACCCGGGGAGTCAGTCAAGGAAGATGTTGTGTTGATCGTTGTTGTCGACCTGATGCCGTGAGCCGCCTGGGGGAGTGACCACTGGATCTGTGACCCGTGACCTCCACCGCACGGCACCCGGGGAGTCAGTCAAGGAAGATGTTGTGTTGATCGTTGTTGTCGACCTGATGCCGTGAGCCGCCTGGGGGAGTGACCACTGGATCTGTGACCCGTGACCTCCACCGCACGGCACCCGGGGAGTCAGTCAAGGAAGATGTTGTGTTGATCGTTGTTGTCGACCTGATGCCGTGAGCCGCCTGGGGGAGTGACCACTGGATCTGTGACCCGTGACCTCCACCGCACGGTACCCGGGGAGTCAGTCAAGGAAGATGTTGCAGCGGGCCTTATTAGAGCGCCACTCCCGTTTTTCCATCCCGCGGTAAAAATATCCCACAGAGTTCGTAAGAAAATCACACTTTTTCCCTCGATCTGTTATGAAATATCCCTAAAACAACCCTCTTAAAATTGTAATTGTTTTAATAGTTTGTACTTGTTATTTCATTTAAGAGTTATGGTTGAACGTATTCTTTGGTTTTAAATAAAGATTAATAAATACACTATAATGCAAATTGGTTTGTAGGGGGTATTTTTTTAGGGAATTTGCTGGATAATACTTTTCACTTAGATTCACAACATTATTTACACAGGTAATCCATGTTGTCCTGTCTCTCTAATATATGCTCGGTACTCTAAGACTAATCAAAACTTATTATTTTCCCTTGAGTCCCTTGGGTCAACTTTCTCAACCTCCAGCGATTTACCAAGAGTCCCCAATGTTTCTTTAAAAATTTCTCTTACGAAATCAGATACAGAGATAGTTTAAATTATTGGATTATGGAGTCTTAATATGATCGACTGATTTTGGCAATTTAGAGAATACTTATTATAATATTTCCGCAGTGTTTAACAATTTCTATATCTTTTGAAAAAAACGCTGGTTGCTTTTGAAAGCATTTTTGTTGGTATTACAACGTATTTTACTTCACATGCGGTAAACTATAGTTTTTTGATTAAACTAAACAAAAAACGCGTGGATTAAATGAATGTTAAGCCAGTTAAAACTATACACTTATCTTAATAAATTGTACGGCATTCCAGTTAATATCCGTAATTATGTATGCAAAATTGGTACGATTTTCGTAACAGTCTGGAAGTCGCCTTGAGTATAGTGGGTGTTGTGTCATGAAGAAGTAAGTGATCCACGTGTTTAATATACAGTGTACTTCACGTAATAAGTATAACAAATTAAAATGAAATTACTATACCAAATTTTGAACGAAACACAAAAATAACATTTACATCTTCCAGAGAGTTTCGCTCCCATACAAACGAACTTAATCGATTGTTAATAAATTCAAGGAAACTTTCAATATAAAACTGATATAATAAACACGTTTTGCGACTTAAAATAAAACAACTCAAGCAATATGCATTTAAATTAATTATACGCATTACAACCAAGTACAAAACAAATCATTACCCGTTTTACACCCTAGTCAAGCGACTCCTCAATTAAAATAAATTAACTTAATAATTACAACTTTATGGAAATGCTGATCGTCGCTGTTTATGCAGTAACTGTTTATCTTAACGACGTTTATCACCTGAACGTCGGCGGCAGGTTTATCTGCGAGAGGCTGTTCAGGCGTACCACCACAGAAGCGGTTTCCATACGACCTTGTCGCCTCGCCGCGGGACGACCGCTTTCTACCTAAATGCATTTGTCTGTCATTGTTGCGGGTGGCGAAACGGCTTTCCGTCGGCTTCAAAATAAACTTGAAACTTCACTCTATTGGTTGGCAAACCTGTTCGTTAACAGATGACGTTCATTGTGCAGTTCTTTCTTGGTTGGTAAACCTGTTCGTTAACAGATGACGTTCATTGTGCAGTTATTTCTTAACATTCTCCTGTTATGTAACGTGGATATCTCAAGTAATGTTTTTTACATTATTTAAAATGTCGTTTACATTTTCCGCATCACAAGAGTGAGCGACCACTCAAGGGTTTATTTGACCAGTTATATGACGTTGAATAATACGTAGCTTAAAATACAAATAATAAACTCAATTCGTTTTTGTTCACTCAGTTTATTTATTGATGTGTTCCATTGGTATACCTTTCATTCAACAAGACGCCGCCACAGATAAAATAGCATAGTCCGGCATAAAATAAACTGTTTGTGTTTTTTCTTTGAGTGTTTGTACCGCATATTAAATAAAACGCATGTTCTATTATTAAAGTTAAAACGTATAATATCGAGAATAATTAATACTACCGGGTGTCCACAAAGTAAGGGTACGTGCATACCGGAGCCGGGGTAAGACCCGGGATGGTAGCTTTGATCCTGGATCTGACCCTAGATCTGATCCTAGATCTATGACGGTATACAAGCGGGGATGGCAGCCGATATACTCACCTGTTATAATCTTAGTCAGCTGTTTGGAAATATTTGTTTAAAATCAAATACAAAATAAAGTAAACTCATTGGTTTTAAATCATGTTTTGAACCATTTTGCATCAATTGTAAACTTTGTTAAATGTAGCCTATTGTAATCTTTCTATTTTGTAATATGTTGCTTTTTTCAATATAAAAAAGAGACGAATCTTGTGATGAAGACGAGCTATTTTCAATAGAAAGATTTTAACAACTGATAACAACTATTTTTTAAGAACATGAAAATTAAGTGTGGCGGCGCAACTACGTACCGTACTTTTTACGCAAATTAGGTTCTGTAAATTAAAAACTTGTTGTAGATCACTGAATTTATTGCCAGTTGGCAAATCAAAAGGTGAAACAATATTTAAAACTGGACTAAATAAATGAACGGAATCTGAATGAAATGAATCTAGTCTGAAAATGAATCTTATCGTGAGCCTCCGAGATGTCACAGGTTGTAGTTAGACGGACGACTGAAGGGTTGAGGGCGAGGGCCTAAACAATAACCCCTCCAACACCCCCGCAATCGGCGTCAACAGTAAGTTATGGTTTCTGGTAAGATAGGTTGGGCGGTTTTTACCTACATTTTATCCTTGGTTTATGGCTACTCACCGTAAAATAAATTTATAACATAATAATGAGATTATGTAAAATGTATTGGCCTGATAAAGGCCTAATAACCTATACGCAGTTTTCACTTGGAAAAATATGTTTACCTCTAAAGAATATTACGTTTTAAACGGTAACTTAGGTTATAACCTTCAAATAGGCATTTATTTAAGAAATAAAGTATAATGACAACAAATATTTACAGCTATACGATCAATAACATTTATATTATTTCCACAAAAACTTTACTTCCGTTGCAAGTAATTCCCCAATTTACATAAAACATTAAATTATAGTTACAAAACGTATACATAAACTAGGCTCTGTTTAAGTTGTACTTTTCTCGATCAAAGGACAATAATCAGTTAAAACTCTGTCTTTACAACATTTCATTAATGTAGGCTGTAAGTATGTTTGTAAATCAGTAATTGTAATTCAGTAAATACTTCAATGTAAATAGAAAAGGGTAATTAAGTCTACATGGTTCTAAACACATGATTAGATTTTTGTTTAATCAGATGATAAATGACCATAGCAACCTCCTTTGTTTACATCCAAAAACAATCCTGGATCTGATCCTAGATCTGACCCTTGCTCACTGCTTCTATCCCGGCTACCATCCTAGAACCGAGCTTCTGATTGGCTGAAATAAACCGTCTTGTATGCATTAATTTGAGTATGCTTGTATCCCAGCTCCGGTGTACACGTGCCCTTATGCACCCATTTGGTGAAGTCCCTGCAACCACAATTTGGACGGAGAACACTGATAATACGTTTTTTGTGAAGAATAACACTCCAAGTTTCGTTTTAGAGTAATTTACGTTTATTGTGCAACGGTTGGTGGCCCTGTTTGTTGTTACCCATTGTTAACGGTTGTACACGTGTTTTCGCAGTATCAATGGCGACGCCGCAACAGAAAGCACAATGCATAGTTTGGCTAGTTGAGTGGTTCAATTATTACAGTTCAACGTAATTTTCGCCGTGTTTTTTGTGGCAATGCACCGTATAAAACTACTATTCGTCGTTGGATAAAGGGATTTAAAGAAACGGGAAGTGTTTTAGATCGAAAGAAAACTGGAAGGCCCCAAGTTTCCGAAGACTCCGTTGAAGAAACCCGCATTTCGTGTTCACGCAGTCCAAAGAGGTCAGTAAGGCGGCGGAATTTGCAGTTAGGAGTACCCAAATCAACCTTACACAAAGTGATTCGTAAAAGACTTCATCTAACTCCTTATAAGATTAAACTATTGCATGAAATTAAGCCAAATGATAAAACCAAGAGACTTAAACTTTCAGTTTCTATGATAGAAAGAATTTCTGATGAAACTTAAAAAAAAATAGTTTTTACTGATGAGGCAACATTCCACGTTAGTGGTTCAGTGAACCGTGTCAGCTGTTGACTTTGGGGTTCACAGCCTCCACATGAATTTGTCGAGCATCAGAGAAATCCCCCGAAGATCAGTGTTTGGTGCGGCTTGATGCATAACCGTATTATTGGAACATTCATTTTTGCTGAGAGTGCAATAAATGGCGATATTTATGGTGATATGTTAGAACTGTATGTCTTTCCACAGTTGGATGAAATTGAAGAAGATGAGGGCCTCTTATTTTTTCAGCAAGATGGAGCTCCTCCTCATTACAGGAGCGAGTGCGCCAAGCTCTGAACAACAGGTTTGAATACAGATGGATTGGAAGAGAAGGACCAATTTATTGGCCACCACGATGCCCGGACATGACGCCATTAGATTTTTTCTTTTGGTGATATGTTAAGAACATGGTATACTCTGAGAAAATCCGGGATGTCGTACACCTACGGCATAGAGTCACGACAGGCTGTTGGTTCTGTGACTTCAGTAATTTTGGCAAAGGTGAGGCAAGAGCTCGATTTTCGATTCGAACTATGCCGAGCAAGGAACGGAGCCCACATCGAACTGTTATGGCATGTAAAAAAACTTGAGAAAATTATCTTTCTGGAAATCAATTTGTATATAATGTAAGTATAACCATAAATAAAATATTTGGCTTTAAAATGGGTGCATTACTTTGTGGACACCCGGTATTTTTTCAACTGTCATAATTCATTACGCCAATTACAAGAAGTTAATGTGATATGAATCATGTGACATTGCTGATTAAAGTTTCTAGAGTCATTTTTTTCAGAGTCCTTATATAAATTGATTGGCCGACAATAAATCAAATGCGGAACTCGGCATGGTTAAAGCGGTCTCAACCAGTTTACCGTCACAACAATCACAACTACTCCCATGTTTTGTGACGTTGATGGACTATCGGCCACAGCGAGCGGTCTCAACGTCACAACAATCACAACTACTCCCATGTTTTGTGACGTTGATGGACTATCGGCCACAGCGAGCGGTCTCATAACGACAGAACGGTTGATTTCCGACACATAAACAACCGACTTCCCGCACTTTTGGTTCCCAAGATCATCTCTTGAATGTGTCAGATCCAGCGGTAAACTTGCTTGTAAAGATGATTTGCGATTCTCATACTTATTCGGAGCATAATAATATTCATCCCATGACAAAACACATGAAATACCCCCGTAGCAGCAAACCTGCATACTCAGCGAATTTCCAATGCATATTAATTTATCTTAATACCACATAAAGCGACATACCAAGTTTCATCAATATACATTTATAAATAAGCGATTTATGACATTTTAATTATTCTCCATAAGAATAACATGGCGGCTGAGTATGCAGGTTTGCTGAAATAAGGAACACTAAAAATGGGCTTTTATACAAATATCAATATAACTCAACTAGGTAAAGCCACATTCCAAGTTCTATTAATTTATGTTCATAATTAAAGGAGATAACACGTTAATTATTCTCCATAAGAATAACATCGGGCTGAGTATGCAGGTTTGATGCTACGGGAACTATCGGCCAAAAAATGGGTTTTTGTGCAAATATCAATAGACCACAATGAAATGAAGCAATATACCAAGTTTCGTCAGGATAAGTTGATAAATAAGCGAGATATACAATTTTTCTTATCCTCCATAAGAATAACATTGGACAACGTACTGCGTTTAGCACTTTCAATAACTCAGTAACCAATTGACGTAGAGCAATGATTAAAACATCAAATTGTGCGTCTTTTTAAGCTGAAACCAATGGGAAAAAATAAAATTTTAACTTTTTCAAAAATTGTATGTAAAAAACTCAAAAAACCCATTTTTGGGGTACAAAACCCCCCAAAATACCCCTTCGGTTAGGTCGATCCGTCTGGTTTTCGAACTTAGTCATAAATGCTGCTTTACACGTTTGTACCAAATTTCATAAAAATCGGACCTTTTTTACGAGAGTTATTGCACCCACGGACACACACACACACATATATATATATATATATATATATATATATATATATATATATATATATATATATATATATATATATATATATATATATATATATACATATATATATACAGTTTCGAACGAATGGTGTTTTTGGGGTCTGGGGACCTCAAAACGAAAAGTTATCATGGTCCCGGGCCTAGGTCTTACCATGCCGACTACGGTAATAGCTTCTTCCCTATAGGGGAAATTCGCTAAAACTAAAAAAAAAACTGAAATACATTTGAAAGAATTTGTTTAGTGATGTCTGAGAAAAAAACCTAAAATATAATAACTCAGCCACCCCAGGCAAGTAAGTGGGGTATTGTTCTACACAAAGTTCATTTAAGATTGTATATATTCTTTATTAATCTCCTCAAAATGAATCATGGCATTGTCTTAACAGTAAGTTTTGAACATTCTAAAAATGCTATTGAAAGTAAAATAACTTTTATGCGACATTTCGTACCTGTTATTAAAGGACATTAAAAATAATATTTTCCTAAGATATAATTTAAATTAATTCTCAGTTTTTATTTTTAAAATGGCTGACCAAAACATTTTGATCGATATTTATGAAAAATCGATGCAAGTATTTTAGTTGTTGAAACGATTATAATGAAGATAGTTAGCAAATTTTATTGTATGTTGAAATCCCGTTGATGGTTATGAACTTAACATCCGTGTTTTTGCAGTAATCGCAATGCTCTAACTATAAAGTAAAAGCGTGTTTCAGATCTAAAGAATCTTTATAAAGAAACCCCTTCAACATATTAACGAAGGAAAACGAAACTCTTTTATAGCGAACGACTGTAGCTTGAATAAGCGCCCTAGTTGAGGGTTGGTGTTGGGGGAGAGAAAACGTAAGGTTATGGGGCAGAATGGCTGCGTCTAGACGAACACTCTTTGAAATATCTGCAATAGCCGAAACACACAACAAAGTACCCTATTCACTATGTTGTAAACAAATCTAATTTTACAAACTTTATTGTTTAACAGAACAAGTGAGATAATTTATTTAGTAATAATATATGCGTTTACAACCATCCATATTTAAAACGTTAACTGTGGAGTACAAGTAATCAAATTGGCAATCCACCGTGCCACAACATTGGGGGTGTTGTTAGAGGCCATACACATATTACGTAACACATTTTTTCGCCATTTCAGACCCCCCTCCCCATGTAACGCACCATAACGCTTGGTTTTACCCCCCCCCGACCCCCCATGTGTTATGTAACTCAATCGTGGTGGGCTTTAAAACAGCTTAAACCTTTTAAACATCGTTTTATTAGCAATTTGGAATGTGGATTTCAATGAATCAATAAAATTGACTTTATTTAACAACATTGTTTATTAACTTATTTCAAAGCACAATGTATACAATCAACCAAGACTGTTACTAATAATATAAACAACAAAATAAACCATCTTAGCTAATTTAAAAACTTTAATTTACAACTAATACAAATACAAAACAAATTTAAAAACTAAAGATGTGGGTGGCATTGCACAGTACAAGTCAATCAAGTCATGATTTTACACTCCAAAACAACACAAAACATAGGTGTAAAGCAATACAGAACTTGCAAAAAAAATGATGTATTTATTTTTAGTTTAAATGTTATTAAAATAGTATGGCGGAAGTATTTTTTATATAACCAATTGTAACCTTGATTTAAATAACAAGGCTACATGATCAATTTGATTATTCTTTAATTTTAAATATTTATAACAGTATCAATAGATATGGGAGTGCACCAGCTCTTAAGGTTAATATGTGTGAGTTACGTAACGTTGATCCAAACCCTATCCCCTCTCCCACATGACACTACGCCATACACCCTCCCGAGCTTAAGTGCGTTACCTAGTATGTGTATGGCCCCTTATGACAAGCCCCAGTCATATGACGTAACAATTAGTCTCCTAAGTGCCAAATACCCCCGTCACAGCAAACCCGCAGACTAAGCGAATTTCCAATGCATGTATATGTTTTTCACTACCATATAAAGCCATTTACCAAGTTTCATAAAAATACATTTATAAATAAGTGATACATAGCAATTTATTTATTCTCCAAACGAATAATATTAGGGCTGCGTATGCAGGTTTGCTGCAACAAGGAATATAAGAAATGTGTTTTTATTCAATTATCAATATAACTCAACCAGGTTAAACTACGTACCAAGTTTTAGTCATTTATGATCATAATCAAGGGAGATATAAAACTTTACCTACTGTCCATAATAATAACATTAGGGCTGAGTATGCAGGTTTGCTGCTATGGGGACAATCAACAAAAAATAATTTTGCTGTGCAAATATCAATATACCTAATAGTTTAAGCCACACACCAAGTTTCATCAATATACATTCATAAATAATCGAGATTTCAAATTTAAATTATTCTCCATAAGGATAACATTAGACAACGTACTGTGTTTAACACTTTAAATATCTCTGCAACGAATGGGCGTAGAATCACAATTTAAACACCAAAATGATTGTTTTGAAGAGCTAAACCAATTGGTATTAGCAGATGTGTATTAGTTTACAGTAAAATTAACTGTGGAAAAGCTAAAAACCTTTTTCCCATAAGATTAACATGGGAGATTTTATGAAAACTTTTTTTGATTTTATCCGCAACCACTTAACCTAGCTTAATAATTCAAAACACCATATTATTTGTATTTTTAATATCTATATAACGGTCAAAACCAAAATTGAGCGTTTAAAAAATTTTAGGGTACAACATTTAAAAAAATCTGATTTTTTGATAATTGTAAACCCCCATAAAACCCCCTTCCCATGGTCCGATCCTTCTGGTTTTCGAAATTAAAGTCATGAATGTCGTTTGTGCCAAATGTCGTCGAAATCGGATGATTTTTTAAAAAAGTTATCGAGTTAACGGACATATATATATATATATATATATATATATATATATCTTCCTATCTTCTTTCCTATAGCGGAAATTCGCTAAAAGCAGAACATATTTCAGAATTCCTATTTTTATATATTGTTAAATGATGATTTTATTTTTCAGGCAGTTCCATAAACATATCTTTATTTATTACTTCCCCGGTGTAATTGGGATTGTCAGGCCTAGAATACTACAATAATTTGGATGCAAATAACCATGTTTCAGAGTGAGTTACCGAATTTATTATCTTGGTTATAAACAAAAAAGGAGAGTTTCTATTGTGTAGATCGCAAAATTAACAAAATCACGGTGAATAATTTCTGAAATTCGTAAGAAATAATCATAATATTCTGAAATATACCTCAAGACAAAAATACGGTCGCTCTGCTGACTGCACAAGTGACAGGCATATTAAATAGCTATTTGAGACCAACATAATTGTTTCTTACATACAAATTACATACAACACCTATCTAGGGATAAATAATTTGCATATATTCATGAAAACTCTATATCCAACATGTATGCTAACGAACAAATTAACTTGTACTTCGTTGATAGCTGCTTTATTAAGAAGGTTTTATTTATCTATATTATTATAAAGAAGAGGTGGTTTCTGTCTGTCTGTCTGGTAAACGCAAAAAACTACTGAACCGACTGGGCTGAAACTTTGCACAAAAAAGTAAACATTCAGAAACTGTAATGCGAACAGCTGAGGATACTTCCATTTGCAAGCTTAAAGAGCAGAAGCAAGAACAGCTGTTCAAGCTAACTAAAATGCAAATTGCATTGACTATAGAACGGGTAAAGAAAACACCTGTGCAAAGAACGGTTCCCCGACCGTAGTAGTCCGATTCGTCTGTAGTATATGTACACGGCTAGACACAATAGATTTGCAGTAAATGTTCGTAGCAATGAGTACATTTTAGTGCCAAGTTCACCCTACAGTGTCAGTTTGTATATATGATTTCTATCTTTTAGAGGTTTGTAAGATTAGGCCTACGAAAAATATCCACCACCCCGTGTAATCTGAAACCTTGAAGTCTATGATAAGCATAGAATAAATACCCTATCCCTCTCACTCTACCAAAACAAAGCAACCAAAGAGCATCACACGATTCGTGGCCATCTGTACAGAGGGGAAAGCTGAAGAACACTTGAAGACAGACAGATCCGTGCAACAAGTACTGGAAACGCTTAAACAAGTTTGACACGAAGACGCGATAACAAGGTAACAACCACTCCTGACCAACACCCCCGGGGAGCCGAGGAGCTTCACGCTCGGTCTCAGAGGCCATCGCACGCCCTGTACTGGGAAGGCAGAGCGTGGGGGGGGGGAGAGTCGGAACTGTGACTATACGCAGGAAAGGAACTCGCGAAAGCCGCATCACGCCATGGAGTAGGCGCGTGAGGATGGGAGGACCCACGGGATGGCAAGGATTACTGTGTAGCCATCATGATATACAAGACTGAGATTTTGTTCACCTCCCACCAATTCTTTAATAAGCGACTTACTATCGTATCCTATAGGGTTACTACCACCTGTGCCGCGTGGCCATAGGAATTCGGAGAGTACCCCGGATTCCTGAAAAAGGGCTATGCCAACTGCGCCGGGAATCGTCTGAGACCCTTACCGAGGACTGCGCCGTGAATCCTTGATTGGTCAGTAATTCCTCTAGCAAATAATAACTCACAAAGTTAAACACCCAGAAATAAAACAGTTCAATAAACTATTTTTAAGTCAAAATTCAGTTTGATTTCACAGAGTCGTTCTCTGCTATATAATATACCTTCTTTGCTGTATTGGATGAAATTGGGTGAAGGTAGATGAAACTCTGGTAAGAAATTGCGATAAAATGGATAAGAAAACTAAGGACTATGGACTTATCCCACTATTAGCTTTGAATACATACATATTTATTCAGTTTATTTATTTGTTTTTGTTGGTATGTATTTATATAGTTTGTATGTCAGCAGACGAAATAAAATTAAGTGTTGGTAAATAGACTGTGTTTATCTTTTGCTAATAAAAACAAGGAGAACAGTTAGGAATTTGTATTGAATATTTGAGCCCAAAGAAAAAACATTTAGACATTTAATACAATTTTACTCCAGTTTTTAAGAAACAAAATTTGGCTTGAAGTAAGTTACACAATCTGCATCTAATTCAATATCCAAAACTAAACTAACAACAAAGTTTAAACTAACCCATCGAATTCTTCTTTTGGGCTATTTTTTGTGGAGGCGTAAGTCTTTCGTAAAAATAATTTTGATACATTCTAATGAATATTTGTATATGCAGTATGCTTGGTACAATAGCATCTTACAATTTCGCACGGTAAATTTCCATTTGATTACATGCATTTCAAAATTAGGGTTTTAAATAACGCTACCACAGAATCTAGTATTATACATTAAACCAGGCTATCACATCCCGTTCTAATGTTAAGGCTCGCTCACATTATACCCCCCCCCCCACACACACACACACAAACACTGGGGTGTTCTCGGACACGATACCAACTGCGTTGCGCGGTCACTGGGACGAATAATATTACAAATTATACAGATGTACTTTATAAATTTCTAGCTGTTATTAGCCCGTAAAACATGACGGGCTTAAAACACGAATCAAATAGTTTTCACTAATGAAAATTACTAATGAAAACTATTCATCAAACTAATGAAAATTACTAATGAAAACTATTTGATTCGTGTTTTAAGCCCGTTATTTTTTATGGGCTAATAACAACTAGAAATTTATAAAGTACATCTGTACAATTCGTTATATTATTCTTCCCAGTGACCGCGCAGCGCAGTTGGTTTGGTGTCCGAGAACACCCCAGTGTTTGTGTGTGTGTGTGTGGGGGGGGTATCACGTGAGCGAGCCTTAACATTAGAACGGGATGTGATGGCCTGGTTTAATGTATAATACTATAGATACTATTGATAATACTATAGGTAGACAAGTGCTAACATATAAAACAATATCTATTTAGTAGCCAACCCGTTGCAGCTTCGCCCGCGTAAACTATGATAGTTGTGTGTGCTGCATTCTATGGTAGCCCGAAGAACTACTATGAATCAAGATCAGCTGTTTGAATTTTTATCAGCCCAAACCAAAGTGAATGTCCATAAGGAATATATGGGAACTTTGGGACCCAGCGGGGCGGAACACAGGGGGAACTTCGTAATACCGTTTCTTAGCAAGCACCTAGGGCCAAAGAGGAACCTATATGTCAAATTTCAACTCTGTAGGCCTTATTTATGGAAATTTCGTGATAGGTCAGTCAGTCAGTCAGTTAGTCAGTGTTACTTGGATTTGATATATTAAGATTTATGATATTACATATAAACCAGCTAATATGTATGTGGCTGTAAAAGACCATGGTAACCAAGCATAAAGAATATAAAAAAGAAGGACTTTTGGAGGACTTGGAGGACCGGTAGACACCCTGTACCCATGTTAGTTAAAACATTCTTTCCGGATTTTGGAGGATTATTTCAATCAAGAGGGGTATTTAAGTGGTTAATAATAGTTAAATGGTTAGATCAAAGCTTTTGACATAGATCACAGTTAGGGGCCCGCCACCTTACTTAAGAAATTGTATTTATGAAATATAAATACCCCGTAGCAGCAAACCTGCGTACTCAGCGAATTTCCAATGTATGTATATGTTTCTCACTACCCCATAAATCCACTCACCAAGTTTCATAAAAATACACGAATAAATAAGATATATATAGCATTTTATTTATTCTCCTTAAGAATAAAATCGAGTACGCAGGTTTGCTGCAACAAGGAACACAAAATATGTGTTTTTATGCAATTATCAATATCACTTAACAAGTCGAAGATGCATGCCAAGTTTTATTAATTCATGTTCATAATTAAGGGAGACATTACATTTTACTTATTCTCCATAAGAATAACATAGGGGCTGAGTATGCAGGTTCGCTGCTGCGGGGAAATTCGGCAAAAATTTGTTTGTGCAAATATCAACATATCAGTGCTAGGTGAAGCCACATGCCAAGTTTCATCAACATACATTCATAATTAATCGAGATATCAAATTTGTATTATTCTACATAAGGATAACATTGGACAATTAGGCCTACTGTGTTTAGCACTTTGAATATCTCTGCAACGGTTGGACGTAGAATCACAATTTAAACAACAAAATTATTTTTTTGTAGAGCTGAACTGATTGGTAAAAGCAAATGTAATGTTTACATTAAAATTAACTGAGGAAAAGCAAAAAACATTTTTCCCATAAGATGAACATGGGAGATTTTTTGAGCACGTTTTTTGGATTTTCCCCGCAACCACTTAACCTAGGTTAATGATTCAAAATACTATATTATTTCTTTTTTTAAGCTCTATAAACTATAAAATGGTTGAAACCAAAATTAAGTGTTTTACAACTTGTAGGGTGAAAAATGCAAAAAACTGATTTTTGTAAAATTTAAAACCCCCATAAACCCCACTTCCCATTGTCAGATTTTTCTGGTTTTCAAAATTAAAGTCATGAATGTCACTTTAAACATTTGAACCAAATTTCATTAAAATCAGATGATTTTTAATAAAGTTATCATGTTAACGGACACACACACACACACACACACACACACACACATATATATATATATATATATATATATACACATTTGAACGACTAGTGTTTTTGGCATCTGGGGATCTCAAAATAAAAACTTAAAATGGTCTCGGGCGTAACTCTTACCATGTTACCACGGTATAGCTATTACCACGCTAATAGCTTCTTCCCTATAGAGGAAATTCGCTAAAACTTAAAAATATTTTAATAACATTAACTCGTTTAATATTTTTCATGTTATTTCTAAAACTAACTTAATGATAACACAACAAAAAACATTACTGCTTAGGTTTCACCAGCAATCGTGGGAGTCGGCAAGCATTGGCACTCCCTAAAGCTATTATTTGCATGTTTCGCTGACTCTACCGGCTATCTCTTTCGATTCCCATACAATTGGAATTAATCAAAATACATCATAATATAGTTCAGGGATAGATTAGTCTAACCGGCTAGTTTATCAATTGCGAGTTCCATACCCGAGGTTGGTTGATTAGTCCAACATCAACCAGGAGCGGTTCTGGGGCACCTGCCCCCACCTGCCCCCCCACTGCCCCCGCTGTTCCCTACGACTCCCTCATCAACGATTCGTCCTGGCTTGTGACTAAGTGTAGGGGAATTGATTTATCACCCGGCTGCAGAACATCGCTGCTCCTCCTCTGATTAATCAGCCAACAGGTTTCTCCCCACTCAATCACGACTAAGAAATAACCTTCTGGATAACTGTGAGATATGATAGTTCCCCCTCTGAGGAGGATATCCCCTTTATAGTGCATGTTTTTTATTGTGAACATGAATATAGCCTCCGCCATTCAGTATGTATACCAATTCCAGGATTTTAAAATCTGTTTAAGCAACAAATTGAATGAATTTATCAGTTAAGAATTGTATGAACATTTTAATTACAAAAACAATCTCAATCCATAGATATGACGGTATTAATGTATCAAAAGTCTTATTAAATTTGAAACATAATCCAGGGATTAAAGTTCATGTATCCCGGGTAGGCGAATGTATACTTTTGGGTCTTACTTTTAAGTGTATATTTGCAATTTATCAAATTTATGGTATCCGTAGGAAGCTCCAGTAACTTGATTATTACATAATGTTTTTTAAACTCAACCAAATTTATGGTATCCGTAGGAAGCTCCAGTAACTTGATTATTACATAGAGTAATGTTTTTGAAACTCAACCCATTTACTTGATGTATGTATAACCAAAACAATTTGCTTCGTGGTTCATTATGAATACGAAACAACTCTGGAGGTCATCGCAAGAACAGTTTCAAAACAGCAAACAGTCGTAACAAATATATAATTGCAATTTTGAAAACAAACTTTTACCTTTTTTCAAATATAAGTGCTCGTCTAAATTGAAGATTTTGTTTATATTTTACAACTATTTAGCAGTAAATCATTAATAATTACTGATATTCTTTATAAGTGTAAGTCGAGCAGTCTTTTCGTTAGCTTGAGCAAAATTGTTGTTGAATTTAACTATTTTTTGTTAATAGAGTACACTAACGCTTTTAGGGAAAGCCATCTAAACCCCTTACATTTTTGTGGACTCCCCGTGACCCTTGAACCGAATTCCAAGACGTTAACCGTTAGGCTATTACCGTTACGTTATTTTAAAACTCATCACAAGTAGTTGCGATCTACTTGCATATTTGGATTGTTATTTCATTGTAAAACGATCCATTTCCAAAAAATATTAAGATTTGATTCTTGTCGGTCTTTAAAAGAGGCGAACAATGTTACAACTACATTTCTAACTTGCTCCCAAGACGTTTAAACTTTCATTGCCCGCATCCTGAGTAAAGCATAACCGGAAGCAGAGCTTGATCGACGGGCTATTGGTCAGCGAGACCCCACACCGGCTGACCGGGGGCCCCGGATGACGTGATCTACCGGCCCTGACCGCCAGGCGGCGCGCGCGGCGGCGAGATGCAACGTTTCGCCAATTATCCAGATTACTTTCTCAGGTACAAAGCCACCGCCTCTCCGTCCGCTACCTGTGGCGGCATACTGTGTACCCCTCGGTCAGTGCCGCGTGGCTTGAAAGAGAAAACAGTTGCTGGGATTTGAATAAGTAAACATTAGAAAGAAATAGACCGCGACGTAGTTACTAGGCGTAAACAAGACTCGCGAGACATTAAAATTAACATTAAATTCGCCTTTTTCCTCTTCATCGACCACATTTCCGTACTCCAGTCCTTTGCTTTTACCTGCTTTTCCCATGAGCGATGTCAACTTTCAAATTCCGTCCCCCTCAACGGATTTTCCGAAATTGTTTTTTTATGGCTCGTTTTTACAGAGCAAAAACTACCTAGCTATTTCAATGAGCATAATTTGGACAAAACAAAATAGTTAACAGGCAACAGAAACCACAAATGTTGTATTTTGGATTGTTATTGAACATTTATTATTTGCGATATCGCTAGGTGTCTTTTTGCTCTTTAAAATGAGCCATGAATCGAAGACTAATCCTTTGATAAGGGGCGGGATTTGAAAGTTAACATTGGTTTTACATGAGAAGCAGGGAATGTTACGTGACTGGAGCCCCCTCTTAATTGTGATGTAGCCTTTTGTGGGACAGCATACATTATGTAGTTTGAACTTGACGTAGTGCTTACAGGCATATATAAGTGAGTCATAAATGTTATTAGATAAACATGTAAACTTTGGGCGAAGCCGAAAGGATTTTCGGAACTTTCAGAATGTTAATGCATGAATAGGAATTAAATTTTATTGGATTTTTATACAACAATATCTTTAATTTTGATGGTGTGGATTAACGGGTTTTTTATTGTGTTTACAAATTAGCAAATGTATACAAATATGTATTAAAAATCATGAAATAGATACCTTACGACACAATTCAGCGAGAAAAGGAGATAAAATAAATCATATTGCAGTTAATAATTGTTCTGTAAAAACTTAAAATCGCGTTTAGGAAAACTTCACAAGTACTATATAAGGTACAACATCCAAGAAGAGGAACCTCCAGTCATGCAAGAGTTCCAGATTCTACCTGCTTCTCCCACTAAACCAATGCAAAATTTCAAAATATCCTTAACGGATAATCCGATATCGTTGACTTATGGTTGATTGAATCGGCAAAAAAATACCAAGCGATTTCAGTGAACTGGGTGAATGAATTTATGGGCGTCAATATTGAATATTTTGGAATCGTACCTATTGAACAGTTGTTATTTGGTAAATAGAGATTGCCCTCGCTGATATCGCTAGGTACTTGTTGCTCTTCAAAATAAGCCATAATTTAACGATATCGAAAAAACGGTTAAGGAGGGATGGGCTTTGAAAGTTAACATTGGTATTGTGGGGGAAGAAGGTAGAAACGCTAAATTCCTTGAGATTGGATCCCACTCGTAAAAGAACGTTGCCGCAAGTTTACGTCTTTTTACATAACACTTATATTCTATTTTTGTTCTTGTTTTATTAGTAACTAGCTGTGTACCCGTCCTTCGTACGAGTTGTATGTCTAAATAATAGATGAAATTGATAAGACTAACAACCGAATTAATTTTACAATATTTCATTGGTGGACGTGAGGATGGCACAAGGCTCTTTCGAAATTAATCTGTTTATGAACCCCAGGGAAAAAACTGTCGATCAGTAGTTCCTGTTATTCATCGATTGAACGGAGTGAAGGAGGGATGTTTATGAGACCACCTGTTTTCCAATGTTCTGTTCCCAACTTTTAAAAGGACCTAATACAACTTCTTAACACTCAATAGTTTTCAAATTTACTGTGAAGTTGAGACACTCAGTAGTTGGCTACATAAAATATATATTTAGAGAGGCATAGAAAAAATATCGTGGAAGGAGAGAGGGGGGAAAATATAAAATCTCGGATGGGGAGCAAAAATATAAAATCGGGGAGGAGGGGGCAAAAATATAAAATGGGGGGACATAAAATAAAAATATAAAATCGAAGGGGGGGTAAAAATATAAAATCATGGGGAGGGTCATTAAATTCGGGGGGGGCGCAGGGTTCCCCAATACCCCCTACTCTCGCCCTATTGAAAAAAGAGTTTGAGTTGCCATTCAAGTAGTTTTTTTATTTCCATTATGAGAGTTGCCATACCAGTAAGTTTTTTATTTCCATAATGATAAATAGCTGTTTACAATATTTTAAGTTGTAGATATAACTATTAAGTAACCTCTGGTTCAATATAATACTGTAAATAAATACTTTGTCCATAAGAATAACATAGGATTTTCAAAACCCCGTAGGGTAGAGTCCTAAGGTCATTTCCAAAAATCCAACTAACCTAAAACCTTCTAACGCACATATAGAACATAGAAAAAAATTTTCATCGAAATCAGTGCACCCGTTTCCCTATGAAAAGCGAACAAAACGTGTCCAAAATTGCACGAAATCACGTTTTTGAGCGGCCGCTATTTTTCCAAAAGGCGTATGCCAGTTTAAAGTAGCCTAAAACATTCTCTCGCATGTATAAAACAAAGAAACAAAGTTTCATCAATGTCAGTGTACCCGTTTTCCCGGAGAAGGCTGCGTAAAATACAGTTTTGAGCGTCACCTACAGACAGACAGACAGACAGACAGACAAACACAGACAGACAGAAATTGAGATAAGACGCATTTCTGCTTTCCTATGGTATGAAACGTAAAAGTATGCAAAAATTGCATAATTCCAAGCAATGTACAGCCAAAACTACAATTTTATTTATATAGATACATAAATAATAATACAATTGACCCAATTTATAAACCAATGTGCCAAACGCACAGATGCAGGTGCAGAATGTGTTTTATTCACATTTGAACCCCTCTTAAAATAGAATGCACTTATGCAAGCGTTTCTTCGACACCACTAAATATATCGCCCTCGCAAACAAACGCCAGTAAACTTTCGCGACCCGGCACAAGTAAAAGTACCAAACTAAATCAAAAGCGCGTGATTTACCAATGAGCACGATAAATTCGCTCCGTGCGAAAGAAAGGGAGACATGTATCAAGTTCTCGTGGGTGGCGGAATGCCGCTGGCACTCGTGTGTCTTGTCATGGGCGACCTTTGGCGGCGAAAGTCGCGAGGATGGACCATGGACCATGGACTGATTAACAACCTTGTTATCCTCGCTAATGGGCTATGTGATCCTAGGATGCCTGAGAGAAGCGTGAGGGTGGAGGCGGGGTGACCTCTGAACCTGAGCTGCTGGGTATGTTATGGACACTCTCGCTACCTGCGTTTGTGTCTAACTGGTTGTTTGGTTTATTAATCGTTGTTTAGAGTGCTTATCTATCTTATTATTATTAAAATAATTTCTTGATTTTGTTCGGTGATTTTCGACCCCTAAAAATATTATTTTATATACATATTTGGTATCAATTGAAAGCTGTTCCTCTCTAGAGGTGCCTTTTGGGGGTTTCACACACTCTCGACCACGGGGCTTTACCCCACGAGCTCTCAAAGTTCGTTTTTAGCCCATAAGATTATCATGGGGAATAATTTGTTTGATTAGAATTGCAGCTGTTAAAACATTATGGACAGGTTATTAGCAATACAAGATTTTACAGGTAAGGAATCTATTTATCTATATAAATAAAATAAGTTATTTTTATATATCGCTTTGAACAGTGAAATGTTGTATTAAATTTATGTACAAATTTTTCTTTCCGTCTGTCTGTTTATAAGCCAGACTAGTTCTGCGATTCACAAAAAAAGACTGTACTGAATGAAATGAAATATTTTACCTGTTTTCGTGTGGAGGAGGAATCCTTTTTGGCTGTTTTAAATCATAGTACGTCATTAGGGTTGTGCCCCTTTGTCCGGCACTGCTACAAAGTCGATCTTAAGGGTACAGGTTACTTCATATTTCACTTCAGCATGCACCATATTTGTTCTAATGAGCATTTAGTCAGCTAATTACATTTCATCACAGAACGGAGGAAACACGTACTGCTTTACTACTCTACAAAGATATACTGAACCATTTAAAAAAACGGCACGGTAATAAATTATTGGCTATATAGAATACGTAAGCCATTGCCACATGGTATTTAAAGCTCAGTTTGCCTAAGTAGCTATTGTGATTATAATACCGAATATTTTATATATTTTTATGTCCACCTTCAATGAGTGTAACAAACTACAGGAGTTATTAAGCAAATATTTGGAGGAAGATGGGTCCATCTTGAAAAAAAATAAAAAAATAACACAGTTATGCGCTATTTCCGTTCCAATGAGGCTAGGCCCTAACGCCCTTCAACATTTCAATGTTAATTATATACTTACTAGACCGATGGAGCATATATTTGTTAGAAAAGACAGCAGGCAATGCATAGTCTGAAACAGGCATATACTTTCATCCAGTAGGCCCTGTGGGACTTATCTGCTCCGTCGGCCTTTACTAATTTAATTTATTCATCACTGATGTTAGTAGTTACCTGAATAGATTGATCATACATTTGTTAGGAGGATAGTTAATACATCAGAATAAAACCTTTGCCTACTCCTGTGTCCAAAAATTGCATTACCAAATGTTGGAACTATCGAATTTATGGGTTAATAAATGTGTTCTAATCAGACCTCATCCATAGAAAAATATAGTATTATAAAGAAATATATAAAAAATACCCCCGTCACAGCAAACCTGCATACTCAGCGAATTTTAATGAATATATATGTCTTAATAACACATTAAGCCTCTTACCAGGATTTATAAGGAATATATTCATAAATAAGCGATATTTAAAATATTCATTATTCTTCGTAGGAGTAACATTAGGGATGAGTACGCAGGTTTGCTGAAACAAGGAACACAAAATAAGGGGTTTTTATGAAAATATCAATATTCATATAATTGAAGTCACATACCAAGTTTCATCCATATACATTCATAAATAAGCGATATATGACATTTTTATTATTATCCATAAGAATAACATGGGGACCCCGAGTACCTAGGTTTGCTGCTACGGGAACCATAGGCGAAAAATAGAATTTTTGTACAAACAACAACAAACCACAACCAGATGAAGCGATATACCAAGTTTTGTCAGTTTAAGTTCATAAATAACCGAGATATCAAATTTTACTTTTTCTCCATAAGAACAACATTGGACTGTGTTTAGGACTTTCAATATCTCAGTACCTAACCAATTGGCGGAGAGCAATGATCAAAATATCAAATTGTTTGTTTTTTTAAGCTGATTTCAAAGGTATACATTAAAATTTGATTTAAATAACAATTGCATGTGAAATCCTAAAAAAAACATTTTTGGGGTACAAAACCCCCCAAAAACCCCCCTTAGGTGCGATTTGTCTGGTTTTCGAACTCGTTCAAATAAATGGTACTTTACATATTTGTAACCTCAAAACGAAAAGTTATCATGGTCTCGGGCTTAAGTCTTACCATGAGACGTACGGTAATAGCTTCTTCCCTAAAGGGGAAATTCGCTAAAACTAACATTGGGGTTATGGTTAAGATTTGTAAATAAAAACAAAATAATCATAACAGCTGTTCAAAGTCAACGATTCAATTGAAAAATAACACTCACTTGGTAAAGCATCATGCAGTTTTTGTGAGAATAGTGATTAGAACCAATGTGTACATAGCTTTAAATTTACATGATTAGGTTATGTATAAATTGTGAGAACTGTTCAAACTGAAGATTGAATATAAAACGGACATGCCCAAAATGAAAAGAAACAAGCAATAGGCAATTAAGCAAAGCAAATGCGCTCGCCTAGGAGAGGGATCGTGAATATAAGTACTCGGCATTTTTAACAAACTGACTGGATTTTCGAGCAAACCTCGGTCACCCATGTGCTTTAACAAATGGAACTAACTTCTCAAACATAACATTGTACTGTGATCACGAGCGAAGCCGCAACGGGCTACTAGTAATCCTCACGATTCAAAGTATGTAAATTTACAACAAATGTAATAATCCTAACGATAATTTATTTAATTAATTTCGTCAGTAATGGTACTACTATCGGTATTTACGGTGAAATAATGAACGATTTTTATGCCGCAAAAAATATTTTCAGGTTTGGTTATATTACAATTTTCAAAACTTACTGCGCAAGACATAATCTATCACACACCATAACATTAGCTTTGTAATTGTATCCATATGTGAGTTTAGCTCGGACTGATGTTAAAAAATGTCCCATCTGTTAAGTCGGTTCTGCATTTATAAGTACATCTCCAATTGTAGTTATTTAGTTGTTTTGGAGCTAAATTAAATAGCAAATGAATCAGTTTGAGATAATTTAGTCTACTACTACGACTCCCCCTCTCAATTTATGTAAACTAAAAGATCGGCCACCGCTATTAGAGTTAGGGAACATAGAATAAGACTAGGGTCGGGAATGTATAATAAATCTACCTATCCCCAACAAAATTATTTCAGCCACCAGTACCTAAGGACAGACGTCACCATCCGGCAAACGTAATTCATGAACTTTCGTTGTTTAACACAGACACAATGTCGTCTAATTTCCGAAGAACGGAAATGAAAGAAGCGTTTGTCGTAGACAGTGAAGGTGCTACAGTGCTACACCTCTCTCCCGACTTTTACTCGATGCATATGGAACATTCGAACAATAGCGCCGATCATAATAGGCTGGACCACTTTCCTTTCCAGCGATGTTTCTTGTCTCTAATTAATGCCGGGTCATGGCTTGCAGCTGAGGTTGGAGTTCATGGAAGTGGGACTAAAAGATTCGAGCTGCTTATAAACTCGCCTAGAAATTAGATTCAAATGTTACGTAATTCAACTAACTCAACTCTACAATTAAAAACATGTTTTTACAAAAATTAAGATCAATTCGAAAGTCTTTCCTTTTTTGTATTACTATATGAAAATAAAAGCCTACGCAATTATAAAAGGTACGGTATTATGTATCAGAGAAGTCTAAACCGGTTTCAACACAATGTTTGTCAGTTTGCCTGTTACCTTGTGATCAATTTTTCCGATTTTTATTTAAAAAGTCGCCATACTGAATAGAAACCAAAAACCTTTTCACCCACCATATGGGTAAAGCAAACATTTTCACACGACGTGATGTTTACTCGCAAGGTTGCGGGAATTACACACTGTACAAGCCACTAACGTAGTTTCTGTATGCCTAGGCATATGTGGTACAAGGCCGTTTCATCCTCGCACCACCATCTCATCGCACGTTTCGAAACCGCGCTCTTAGTAGAGTAAACATCGACCAGTACATTATACATTCATTGACATACAATACAGACCCGCCATTCGTATTCTAGACCATCTTTAGTATTGGATCCTCATTTGGTTCTGTTTTCACCTTGAATACCAACCGAGTCTGAATTACGCATTTTGAATCATGTATATTTACTTTGTTACACTTTACAGGATCATTTTAAGTTGAGGTATTTTTATTTCGGAATATGTGTCCTTACCTCGTTCATTTTTACTAACTTTGAATGTTCCAAGATAAATCCATCATTAAATCACAACTCGAACGACTCAATGACATCAGACTAATTAAAATGTACTAGTTGTCCTGTTGCTGGAATCCGAGCAAGCGTGTTCTCAACGAAAGGTTACTTCAGTTGTAAACAAACATCAAAACATCTGATATTAAAACTGATAATAACATCTGAGGATAATACGGATAAAGTACTTTCAATCAATACGTAGTTTAGACTTACCCCTTGATGCCCTTTCTTAAAATTCTGGGACGTTCTGGCTAATCGACGTAAAAATACCTTTAATTTGACACCTTAATCGTTAAAATCCGTTATCGAGTTATGACTGCGAAGAAGAAACCCCTAGCGTATTAGTAAAAAGGATAAGTAGATTATAATATACAATTACAAATTTAGATTGGGAGAAAATCACTTCCATTTAATCTAGTAAACAAATTCTATGTTTATTTTATATTTAAAGTAATATATTTTAGCTGAATTAATAAAATAGTTTCATGATTTAATGTGAATTTATAACTTCCACAACTGTCATGCAGCTAATTCTAATAAGTAGCGAAAGACTAACGCAAATAAGTTTCGGTGTATTGTAATACTTTATAAAGTAAAAATCCAAAAAGCACCAAAAAAATCTGAATTCTGTTCCACAACGATAACTAACACATAGTTAAATATTTTCATTTATATTATTTTTTCCAGAATTTTTGTAGAGGGCAACCCTTTATCGCGATTATAAACGAGGAAGGCAAGACATTCTTTTAAGACCTTTTGTATTTTTGATCAACAACCTTCTGTCCCCGAGAGCCCAGAGGTGACAAAGTGTCGCGACAGGGCCACAATACGTCCCCTCTCATTGGGGGATCACGTTTTCAAAATTAACCCGCGATCGCGTCGCTACGGAACAACGAGAGGCCGTTTAGCGTCGGGCACAATGACGCGGGTCTTGCGAGGCTCGGCTTTCGCCCACAAAGAATTACTTCCCATAAGTAATTACCAGCTTTATACGGCAGCGGCGAGGAAGTGTTTGCAGGAAAGTGAAAGTCGCTATATGCGAGCTTCTGTTATATGAATATAAACGTTCAATTTATTAGCCATTTAGCCTCCGAGATCTTCGTTTACTGTGGGACGCCGCTGAGGCCAATTTGCTTTGGCTTTCCGAGTCCGGGTTTATCAGGGTTTACGGACTAATGCAATTTTACTTATGCATATTTACTTTCTCTCCTTGTTAGGAGAAGAGATTTTATAATTTAAATTGAATATGATTTCTGTGCTTGGATAATGTCGCAATAAAACGGAAAAAATTGCTATTTACAAGTTATAAATATTTACTACGATACTATAAAAACACTTCTTTGTAAATATTAAAACGCTTTGTATTTCTTTAACAATTCGCGAATATTCCATGAGTGATTTTAATGATGACACCTTGAACTTCTATTCAAACAGTTGGCCATGATGGATCAATATTACCTCTAATATGCTTCCTCTCTCATTATGAAAATACACACAACTTTACCGTAATGATGTATTTCAGTTATACACCCAATCTTATCTGCAACATATAATAAGCCCATTTATATATAATGTAAATATTGTTAGCAGCGAGATACGAAATAATATTGATAATTTGTACGTTTAAGATATATTTAGAAATAAAGCTCTAAAAAGATAAAAGAAACAACTTTTAAGTGTACATTCAGGAAACTGAAACGGAGTATAAACTGAATATTCAGGCGACATTGCGTATGTAAAAACGCAAGGACATTCACGGTTGGTGGTCAATGATAATAGTGACTGTAGAAAAGGTCGTTTCACGGGAGAGGTCCTGAGGACATGTAGGATACAAGGCTTTACTGCAGGATTTAAGCATGACATTTATCAACATATGGAAGAAAATGTCTGCATAAATATAAATAACGTAACACAAAATTCGGCCAATGACAACATTAATTCATCAATCAGAGCTAAATTATCACGGAACTAGGAAAGAAACTGAGAAGAAGAAACGGCTAAGCACGGTAAGAAAGGCATTTCATATATTGTAAAGTTAAAATGTTTATTGGAATAGTAACTGTCGTACAGTTAAATAAAATGCATACATAATTTATTTTACTTTATAAACTCTGGGATTTTAAATGTTTTAAAAATATACCTATTATAAAGTATAACTAGACTTTGAAAAGTTTGGACCGTTGTTCCCTAACAACGTTAAATACAAAATACCACTGGCGGAGTGGCGTAGACAAGCAAAGAAAAACTGCAAAACTTAAAATGTGAATTTAAAAATGTAAAAATATACCTATTATAAAGTATAACTAGACTTTGAGAAGTTTGGACCGTTGTCCTTTAGCAACGTTAAATACAAAATACCATTGGTGGAGACAAGCAAAGAAAAACTGCAAAACTTAAAATGTGAATTTAAAAATGTAAAAATCTGGCATTTAAGTAATTACAAAATTAAATATAAACCTTTAATTTTGTAGCATTTCTTGTAATGTCCACGAATGTACATTAATTTGCCAGGTGGGTAGATCAAGAGGTTTCCACTTTCTTCCCCTGAAGTAATTCGTTCGCAAACCGTTTTATAAGGACCGGAGAAAGAGGTCGCCGAGCAGCGCCAAAGTGCAGGTTGTATGCGGCACTGAGGAGCATTATTTTATGGTTTCCGTATCCCATAAGCAGCACATGTGACCAGCGTGTTCTCCATCTCCCGCCAGACCGGGCGGTAAGGTTAGCACCATTGAGTTTTGTTTTCCCGCCAAAGCGCGTGAGAACTCGCTGCCAATCGTGGACCGGTGACCCTTGTTAGTTTATCTCCCGCTAAACAGCAATTATCACCGTAACCGGCTTCTAATTGCATATTTCCATTGTAATTGGCGGCGCGACGGCACGCTTCATTTTCCGGAGATGTTAACTGGACAATTTCATTGTTCTTCGATATTTATCGGATACCGGATGAGACGATGAACCTTCACGACAACGCGATTGTTGATAATTTCCTTGTAGAAGTTGAAAGTTATCCGATCGCTCCGAAACTGAGACTTTCCTTAAAATTGTACAACCTGTCAGTTAGCGGTCAGTTAGGTTTAGTTTTAGGTTTTTTCACAAACAAATAAGTGATTATTTTCCCATATACTGTACAATATGCGTTCTGTCTTCTACCATTTCTTCACATAAGCTTCCGAAGAATAATCCGAACACAAGTTCAAAGCCAAACTTTTAAATTCCACTTTTCCACGACTGGGGAGTTTGATGAATATTGTGGCGGTTTATACGTAAGTACACGTAAGCGTAATTTATGTATTTTGATTGGAGGGGCAAATATGGTCATGCATGATCGTGATTATTGTGACTTTTCATATATTACAATAGTATTTTCTCAAAATTACTGGAGGCCAACTGCCCCCCTTGCCACCCCCGAATCATGCATATGAAGTTACATTGCGATCGAATGAGAAATATCCCAGTAGATTTGTTTCCTTAGTATCTACATTTCAGACTTGGAAACCGATTACACTATCTACTTACCAACGGAGGAGATGGCGTAGTTGGCCGGCGCCTTGAGCACGTTCCTCGCCCAGGCGGAGCGGATGACCTCCAGGGCGCAGGGGTTGGCGCGGACCAGGAGCACCCCCGGGGCGACGTAGCCCTGGAACTCGAGGACCCGCACAGCCTCCAGCAGTCCGGGGTTCCAGAAACATTTCTGGTTGGCTTCGAGGAATCCCTGTACCATTGAAGAGTTGTTAGATACACAGTAGTAATTGACATATTACCAAGAGGGGTCGACTCCAGTTGCAAGAGACTTGTACCTCCGGTATTACTTACTACCGGTATTACCGGTATTACTACATCTTTAAATTAAAATTAAAATTTATTTATTCTATTAAAATAAATACAATAAATACAGTGACAACACAGAATATTGCATTGATACCCGCATAGTCACAATAATTACACTACTTCATTTGCAGAAAATAAAACTATTTATAGTTTACAGTATTATTCTACATATCCTACTCTCTGATACGAGCAAAGTCTGTTTTGTGTTTTGCAAAATTGATCTCGGAATCCAGCAGAACGGGGCTGTTAACACTTTGGACTTAAATAAAATCGATTGGTAAAAACTTTAACCCAGGAAATTCATGTTTAATTCAGGCTTATGGAGTTTCTATTAAAAAAATAATTATAACAGCTGTGAATAAATTAACCAGTGAACAGTCATACAACGTTTGTGATAAAATCCCACTGGCGTGGGTAAGCATAAATATCCTTCCTTATTATTATGCTTCCGCTTTTTATTTGAGTGGACGATAATCCATCTCTCTATCATTGACTATATATAAACAATGATTCTATCCTGAAAAGAAACAATATTTTCGCTTCTCTCCCCACCATTAACTCAACTGCATTTAGAAGCCATATAAGAATAATTATATAATTTACAATTATTAAAGAGTACGACTCTTCCTTGTGCATCATAACTACAGTTTCTTAGCCAACGAAAACAAAGTAGCTAAGTCGTCTACCTGGAAGTAATGTGGGGACTCGAGGGGGATTGTAAAGCAACTGTTTTATAGTTATTTGTATTGTACATCTGCCGTGTAAACATAAACAAATTATAGTTTTTAGCAATGTTGTAACATTTTCATTTGTCTCAACATGTTTCAACATTCTGTGATCATGTTTGATCAAAATAGCTATTTTTTCTTGAGTGCTATAAGTTGTTTGGTTAGTTATTATTTTAAGCCTAATTCGTTTCTTAAAAGTTTCTGAAACAACTTTCATTACAAACATTATGTATACATTTCGCAGGTTCTAATCAAATTAAAAATAAAATTCAATATAAAGCGTGGAAAGATATGTGTGTAGAAATTAATCTTTCAAGCATACTATAATCATTTTCAATTTACATAATCTGAAACAAATAGATTGCTTAACACGAATGAATTCAGAAACTTTAATTCATCATTGTGGCTTGGAAAGGGTTTAATTAACTTCTTCCCCTTGCAACTTACATACATAATTAGTTCCTAGATAGAATAAAAACCGTCCTTAGTGACCCGTATATGCACATTCAGCTTTTTCTCAAGCAGGAACGAATATAACGCTTTCCGCCATTATCGCTACTCAGCGGTTTCCAGGGTGAAGAAATAAACAAAAAATATGTTTACCCGCACGCTCGCACTTTCGGAGTTCATTTAGCAGAACTGGTTTTAACTGTGCCGGCTTCACGTAGGGAATAAAGCCCAGGCCACGTCCACCCGCAGAAAGCCGTCGAATAAAGTGCCGGATCATAATTAAATGTCTACTAATTTCAGTTTATAATTTAATTTCCACTTTCGTAACCAGTACCACCTCGAAACGACTGTATTAGTATATGTAGTGGAATGTATATGTAAATAAGGTGGCAAGAGAGTACATAACATAATACATAACGAAAAATATGGTCCTTCCTTCCTCATAGTATATATTATTTAGGAGAAAATATAATAAACATTAATTTATTACTCAAATTGCACTTTGTTTGGCATTACGACATTATTTACCAACATTTGTACACGCTGGAAGTGTTGATTTTAATTTACGTCTGATGTGAATTTGAAAATCAAGTAACTTTGTAAGTGTTTTAAATACCCGAGTGTATAAGAATTCTAAAAATACAAAAAAAGTCATTTTGAATCACAGAATTAACGAATTAATATAATTTAAAGTCAATTATAATATAAAACTATACTATATATAATCGTAATACAATTTAAAATTATAACGTATAATAAAGGATTATGCTAAAAAATAAGAAGCTTACTGTTAATTTCCGTCAATGTACGACAGAATTAGTCACCGAGTAAAGTAAACCTTACCAAGCAAAGTGTATAAATTA
Source organism: Allygus modestus (assembly GCA_963675035.1). Lineage (NCBI taxonomy): Eukaryota > Metazoa > Arthropoda > Insecta > Hemiptera > Cicadellidae > Allygus > Allygus modestus. The sequence goes on from OY776117.1 coordinate 139,893,024, forward strand.
AAAAAAATTTTTACAGAAATAAAAAAGAGCAACTAAAATTAAATTTTGGAGCTTTAAAATGCTTCCTTTTATGTGACAGTTCAAATCCCTAACCAATAAAACCCACCCAGTAGGTGACAAGTAGCCACTAATCAGTAAAAATAGAGTCTATAATAATCGATATTGTAGTATAGTATAGTTACGTTGTAGCAAATAAGGTGAATAGTACGCATCAAATAAACTACCTGGGGGCCGAGCTTTGCTCGGGAAGGCCAGTCAGTTTGTTAAGATGACAGTGAGTAATATTTCACCACTTACCCCCAACTTATCATATTTTTATAGCTATTTGCCTCTTTCCTGAATTTTTAAGGTCACTCCAGTTGTTATTTATAGCTCAATGTCCCTTTGCTTTAATTTGGATATGACCAATCTATAAATGTAATCTTTACTCAAGAGCTTAGTCACTGCTCTTAGGAAACCACATGTCAACAATTATAAACAAAAAGGTATTACTTTGACAGTTCCCTGATTGATTACATACAGCTGATACAATTCTTTTGTTTTGATTTTTAACTCCATAAGCTCAATGTTAATTTTTTTAACTTTTCAATTTAGTTTTTTAACATTATTTGATTTTTACTGGGGATGAGACCTGCCTAGAACATATTTTTATAACAGAACTTAGTTATTCCCAAAATTTGAAGGGAATCCTCGGAGCCGTTTTCTAGATAACTGTGCAACCAACCAACCAATCAAGCAAACATTGCCCATTTAAGAGTATAGGATTAAGACTGTTTGTGTATTGTGTATGGAAAAAACAGTTTTTTTTTAAGAGGAGGGGAGACTCACGCAACAATTCGCGTTTCTGCGTGCTTCTCCCATCAGCCATTAGGAGGCTTTTTGAAGATGTAGTTGTACCTTCAAAGCCCATCACTCTTCAACTTTCCGAAATCATAGATTATAGAAAAAAATCATTTTTTTAGACTCACTGATTAGAATAGGCTCATTTTTAATAGATAAAAAATATCTAGTGATTTCATTGAGCATAGTTTCGATATCAAAAATAGTTCAACCATAACAAATAAATATAAAGTAAATATTGGACAATTTGGTTTTCTATTGAACGTTGAACGATTGTTATTTGTGATATTGACATTTCACTCTCTGAAAAAGGTAGGTGTTCCTCTTTAAAATTAGCCATAAACAAACTATATCGAATAATCCACTGAGGGGAACGGACTTGGGAATTGAATAGGCCTTACGAGGGCCTTTTGAGGGAGAGAAACAGGACATGTTTCGTCACTGAAACCCACTGTAAACATAAAACACATATTTTTAATTCAAAAACAAACTTTTAATTTTAATTTTTTTATTAGTGTACCTGAACAATGCAGAATAATTTTTACGGGATTCCAAACCGCGTAGGGTAACATGTGTTGGACAAAGTTGAAGTGAAAGAGCACGGAAACAATACAGCACGTAGCGTGACGGCCGTTCTTCAAATCATCACCGTTCACATCCGAATTCGGCAACGCCTGCGGACGTGCGCTGACGTGACGCTCGTGGGGCCGCGGGGCACGTCCGTCGTCCACGACGCACGTGAGCAATCGTCGGTAAACGGCGTTAACGCGCGTCGCTCCAGGAGTGTTCAGGGGTCACTCGGACACTTTACAATTTACATAAGTCAGCGTCCGGCAGCTCCGATAACATTCTGTCCGACCGCTCCCCCGACGTTCGGCACGCGCTGATGGTGTGCGATGCGCCCCATTGGCCACGGAGTAACCGGCACCTCGGCCACGACGGGTGTGTCATCACGTCGGGGAATAACGAGGCGAATGTCGTGGCACGAGTGAACGTGAAATTGATACTTAGAGAAGGAACGGCCTCTCGAAATTCATCGGGCGATAGGAATTTTGTATTATTATAATATTAGGATTAAGAAATATTTATTGTTATTTGTTTTGTATACAAATTGTGACTGGATGGATTTTTCAGGATTTATATTCTAACCAAGCATTTAGATTGCAACTCAAGCAATTTAACATCCGACCAGAGATTTAAATGTTCACATACTTGTTGAATTTTTGTTAATTTAATGAAGAACTTGCCCAGTTTGTTTTTTACACCTAGGGGAGTTCTTATATAAAAAATGTGGTTTTATCGTGTTGAAATTGGCCCAAAACCAATATACTAGCTATTTAATTCCGTTCGATTAGGTTGTTGCTGGAAAGAGTAAGTGTTGAGCATAGGATAAATTAAAATTCCTTAAGATTATGACTCCATTCAAATTCAAACTTTACATCCTTACAGATTAGTTGAAGCGATCACACTTACCAATCACAGTAAACTATGACTTTTACCTGAAATATGAGGTATCCACTGTCGTACATCCAGTACTGCTGGGGCGGGTTGTCAGGGTGGGGCTGGGAGGGGGTGGTGCGGGGCCCGAGGCCCACCCTCTGGAGGTGAACGGCGAGGCAGCGCTGTAGCAGACAGACGCACGGGGCCCCCGCCAGGGCCCTCCGGGGCCCGGGGCTACGGCCACTCATCAGACATCAGCACTGCCTGCAACCAACACAGACACGATCACTCTCTGTGGAGGGTTTAAATAGAAACAGCTGGGGTTCAATGATATAGCCCTGGGTATACCGTTTAAAGTCATGTGGATTCGAACTGTCCAACGGTATTGAAGGTCAAAATAGAGATATCAGAAAGTCCATATCGTCTTGAAAAACAGAAGATTAGCTCTACAAGTAACGAATTCATACTCTATGGAGGGGGTAAATGTGAAACAGCAGTGATCCAAGGTCGTATCCCTGGAGCACACCCTTGAAGGTCATGTGAATTCACCCTTGAAAGTCATATTGTCCAACAGAATTGAAGGTCAAACTAGTGATGTACAAAAATTAATATCCACAGAAAAATACTTCCGCAAGGCCAGAATTGATATTTTTAGGGTAGTTTATTTGATATAAGATAAAAGTAGGCAAATTTCCATCGTGTATATTATAAGCAATAGGACAGATTGCAGGAAAAAATAAAATGGCGAAGGTTTGATGGCTAAGATCTATTGCTTGTGAACTGGGTAAGATTGTTATGCCAAATGAAGAGTTATAGTCTCTGATCGTAAAGCCGATGAATTTTGAACTGTAATAAAATATTAAGTCTGATTCTTTATTTTGTTCTTTAGCGCTATATCATGTCATCCTCTGTTCCCACCAGTGCCTCTGAATCGCCATCGCGACATGCACCATTTCGTGTAGGTTTTATTGATTCTACTGTTTCCTAACCAGCCCGACTCGTCCTGATGACTGGAGCACGCCCACCCCTGTTTCATTACCCGTCAGCCTCACTCACATAAATAAGCCCGGCCCTTCCCGGGACTCGCGGATTTATTCACTCAAATAATCGGAAGTAATCTGCGACAACACCGCTATGACATTATTTGTTAGGAACGTCTCGCCACAATAACGGCAACAGTTGTGATTAATTTTGGAATGTTCAACTTGGGAGTTCAGTTTTGGGAGAGACCACAGCGATAACCGACATTAGATGTTGAGGAGGTTTTATTTGAAATATTCCCGATTTTTCTACAATTTTATGTAGCTGAGCGACTACTAAGAGAAAACATTTTTCACGGATACTCTAGGGCTGGAATCTTATCCTGTCTTTAAGTGCGCGTAAAATCCCCAGAACACAACTAAAATATTCAACCACTCGGACGAAACTGGGTGGTAATCACAAGAAGAGAATAGTAAATACAGTAAAAAGTCCAACACAAAGGTTTACTACTAGACGTAGAACAGTTAAACAAGTGTCTCGCTGCTGGTGAAAACTCAGTACTCTGGCTGTGCAATGGCCCCAAACATCTACAAAGTAATATGCTTTTGTGTATACTTTTACCGAACTTGAAACTGCTTTTACAGTTCTCTGTTTTAGCTCTTTTGCGACTTCTGTTCAGTGTCGTCTGGATTGTTTTCACTCATTTTTATGTTCTAAGTATTTACCTGAAGGCGGGATCAAATTCTACATACCACAACGACGTGATCATGTTTTTGACAATTTGATAACAACAAACAGCAAAGTTTGACTTGTATACAGTTGTGCAACCTGATGAGCGATTGGCAACAAGATCTTACTTTGTAATATTTCTATATACAGTATTTGTCAGAGTTCGCATTGCGTAGTCGGAGGTGAGACGAACTTTTCAACGTCTATACTAATATTCTGATTAAATATTCTGTAAATTGTCTTTTATAGGGGTATTCTAACTATCCTAACCATAAAATAATAAAGTAATTGCAATTAAAATAGTTGTTGTCATATTTAAATATTATGGCACCTTATGACACACGCGTATGTTAACTTCCAGATAGCTCATTTAATCCTGTACGATTTGCTTATTCTACTGCGTAAATGTTACTAGGCGGTCTAGGAAGAAACAGGATATGGGCATTTTAAAATAATGCCGACATTGTTATCAAATAACTTCTACTAGATATTGTTTAAAGTTCGTTTAATCGCCAGTTTGATATCGAACGGTTACAACTTAGTATTATATAAAACACAATATAAAGAATTTTTATGAAAATTTCCCAATTAAAGATATCATACCAAGATATGACAATATTTACATTGTTCTGCATTGGTTCGTAGCCTACAAATCACGACCGGTACATTAAACACAGCGCTATCATGCGACGCAGGGGTGGACACCCTCGAAACTGAGTTAGGGTTTAATTAAATACCCGCTCACTCAGATACAAAGTCAGGGCTAAATTCTATCAACCGCACAGCATTCTCTTTGTAAACTAACTCGTACTGCAAATAATGCAAATAATCTGATTTGACGTACTGATTTATAAGTGTGAAGTCACGGTCACATATTGGCTTATCTGGTGACCGAGGAAATGTTTGAAAGTTAAACCGGCCATGCAAGGTGTTGTTACACAAACCCTGAGGCATTCGGATTTATACGTGTGGGTTTGGCTGATGAGACAGGCGTGCAAATTGCAAACTCTGTAGTGAGCAGGGACGCCCCCCCCCAAAAAAAAAGTTAAACTAAAAAAGTTTGAGAATTAACATTTTACAAGGACAAGTTAGAGTCTATGAGTTGCATACAGATTACTCGAACTATTAAACTTTTGATCTTTGCAGTAGTTCAATGGACATTTTATAATGATGTCTTTAATTCAAAATTAAAATATTTGTTGTCAACTATCAACATTACAAGTCAAGAAAGTGAAATGTTCAACATTAGTAGTTTTTAATATTTAACTACATTTAGCTGATTTATGGCTACATATAGATAATAACATCAGTAAGAGCACATCTATCCGAAGGTCCAACTTAAAATGCATGTGGAACGTGGAAACAACCAATGACGGTCATGGAAGATGGCCGCTGTTAGTGAGGACTTATAATTGCGTTATTTGTGTAATTTAGCCCTGCATTTTCTAAGAAGGCTTTAGGAGGTTATTGGGACGTTAACAGACCTCACTGGAAATCAACTTCAATAAGTAATTCCCACATTAAGAGGGGGCACCAGAAAATCCAGGTAGATTTCAAAACTCATAAGTGCAATGTTATCTTTCAAGTTCCATGCAGCCTTAAGAACGACAAATTCATGCGAATGAGCAATACGCATACCAAACATACTCATCCTCACGCACGGGTTACATTTATGTGAGGATTTCATTTCATAAATAAGAAACAGTCTCATATTATTGTAAATTATGTTTTTTTTTTAATACAATGGTTTTTATTTGATTTGCCTTAAGGGGTGGTCGGATATTGTTGATTTATGGTTTTTCGAATTTATTTTGTATTTATTATAAATACATTTTGAATAAATACAAATTGTTCGAAATTGAGGCTCAAAATACTAAAATATAAATAATTTGTTTATCTAATTTTAAAACGTAAATCGAAAATAGTTTCACTTAAATCGCTAGATAATCACCAGTAGCCTACAACATTCCTACCAATTATAATACTAATGTTATTAACTACTGGTCGGAACTTGAAAGTTAACATTGGCCTTATGGGGGAAGGAGGTAGAAACGCCAAGTCTCGTGACTGGTGCCCCTCTTAACAGGCTCAAGATATTTTCTGAATTAGGGAGTTCAAAATAATTCAAGAGCCAAATTCAATTGATGCAGAGATATCCAAACAAATCTGCAGTACGAAGAAGAACCCACAGTGATTTTGGTGCTAGTTTACATACGTTATTAAACCATTAGCCACCTGAAATTCCAATCCAAATATCAAAGATTAAAATGGGAAAATATAATACTAAAAATACAAAAAATATATTACTATAAAAATTTGAGTCTTTTTGAAATTCACTAATGCGCTATGGATTAAGGAATGTAATCTATTCTTTAATTTATATCAACACGATGAACGCAGCTCACTCTAAAATAGTCATAACGTTAATGGGTTCACATTCACTCTCAATGTTAAGTTCAATCTAAAAAGACGTACAAGTCTAAAAACATTAAGTACGCACGACATGTAACTGCGACATAAAATAGAGGCCACGTACGTAATATTATGCGGATGCACTGGCACAGCGAAGGTGACTTTCCAACAATGGAATTACCGGTAGACTTTCACAGCTGTTTGATGTGATTACTTGGTCCAGAAGGTGTAGCTAATAGTGAAACATCGGTCATTACAGACATTGCTGTGCGCGGCTTTGCTGCTCATGAGCGGTTGCTCAACAGTTATACTCAAGTCGTATCGATACGCGAGCGGATTACGATAATTCTATCGAAAGTTTTGCATGATATGATGACATGATGACAAAAAACTATTAAAACTCAAAACCAGTGTAAAACATAAATGTATTCCAATTTTATTGAAATCTGAAAACATGGATTTTTTTGGCTGTTCTGATGCTCCTGGTTTCATTTACCTGCAATGCTAGGAATACAATTTTGTGCATTGTAAGGTTAAGGGAAGGTCCAGTTAGGCTTAAAAGTAGGCGCAAGGTTGCTGGGGATGATACAAATATACCAACAAATGAATAACATGCTTTTCTAATGTAAAAACACCATAAGACAACGTGCTGTGTTTAGTCGATATACATTTTATTTAATAACTCGGTAAATATTTATGCTAGAATGACGGGAGAGGGCTTAAAACTTTAGCTTCACTAATTTCCAACTTAATATGAGCATTAATTTTAAATCCGGTGCTATTCTGACCCTTTTTGGGCCCAAAAACTCAAAATTTGAAACAGTAATCCCCAAAAACGTGGGTTAAAGTTTTCCGATTGTTTTTCCCAAGGAACTTGTCCAACTGATTATAAAAAGGAACACCCCTACCAAATTTGAAGTAAATCGGACAAAAAATGCGACCGCTAGATTGCATACACACACACAACACACACACACACACACACACACACACACACACACACACACACACACACACACACACACACACACACACACACACACACATACATATATATATATATATAAATATACAATTTTGAACGACTCCCCAAAACGTGTTCAGAGGGTCACTTTAGGAACTTTTATGGTGGTCCCGGGCTTAAGTTTCACCGTGCGCGTAATGCTAATAGTTCACTTTTCCATAGGAAATTCACTAATAAAGGACTAGGAATGAGTGAAGAATTTTTTTTCAGTCAATAATATAAACACCTAATTCTTTTCATGATGAAAAATATTTCACATTTAAAAATTAAGTTCATTAGGTTCTTGATTTCTTCGCAATTTGTCAAAAATACAAACTCAATCTCATTCGACAAGTTTTTTTTCTAAAAAATTTCAATAAATTTAGCTTATTAACCCTTCCCTTCAGTTGGAGTCTCATGATGAGAGCCTCACAAGGCAGCTAAAACCCACAAGTGTATCCAAACAATAAGATATTCATTTCAATAACATGAGTATGGTTTCGACGTTAAATTAAGCAGTTGTAAATTCGTTGCGGTATTTATAATTCCTTTTTTCTCAAATAAATGAGTTTTTATGACCGACAAATTAGGTTGATAATACAAAAATATATTAACTTCTAGAAATATAAACTACTAAAGAAAACTTACGATGTTATTTGTAAAGCGAAAGTCTTGAGTGTGCCACTTAAAATGTTCTTACGTAAAAAATATAATTTAAATTTTATAAAGCTGCATTCAGACCCGAAAACCGCATGTTGTACCAGTAAGAATATACATATTATTAATTTGTCCTACAGAAAACATACTGTAACATCAACTTTTTAAAACAACTGAATACCTAAATACTAAATAGCGACTGTTTACAGTTGCAACCTTGAAAATTTCATCAAACGAACGCCAATGACTACCTTTTTACAATAATTACAGAATTGAATAATTTGAGATAAAGGCGAAAAGCTACTATGATTTTTGTTAAACAAATTGTTACACAACGAGTACAATTTTATCAAATTCTAAACTAAAAAGATTACAAATATTTCTGAACAAAATCAGTGTTGTGATAAAGTTATTTAACAGTTCCACTTCTAATAACTGGTTTGGAAATATTTATAAGTGTATAGTTAGTTACATACAAAATTTAATTTGAACGTGTCGTTTAATTATTCACAAAATAAACCAAGTAAGAGAATATTTTCTTATTTCTGTAGGCGCGGCAATTTAAACGCTTATACTGCAACCTACATTTAGTGCTGTTATTAGGTTTTTACACTACGCAAGCGTGCATTACGTTTACCACACAGAAATGCGGAACCAAAACATCACCTCTACTTCAGACTGTGCAACGAGAAGAAATAAATTAATGAAACGTGGTAGTGGAATGAAACATTCTACATACATTAAGATTGCAATTGCGGGTAAAAACGACGAAAGCAGAAATGTAAAAAGATGGATTCTTAATGGCGGATGGTATTCAGACGCAATGTTATTGTCTTAGGAGTTAATTAAGATTAGAACTCCAAACAAAACAAAGTAAGCTAGAAAAAACTAGTTAAATGAACATTCGTATCTTAATATGCGCGATTTTTCGAAACAGTGTAAATTGATAGGCGAGTTTAGTCAGTGGTTAATTTACATAAAACTATGCTGTTCAAGGAAACTTTCGTGTAATGAACCAATGACGTGCAACAAAATTTACCGGGGTTTGAGCAGACTGTGGAATTAGGGGATTTCTTGACAGCTTTTTGACAGCGGTCTTTAAAAGTCACTTTGAATTTGTCGAACGCTCATGATAGAATAGGTTTCTAATATGAATACATTACTGTTAATGATTAAATTAGTTATACATGAAACAAAATTTATTCGTAAAGAATTTGTTGCGAATACAAAAATATAACTGCAACTATTTCCTAAAAGGTTATCCTTTGAAAGTCTTTTCATACTTTGCACTTCTGATGTCTGCAAAACACTTTAATGGATAAATACTTATTTTACTACGAGACCGTATTTCTTTAGGTTATACGGTTTAAGTTGAATAAATATTATTTAAATTTCAAAATCAATTAGACCCGTTTGTAAGTAATTACAATGACACTACACATTATAGTCTTATTTCGGAAAGTTTACACCGGTAGGAAGAGCAAAGATAAAATAAGGGACACAGAACAAAGGGATATTGAGTTTTGGTTTTTGATAAAAAAAACTACTTAAAGCGAGAATGTTCACGCCCTCAAATCGATGACCACGAGCCGGAAACCGTCGTCCCGCCTCCTAGCAGCCAGACTTGTAACCTGACCTAGGGCCAAGGGCCGGGGGGGCAGTAGGGGGGGTGATGTCACTTGCTGTCTCGTCTCATTCTTCCATAAGACCAGACTACTTAGTAAATCATTCCTCTTTGCGTATTTTTCGGATAGGTTGCTAGGTGCTGGGTCTAGTGAAAATGAAGAGGCTGTTTGTTGGTTGGGTGCTGGACTTTAACTCTTTAATGAGAGATTACTTTTAGTTATATTTAACTCTGCCACCCATGAACCATATACTCGAATTCAGGTATACTTAAATATTTGAATGTGATTAGATGTGTGATTTGATTTGTCTGTAAAACTGAAACCTGGTGATCAAGCGAAGCTGTTGGGCAAAGCTAGTTCAACTTAATTTATGCATGTGCTCCTTCGTGATAAAACAAATTAAACCCAAAGATCACAATAGTGTTGTCAATATAAGGCCATGTTAAACTGTTAAGTGTAATTTATGATAAAGAGAAACGAATCGATCAGTTACGATAATTATACGCTTGGATCGTAATCATAACATTGGTAGTGATAAAACAGGTAGGTAGCTACCGGACGATAAATCTGTGGCAATTAAAGCCAAGGCCGTCCTATTTCCCACCACAGGCAATTAAAGCAGTAACTAAACGCAAATTTATCGGTTACAATCCGACGTTCTAGTTTGTTCACAATTACCAGTAAATGAATGGCGTTGGTTCATTTGAATGAGCTCGCTCTGCTTAGGCCGTTGTAAGAAAATTTGAATACGATTTAGATTATTACTAATGAATTTTTTATGATTAGAATTACGACTCGAATTTTTCAGCGGGTCACAGGCTTGCATGTTGAAGCTGCAGTTGTTTTTCTGTTGATGTGGACAGTTCTTTTTAGATGTTGGCAACAATTCGCCCAACCACACTGGTCTCACCTACATAACTATATAGCAGGGCGCCACGTCAATGCCTAGCCCAACATTGATTATTTTATATGTTCTTTGAGGTGAGATTTGAACAAGAATACCAATAGGTAATTTCTTCTATATTTTTGAAGTGTCAAAGTTCATGGTATTTTCTCTAAAACCAATGGTAAGGGACCGTCCATAAATTACGTCACCAGATTTTGCCATTTACCCCCCCCCCCTTCAAATAATCATACTACCGTCATATTTTAGCGCCCACTGAAAAACAACGCTATCTTTCGTTAATACATTTCTAAAAGTACTAAACTATTGTTCGGGGTAAGAATTGCGATCTAACTTTTACTACGATTAACGCTACTTCCGATCTTAAACCTCGTCATAGCGCACGAGTTGCAGGGCAAGTAAGGAACCAAGGTTTTCATTTTCTTGGAGTTGGGCGGGTAAAAACGCCGATTGTATTATTTAACTTGTAACAAATACTGTCAAATCAGGAGTTGCTAACACACTTTTGTTATAGTTATTATGGCTGAGTGATTTTATTTCCTTTAATTTGAACGTTTTTTCATTATTACTGATGTGAAATTGGTTCAAAATTAATATTGAAAAATTACGTAATTTTCAAGTTAACCCCCTCCCCCTTAAACGGCATCATTATTAGTGAATTTCCATTGGAAAGTGAACTATTAGCATGACCCGCACGGTGAAACTTAAGCCCGGGACCACGATAGAAGTTCCTAACGTGACCCCCTGAACACGTTTTGGGGGTCGTTCAAAATTATATATATATATATATATATATATATATATATATATATATATATATATATATATGTGTGTGTGTGTGTGTGTGTGTGTGTGTGTGTGTGTGTGTTTGCACTCTAGCGGTCGCATTCTTTGTCCGATTTACTTCAAATTTGGTAGGGACGTTCCTTTCTGTAATCAGTTGGACAAGTTCATTGGGCAAAACGATCGGAAAACTCTAAACCGCTTTTTGGGGATTAATCTTTCAAATTTCGAGTTTTTGGGCCCAAAAAGGGTCATAAAAGCCCCATATGTAAAATTAATGCATGTCAAAAGATGGAAATTAGTGAGGCGAAAATTTAAGCTCTCTCTCGTCATTCTAGCATAAATATTTACCGAGTTATTAAAGAAAATGTTTCGACTATACACAGTACGTTGTCTTACGGGGGTTTTACACTAGAAAAGCTTGTTATTCCTTTGTTAGAGTACTTTTATCATTCCCCAGCAACCTCACGCCTACTTACAAGCCTGCCTGGACCTTCTCCTAACATTATAATGCGCAAAATTGTATTCCCAGCTTTGCAGGTAAATGAAACCAGGAGCACCAGAACAGCCGAAAAATCACTGTTTTCAGATTTCAATCAATATTGGAATAAATGTATGTTTTTACACTGGTTTTGAGTTTTAAAAGTTTGTATGGGGAAATTCATTTTCCTTACGTCAGCGTGCTGCGTGCGAACTCGTTTAGAATTTGGACCCACTCCCCATATATCAGATTGTATTGGCTTCAAACCTGTGGTCTGCCGAAAGCTAGAGAGAAAAGTCAAGATTAACTGATAAACACTTCACACTTATTTAAGAAATCTTTGAAACACTATTTTGAGTATCATATCACACATCCAACCCAATTTTGAATGTAGAGTACTTGAAAATCATTTCATTTATAATGAGCATGTTAACGCTCTACGAGACAAGTCGTATTGTTGTAATAGGCGCCATCACGTGACTACCAACGAATAAACACCGCACTGCCGCAATGAGCTGCATGCAAACCATAAGCTGCGCTGCGCTGGTGATAATTATCATAAACCGTGGTAATTAGCGTGAACGGCGCGACGCGCATTAGAAGGGAGCGTCGGCGTCGGCGTCGTGGCGCGGGAGACGTCAAATGTTGAAGTCGTGCGCGCCGGTGTCAGGGCCAGCACAGGTGCTGTACCGCGCCGTGGGAGCCTGCACTATGCGCTATGCACTGGAGCAAAGGCTAAATAGTGATGTACACATCATAACCTACACTCTACCAGAACGTGCACTGTATCAGACCGTATACACTGCTACATCCTGTATAAAAAAAATCAGAGTCTAAACTCTAATTTGACGAATGTTCGTTAGCTTTTCAACTGGATGCAATCTGTCAATGATCTAGGAGCTAGGAGAACGTAAATAACACCTTGAAAATAAGATTTAAGAATAATGAGGTTGTTTATCACATATGTAATGTGTAATCATGTTTATTCATTAGTTTATTCCAAAATTAAACAGATACGTGTTATAACATCGTATATGTCATTCCATCCAACATGATCCCTAAGAGAGCATGTCTTTAGTAGAGCAAACCTTGGAAGAGACCGTAATAAAGATCGTTCTTCAAGAAATTGGGTTAAATGTGAATTTTACAAATATAAAGTTTATCTCGTTTAACCCAGAAGACGGAATTTGATTTGACGTAATATAATACGTAATCATTTTCATATTAGTATTAGGAGGGTGACCATTTTAATAGTGTAATATTTCTACTAAACTGAATTATGATTACAGGGTCATAAACGTGCACTGTAATATTGAAGCTAAATGTGAATAGTATGACTTATTTTCCTACCTAAAGGCCTGACAAATGTATATATTTATATCTAGGCAATATCGTCTAAACAAAAATCAACTACATGTGGTATTTTCGGTGAATAATTACTTTATTATATATGATGGAAGGACGTTTCAGAAATAAATCATTAGCAAAAGTAGGATAAAAGAAAGGATTTGAGTAGGAAGCGGAGAAAATGAAATGTAAACAGTGAAGAATAATGGGATGCTAATATAGGGAGAATAATCGAAAATAGTGACCTTTGTCTTGAGGTCAACCGAGGGGTCAGAAGTAACGACCGGTGAACTGTTCCATAAACGGCACCGACCCCGCTGCATAAACAGGGTCTAGGGAGCAAGAACAGTGTAGTCTTCAACCATTCGATTTGGTCACCTCCTAGATATTTACTACACATCAAGTCATGGAGAAACTTTCGAATGAATAAAGATTTTGAAACGATTCGTAACTTCCAGGGAAGGACACCTCGCTTGAATTGCAGATTGATAATGAACGAATCATATTATCATTTATGATGCGGGAGAAACTCGGCTTTAATTTGTAGGAAGAGATTGTTGATAAGGGGCTTTCTTTGATAAAGGGTACGCTGCACATGATTTAAAATTAAAATTGGAGATATTACTTCATTACCACGATGCGCGGGAGAAATAATCATTTCGTTCACGAAATTTATTCTTGTAAAATGTTGAAATTTCTTCATCCAGGTTTCTTTCTCTCCAGAAGCATCTGTAGTAACTAGTTTAGCCTTTTCCTGATTCACTGCACAGATTTTTCATATTGGAAATAAGACCTATTCGAACTAGAATAATTAATAACATTCACACATAGTGACTATAGCTCATTCGTGGTTTTTCCAAAGAACAAGAGTTTGAAACGGATGAGCTATTTTGTAAAAAGTTGAGAATAATTCATCTAAAAACTTTCTGAATTTGCACGTAAACAAAGACCTTAGGCGTGAAACGTATCTAAACAAGTTAATCAGTTCTTATTTACTTGCCATCAGGACTACAATTCGATCCCATCACGTCAAAGTCTTCGCCCGCACGTCACGCTTCAAAATCCATCGCCTTGACCTCTACCAACAACTCAATTATTATAAACCGTCTAAAAATGTTTCCAAATTATTCTTTGTTTCAAGCTTGTGGGATTGAAATCCTACGATTCGTAAACTATTTTTCATTTACCACTCATTCCTGACTTTCTGACCCTCAAAAGCAGGAAGTGAAAGTGATGTCTTGTAGCGTCCAAAACAAGACTTTAGTTCGGGAGACAAAATAGGAGCGGTTCGATAGAAATCAGTGACCCGGCGCTCCGTGGTCACGCAGCAACGAACGTCGGCGACGGACGTTACTTCCGCGGCGGCGCGACCAGATCCCCCGATACCGCTGTTATTATTTATTTATTGATTGTATGTCCGACTTTCATTTCCTCGTCGGGTCGTGACGACGATGTATTGTCGTGGCCAAATATTTACACGATGGCCGATATCTCCGTCCGATCGTCGGCGACGTAATGTTACGCGTTATTGTGTGACGAGATGCGACTTCGTTCACCACGTGGGAATAAACGTGAGTAGGTGCTGCAACGTGATAGACAACCGTACTGTATAGCGGACCTGTAGTCAAATATAAAATATTTAATCTTAGAAACATTTATTTAGTTTTATGATTTTTTACACCTTTACTGTACTGATGTTTACCAACAGCTTTTGTTGATCATAAGACACCATAGGATGAAGATCATAAAAATAAAAAACTTTAAATAAATCATAAAAATATAAATAATTCATGCTTTTAGTTGAGATAAAAATCAAAAACCGTTAACAGGTCAACGTTAACAGCTGATTAGGCTGTTTTAATTATATTTGTACGCCATTTATGATTCCCAGATATTTATTAACTTTAATTTGGAATGAAATTTATCATAAACTAATATCGTTGATTCTGTTATGACCATTTCATATCAGAAATTGCATAAGATAAATTTGCATAAGATAAAATGCAAAGAATCGCAGTCATAAAACAAACATTATAGACCACCCTGACTCATCATCCTGAAGTTGGAAAGTTACTGTTTCATGTAATACACTAACGTTAGTAATACAATATTATGGGGGTACATATTACAGCGTCTGGAAAGTCCACTGGCATCTATGATTTTACAACATTAACATTCCATAAATGGTCAGCTGATTCGAATGTTTTCATAGCTGATTCGAATGTATCTTGTAAAGAAATTTATTATACCAATGTTCCTCTTTCGCTAACATTTCGCAATACTGTTACAACACTGAACGAAGGGTATACACTAGAAGTCACATCGGAAAGGATCTGAGAAGAGGCATTTAACGGCGGGGGAATCCCGTAATTTCCGTATTGTATCGGGTAGAACGGACCGTTTAAAACCTGACTGAGACAGACTCATGAATATTAGGAGAGAGGTACACCTTGGAACACCGCTCTCCGACCTTTACACCGCACTTGCCTTTCCTCCCATTCAATGAGCGGTGCGGCGCCGACCACGTGATGTGACGTACGGCACACGGTATCATGATGTGTGTAACTACGCAAGGACAGACTTATGACTCAATTAGACTCTGATTAGACTGGGGTTCGATCGTGACCCAGCATCGAGCATTGAGCAACACCCGACCCTGCTGTTGCTCGATGCCGTTGCCTGCCGTATCAGGGGTCATGCCTGTGCCAGTGCCTATTGCCCAACACGGCATTGGCCCCGCTTCGCGTTGATTGTGACGCGTGCTATCGATCATTGTTTTTAATTTGATAGCTCGTTAGGTTGGAGAGAATAGGCCGAGAGAGGTATTAGGGGAGTTGGGAATGTTCAATTATTGTAAGATTTCTTTAGAGGTTAAATAATACAGAATTCGTCCTTATAACCAATATATTACTGTAGTTGTATTTGTAGCTTATGGTATGTATATATAAAGCAAAGCCGTTCCAAGATTTTTTGAGAAAACTATAAATTTAACACCATATAGTTGGATGAAAGGTCTCGACGAGAAAGTTGGAAGAGAAATATTAGCTTTTATATAATTAACGCTATAAATAATTGTCAAGTTAAAGCACATTTTTATATATTTAATTTTGATCAGCTGTGTGATTTGATTAGACTATACGCCTCTGAAATCAAGAGAACAAGCAACCTGTTGGGCAAAGCTAGTATATTTAAAAGTATAGACTTGAACTGTTAGATAATTTCGCATGTTCCGTTTGAGAAACCTACATTGTTCATAATTTTATGATTTTACTTAGATTTTTTTGCAACACCGCCAAAATAGGTCATTATAAAGTTACCTATTAATGATACAAATTAAACATACTTTAATAAATTTCAACTAGAATTACCAATTTATAAATATAATCTTTTTTCTCATAGCCGTCACTCATCTTAAGTTTAGCTGGGTTTCAAATCAACGACTCCCCATCGTAGAGCCTGAAAATTATTTCCACGTCTTAATGTCCCAAATGGTGGAGCCAACTTAAAATCAAAAAACGCTGATTTTGGATTTTGACGTTTGTCGCTTCCTAACTTTGACGACGTTTAATTCGAAATACTCGATCGTGTATATTTTCCCTCAGGGAATTTGACAAAGGTTATCTCAATTGAATGTCACAAAAAAACACATTACTACTTTAAATGGTCAATGAATTTAATCAATTGCATTTTACAACGGCTTGATACTAATTAATTGCTGTTCGATGGCTGTTGACTGGCACTTGGCTCGATGACCGTGAGAACTCCAAGTGGGCCAAACTGACAATTAATTGTGGCCATCCGTCGAAACCGGTTTACAAGACACATCACTCCTATTCAACGATGTGGTTCGTCCTAGTTTTATAGATATGTTTAGACCTTTTAATATCATGTTACGTAGACTAAATTTTACAAATTGTCAATGATTTCTTTCTGCGACTACATTTGAGAATACTCGGTTCGACGAGTGTGTTCGATGTGTATTGTACACATTACCGACCAGTAAATACTCGTTACCATAGATCACAGTCAAATAAAGTGATGCGGCAATAATTTTCAGAGATTAGCGTAAGATGAAGTTGTCGCGTGAGGCTAAATCCAGCCGACTGATGTCAACTATAGCTGACGCGAAAACGTAACTTAAATCTGGTTTTAAACAACTCTAGTCTTATTTTCGTTGATTGCTCTAGTAAACTATGGAGGACATATGATTTTGAACATTTAGTCTCTTTGTTGGATAACTTATTCTCTCATATTAGAAAAATCGAAATGCTTTATTTTCTCAAATCTCGATCCATAGTTAAGTCTGACACCAACCTCGAATTTCGGTAGAATACAGATATCTTTGCATTGATAGTCACGTACAAAAACAATGTCGTCAACTCTGATTGATGTTCCGTACTGAACATGTTGTAAGATTCATAATACAATCGACACATCTACCTGCGTGCACAGTGGATTCCCACTAAATACTTATAAATTTATGTGAAAGTGTTAATCTATAATCTCAACAAAACATTAGGTGCTACGTGGAGATAATTTCTCTGAAAATTCTCATATTCTTATCACAAATCACGTGGGTTTGTCGGCCCCCTAATTATTTCTAACTGGTTTTCTAATCCCCTAATTACACCTAGGTTAGCACCACGTGTGAACCTTTGCTCGTTAATCTGGCTTCTCTGGAATGGGAGAATTTCCCACTTCCCGATGAAATCTCCGCTGGCTGTTTTACATACTAGGAAATTAATTATATGTTAGTTTACAACAAATTGGCGCCGCATTGTATGGCGTGGACGACTTAATTTAACCGTCCTCTTTCCTGAGTTTCAATAATGGTCAGGTCTTGCTGGGTCTGGTGTTGTTCTAAAATTTGTATTTTTTGTATTATAAAGTTGTTTGTAATCATAAAATTCTATAGTATTTAGTTTTAGATATGTTCTGTGTATTTTTGTATGACACTTTCCCATGAATTGTGATATTTTATTTGGCAAATAAAGAACTTTGACTTTGACTTTGACGTTGTTGTGAGCCAGAGTTAGCGCTCTCTAAGCCCAAGAACGTGCCAAATTAACTATTTCGGAGGTAAAATGGTACTTCGGCAACTCAGAGGTGTGAGAATGGGCTCCAGTGACTACAAATTTAGCGGTTTATTTCTGCTTCCCCCATTTGGATCACTTTTTCGAAGCCCATCCCTCCTCAACGGATTATCCGATAAGGTTGGTTCAAGGCTAATTCTAAAGAACAAAATAATACCTAGCAATTTAAGTCAGCGGAATTATCGATATAACAACTAAAAATCAATCAATAAAATTCAAAAATATTTAATATTTACGAATTTTCATGGGTGAACTACTTGTGACTACAATCACTAGATATCTTCTTGCTCCTTAAAATAAACCAAAAAAATCAACGTGTTGGGGCGGAATTTGGTATATCAACATGTCGAGGAGAGAATAAATAGGCGGTTGAAATGTTTGGTGAATACAACCTCGAAATAGTTTCTCTTCTAGCCACGGCTTAAGCAAAAGCATGGAGATAAATATGCAGGGATAGATTAAACAGCTGATTAAGTTATCAGCTGAATAATTCGAACGTCTTTGCATTGTAAGATGCAGTTATCATGTTAAAACGGACGATGGGATGACACGCCAAGAAAGAGTTAATGAAATTATAGTACCCTATTACAACCCCTAAAAAAAGTTTGAAATTTTTTTTAGTTTAACGTGTAGAGACACTAATGAGCAAAAACAGTTGAAACCAAACGGAAGTTAACCTATAAAACCTAAATCGGTAATCCAGTTGATTAACACGGCAGTTCAGTGTTTTTAATTGTATTTACACAATTAGACCTTGGCAATGGTTCAATCGGCAAGGACGACCGTAGGTTGGAAGGCTGCAATTTGAATACGTAACGACTCCCCAGATGCTGCCTGATGAAAATAGCTCGGCCGATCGCATCATCAGACGGATCATCAGGAACCGGTCGAAGGCCGTGGGGAGGCGGGCTTAAATGTAGTCGGGTGTGAAAACTAAAGAGTTTAACGCCTAATCCTTGAATATGAATTGGACATTATGAGTTAATGAAGTGATTTTAATCTTGCCGGTTAAAGAAAATCGGTATATCAGAATTGAGTTATGACAAACTACATAGTTAAAAGAGTAGAGTAAACTTGTTTTAACAACTCAACTTTAACATGTTTGGACAGTTTCATAGTTGTTCTAAAACTGAGGATTCATAATTTTGTTATATTCTTGATGATGTTGTACATCAATTTATTTATTCGCACTATTTATGTTATTTTGATACATTAACAAGCTGTTTTAGATACCTGATAAGTTTAAATAATTATTTATATATAGAGATAGAAACTGATTGGCGTTCATACTGTTAGATAAACCATGTGATGGGAACACATCAGCCGTCAACTGATATAAAACGAATGGCAAATATTCAAAAGAAAATAGGTAGTTACTTTATTAGAAAGGTTTATTTCTGAGAACATTAATGTCCATAAAACCTCAAAACCTGATTATAAAGTACATTTAAAATAGTGATTTATTCAGTTGTGATACGTGTACTTATTTGGGGCAAGACAGTACATGACAGTAGGGGCCAAGAAAACAATAATCACAAAGAAACTAATCTTTAAAAAAAATCCTCTTTGAAATCTGTTGTCGGTGCTGTAATAAAACCAATTCATACTTTCAGTATGTCCCAATGGTTAATCAAATATAACGAATGGTGTTGAACCACAATGTGCATAACAAGGACATGTGGTTGCATGTAGCGAGACCGCAAATATAAACAGTACATGGCGAGAGCATACCGCATTATAACCTGATCCCTTCTACGCCGCCGATAGCAAGACTTGTACTTGTTATTTAGCTATCGAGAAAGCTTTCCACAGGGTAGACCAGAGCTTTAATATATTTAGTCTACCAATATTCCGTATATAAAATTGCAAAATCTTTGACGTATCAGAGTTAGAGCTTGTCTTAAAGTGTACAGACGACAATCCAAAATGAAATTTATCTTATGAAGCACGTTCGTGAAATATTTTAATACAGTTTAAAGGCAATATTAGAATAAGCGTAACTTAGCCAACAAAATAATACTAGGTTGTCAGTTGTGGACGGTGGCTGCTGACAGTTAATTTATATTTTACTTTCAAATTATACCTCAGCTGAGCTGAACTCTTTCAGCGAACACGCGAATAAGTTTGTTTCATAGAAGTAAGAAAATATATAGAATTGTTATAGTAAAATATAATGTAACTTCGGATTCGTGAAAAATGGAAATCTGGATTAAAATGTCGGTCCTCTCTGATGTGAAATACCGCTATAGTTGACAGGACCAGGACTTAGCGCAACTTAGGCATCTCGCTATAGCCTAACGGTTCAAAGGGTCATGGGTTCAACCCCGGGGTGCCCACAATAATATAAGGGGTTTGGACCGCTTTCCCTAAAAGCGTTTGTGTGTTCTGTTATAAAAAAATCTCATTGGCGTTGAAAAAAGCTACGAAGCGTAGCTTTTTAATTACAAATAAATTACAATAATAAGAATAAATTACAAATGTATCCTGTTTTAACAAAGGGGAGGGGGTCTTTAATGAAGTTATGAATTTTGAATCCAGTCAACGAAAATACCGCATTTTTACTCTTAATTTCCATTAGAGTTAATGGAGTTTGGATCTTTTTTAGTTACAAACAAAATACCTTCCTAAAGTTTAGTCAAAAATTGGTAATTTACAGGAATAAATCGTATTGTATCAAAATTCAAATCGCAAATTATACATAAATGTATAGGAAATAATTAAGTATAATATTTTAGATCATCCGTTGCTGATTTACGATGTTTTAAAGCTGTCATTAGACTTGAGGGATTGTTGTACACCTATGTGTAATAATATTTACTATTCTTTAATATTAAAATTAAGTTGACATCCTAAAAAAAGTTAAATCACGCCAAGTATGTCAAGGCTGTTCAGTTAATTAATAATTTGCCAAAGTATATATTAGGTCTATACTCGCCAAAGTATATATGTCTGTTAGGAAAACCAATAAGAAAACCAAGACCCCCTAATTTAGGGGTTTAAAAGTTCAAATTTAGTTGTTTTGCCAAAAAGGGCCGAAAAGCCCAAAAGTAAGATTAATGCATTTAAAAAGCCAAAAATTGTAAGTCTTCTCTCATAATAATAGTACAATTATTTACCAAGTTATTATTAAAGCTATTGTAAATTGACTACATACAGTACGTGGTCTTATGTGGATGTTCTATTAGAAAAGGCTGGTTTTCATTTCTTGGCGTAGTTTTATCATCCTCACCTATTTTCGATCCATCCTTCTAACCTTACAATGAACAACACTGATAACCCAACCTTGCAGATAAATAGAACCAGGATAATCAAAACAGAAACAAAATCAGATGTTTTCCAATTTCCCAAAAAATTGGATAATGTATTTTTCAATACCGTATATTTAACTTTTGAATTTGTTAATGTAAAACTCGCTTTCCTCACGTCAGCGTGCTCCGTGCGAACTCGTTTTTATCTAATCAAAAAACTTGTTTTTCATCTAATCAATAATGGCAAATTCAAACTAATTTTTAAAATTATTGGATGTTCTTTGTATGTATCGCCACAGAGAAGTTATTACGCAGGACGATATTCACAAACACACGGTACGGTATTAGCCTGAAACGTAGACCAATATTCATATTATGAAAACATTGCCCAATCGCAACCGGGGAGTTGCCCCTCAATCGAGCCAGGAGCCCAGCTGATTGTTTAGCCATTGCCCATTACCCGGCATTCCTTTCACTCTCCGCCGCCGCCGCCGCCGTCGTACGTCGCCGCTAACTGATGACCACCATTTTTCAAGCAGTTGCAACCGTTCTGCGAGTGAGTTGTGAGGGAATAGAAAGCTGCCGATCGAACTGGGGCGAATTCGGTTTCTGCAATTAAACACTTGGGAAAGCAAAGAAATAATAAACTAGTAATTACAGATTCTGATTTACCGAGACACTATGTTTGTAGGCTTCGACCGCCAGCAAAACATTTGGCCAAAACAGTTTCAGGATAAAAAAACGGGGTTGGGGTGCCTACAACTGTGAAGTGTTGGAAATCTCAAAATTCTGTATGGGCGGGATACAATGGACTATTTTAATACTATTGACTTGTTTTTAGCGAATTTCCCCTATAGGGAAGAAGCTATTACCGTAGGTCTCATGGTAAGACTTAAGCGCGAGACCATGATAACTTTTCATTTTGAGGTCCCCAGATGCCAAAAACACCATTCGTTCAAATTTGTATATATGTATATATATATATATATATATATATGTGTGTCCGTAAGCACGATAACTCTCGTAAAAAAGGTCCGATCTTAATGAAATTTGGTACAAATGTGTAAAGTACCATTTATTTGAACGAGTTCGAAAACCAGATGAATCGCACCATCCGAAAGGGGGTTTTTGGGGGATTTTGTACCCCAAAAATGTGTTTTTTTGGGGTTTTTACATTTAATTTTAATTTAAATCAAATTTTAATTTATACCATTTTGAATTCAGCTTAAAAAAACAAACAATTTGGTATTTTGATCATTGCTCTACGTCAATTGGTTACCAAGATATTGAAAGTGCTATACACAGTACGTTGTCTAACGTTATTCTTATGGAGAAAAAGAAAAATTGTATATCTCGCTTATTTATGAACATAAACTGGCGAAATTTGGTATATGGCTTGATCTGGTTATGGTGTATTGTTGTTTGCACAAAAAAACAATTTTTCGCCTATGGCTCCTGTAGCAGCAAACCTAGGTACTTGGTCCCCATGTTATTCTTATGGAAAATACTTAAAATGTTATATATCGCTTATTTATGAATGTATATGGATGAAACTTGGTATGTGACTTCACTAAGATGAGTTCTATTGATATTTGCATAAAAACCCATTATTTTGTGTGCCTTGTTGCAGCAAACCTGCGTACTCATCCCCAATATTATTCTTATGGAGGATAATTAATATTTTAAATATCGCTTGTTTGTGAATACATTTTTTTATGAATCCTGTTAAGTGTTATAATGTGTTATGTTATATATTCATTGGAAATTCTCTGAGTATGCAGGTTTGCTGTGACGGGGGTATTTTATATTAATCGTATTAAACATTTTCTCTAAACCGCATTTGTATTGTATTTATTATTATAATTATTATTTCACAAATTTAACTAACCCCACACTGAAACCCAAAAGCCTGTTATGTAACAGATAGAAAAGAAATAAAAAAGTGTATAGAGCAAATATTTTATCATTCGTAAATGGTCCTTGAATAATTATTTAAGAATGGCTCAACACTGCTATTTTCAGTTTAAAGCAGTATACATATGTCATATATGACTATTTAACAACAAAATATATAATTAATTAAAAATAAGGTCAACTCAATATATTTATCCCATCATTTAACATTTTTGAAGATACTATGTCAGTTCCAAACGTTAGTTAAGACAAGGATAATCTTTCTCGTTTCGCCACAAAGTTTATTAAGAACAGCTGCACAAATTAGTCTTCAGGAATTAGTACCAGCAGTAGAGCCCTAGATTTATTTAACTTTTTAATTTCTTTCGCCTAGTTGGTTTTGACAATTATTTCCGTCTACGACATTTCGAGATCGATGAAGCCCGGCAGGGTGAGGGAAAGGGATGATTCGATCGGAGGGTTACCGAAGGACATCAGGGGCAGGACAAGGACACTATATAGCCAGCTGGCGTGGGTGGGGATGGGGGAGGGGGTGGATAAGTTTGTTTGTCTGACTGTGCGTCCCCTAATGGGAGAGAAATGCGTTCAAGTTTCCCGCTATATGAAACAGGGTGTCAATCTGGAGGGAAACCTTTGGTAGAACGTCAAGCTTTCATATAAAAGTAATAACTACAGAAATTGCATAAAACAGTCCTTAACCGATCTACACCCATGTTTAATATTGATACACACAAATGAACTACATAATAATACGTGTATGTGTATCAGAACTGGCTAGCATTAAAAACGTTAGTCACAGACTAAGCCATTATTAGGCGTTAGTAGGCATTAGTAGGCGATTTCTCACCGGGTGGAAAGCTTTCAAAGTTTAATTAAAATTAAATAAATGCTAAATATCTGGTGTTTTAAAATAAAATTAACAATGTAGTAAAACCTGAGGTAGGTAAAACTAGCTCGATATGAGAATTATAATTTTGAGGAATAAATTGTTTAAGACATTCATTACTTTTATCATGTACATACAAAATTACCTGTTAAATGTATCAATTTTTGACTAATTGTAAATACATAAGATAACGTCCACAAATAAACACCTACATTCAGTCTTTTATGTATGATTCAGACTTTTGCCAATTCATGTATGATTTTATATTTTTTGAAATTGTCCATAAGCTTTAAATGTGTAGATTGACAATAAAATATGTTTATTCCCTTTTTAAGAGGGTAGGGGGTTCAAATATCTACATCAAATCGTAAATATTTACTGGAACCTTATTGAACGGTTATTATTTGTGATGTCAAAATTTAGCTCACTGAAATCGTAGGGTTTTGTTTTAATATTTAAAATTAAACATACATCGACGATTTCAGATATGCAGTTGAGGAGGGCCGGGCTTTGGAAGTTAACATTAGTCTTATGGGAGAAGCAGGTAGAAACGCTCCAACTGGAAAATATCGCTTTTCACCAACCAGAGTCATATGGTGGATAGCCTATTGGCTACAATTAACAACTCTGTATCGTCATCAGTTAGGAAGTAACGACAACAAAACCTGCTATCGATCAAGGCAAGGTAATTAACCACGATAATCACCACCGTCTTGTTCCCATCCGCCCCCGTCATCCAGCTTTCCCCGAAACGTCTGCAGATATTCAAACAATACGGCAGCGAAACCTCGCGAATTATCCGCCATCTTGCGGTAATTAAGCCCGGGGGTAATTGCGCACTTTCGCACTTCATGAGGCGAATCTCGGCCCCAAGATGGTGGCTGTTGTAATGACAATGACGCCGCCGCCCAGCTAGACACCCTCTGGCTAGGACTGCCCGTTGCTGCTGAAGGTGCGTTCACACTGTGCAATTATGATTCTAAATGCAACCGAACTCGAGCTGGGTAATTGCAAAATATCATCAATATCCAATGCAAGATAGATTTTAGATCTTCCCTGAATGCACTAGAAAGTCCTACGGCAAGTTGTTTCGATAATGAGTAGCGCAGTGGTTAGAGCGTTCGTCTCATAACCCGAAGTTCCGCAGATGATTGTGAACTAATTATAAACATTTTGTGGACGCTTGAAACCGACATTTGTCACCGGTCTATTAATTGATGTTGCTTTCTAAGAAAAGGTCAACCTTGGATAGTTAACAGGGTTTGGACCGTCCCATAAAAAATCCTCATAGGTGAAATACAAAAAAAACAATACTGCATGGAGGGAAAGTGAACTTCAGTGTCATAAAATTCCTGTAAATGAAATTGCTGCATTATTTCCAACTTCGGGTTTCTGTTTCCTGTTTGATCTCTTCCGTTATTGCATATAATAACTTGTATACGTTTACATTTCTTGCCAGATAGAATTTACTAACTCTATTACATAGTGTAAACGCACCAGAGGCAGATAAAATGTAATAAACGAAACAGTATCCTAAATTTTGGGAACTTATATTTAAACAAAACACTAGGCACATGCGATGTCCCAGGTTTGGTCTGTAGTCAGAAAAAAACCTTGCCTCTTTTTACATTTTTTTACAATTCGTAGGAGGGTTTGACCTCCTAAAAATTCCCTCCCCAGTTACTACCGATTTATGGATTGGGGAGGGGTATAAGAGCTCCCATCCATACTCAACATCTTTTTGATTGGTTACTTTTAGCATCAAAGCAAAAAGCAGGATACGAGTGTGTGGAAATTTTTAAATGTAAAAATAAAATTATCATTGCCAATAGTCTCTTCCGGGTTTGGAGACAAATAACACGAAAATGGTTGCTTTATGAACTTTTATAAATTGTAACCCTTATAATAATAAATATGAGACCTTAACTATGGTTTGATTACTTAAATATGAGTTGAATTATTAATGATTATTTAAATTCTATTAATTATATATTCTAATTGAAATTTTATTTGATTTAAAAAGCGAATCCAGTTGCTCGAATTAGAGCAAACATTTTTGCTATCACCCGACTCATATATTGTTTTGTTCAAAGAGTTTAATCTCGTTGATTCTGTTAGTTTGTATTGTAATGTTATTAGCTTAATGCCCCCGTCACAGAAAACCTGCATATTCAGCGAATTTCCAATACATAATATATGTCTTAATACCACATAAAGCCGCATACCAAGTTTCATTAAAATATACTCACAAATAAGCGATATATACAATTTGAATTATTCTCCTTAAGAATAACATTGGGGATGAGTACGCAGGTTTGCTGCAAAAGGAACAAAAAATACGGGTTTTCATGTAAATATCAATATTACTCAACTAAGTGAAGCCTCATACCAAGTTTCATCAATATACATTCATAAATAAGCGATATATATATACCATTTTGATTATTCTCCATTAGAAAAACATGGGGAATTAGTATGCAGGTTTGCTGCAAAAAGGAACAAAAAAAGTGATTTATGCAAATATCAATATAACTCAACAAGGTGAAGCCGCTATATAGTGCTAAAACTCTTGAGTTTTCCTGTCCAAAATTATGTCACCGTAACGATTGTGATAGCCAGTGGTCCATGCGTCCATTTTAGTTTACGTATACCATCGTTAAATCAGTGGTCAAGCTTATTGACTCTATCGAATTGCTTAGATTTCAATAACAAATGCCCAAACATATTCTATGATTCGTTTTACCCAAAAACTTGCAGAAGAACATGAGCTCTACAAAAAGCTGCAAACATATCCGGAGTAGGAACAGAGGCCCAGAGGCCCTCGACCGCAAGACGCGGCGCCGGGCGTCGTGGTCGTGAGGCGTCGGAGGTGCCGCGGCGCCTGGCAGGAAATGACACTTGGTTCTGAGGTTAAATAATCACACTTAGTGAGTTTATTAGTCAAAGAAGTACAGTTTTGCGAGTGTACGTCAATACATCACTGTTGTAATCGACATTGAATTGACGATCAAAAGGAAACAAAGAAGAAGGGTTTTGGAAAACAATGAAACAAAAAAAAGATAAATTTGTCAAGACTCGTTAAAGATAATTCTTTTGTATCCGATAAGAGTAGTATTGGCAGTATTTAAATTCAAAATGGACCTGAACATGTTACTCGACTAAATATGTGTTTAATCTATAACATTATCAGACTATGTACTAACAAAATAAATTTAAAAGAAAACAAATTAGACAAACTGAAAAAAGTAGAAATGGCAGGTAAAAAAAATAAAATACACCTTTCACTCTATGCTGGATAGTCATGGAAGAGGTTTAGATCAAGTATTTAAACGCGCCTCTTGTAGTTGCCATGAAAATATTGTATTATTGTGGGGCTCAATTGCCTCTGACATATCCTCGCCTTCTGTGGCATGTCCGCGGCAGGTGCGGCGAGCGCTATCTCCACCATCACCGAGTAATTACGATTCCGCCCGGTTTTTTGTTCCAATATCGTCTTCCGATCACAGTTAAACCGGTAAATGGAACGGATAAGTCGCAAACCAATTTGTAGTCCGAAAACCTAAAGGTATCTTGTTCTCAAATGTTCCACTTACTTTGCAAAAATGGTAAAGTGCAATCACTCATCTCTGTTATTAACGTATTAATAGTTCTGAAGATTTGTTAATTACTGAAATAATATTAAAGTATTAAATGCCATTTTAATTCACATTATGGAGTAAAGGTATCGATTCAGAAAAGTAAAGGGATTCAGTGTTTCAAAAGTAGTGACTTCTAGTCACTAACACAATATAACAATATCGGCAACAACATTGTTTTGGCAACAGTGATGGCCTAGGTAAAAACAGTAGGCAAATTTCATCCTCAAGAGTAGGGGCTACAGGTTTGGTTAACTCAAACCTGTATTTTAATTAAAAATTAAAAATAAAATAATATGGTAATTTTGGAAAAATTAGAAGTCATAAAACTAGCCACACAACGGTATACTAAGCTATTAATTTTATATCACATTCTGCTATGAAAAAACATGGTCTGCATGACCATCCATTTAAATACTAATTAGTTAAAAATGAAAATTGTAATATATGTTTTCTAACCATTAGTGAAGACTTAATATAAAGTAAAAAAGAAGTCCCACTTATAACATTAAGTAGTGAAGCAAAATGATTTCAACATCAACATCACCGAAGATGTCAACCCAGTTTTAGCAATGTTCAGCCTCGAAGGATAAAAAAGCACATCAAGGTTTGCATGACATGCTAAACACAGAGGATGAAAAAGTGATGATTTTGGCAGCGGTGGCAGGTGGCAGGTCTCGCAACTATCCCTGACACATATCTGACACCCAGTGACGTCACGGTCCTCATGGCAGGCCTTGATTGTGAATTTGGCAACACCGCACTGTCTTGTCTGATATGATATGATATGGTATGGTGTGATCGTTGTTATGTGTAATGTTAATGTCCTTTTATAATTTTCTTAAGCTTGGTTTGAAACCATAATAAACACCTAATAAGTGACCTGACAAGTTTACCTGATAAGTTTGGTCTAAACTTATACGATCAAACTGTCTATGTCTAAACATAAAAAAACGTCAATAGAAAATGAAACAATTGAAATTTTATTTAATTAGATTAACTTGTATTGTATTGTTGTACTGTACTTGTGTTGTATTCTATAGTAATAATCAAATAATACATTTGCCACTCCTTTGAAAATGTAAAAAAGATTTAATATATATGCCAACAGACTTTTTTGAAAAGACCAGTATTATTGAAAAATTAAAATGGTTCTATGAAGCTAAGTACATTTTGAATAAGTAATACAAAATAAAGTTTAAAATAATAATTTGTTTATAATTTACCAGTTTATAATTGATAACTGTAATATGGATTAATTTGTCTGTTTTTAAGAACAATTGTTGCAATTAATTATTGCCAATCGTGAAGAGATGGCCTATTAAATCCTCCCGTGCAATGTATGTAACATTAATGATTCAGGATAAATATGAAAATTGCAAACAGGAAAATTTCCCATTTCAATGTATATTTTTATATCGGACTGTTAAATACGTTACCCAAGAAGAGATTAGTTGGAAGTTCAAGTTACCTGTAACAAAAAAAAAAACATTGAAACAAAATTTACAGAAATTTATGTTATAACTGATTGCAATAATGAAACACTATTTTATGAGATAAGGCTGAAAATCTTGTTAGCCTCGCAGCCCAGAGAGGGGGAGTCTGAAATTCACCTCCTAATAAACCTCTTTTCCACTGATCTCTCCGAGGGAACCAGGGAGTAGCAATATGTATTATAGCTGGGATAGCAACTACAATGACGTCTGTTGTGGAAGGCAGGTTTGGTGGGGGTGAATCTCGGACCCACCCTCACTGCTCTCCCCCCCCCCCCCAGTTCAGCCTACATTATAGATGGATCTACCTGCAGTTGTGCTGCCGAAGGATAAACTCAGCACAAAGCCATACGATGTGAATGTCATTGAAAAGTAACAGTGTCACGATAAGAGTTATCGCGTCCTCTAACCAGATCAGAACGTCCACCATTGCGAGGACAATGGCGACAGAGGACCAAGGACACCGCCCTCCGCTCCGGATCCCACGAGATCCGATCGGTCTAATGGTCGATCGATCAGAGTTTTCTCCCGATACAATTCCACGTTTGCCGTTCATCGTTGATATTGATCGATTAAATTACCGGTTGACCTTCCACGTCGGACTGCGACTGTAAATCGCCCGTAAGATGAATGATAATGCTGTATTGTGAATACGCTCGCAAGGTTCACACGTTGTGCTTCAATTACGAATTGTTATATGTGTAATGTGATGTATTGAGGCGATAATTGTTCTATGACTGTGCTAGTATACATTGACACTGAGAATAACACGGTTTACCATGTCTAAAACTAATACTTTTGACGATAGTCATCATGAAAGTCAAGCTACATAGTTGAAAATGTTCGGTGGTTTTCAAAATGAAGTACTGTACACTCTTTCCTGTAAATAAAATACTTGATTTAATTTCGTCATATGTTGTATCACTACTAACTTAATAAACTCTCCTACTATAAACTCAGTCTATGGCTGGCACGAGAAGTTCAAGAGGACAGTCTGTTTATGCAAAACGCAAAAGCTCAGGGAGACCTTTGGTAAAGGACACCCTGCAGGGAGTTTGGATGGAAGTCGATTATCGAATTGACGTCTGCGAGTGGCACAAGGGTCACACTTTGAACATCTTTAATTTACAGATTTACTGTGAAATTGACTAATTTACTGTAAATACACTTTAAAAACTGTAACCAACCGAAAGAGTATATACTTTCTTCTAATAACCCTGCATGTGCATACGTATATAAATTATATCGAAATCCATACATTGAGACTTTTTTAACATACAGTACGAACCAGTTACTGGTCAATTATACAATTTAGTTTGCAGTCGGCTTGGAAGACTTAATTTTCCGGAACACTCAGTATCAGACTTATGTAATAAGTATTACATAATTATTTTCGTATCAGAATTTTGAGATCCCCGAAATTTTAGTAAGCACGTTTTGTAGGACTGTTTCAAAAAATTAAATCACCTTGTAAAGCATACATCACTCTAGTAATAACAATCAGTGCAATTCAGCTTAGAGTAACAATAAGCAGTAGTTTTCCACGTGAGTAAAAATTAATCGAAATCAGTTTCCAGTGCCTATTGCTACCAGTATTCCATTCAACTGGGAGCGGCAACGCGACGGGGTCTGTGCTGACCAAGGCGACTGAGCTGGAACTGATATGTAAATTCAGGTCGTAAGAAATACAACGGGGATTTTCTTTCAAGGCAGTATATTAAGTCAGTTTATTACAAAATCCGACATGCATTTGCCGTAAATTACTATGGAGAATAGACGTGAATATGGAAGTTTTACAACACAAAGACAGGGGTATTTGAATGTTAAAATCGGGAAGAACGGGTTTTGGTTATTTAATGAGCGATTCTTTTTTTCTGTTCGTCCTTTGAATATAGTATTACTTAATAAGTTATACAAAACCATTGTGAAGTTCTTATGCCAATAAGAATAATACCCCCTGTATATTTTACATGGGGAATACTTCACAATCTAATTCTTAATATTTTGTACACACAAAAGTTGTATTAATGTATGTTATTTGTTATATTTATACTTTCTTTTTATTTCTGTATATTTATACTAGTGTTATGTTATTTTGTTGTATTTATGCTAGAGCATGAGTAATACGCGGACATTTAATTCTATATCAAAGCGTGACGTAAGCAATACTACATTTATCGACCAACACAAACAATATTTTACCTTACAATCTGAATATAAATTCGCACGAACTGTCTGTGATCGTCCAGGTACTACCTCTTTGCAAATATATTCGCATATAAAACCACACGAAGTTATGTCTGCATAGTTTGCATTCCCGTGTCCCAACATATCAAAAGTTGGCACGCCATGGCGATGTGACGGGCACGAAATGATTGCTATTCCCGCGAAGCTTATTGGATACCAGTGATCGCCCGCCATTCTTGTGACAAGCACGATTCGTTTTAACAACATTCTGATGAAGGACGCAGATAAGGAAAAGAGACTATGGATGTTTAAGATTTTAGCAGTCACGAAAAATATAAATATCATTCGGAATATATCAGCAAGATTTTTAACGTTGAAAATTATACCTGTATAGTGGTGGAACATACTGTTCAGACAAGTATGTTTTACTTTAAAATTTAAAATAATTTTTTGAAAACCCTTTTTGTAAATTGTTTAAAAACTTAAACTTGAATTAATTTGTCTATGTTATATAACATAAACAAATTACATTAACAAATTATGGGTAAAACCAATTGGGTGAAAATAGTATACTAACAAATATGTTGTACTTAAAATATTAAAATTCACAGTAATAATTCAAATTTCTAATTTCTATGTTGGTTATCAAAACCTCTTGGAGGTTATATTTGTATGTAACATTACAATAACATAAATTCTCGTATTATTTTTTTCAATCTTCTATGTATACTTATTGTTCTAATTAATTATAACTGAATAATCCAAACTTCGCAATTATGAGTTTATGTAAAAGTGCAGATATTCAATGAGTACAGTTAGTCGATAAATTGTTAACAGATATTCTTCAAGCACCAATAAATGGAGCAGTTAACACTGAAATCCGTAAGCAGTTTAAGGCGTATTGCTAATATTGACAAACAGTAAGATTCTTCTCACATTGATCTATTGCTCGACCAGTTGTAAAGTTGTATCATTGACTATATATGGTTGTATGCAGTTAGATCGCGCACAAGGTACAACTAAGACTAACTCCACTGTAATTCCTACATTTCATAATTTATGTTCATGCAGATTTTTCACAGAAATCCACCTGATTGTTCTATCTTGTATTAATTTTTAACCACTGCACGTCCATATTATTTTCCCACGAGTTGTGATTTTATCTCGGCATTATTACAATATGGTATATTTAATATGTAGCGCAACCAAACATTCTAGAGAAAAGACATGCCGTATTTCACCCGCACAATTTATACCCGTCAAAGCCTCATTCTGTGTACACCTTCCCCTTGCATATCAATTCGCCTGTCCTCGGGCTGGGGTGCAATCCCATTCGCACCTGGGTCGCATACGACGGTGACGCTCAGTAGCTATCCAGAACCAAGATGATACTCTACTCATCTTGGTCCATCACGACGTCATAACGAACCTGCCATCTAATGAGTCATACGATGGATTATAGAATACAGAATATTGGCACTCAAGGACAACTGCGTGGACTGAATCCACCGAATTGATTGAACATCATAAAGAAGCGTTATGAGACTATGCCGTTGCTATTACATTACAAGCTTCCTCTCAGGTTAAATCTTAGGCTACTTTCCTGATTTCGAAAGTGATTTAACTGAGCTTAATTTGAACATTAATTTTTGACTTGTACAGAATCCAATCCTTTTAAATTTCTACAGGGAAGTAAGCAATGTGTGCTAATAAAGTCAATCACATATTACCTCATGTTTTTCGTAGTATGCGTGTGATCTAGGTTTGTCTAATTTCGAGGGGTAGTAGGCTATTAGGCTATTACGTTTATGGTGGGCCACGACAATGCAGTAATTACACAACCTACGATAAGTCCACGATGGAAACTACTGTGTTCCATTATGACGGCTGGTATTTTTGCAACCAGAAAAGCAGGCTGGTTCGTCTGCATAAAAAGATTAGGCAAAGATCCGGGTCTATTCTCATGCGGCGATCTCACTACAGTTGAACCGTTCTTTATTGTGGATTACGCGTCATCCAACTGCATGCTACGTCGCAGCGCCAGGCACGAATTGGCAATAACTCCACTTATGTAAACCATTTATGGAAACCTTACTCTATGCTCACGGTAGCGCAGACACATCCGGCCACCAGGCGAGGTGTTGACAATAGACTTGCAGTGGACCACGTGACCAGTCTCGCCGCCGCAGGTCACGGTCAGAGGTCACCGGGGAATCACCCTGGCCGTCACACATCGGGCGTCACGCACGTCACGTCGGCGCCGTCCGTCGCGCGGCACTGGCATACGCCACGGCAGATCCGTCACACGTCTAACACGAGCAACTAAGGAACGAGTGTCAGCGTCAGAGACACTGGTCCGGCCATGTTAGAATTAACAAGTAAAATATGTGCCATTATTTATTTCGTACTATTTAGTAGGATTAAACATGTTAGAACCTACCCCAGAACAATGTTATTTTATTTTATTTATTTCATACTAACCTTATGGCAAACCGTATCAATTATGTCTTATTACTCAAAATCAACTATGGTAACATTTTAAAATAGAGGTATTGAGTATAACTAAATAAGCTACATATGTCGGTATAAATAGTATGATAATCATAAACATTGACCAAACCTCCATATGGCTCACATGTGTATTCTTGAATCCTTGAATTTTAATAACACCACTACGTGAGAGGTACTAATTGTTTAGTGATTGGTGTGAAATAGTACGAATTAGGTACTAAATAATGACATATGTTTCACTTGAAAACTCGAACCTCGCTATGCCGCTGCCGCTGGGCCAGTGGCATTGACATCCAGAACTTGGCACGTTCTCATAGGCGTCGTAGATTGACCACTAAAACTTGTTGGATGGGCGTATATAACTAAAACTGAAAATTAAATCAAGCCAAAATAAATCAGCTGTACGAGATTGTAAGTTATTGCAACTAATAAATATGACTTGAACATGTAAAATGAACTCACAAATGGATTTTAGCGAATTTACCCTATAGGGAAGAAGCTATTGCCGTAGTCGGCATGGTAAGACCTAGGCCCGGGACCATGATAACTTTTCGTTTTGAGGTACCCAGATGCCAAAAACACCTTTCGTTCAAAACCATAAAACCAAAAAAACATTCAAAACCAAATTCAAAACCATTCCATTCCATTCAATGGTTCAAAACCATTCGTTTATATATATATATACATACACATATATATATATATATATATATATATATATATATATGTGTGTGTGTGTGTGTCCGTGAGCACGATAACTCTCGTAAAAATAGTCCGATTTTGACGAAATTTGGTATAAACGTGTAAAGCAGCATTTATGACTTTAAGTTCGAAAACCAGACAGATCGGCCTATCCGAAGGGGTATTTTGGGGGGGTGTTTGTACCACAAAAATGTTTTTTTGTTTAGTTTTTACATATAATTTTTGAAAAAGTCAACTTTTAGTTGTTTCCATTGGAATCAGCTTAAAAATACGCAGAATTTGGTATTTTGATAATTGCTCTACGTCAAATGGTTACAGAGATATTGAAAGTGCAAAACACAGTACGTTGCCCAATGTTATTCTTATGGAGAATAAGAAAAATTGTATATCTTGCTTATTTATTAACTTATCCTGTTGGAAATTGGTATATTGCTTCATATCATTGTGGTTTATTGATATTTGCACTAAAAAACATTTTTTAGCCGATATTTCCCGTAGCAGAAAACCTGCATACTCAGCTCCCATGTTATACTTATGGAGAATAAGTAACGTGTTATCTCCCTTAATTATGAACATATATAAATAAAATTTGGTATGTGGCTTTACCTTCTTGAGTTGTATTAATATTTGTATAAAACCCCATTTATTGTGTTCCTTATTTCAGCAAACCTGCATACTCAGCCGCCATGTTTTTCTTATGGAGAATGATTAAAATGTCATAAATCGTTTATTTATGAACGTATATCGATGAATCTTGGTATATGGCTTAATGGGGTATTAAGATACATATATATGCATTATAAATTCGCTAAGTACGCAGGTTTACTGCTACTGGGGTATTTCAACTTATGAGTATAAGTCGAGTTTATCTTTGCCAAATTTTTAAAAGTATTTTTTTATTAAGAAATTGGAGTAGGCCTACTTGTTTCAATGCTCCCCACCTTTGTTGAATATAATATACGTGCGAGTAATATTATAATGGTTATTCTTGCGTACACAATTTATGTGTAATACAAATTGTTTCTAAACGTTATTCCAACAATATTTAATCACGTTACTAATTTAAGTCAAATACCACAACATAGGAAGAATTTTATTAAATATACGTAGTTACTTTTACAAATCCTGTAATCAAGTGTTTTAAAACACTGTTAATTGCAACGAGTTATGCTTAATTATTTTCCAAGCAAATTAGATCTAGCTAAAACACATTTTTATTACTACAACGTATTCAGTGACTATAATAGTTTTGATAGTGCTATAATGTGCATAATGTGCACCGGATTCCATCCTAGTCGAATTATGCCAAAATCAAGTATTGTACCTACAAATCGCAACTCACATATTAATTGTGGCCCATGCCAGTGTTAATCGACCGATCGGTCAATCAGTAAATCATTCAATCAGTCAATCAGTAAATCACTGAAGTGGTCGTGATGGGCGTTATAGGACTCGGAGGTGAAATTAACAAGATCACGACCGCCCGCGCCCGCCTACCGCGGTGAAATTGGGCAGCCTAAACAATAGATTAGAATATTATGCTTTCTAATCTCCCCGAACACTCAGACAACATGATCGCACATCTACATTGGTCGGCTGCATCTTTCATTCTCCTTTGTGTTGTAAGGTGATGAGTCAGACTTCTAATGAACGTTTGCTCTTTAGCTATCGCAACCATCAAACTCTTCAGAAGTGATGGGGTCGCTTGTTTAACGACAACGATTTTAGATCGATTTAAAAGTAGTTTAATTATATTCGCTATGGAAATTAGAGGTATAAATTGCTCATAACTTTCAAATTGTTCTGATTTAATTCATACGGAAGAAAAAATACATTTTAGAACGTTGCAGATTGGTTTCCCATTGAGTGTGTCTAATACAGATAATATTAGGGAATGCAAAACACAAGTAAAGTTCTGATTGGTGTGGTAAGGGTCTGGTTTAAAATTGTGTTTGTTTTCAATATGAGTATAGGAATTCATTCCAAGCACACTCTATATAATTTAAATGATTTTTCCACTTTTACACAGGAATGGCCTTTTGAAGTACAAAAGATTACCAAAACTATGTGGCTATGATTACCATTTGGGTAATATCTTACAGCCTAAAATGACGGTATTTGTCTAAAGAAGATAATCATCCAAGATCAATTCAGGATCCCCTGGATTATAATGGACACATATATGAATACACTTTCACATATTTTTAAAACCACAAGGAGATCGATCAGTAACGACGGTAATGAAAGTTAATCGTGCCTTTTACAAGGAAACTTCAGCTGCCCGCACAGTATCAGATGTCGGATGACCAGGCGACTGCCCACACAGAGTAATAAACAAGAGCTAATGAACCAGACGATGGTCTCTGCCGATATGATCAGATGTTTCCTCTCCCCAACAACTCAGTTATGTATGCAAATATCAGCTGTTATCGAATTTTACATGTGTCCATCTACCTTTCACACGTTCACTACTCCTCCTCCAAGATACCTAAGCTGAGAAAGGTTAACTATGTAAATGACTTTAAAGTATTTGACTATGCAAACCAAAAATATTTCATCACGGAAAATAATGGAAGTTTATTGAAAGGTTGGGAGTGTTTATGGAAATGCCACTTATAATCAGGAGAATCACAGGCAAACTTGTTTCCAGCGTTTCTTTTGTGCGAGGTAGCCCAAGCCGGGGGCGAGATTCTACAATTAGCCTCTTCTAGCCCAACTTGTCCTATTACGCAGCCTCATCATTACCTTGTAATAACGAAACTAGCTTTCTAATCGATCCCTGATCAGTTTCTCTTTTTTAGAACCGATTATGTCAAATCATACTTCTAATCCTAGGCCTTTTTGTTTTATGTATGCGAACCATCCATTTACCGCGATCTTTTCTCTCATTGATTAAACTTCTTGTGATTCAAGAATCCAGAAGACTTGCCTGCTTGCCTGTTGGGTAGCCTTGCCTGTATTTTCCATCTTCAAGCACAAATCACAATGATTATGAACTCTCTTTGATGTTATCTCTAAGCACTTATTGTAACCGCATATTGTAAAAAGGATCATTCCGTTAATAAACTAAAATAATGAATCCAAATGTTTCTACGCTTGGAAACTTAATCCTCATTACTCAAAATGTTTCTCATTCACGTTGGTGAGATTAGTTTGGACAGGAAATCCATTGCGTTTCTATTGTACTACTCTGTAGAGTTTTAATCACCCTTAAGACACCAGAGAGCTATTTGTGGTTGTTATTGTTGTCACTCTTAAATCTCGAACTCCATCATGAAACTGCACATAAAATCCAACGGTCACGGAACGGCGCGGCGTTTTCCCGCTGAAACCGCTCTAGCCAAGTGAGTCATCAGGTCCACTTCTCCAACTGCTCGTTCCCGCTGCCCGGTTGTCGCTAGGCTAATGCTAGTGCTGAGAGGTCGTTGCGACCGTCGGACACTGGGTCACGGTGCGTCACGCGGAGGAAGTCAAACCTCGTTTAGCGTCGCGTCACGTCACGCGTTGCGGAAGCTTCCTTCCTCGTTGTCGCCTCCTGCTTGTCATCCTCCAACGGGTGTTTATGTGTGGTTTCCTCTGCGATTGGCGCCTACCTGTCATATAATTGATGATTAATAACGAGGCCAAATTTAATAGGCGATTTGCTTACTTGAAATGTTGGATTCAGATATTTTCTTTCATTTAGAGTACGCAATTACAAAGTTGGATTAATACTATCGTGTGGACTTTTCGTATGAATTGAAAACCAACTACTTAAAAATGTTGGCCAATTTGTTAAAAATTACTTGATTTTAGCGAATACATTACTATTATACAGTAATACAAACGTATTGTCAATTGGAAGCACTACTTGGTTAAAGACTATTAAATCTAGAGAAAATAAATTCGCAAACTCGCGGACAAAATTGGACAAATTTTCGAAGCCTGAGTCTTTCCCAAAGTGTTAGATTAATGTTTTGAATATGCAAGACTGGTGCACTGATTTACCTAGAACACACTACATTCTTACAGTAAAAGGTAGACTATTTCATAGATAATGTTCACTTTCGGAGGAGTTATTTACTTACCAACCTAACGTAAAAATCAGTAATAAGGCCGTCAGTCCGTGTTAAAATTGTATTTCTGTAGTCTTAATCCCAGAACATGGACATACGTTAAGTCAGGGAACTTATTATTTATATAACAACATATTTTTTGTTTTGGACTGTACGAACCACTCGAAACAGTTGTGAGTTAAGAGGCTTTGGGCAGCATCCAATCCACGTAATTGATTGTGACTGTTGCAGTGGCCTCTGTCAAGGTGACATTGGAGGTACCGCTTCCCTCTTCTTCTACAAGGCGGTTGGTGTAGAAGTAAAATACTGCAAGGTTCTTTCCTCGTGGAAAACCCTTACGCATATCAAGCAAGCGTATCAAACAAATAATAAACAAGTCAATTCTAAACTAATGTTTTAGATACAGTCATTTGGTATTGTAGTTCATTGATCTTTTACAGGTTTACGTTCCATAAAATATATTCATATGTTTATTGCTCTATCACATAATCTAGTGGCCCACTGAGCTAAAGCCTTGCATAGGGAGAGAGCTAATACGTAGAATATTTGTTCTGAGGTTAATATACCCAGTGGACTTGAGGATCAATTCCCCTATAATGTATTTATGCCTCCAGCCCAAAAGACCTTCTTAATTCCAATGTGAAATTTTAGGCAATAATTAATTTTAATAATTACCGAGGTAAGATCAAAAATATGATTTAAAATGTGGCATTATGTCTGCAGGAGTCCTGTAAGAAGAGCAGTAAACCACCTTTAATTTCGTTTTTCGTGTAAGAAACACTTTAAAGTTTACCTACATAACATATCGTATATCTATTCAAACCAAAGCCAACTCATAACCTTTAATTCAATGCACCTTGTGTAATCAAGAGACTTTTTATATTTCACATAACAGACGGAATAAATGATTAATGATTACTTCCCTGTATTATCTAAAGCCGATACTGTTACAATCCAGTACTGAGTACTAAGTTGTGATTCCTTTTAAATACGATCCGTAACTGTAATACTAATAAATATTGACACAGTGTTCTCAGAAATAGTTTGTTGGATTTGATTTCCAATAAAGTAACTTGATACTAGCTGAAATCTGTTATATGATTCTTAGTTAAAGTATATTACCTAGGGGCCGAGCTTTATTCGGGGAAGGCCAGTCAGTTTGTTTAGATGACTTGCAGTAATATTTCACCACTTCCTCCAACTGATTATCAGATTTGTATAGCTCATTTGACTCTTTTATGCATTTTTAAGGTCACTCCAGTTGTTATTTATAGCTTAATGTCCATTTGATTATTTCGGATATGACCACTCTAGATATGCAATCTTCACTCAACAGTTTGTTTTAGTCATTTCTCTCATGAAAACTCATGTTAAAAAATAAACATCACGTTTATTCATTACATGAGCGGTTAAGAAGTTATAAGCAAAATATTAAAATAAATAATAATACAAAATTACATTTTTTAATATTTTTGGATAAATAATAAGATTAAAACAATGGTGTAAATACAAAAAAGATAGCCTGTAAACATATCTTTCAAACAAAAAAATAATCATCCCGATCTGATAAATGGTACGTACAATTTACGCATTTAAAGAAATATCCTAGCCACCATCTTGATGACGTCATAGCTGGAAAACGTACCAGGTGTGGGATTGACACCCGAGCGGAAAACACTTCCTAAGCCACCTATATTGAATTGCAAAAGCAAAATTCTCTATACGCGACATGCACACAGAATCCTAGTTAGATCCAGGACTTAATACAAAATAGCGAGGACAAATACTTTATCATGCCTCTATATTGCAATTTATAGTTCACCTTAATAGTCAATCAAGGTGTTTCTACCTCTCAAGAGGCAATCGGCAATTGATATCCCGCGAGGAACGGCAATTGCCATTTACACGGGCACGACCGCCGCCGCTCACCACGGGGCAAGGCCGAGGGTGACCGAACTGGCAGAAGGTGATAAGCTCGTGACCGGGTCGGTCCCATTAGCGAATACTTAAACAATTACAGTACTCGCCTCGCCTAGACAATGCAACTGGAGTGTCGGACGAGTCGTGGACTTGCCTCATCAGCCACGGCCCTGCTAAGGCAATGACGCATCGGAGGTTCTGGAGGATTAAACCGAATGTTGGACCTTAGAAAAAGTAGAATTTCCCCCCAAAAACTCCAAATGTTAAGCATCTAAATTACCGGAAACCCTCTTTGAATGTTGTTCCATAAAAATATTTTCAG
The DNA here is from genome assembly GCA_963675035.1 of Allygus modestus. Lineage (NCBI taxonomy): Eukaryota > Metazoa > Arthropoda > Insecta > Hemiptera > Cicadellidae > Allygus > Allygus modestus. Next base: position 139,934,192 of record OY776117.1, read on the forward strand.
TAAGCATAACTCCTCACTTGATAGTCCACGAAATATGGGTTTAATATATAATTGAAGGTGTAGGAGTTCTCTAGTGAGTAGTGAGTGCATTATGTGTGCTGTGAAGTTTGATTATGATCCAACACCCCCCCCCTTATTGTGCAGGGTAATTCAAAACTCTTAAATGTGACTAAGTACATCTTTAATTTGGCACTAAAGCTCTAAGAGAGAAACTGTAAGACTACCTACTTTCAATAGCTTCCGGTGATGATGACTCTTAATAAGGATTATGTTTGAGGCACTAGTGTAGACCTTAACCAAACCAGATTTAATATTAACCTACCATAAACTATAACTTAAGCCTTGTTCAATCTAAACTGATAGTTTTCTGTTTCATTACACGTTCTGGAATGGCATAGTGTTCAATAAAGACTGTTGGATATTTTGTGAGATATGCAATAATGATGCTTGGTAAGTAGTTTCGAGGGTTCTTTAATTAGCAGATAAAGCTGTGTTATGAATAAGCAATTCAAGTTTCACTTTGAACATTTTGCGAAGATGGTTTGCAATTTTAAAACACCAAAAGATGCTGGACCAAACCTATTGTTATTTTTTTAATTTCTGTTGAAATTATCTAAAAATGGTATTATTTATCCAAAACCCTAAAACATCACATTCTGGTTTCATTATCTTCTGGTCCCTATTAAAGGAATATTCACTGAACAGTTATGTGTGGGACGATTACATTCCACACCCGCCCCACTTGAAGGGGCTTCGCCCTCGCTAAACCAAAACCGACAGCGGCGTTTTGGACCGACTACGGTCGTTTCGCCTTTTCCCCTTGGATGATTGGAGAGATGAAATTGTCCAAACAAATATGTTTTTAGTGTTCAAAATAAGGCCATAAGACCGTTTTTCAAGAGCCTTATAGATTCTCATGCAAGGAAATTTTCATAAGTCATCAATTCATATTTTTCAGTCCGTAAGATTTATAAGAAACCCCATTCCCTCTTTTTCAATAAATCCATTCATAATTATAACCTCCGCAATAGACATTCAATACCAATTCCAAAACATAGGACTTCATTTTTTGACAAAAATTCAAATTACTCCAGCATAAAACTACTCAACAACTTGCTAGAGGAGATTAGGAAAGAGAGTTGAGCCAAAACGTTTGAGAGAGGGGTTAAGAGGTACCTTTTGGACGGTGCCTTTTATAAGTTCGGGATTATTGTCAGGCAGAGGCTGCTAATGGCTTGTAAATATTAACGTTAGGATTGTATTAGATTAATTACTAGTTTAATTACCATGTATTGAGCATTTAATTTCGACACTATTGCACGTTATGTACACTATCCATGAAATAAAGAAAGTTTGAGTTTTGAGTTTGAGTATGGTTAGTTCCAGTTTCGGCTAATAGCCCACCAACGGCTGGACATCCTCCGGACCACATGGCGAGAGTTTCACTGGGAGTCTCCGCCACTTTCCGTCGGATTATGCAAACTGCGTGGAAGTCGTTAGTGTAATTTCAATAACTGATTAATTACTACACGACGTCAATCAGCCGAGTGTTTAATGCTCGACGATTAAACCGCTCCAGCTGGTTTAACATCGGGAAGTTGACTTTTACAACTTTTTTTAAAGTCGTGTCAACTAATGAAGGATTAAGTCATTTTTGAAACACGAGTTTTACACAAGGAGAGAGTTTGTTCATCTTAATTAACAAGTTAAAAGTAATGCAGTACTTTTTACAGCAACATGGTGAGACCTAGATTAGTTTCCCCCAATTTTCCGCCTTTTCGAAAGTACATAGTTAGGCCTAATTTAGAAACAACGTCCTTCTTAAGGTAACTTTCGTAAAAACAGCCTAAACGGATGATAGGGTAAAAAATATAACAACGGGCAATGGAATAGCGTAGCGTCCTTTAACCCCAACTGGAAAAATTGCCAACCTTTTTGCAAAATCATTTTAGTACACTTTCGTTAAAAAGGTGAGTGATATGTTAATGTTTGGTTTTGTTTGTTTGTTAAGGTATTGTATAACCTTGACTGCAAAAAATCCATCCGATACATTTCATCAACAATGTATATGGAGAAAACAGATATTTCGGCAATGAAAGAAAAGTCGAAACGTGAGATGATAATTCAAAACGAGTTTTGTGAAACAGGATCAGCTCGGCTCGATTTGGCAAAGAGAGTTTTCGTAAATTAGGCAAGAGATCAGTTAAATATAGCGGGAGTAGATTTAGAGACAAGCAACATTGGCGGACACTCGCCAGACAAGAGACTAGCCGATTTCATCGACCCAGTTCAATTGAATCATTTAATATCTTATATCAGCTTTCCAATCAATGAAATTATTGTTTCGGACCGTGTTTACGTCATTATTCAACCCGATAGGGGGACCTGTCATTGAATAGCAGCTGTTATTACCCCGCAAATGACGCCACATAACATTCACTGTAAATTAAGCGATAAGGCCATCAAAAAGGAACCAACGAAGACATTTCGAATATCCACTCTTCGACATACAAGGTGAAACCCAAAAACTGAACTCAGAAATGCTCTAACATATCCTGAATACATTATTTTGGGGGCAATCCTTAACAAGAAAAACGCTGAAGAGTCTATAATTGTGTAATTGTCTTTCGTATTCATAAATTCTAAGTGTATTACGATAGGCTCGACAATCTCGCGGTTATATCGGGGAAGTAACTATTCCATAGCGTATTCTATGGAGACCTAGAGTGTTCTAATTTGTGGTGAACTAGACGAACTAGAACTGCTAATAAACATATACTAGGGCACCCACACACCCACTACTGCCTATGTTGTGGAAGACACAATGGTTTGTGTACTCATTGTACTACACCCAACGACACAGTTACACCGTGGTGATTCTGTGGTGATACTGATGAAATAAGACAATACACATACATTCTACTTATATACATTCTACTTTTAAACCCCTAACATTTGAATGCATGTAATCGAATAAGAAATCTGCCATTCCAAATTTAAAGGTGTTTTCGTGTCACCTTTGAAACGCCTTTGAAATAGGCGTTTTAGAGACATTTAAAAATCATATTAATGAAAAAATCAATGATCTGTTTTAATCCACACCTTCAGTAGGTAAGCATTGAAAATTTAAAAGCTAAATGGAGCGAATCCTCAAAGGGGGTTTTTAATATTATTTAAATGAGTGTTCATATAACTGAATCGCATCAAACATATTAATATGCTACATATAATGACACTCAGTAAAGCGATCAAATAGTCCCTAGAAAGGATTTATCTTAATTTAATATAATCCAAATGTATTAATGTGCTTGGAGAAAAGTTGTAGAGTCTATTGAGCACTTGTAATGAAGCACTTTAGAAATTATTGAAGGGGTAGACCCTAATAATACAAAAGTAATATATGCCAATTAAAAACTACATCTTGCGGATAAATATCGATAACGGTTACGAAAATAGACCGCCAATACGAGTATATGGAGTAATTTGCAATATATAACGGACATTATCTTTCAAACCTTATACAAAGATCAGTAATGCGTTTATGACTATCCTCTTAATGCAGACACAAATAGGAATACAATTACAAACGAAGCATTTTGTAACCAGATATAAAGTTCACTCCTACAATATTCAGTATTAAGTAAATATTAAGGACAACAGTTTTCACACACAAATATGAAACAGAGGCCAAGAGATGCTAATGTACAGACCTTGAACCCCATGAGGCAGATGCTATCCGAGGTTACTCACGACATCTTGACGCAGACTCCAGAAATAGCCGAGGAGAAGTTAGCGGTACTAGAGCCAAGTTGGCGTTCTACTAAAGCCCGAGGCGGTGTATCACACTCTTTTCTATTTATGGAAATACGCTTAATCTTCTTTACTATCGTTGATTGCCATTCATGCATAATGCTTGTCGGAATGATAAACATGCACAGTAGCAACGGCTCCATTCGTATTCTTGCCCTCTTCCCGGTTATAAGAAAAGTTCGGAAAGTGGGTTTTGATGAAATATTATAATGGGGCGAAAACTACCCTCCACGCTTGCATAGTGAAAAACTTCTGAGCACAGTTGATACATAGTGAACGAAATTGTAAATAAATTGTTGTCGCATTAAGATATTGTTTATTTATTGATTCGGCTATTGCTAGCTATTGTAAGATGGCGTTATTGCCCCAGGAATAAAACAAGTTAGTTGACATGAATGAAACCCCCCTCCCCCTCCACCGGGGTAACACACTGACCTAGAGCCCGTATCACACGGAGATAACAGTGTCCGCTGTCATTACCGTTCTCAATACCAGTTCGCATACAGCGCATATGTCAATGAGTCGTCGACTTTTGATTGCAAATGAAAAACGCATTAAGAGCAAAATTAACAAAAAGAGAAATGTAAACACCAGTCGGGGGCCTTAATTGCCCTAATGACCCCACTTTCGCCCAACCCAACCGCTTTTTGGTGGTTCGCCTCACCCGGTTTTTCATCACTTTCTCCCTTTCTGTTATTCTATTTGGACTGGTATTAAATTATTTGATACTTCTGTTGGGTCGGAATTAATATTATCACTAATATATTGAATTTTTGAACCAAACTATTTTGAACTATTAACTTTTTAATTAATTTATCAAGGGTCATATCTAAAAAAGTAGCATTTAGAGTTAAAAAATTTAATAACAATATTTATGTCATGAAACATCAAATAAACAAAATTATAATAATCTATATTAATCCTATATATTATACTAGACTAGGGGGGTTTTCTACACAGTCATGATAACGGCTGGACAGAATTTAACGTTTAAGGTGTCAAGTTAAAGGTATTTTATGTATATTTGCCAATACGTCTCAGAATTTTAAGAAAGGGCATTACTTAAATGCAGTAAAGGGCTGCACTTTCGGAACAGTGGCGCTATCCGACGGCGGAACTCTAAACTACGAGTTGATTCAATGTCCGTTATCCGCATTGTTCTCAGATGTTGTTATCATCTGTTTTAATATCAGACATTTTTTTATGTTTGTTTACAACTGAAGTAACCTTTCGTTGGGTACCAACTTGCTCGGATTCGAGCGGCAGGACAACTATTAATAATATAATAATTGAATAATCATATTTTTCCTACGGTTTATATTTATTTTTTCTACAGGTATTAACAGTGTATCGGCATTTGCAAAACTGATGTTGTGGGGGAATTATTTAACCAGGTAAGGTCAGATTAGTCCAGAGTCCGAGTCCCCTTTCTGGCGGTTTACATAGTTAACCATACAATTATACCTTCCTTGGCTAGACAATTCCGAAGTGGTCTCCCCCACCCCTTAACCACAGCGTAATTTTAATTTTAACCCATAAAGAGTTACTAACATAACCATCGAATTTAATAAAACTACGCCTGAATACGAACATGTCAAGTGAATATTAATTCTAAACGTCATTAATCTGGCAGGTAATTGCAACTTTTAATTCCATCTTTAACTATTTAAAAAAAATACATCCTTACAGTTTTACGTTTTTAGTGTTCTATTCGTGATCTTTGAGTTAGGTATTTAACGTAAAAGTCTTATATGTCTATAATTTAAGCAGACAAATCTCACTTCGATTAATTTATAAAAAATCAATCAATATAAAAATAGTTTTCAATAAATCTAGTTCACGCCAATTTTCACGCACGAATATCGAGATCAAATCGAACTCCGACCACTCAAATAAATCCAATATGCCACGCACGTAAACCAATTACTATTTCTACAACTCAATCAGACAAACAATAATCAAATTCGCCGTGCAAATCAATTAGCACCAACACGGGGATACATACAGTTAGCCCCACAATGGCCCGGCAAAGTACCGTTATGTGGGCCATTACTGGGTTGTCTTACCCATTGTTACGCCTCACTGTCGGACCAGCATTTAGTCGTCAGGCCGTTCAGTGTTCAGTGTTAGCCCTCAAAGAGGCCGCCGCCGCACGCGCTCGCCTGATAATGCGCGCACAAGCTGCCCCATCTCCTCATTGATTCAGCCACTCCGTCGCCTCTTTCCTGTCTGTCGTCACAGAGAAGACAAAATTATTTCTTCTCTGTGTGTTTTGTTTGGTGTGTTCAAATAAATAAATTGACGTTAAGCCGTACCAGGTATGAGTAAACCGTTCGTCATATTTGATTGAAAGTCCCATCGAAGGCATAACATTTCAGGTATCATTGCATTGCATTGGGTTTAAATATACAGAGTTTAATTTATACAAATTTAAAAAAGTATAGTAATTGTACTATATGTTTCAATTTAAAATTGAAGTCAGGTAAAGGAACAGACCTGTATGGCTCATCTATGAATGGAATTACGTTAGTTACTTAGTATATAGTACATTGAAGTAAATAAATTTCTAAGGAAAAAAATAATGATGGAGGATCTTCATGTTTAAAAGTTCAGTTCACATTTATTGTTTCACACTAAAGGCTCTAGGCAACCTATTGGATTTTAATTTTAACAATAAAAATGCAATATAACAAATCAAAATATAATACTGTATATACGGATGTTATTTTTAATGAGTTTTGTCTATTTTTAATTCGTTGTAAGGCGTTCAGATTTCTCACATCGTTAAGTTTTAAAATAGTATGTCAGAGTTTTCAGAATACCTTTTATATACATGAATATCTTGTTCAAGTTTAAATAAAAATAATTCTTTTTAAAAGTGTTAAATTGTACTAATAAAATATAAGAAAACCAGTTTTTCATTAAATTCCAGAAAACGCATAACTAATGTAACAGTAAAAAGACTTCAACGGCCGGTATTAATGAAGTCTTGCAGCTATGAAAAGACTCGTTAGAAAATGTAAATGTGATAGAATAAATCAAATCTTGTATTAACCCCGGTACATGGGGTTAGACAGAATGACCAACAACTTGACAGTCACAGAGATGACAGTAAGCTACAAACACGCGGCGCTACTCTTAAACCCGCGTTGCAGCTTGCAGCCGATAATGACCGTCTGCCCTGCGATTCGCGATGATAAAGTCATTACCTTAATTAATGCACCTCACACGCGGGCGGGCCATTAACATCGCGGTCGCACATTAGCACCTGCCCGCGTTAATTTTGATGTCGACTTCACGTGACCGTGACACTGTGTGACCCCTAGCCGGCCACGTGACCCCGCGGCTTTAGGCGACCTTTCACTACGTAGAAAGTAATTTGACTTTTCTCTGTGCCAGACCGCCTTGCCCGGTTTACTCGGGCGATGACGTAGCTCGTTGCTCGTTGGGTCAGTGTTGGAGTGTCGGTGGAAAGTTGAACTGCGACCGGGTTGCCTCCGGCGAGTTAAATATGTTCGAAAACGAAATTTGTTTTATATACCATTACAGAGATGTGGATTTCTCTGTGGTTTCTGAGAGGTTTAAACATGTGAAACTACTCGGTCACCATTGCAACCCTTTCCCCGAGTAAATTATAAACTGAAATAATTTTGCAAATAAATTAACCGATAAAATTAGTTACATATTATTGTTATCATGAAAAACACAAAACTTCATCTAAATACTATTCTATTTTACTACAGAAAGGAAACTCATTGACATAAACGTCATACCAGATACAATAACTTAGGGCAAATCCAGTTACTATCGTAGAAAGATATGATCTGTTTACAGTAACCTGGCGTCTGGACCCTTGGCTACCTGCGAGCGGCCCGGACCGTACCTCCGTCGCGCGTCGGTCGTTTCCTGACCAGCTGTTTCAGTGATGAGTCGCCTAATAGCGTAAACACTGCACTGTTTAACGTTTTTATGGAACACACAATTTTAAATCGTTTTAGCAGAATTAAAATGTTCAGGAAAAAATAAGAAAATTGATACCAAACACCACACTTTTACGTTAGCAAAAGCCATTTGTATTGCCATATGTTATTCAATACTTCATTTCAACTTAACTTTGTTAACAAATTGAATAAAAACAACAATGTTGTTAAGCATGTATTTAATTTTGTTGCAAACACTGATACATTTAACTTGAACTATTTTGTGTATTATGCTATTCTAACTCTCATAGCAACACCTCTCAAACACTGAATGTGTGCATCTGACAAAATATGGTTACTTGTAGCGTGATAATTTACTGTTCCTTAGTTAAATTTGTGTGCATGTGTATTATATGTATTATAAAAAGTTTCTGAAACAGTGGCCGCAGCAAGAAATGTTTCACCAAGAACTCTGTGTAGGATAAAGTTACAGTTGAAACATGCAATGGCAAATGAAAAAAATGCAAGCAATGTCGACCTCAACATCGAAGATAATAGACACCGAAATCACGGAACCTTAGTAGGGATTAATGAAGCAGACGTGTGAAACCAATCATGTACCCAAACTTAGTACTCCAAGTTGCAAACAAATTTAAATCTGTCACAGCAGAGCTTGGCAATTTGAAAATACTGTTATTCGTAATCATAATAAAGCAAATTTATTGAATGGTTGCATACAGATTTTGGCAAAGGTTTTGAAAAACATTGGTTCGTAATAGTTTCGTCGCGGTCCAATAAGATTCTCCATTAGTGAATTAAGTTTTTGAGGTAATACATTAAACTCCTATAAGGTGTTTTTTCGGTTTTATTGAAACACTTACTTTTTAATAACTTTTGGTATTCTTCATCAGTATGAATCTTATAATCTAAAGTAAGCGTTTTGATTAAACTAAACAAAATAAGCCCCCTTAAGTGGTTTAGTATTTCAATGGCTCATTCGAGATTAGAAATACAATAAAAATAAAAAAACAATAAATGTAATTTAAATATAAACAATTCTTCTTTGACGGACTTTTGCTAATGCTTTGCTACTAATGCTCTTTTATAACCTCGACGCGCAAAAGGAACATAATTAAGTCGGCTTTCAACAAAATAGAGTGAGTAAAACACCTAATCGTTTTACTAGCAGGCCTCTGTAAAATATAGCCCTTTAAGTTCAGTTTTATATGAATATTGTAATTAATAAAGAAAGTTGTAACTCAATATTGTATCTATAATTATTTTCATTACACTTCATATGGTATGTTAAACGCATAAAACAATTTATTTTCTCGTATCAATACTAAAACGGAAGCCGAGCCCTAAAATAAGGTAGGTCATTCTGTAGGTTTTCAGTACACGTTGGCATCCCTATTGCAAGTTTCCATTTGCCTCAACCACATTTGTAATCTGAAGCCCAATAAGTGTCCATCGACAACCACGCAGCCTGCGGTCGGGCGCATCCTCGACAATCTGGTTGTTGGTTTGTTTGTGCTCGCCGCCTTCAACCACCGCCATCAGCAGCGCATAGGTTGCATATAATCACCCACCGACCAGTTCCTAGATCAGATATAGATATTCCATTCTCTATTACTGGTTTTTGCGTCTCAGGATAAATCGCATGTGTAATCTTACAGTCTATCTCACTACTTTATGAGTGGGTCAATCTGTTAGTATGGTATGAACGTCCGAGGGATTGGTTTTATTTGCGTTTAATTATAATTATAAATAAACATATAAGCAAATCTAGTTGCTCGAATTCGAGCAATATTTTTCTTCTGTGGTTACTCAGTTCATGTTAGTTTATATTTTAAATATATTCCAGAAGTTTGCTTCTAACAACGGTTCTTTCTTCTGTACTATGTTTGTTGGTATCAACAGCTGTTTAATAGACAGTTAAATTTATTTCTAGTCTTCCATTAGATTACCATTGGAACTTTGAAAGCCCAGAGGCAGAGCCCTGTAGGTGGATGTTAATTAAACCCCCAAAAGGCCTTTCTTTACGTTAAAGGCTTTCAAATAACAATCATTCAAGACTTAATAGTATTGCCGGTATCCTCGTCAGAATTTTTTCCTGAAACAACTAGAAATTTTGTAAACTGAAACATCTTCTAAACAGGCCGAAATAATGCTACAATCTTTAATTAATTTACACGATAAAATATCAAGTTTTTATGTATGTGTATTGAAATTAACGAGCTGCGATAGTGATGAGAAAGGGGCGTGGACCGTCCCCCTTTAAGACCTAAAAATGCTAAAGTTGTACATGCACTCTATAAACAAAACAAAACAAGTCTGTTAAGAAGCTATGGAATTCAAAGGTTACCACTGGCCTTGTCACACCGGCCTCTGAGACCTTTCGTGGCTAGTTTCTGCAGTGTGCCGCCACTCCCCGCCTAGCCCACTGGGCTGCGACCTTAACCCCGTGCTCATTAACCGTTGAAATGTAATTAGAAAGCGGTCGATGAGACTTATGAGACGCCCGGGTTAACGTTGATGTCAGGGTTGCTAGTTACAGAAGGGTCTCCCATACCACACAGCGTTAGTGGGCTGTCACGTTCACGCAGCTCGGGATGGGTTGCAGTTGAAGGGTTGTCGCCGTAGGTAATTGATTAATGATAAGTAGTTAGACTTACTCCTAATGAAATTGACTGTACTCCTAAATAATATAAGGTATTGGCATTTGAAATAAAAACACTGGTTCGGACTTGGAGTGAAGGTCGATATGTGGTTTGGAGTTTCACTGCTCATGAAGTGTGGAAAATGGTTGACAGTAATCTTCTGCAGGATGAACCTGACGTATGATATGTAGACTAACGAATCTAATCTTGTCTGGAAAGTTACAAATGCTACTCATATCCAGAGCAAACTGGTTGCCTCGCATGCCGCGGGGATCTGGAATATTAACAACTGTAAAACGCAATCTTGACTGTTGGCATGGTTTCAAATGTCTATTAGAGAGACGGCATTGCATTCATTAGAGTTCACTTTAAATGGCAGTGAACTGCACACCTTGGGAGGTAAAGTTACTTAATAACTGTTAAATATTGTTTACACTATGTAATTAATAAGTTAATTAGTTTGTCTGTGTACATCGCAAAGTTGTATCTATCAACTGTTCGCATATATAAATGAAGGCCGGAATAATGCTGCTGACCACACACAGTTTTAAATGAAAGTATTAATTGTTCTGTATTATTAAATTGCTTTAACTTTAACTAACAATAGTTTTTACTACATATATAATAAACCTAGATGTATTTTTGTTAAACGTTACCACTGAGAATAGACCATTCTCAATGAGATATATGTTACGAATAAATTATGCATACTGGATCGATCGAGCTGAAATTTGGTTGGAAGATTGCGATTTTAACCAAAGAACACAAAGACACATTCGTCTATATGTTTATTTTACTGATCAATCTTAGACAAAACAAGTTATCACACACTATATCACACGATATTGTACGTATTCAATATTATATACGTAATTTATTGTAAACGTAATTTTTGTATTGTATATGTGATAACGTCAGAAATTAAAACTGCGAAATCCCCGTGTGGAGAAAGAGACACCGACTGGCCTATAATGTAATTATGCTTTTGTTGAAAAATATAATATAAACTATAAATTAATAGCTTTCTTTGCTTAAGTCCAAGGTATTGGTGAGGAAATTGGAGGGAAATATTAGTTTTTGTATACAACCTCTCCTCAGGCCATAGATTAGATGATAAAAGTTCAACACATTTCGTAATATTGGAATTTGATCAGATGTGTGATTTTATTTGACTATTAATATAAAATCAGCTGAAAAAGCAAAGCTTTTGGGGAAAGCCAATGAAATTAATAATTTTCTTACGTTTCCCATTTATTCTAAACAGTTTCAATTAGTTTGTTATATTAAGGACAACATTTAGTACTTCCATTGTTAATAGCTAATCCGAAAACAACTATTATAGTCTAATTAAACGACACGGGATTAAAGCAGTTAATTAAGCGGTGACCTTGCAATTAACCGTTTAGCTAACGAGGCCTCGTTGCAGTAAGGAAGACAAGGGGAATCCCATTTCCCAGAAGTGGGTTAGGTCGGTTCCCGAGTTACCTTGACCCCCGCTGCACCGCGACTGCGAGGTTCCCAAGGTTGAGGTTAGCAGCGGGGAAAGCCATCGATCAGTGATTACAATCATTTCCGATAGAGCGCACTTTCAAAATGCGCGTCCCCTGTAATGACAGTGTTTGGTCAACCCGATGTTGTCAAAACACACAACGAGGACCGAACTTTCGTTTAGGGGAAAGGGCTCGCGGGTTGACCCCGTTTTCGTTTTCGCCCTGCCGAACTTGCAGGATCGTTACCACCATTCACGTATTCCGCTTCCGGTCCGACTTAATTACCCCGTCCTCCGCCAGGTGCGTGCCACTCGGCAGTTGCGATTCGTACTGCTTCTCACTCGCCGCTAGATGGGGCTGTCATTCGTAAATACATCTTCCGGCGCTGATCAGGATCGAAGGTGATCGTGCAACTTTCTTCGAGAAAACATCAATTACAGACTTTTTTACGGAGATAACTAACGTTCTTCCTTCACATTTCAAGTTACTGATGTAGAAAAACAATTTTTTTTAATAAGATCGGTATAAAATTTGTATTTAATTACTTATCAGTTCGTTGATTGATTATAAATTGTAATTAAAACTATGTTGACGATCATAGATTCTTAATGGTCGCACAATATAAACCAAGTAAAATCGCATATTATTCACGTATTATTAGTTATTAAAAAATGATACCCTTTCAGATGAATTGCAAGGCGACAGATCATATTTGTTATTTCCGCGACAAAGAAAATAGTAAAATTCATAATAAAACTAGGTTGTAACTGCAAGCCAATCAAACCTAATCACGCAAGAGGACACCGTTGAACTGCATCGACAATAATTAACCTTAATCAAAATACTGGTAAATGTAAAGTCTTGTCTTTTTTAGTCGTAAGTATTAAGTTAACCATATTCAAGAGATTATAATTCAATATATTTATCGGTAACTAGTTTAAAATTTAATTATACTATGTAACTAATTTAGTTAAAGCTTTAGGGGTTTTCTCGTCATTTTATGCCATTATTTTTACACGCACTTAATTAGTTTTCTCGCAAAATATAACAAAGTTAATCCATGCTATTTAAGTGTTTTTAACCCAAATGGCCATAAAACCTTGTGACTATCTCCAGTGGAGACTAGCTTCATTATGCGGAAACAGGTACATCTTAATCACAAACTAACCGCTAATTTGTCCAACCGGTGACTTCCTGGGAGCGCCTCTGCTACCGGCCACCGTCGCAGACCACCGGAGAAGAGCGGAGCGTGACGTAACAATTGCATAATGTCGCCTAGACAACATAATGCGCGGGCGCATGCAGTACACAGAGTATGCTGTAGCGCGCGTGCGAGTTACACAGAGTAAGATGATGTCGTGCATGGAGCAATAAGGTGTTCAGTGACCTCAGCGACAGTCACGGCGCCGCGCTCGCTCATTCGTCTGTTGTGTTGTAGGTAGAACACGGGTTTAATGGTGCTAAACACCTTTTGGGAACGTATTATGGTTTTTATTGATCCTCGTAGGAGTCGTTACATGATAAATGAATAGTTTCTGTTAATAAATTGTAATTACTGTGAAACTACGGTGTAGATTTGGATACGGTGATTAAAAACTTATCTTTGTTTATGTCAGTAAAAAAACGTAAGAGTTATACCATTGACTATACACACTACGTGAGTGTGTATAATCAACTTTAATAATTTGTATGAAAGATCAAATTTCTGTCTTCTGATGGCTAGATGTATGACTAAATCCCCAGTTTAAACAAATTGCGCACGTTTTCTCCTGTCATGCCAAATTTTCGTAGTTTAGATGGAAAATAATTTTCGAATTACAAACGTAAATCAAAATTCCTAATTGCAGATTTATACTGTACACAATTAAACTCATTATGAACAAATTACACATTATTAAACAAATTTAAAATGAAATGTTTAAAATTTCACATTACTACTTACTCGATTTAACAAGGCTTAGATAAGTTCTGGAAATAAGTTTGTATTTTGAAAACTATTTGGCATCTAAACTACGCAAATTTAGATATCTCAGGAGGAAAAATTTGCATTTTTTAACTGTGATTCAGACATTTTGTAGCCACCAGAAAACAGGAATTTGAACTGTCATACAAATTTCAATTGATTGATCCTTAAATTTTCTGTCTACGTAATCAAAGATAAGATTTGTAAATATGTTAAAGCACAGATTCGTTAACTTTAAACATTTATGGCCTCAAATTAAACGTATAAAAACAATGAGGTGGTGCATATATTTTAAATTAGAACATTTTTAATTAATTAGGGCTGCTAACAATAATTTTAATATTTAAATTTAAAAAAGCACCCATTATTTATTTCAGTTTTTTTTAACGAGTTTAATGAGCTTGAGTAAATGAGTTTAAAGTATGCTAAAGGAGTGTCAGTTGGGCTACAGCTTTGTTAATGGTGCGGTGAGCCGACAAATACGACAGTCACCGTCGCCTATGCGTGGTGGAGTCTCCGCTTGTGCTAATACGACGCTGATTGGCCAGCAACGGGATGTTCCGACTTGACTTCAGTAATCCACTTATCATTCATCTTCGTCACCAAACTCCGCGGGTCAAATCCCACGGTCAATGATAGCAAATTTGAAGTTACAGAAGTCAGGGAATCCCTCTTATAATTAAAATGTATGCTATGCATTATTATTATAGTACTATCGGACCACAAATAACTTTTTCTAAAAAGTTACGACATAGTATTATATTACAAATAAATTTTAATAAATCTTCGTAGAGACGGTAAAGTAGGTGAAGAATGAAACTTATCTCCACTTTGGATGGGTATAAATAGGCCTCCTGTAAACGACATTTGAGTTGAATAGAAATGTACAAGATGTCCTGTAAGTGGTAGAATTAGAAGGCACTGAAAGTTTAAATGTGAAATAAATAAATTTAACTAAACGAGGACAGAAATTATTTTGCATAAATCTGTTGTATCGCTCGATTTAAAAAATTACAAATTCAAGCTAAACTTTACAAAACAATTAATAATTATTTGTGCTGAGCATAGTATAGAGCCGTATTTTAGTGTGCTTTACTTTTAACAACTTCCGTTGTAACAAATAAGTAGCACTGTACGTTTTGCTTTAAACAAATTGAAAAAGTAATTATTTTAATCAGACCCTAACCGACATCCAGAATATTAAATATAAACTCTATTGGAATTTATACTTAAATTACGCACGGAATACGTAATTTTTTTCTCTGTAGTAAAATCAATAACGATGTGTAGATTTAAACAATTTAAATGGATAGTTTGAATGCCAATCAAAACTTGCATGATTAATAACTACATTACCACACAAACACCATTAAGATAAGATAAAAATGATAAAGAGTCACTGAGGTCAACACAAACAGGAAGGTGTCGCTGGAATCTATTCGCTACTTTGACGGTGTTGGCCGAATCGCTTTGCTCCACTCTCGCGCCTGTGCCGAGTTAGTGCTGCATTATCCACGGCAATCAGGCGAATGGCGCGACTGCCTTGGAGATAAACCGTGATGGTTTTAACCCATTACATTGCTTGGGGCGCATCAAACTGCAATGATCGGCGTTAAAAACGCATAGTGCGGTAATGCGACCACACACAACGCATTGACACTACAACAAGATTTACTTGGAGTAGGCCTAACTACAGGGTAACTAGATTTGATATATTTTAGGACTTTTTAATAAAAACTCGCGTTTTATTGAGTTTCATTGAGACATGTTTTAGATTCTTAAAAGCTCACGAAAATTAAACCTTGAAGTTAATATTTCTTGACAAAGTTAAGAAACCTTACATCAAGTTTCACTTTGGTTGTAATGCTGGATAAAAAGTCAGTTCTCTCGTTTGTTAGCAGGGGGGATATGTACCCCTGCTACATCGTAAGACGGGTAAGATCTTCGGGGGGGTTGATATCAGGGTGAGTCAGACCACCCGTCCAGCATGTATAACGGGAGAAAGGTTTGATCTAAAGTCAAAAAATAAAATTCTTACCCACTAAAACGCATATGGACAATCTATTAAACATATTTTCAACAAAATAGATGTACAGAATGTTCCAAAACTGAAGGTCACGGGTTCGAATCTCAAAATTGTATTATGTAAACATAGGGAAACTTATAAATAATTTTAAAGGTCTCGTTAAAAGAAATATTTTGGCGAATTCCAAAACTAGTAGATTTAGTGGATTTTTATCCGTTTCAAATAGTGGCCATTTTTGTAAAAAATATTGACATTTACGGAATACCTTGTATTTTCTAAACCACTACTCATATCTTTTTTCCCACTCAAATTTCTTACTCGTGATAATCTCAGCTTTACTCTGGTATGATACATGACATAGTTTTTTGAGAAAATCTAAATTTCAATAAAATATTTATTTTGAAAATGCCTATATGCCCAAAATTCAAAAAATTCAAAAGGTAGTGCATGTCATAAAGCACTTGGAAAAGGTGTTGTAAATCCTAGCAGATTTCAAATTCACACCGCCTTGTATCTCTTTTCGTTTTTGTGCCATCAGCAAAAAACATAATTTCCCCATATGAAATGCATGTTAATTTGCATAAGACATAAAATTAATGTGGCCACAGAATACATGCAAGTGCTATGCAAATTACCCATGCATTCATATGGAAAAATTATGCTTTTTGCTGATGGCAGAAAAACGATAAGAGATACAATGTCGGTGTAAATTTGAAAGTTGCTAGGATTTACAAGACCTTTTCAATGGGATGTTTTTTGACATGCGCTACCATTTGACTTTTTTGAATTTTGGGCATATAGGCATTTTCAAAATAAATATTTTATTGAAATTTAGATTTTCTCAAAAAAGCATACCATGTAGCATACCAGAGTAAAGCTGAGATTATCACAAGTAAGAAATTTGAGTCGGAAAAAAGATGCGAGTAGTGGTTTATAAAATACATAATATTCCGTAAATGTCAATATTTTACACAAAAACAGCCGCTATTTTGAAACGGATAAAGATAAGTGAATTATGTTTTCGTCGAAATGTTTCTTTTAACGAGACCTTTAAATAGTGTATAACTTTCCCTAAGTTGACTTAAGAATATTTTGAGATTCGAACCCGTAACCTTCAGTTTTAGAATATTCTGTACATCGATTTTGATGAAAATATTTTTGATAGATTTCCCATATGCGTTTTAGTGGGTAAGAATTTTGTTTGACGACTTTATACCAAACCGTTCTCCCGTTATACATGATGGACGGGTGGTCTGACTCACCCTGTATAACCTTCTATTTAAGGTATAGGCCTATGTAAATTAAGGGAAATATGTACCTGCAAATTTGCCAGACGAAAGCCTCTACATTTTCGTAATGCTTTTGGCAATAAAGTTTTCCGATTTTTGATTTAAAAACATATTTAATTTAAAATATAAAATTTCCGGCCGGGAAATCAGCGTAGACATAAATTGAAACAGCCGAGAGTAGAACAGTTGTGTTATTTGCTTGCCATGTTACAATTTGTTAAATTGTAACACGAGAAGAAATAAAATACTTATGTTCTGGCGCTCGAACAGTTTCCAAAGTGATGGATGGGCGGGAGGATTGATGGGAGATGTCTACTATCAATCAGGATCACCTTGAGAGGGAAACACCACAGAGTCTCCCCTTGCGGTAGGGTTGGTGGCGGGAGCGGATTGAGTTACCGCGCATCTCGATATATTGTTAGTATATTATTCATATTCGCGAGTAACCTTTGTATTACTAGTTACCCCCAAACGGTAAGTGTAGGAAATGGACTTAGCTAAAATATAAACACATTTTCATTCCTGAGCGTTTCCGGTATAATTTTACAAACGGAGTTCAAAATATCTTAAGAAGGGGCTCCAGTCCTCTGCGTCTACCTGCTTCTCCCATAAGACCAATGTTGACTTTCAAAGTCCGTTCGTCCTGAATGGGTTATCCGAAATCAATTATTTATGGTTCATTTTAAAGATAGAAAATATATCTTGCGATTTAATTAAGCAGACTATCGTTACCATAAATAGTTCGCGCATAAACAAATCGTAAATATTTAATATTTTGGAATTTTTTTATCTATTATTATTTACGATATCAAAATTCTGCTTACTGAAATCGCTACGTATATTTGTTATTTTTAAAATGAGCCATAAATCAACGATATCGAATAATCCGTTGAGGAAGGACGGGCTTAGAAAGGTAACATTGGCCTTATGGGCGAAGCAGGTAGAAACGCGAAAAGTTTCGTGGCTGGAGCGCCCTCTTAAGTACAGTCAGTATTATTTGTTTCCGTATTTCGAATTATTTTTACTTGCAAGCATTCCAACTATCGACACATTTCTACGTCCAAAGAACTAAATCATATCAATCTGATTATCTCAGATTTCAATTAAGGTTAATCTGAAAGTTCTATTCGAATCGGCAGCTAAGATGAACTAAATAAATGTTGTGTAAGTGGATGTGTAATTACGGTTAAAATCAAGACCACAGTAGCTTTTTTTAAAATCTTGTAACATTTACTTATTTGGGTGTGTGGGAGATGTAATGATCCCACTCTATTTACTAAGGTCAAAGTACATAATTCATAAATACAATTACAAAGGACATCTGCAGGGGTCCAGTTTCGAACATTCATACAAATTTCAATATTTTTTAAGGGTAAATTAGCTTTAGATTTACAGGCGATCGCCAAAACTACATTAACCTTCCGATTACAAAGTTTTGTTTAACAAGATCCAATTAAAATATAAATAGTTGAGATCCTAGAAAACTAAACGACAGAACTACTACCGTTATACGTCGTAATATGAGTTGTCAACAGGCAAACTTAACATAAATATCACTTAAATATAACTTGGATAGTAAAACCCCATCCGGGTAGTCAAAATATATAATTGGGAAACACTGGACCCCAGCTTCGATAAAATTGGCACTTCAGTACCGATTCCCAAATGAACAGCGGGTGCCACTGGAGCAGACAATGTTCCCACGTAATGGCATTCGATGTTCTGTTGTTCCCCAATTTAAATTTTAAATTGGTAAAACTACCAAGGTCGTTCCGGTCG
This sequence comes from Allygus modestus, assembly GCA_963675035.1. Taxonomy (NCBI): domain Eukaryota; kingdom Metazoa; phylum Arthropoda; class Insecta; order Hemiptera; family Cicadellidae; genus Allygus; species Allygus modestus. The sequence goes on from OY776117.1 coordinate 139,953,129, forward strand.
GCGAAGGTGCACGGCAGCTGGTCACCACGCCGTCGGCCTACTGACATTTCACGGGGATACGACTCGTAACATCCGTTCACACGTCCGACACTTACTGTAGATTGGCGATCGAAGGACAAGGGGGAAAAGTAAGTGCTACGACACTCTTTAAAATGAGTTATAAACTAAGGATATAGGATAATCCGTTGAGGAGGAATGTGATTGGACAGCTATCACGAGCCTTGTGAGGGAAACAGGCGAAACACCAAATTTAAGGTTACTACATGAAGCACTCTCTTTAAGTTTATGCTAAGATTACGCAATGGCTCTAGGACAGGAAGATGATCCGAATGTTTATTTTCGTCTGAATTTAAACATTCCCAAAATTGTAATTTAAAATGCAATTTAACATCGCTAGAGGGGTAACGCAAAAAATACAGAAGGATATTGTAATATTGTTTATATAATCTTCTCATTTTATGGGCAGTGTTGTTTGTATTCTCCTTCTCAAAATATTTGCATTTAAGATAATTATAGGCGAATCAGGGGATAATCAGCATTCAATTGTTCCACAAGATATTAACAGAAAGATCATCGAGTGGAAGTTTTGGTGAAAGCAAGAAGTTATGTCCAAGTTGAGGTTTAAGTAAAGGCCAAGCGTGCGCCGAACAGATCGCCTTGACAGCACTGAAGTCGATGGAGCGACAGGGATAGACGTAAGAGAGATGGATTCAGTTAGAGTGGCAGAGACGAACGATCTGGGAGGTGGAGGGAAAGTTCTCTACACGGCTTCATTATGACATCCACACCCACACTCGTTGGTTGACAGTCATAGGAGATCGATATCTGATTGGACACAAGTCACTTGTAATCACTTCAAAACTGGATCATACTAATATTATAAAGCTGAAAGTTTGTGAGTTTGTGGCTCGAGCTAGACCCAACTACTGAACCGATTGTGCTGATACTTGGTAGGAAGGCAGCTAATATCCTTAAGAAACACATATGCCTATTCTCGTGTTTAAAATCCTCTGGAGCTCCACTCCATTGGCATTTGAAACTTTCATGATAATATGAATAATATTATATGAACCGTTTGAGCTGACATTTGGAAGGAAGAAAGTTTGTACACTAAAGATACAGACTTTCCCAAAAACTACAAATTTTTTAGGGCTCCGCCCCATTGGCGTTTACATTTCCATGATGATATTATAAGACGAAACCGTTTGAAATTTAATTTAGCAGGAAGACATCTAATGGCAGAAATAGACCAACATTTACAACAGGTACATGTACCGTTCACTGGGGTGAAAATTATTGACCTATTTCAAATAATAAACTACACTGTGGAGAATTAGCATGACAATACATTATGGCCAATATTGAAACTTTAAAGGCAAACGGGATGGAGTTCCAAAGGAATCTAAAAAGGGTTTAATGATAGCAAAGGCTTGCAATACAAAAGCCAAGAGCAATTACGGAACGGAACGGGTGCGTGATTTGAAAGCAAAATCACCTCAACCAAGTGTCTCCAAAATGTATCTACATAGCCTACTCAAAATAAGTAATATTTATGTTTAAAAAATCCGCAGCGCAGTACACTTTCTCTATGAAGCCTTAACAAGTTAATGAGTAGTTATGACAAGAAATCGTAAACTACCTAAACGAACATTTATAGGTTTGCCGATCGAATTAGCAACAAATCTATATTTTATGGCTGAGTAAACATACATTTACTGACATAGCGTTCCACTTGTTTATCCTGTAAAAATAGTTAATGTACATCCGCCTACCTCGTAAAGGGTTAACGTTTTTTAAGTAAAACTCTGTTAACTTTCATTTTCTTCTGAAATGTAACATACGATTCAATGATTTCGGATAAATTCCTAAAATGGACAATTCTGTACAATAGGTGTGTTGTCAATTTACATTGGCTTAAATTACTGGGATAATCTTGGTTGATGTAGGTAAAAAGTAAAATCTTTCCTGACCGGAGCCCCTCAATCTTACTTTTATCTTACTAAGATCGAGGATGAAAATACTACCTGATGGAATACTGCACCTAGACAAATTCTATAACGTCGAGAATTGTTCGCGTCCAAGTCTTAAACAACTAAAGAGGACAACCTTTTGATTTGTTTATAGTTCGATCTGCCAGTTCAACGGGATGAGCCAAGGCAATCCTTGGAGCCTTAGATGAGAGAAGACTATGGTTGAAATTACTGTGAAAGATGTTGCGAACAAAACCCAGCGGCAGTCCCAGCTGGAGGTTTCGTCAGCTGTTGCGCAAACGACCCTCATACGCCCACATGCGCCTAATTATCGAAATTACATCTCGTCTGTATCGGTGAATCATGGCTGACTCGATGTCTAAGGCGCAGTACAAGGGCCATGGGAACTCCTGGTGAACTCAGCTACAGGTTATGAACCGCGTACTGAGTTACGTCCAGTTGTTTAGATTGGGTTTTTAAATTTAAAGTTAAATATCCTGTGTGAAACAGTCTTGAAATGGGACAGATTTGTATTTTACTGTATACTAGCTGGTGTCCCGATTTCGCATGAGGATCTTCCCGCAAAACCCAAACTGTTGCCGTGTAAACCGATATCATTAAGAATTATCCATATATTTTACGTTATTGGAAGTTTGGAAACCTTTGGGGCAGAAACCAAAAAGAATTTTGAAACGTAAATATGCTATCCGAAGCTCGTATATTAACTACCTTTATGCCAAATTTCAGCCCAATCGCCCAGATTTCAGCCTAAGTGTATGTGAACGGAACATAGTGACGGAAGACAGAAGCTCACGTTTATGAAAGTATAAATAATAGCACTACATTTAGTTTGTTAAGAGGTTGACAGCCTCTTTTTGTCTTACTTCGCCCCTCCACATAGATTACAGACCTGTGCGTGGATCGTACAACTTGCCAGGACTGCGATTCGAACTCACGCCAACAAGGTCTGTAGATCATTATAGCCCAGGTCTGCTTATTCACATAAGAGTAGTGTTCGCACTTAAGACGTCGTCCGAGGTCTTTCAGATGGCGCAGAATCTAAATATCCTGGTAGAAGTGTTGCCAATCTCTCAGAGGAAAATAATTGTACAGTTTTTCAATTCTGCTGGACAACTTGGTTATATTCCTTGTGTTCAACGTTTTGCATTGATGAATTTAATTAATTGTTTAGCAGCTAAAGTTTGGTGTTTAATAAAACTATACATTATGCCATAATTACAACACAAAAGTAAATATCGTTAAACATCATTATAAAATGGAGAAAATAAAACTCGTCTTTGATCACAAAGTACCCTGGTTGGGTTCCCTGTTCGTATTTCAAGACTAATAATGTACGTTTAAAACTAATAATACAAATAAAAACGGTATATTAGTTTTAGAAAAATAAGATCTGATCAAAGTATGTTAGCAGTTAAAGTATGTTTAATCCTCGATAAAAATTATAAGGAAAATCAAAAACTTTGGTGCACGCGCACGATAAATGTCGTGTTTCAGCTACACTGCAAATTGGATTGGATTGATCACGTGACATTACAGCTGTTTTTTGGACTTCATTCGAGGTCTTCCCCGGTTAACTAGAAAACCATAAACATATCGATTAAGCAGACCTGGAGAACAAAGTATGCTCTCTCTCGGACCTTGCCAAACCCGTAGTATAGAGTATAGGGAGGGCCTCCGCATTGACCACTCCGCTAATGACTTATCGCGCATACGTCATAGGTATAACTATTGCTGTTTTGAATTTGACGATTTTTGACATTTTTTACGTAGAAATGCTTATTATTTGGCAGGTAACTGACTAAATCTTACCATATAGTACGAAGGTCAATATTTGCTTAGAGGAGGTGCCAACAATGAGCCCAATGGCGAACAACATCTGGTTACCAAGTTTTCTGTGGTAATACCTTCACGGCATTCTTAGTATCTGGCAAAACTCAGATTATGATTACAACGGATATAACATTTTAAACGGATCTCAAAGTTATAAATTTTTAAAAGAGTCTAACAAATAAAATAAATTACCTGATTTATCGGATAAGGTTGCAATATCATAACATCTATGTCCTAATTTACTATCAACATAAAAATGCTGTATTATTCAACTTTTTCATCGCCTCAAAGTTTTTTCGATTTATCCTTGATCTCACCTACGAGATTAAATACAATTGCAACTGCGAAAGAAGAAAGATACGCTATTATCTTCCCTTATTAAAAAAGGAAAGTAAAATCCTAGAGCTAGACCAGTGGCACTTCTGGCCACCCACTTTCTGTCATCTTGCGGCCACACAATTGTAGTGCACCGCCGTGTCAGGACCGGTCGCAGAAGCACTTTCCATCCACAGTCGTAATCCCTGCCGCTCGGAGGACTGTCTATTAGGTTTCAGATAACTCACATCCCAACTATGGCTACATTTTCCCCAACTTACTTCAATGTCTTTTAACATCCTTGATCGTAATCGGTTCCCTTGACCTCCAGATCCACATTAGATCAAATCTAAATTTGAAAATCGTAGATTAGCATAAAATCGCGATTGATTCCTTCCAGCATGCATTTTTATACGATTACAATGTAATAATTTTGGAAAAAAGGATATTCTGTTAAGTTTGTTGTTGTTTATACATTTTACTGACCCCAACGTATGTAAAAAGATCAAGTTCATTATATCCATGAAATTAAAGTTGTTTACGTTTTACGTAGATGCCCTGTATAACCTATTTGCTGAGTAAAGCACCCTGTGTATTTTGCAGCCAGAATCATCAATTAACAAATAAACGATTGATTTGAGTACCTAACGCAGTTGAAAATTACATCCGAAAAAACAAACTAACAAATCCTTACTCTATCGGATACACTATATTGAAGTTCAAACAACCCACGTTTCATAGGTCTCATATTGTCGGTTGGCGGCAACTCAGAAAACAAGTGTGACAAACTAAGAGGCCATAAATTCAAAGAACAGATTCCAACAAAGACCCACCACAAAACACCTCATAAAAACTGGCAGTGAAAAGTTGAAAAGAATAACATAGAATCGAATTGAACAATAACTGCTCACGGCACCGCCTCACGTTCAGTTTCCAAGAGGGCTTGGGCATGAGCGTTGCGTTCAGGAGCCATTCTCCTCGGCGGCGCCTCAAAACCCTCGCGCTAAAACACGGATCCGAAGACAAAGGATGTTATTAGACATTCAAGTTACGTGAGGAATTCGTGCAACTGTAGTCGTGGATTTGATGGTTGCGTTTTTTATCATGTTAGCGATGGTTTTAAAGTGATAATAACAAAATAACGTATTCTTATCAAACCTCTATTCTATCAAAAATAAACAATTTACAAATACAATATTTTTAGCATTTTTATTATTTTTTCAATAGAGGGACTTCTATATTAATTTAATTATTATATGTTCTCCTTTAACAATTATAACATGACTGTGCTGTTCTAGGTTAATTTAATTATTTTATGTTCTCCTTAAATTGATGACAGAACGAAGTGAAGGAATATGTATTAGCAGAGACAATGATTCGTTGTCCGTCAGTGTGTCTGTGTGTTTGTGGGTGTGTGTGTTCGTAGTATAATAACGTGAAAACGGCTGCACGGATCGTTTTCAGATTTTACACAAATGTTTTCCAGTACCCTTCACGCTTCCAGTTGAAAAATAGAACACATTCGTGTAACCGTTTTTAATTAATTAATTCAAATTTAAAAGTTGTAAAATTTCCGTAAGGTAAAGCATTGGCTAAAAATTACTGCTTGTAATATACGAGGCACTAATACAATATTGTTTCGTAACTATGGGAAACTACTAAAAAAGGTCCTATATATATTTCTTATGATTAAGTCAATAAAGTACTGTCCGCTTAACATGAGTTTATTCAATTTATTAAAGGGTTTTGAAATTTTTAGATTTAAAAAACTAATACCAGTTTTAATAAATAAAGATAACGTTCTCCTATAATGTGAGTAAGTTAATAGTTTATCCGATAGATTGCAGCAGTCATTTATTTCATATTTACTTCTGCCAGCTGTGTTCTTTTGTCAGTTTATGATATTTCAATACCCCCGGCGTCGTAGCAAACCTGCGTACTCAGCTAATTTCCAATGCACTGTACCTCACTGCATAGGCAACTTACTGTGTTATTTTTTGTTGAAGAATTTGCACCTCTAATATAATATAATTTAATATAATTAAGAAAGATTTATCCTACGACCTAAAATTAACCAAATGAAAAGTAGATATTTTCCTACAGAGTCCCCAGGAATATTTATTTAATATGTTGTGATCAAATTGCCGTTAGAACTTACAAAACAGCAGTAACTTTTATCTACCATTTCTGAGTTCGGTCATCCCATTACGCGAATATTTTAGTGTACTCCTAGTTATTATAATATGACTGTGCTGTTCTAGGTTTATTTAGGTACATAATTAATTACTTAGATACAGCAGATTTTGTTTAATTGTATAACTCAAAAACGGCGTCTTTTATGAATTTTTTCTATGAAAGTAGGTGGATCAACAAGACGGCTCAATTCTACCTACTTGTCATATTGATTCATGTAGGACTTTTATGTTTCATTAGCCAAATCTCATTTAAATAATACAAAAATTCTTTTAGATGTTATTTGAAAATAAAAGTAAGTTTTGATAGAGAAGTTACTTCTCACGTTACCAAATGACGTTACAAAACAGAAGAAAATTAACAAGCATTTCAGAATTGTATGATTAAAACTTGTCGCCACATAGAAAACTATATCCAACGACAGTAGAGAGAAACTAGTGGGGAGGGGCCGTAATCAGCGCTTTTTGTAATCAGTACCTTTTTGTTCATCGTTAATGTTTGAAGATGGTGGTTTGTGGATTTAATTCTTGTAACATTCTCATAGTAATCTTCCCCGGTTGCAAGACAGTTTAAGTAATGTTGGTGTCTTAAGAGATGTTTAACTGTAGCATTGTCAGCCCCCTTTGCCTTTTTAACCTCTAGCTCATTTTGCTTTTCTTTTTCGTATAACCATTGTAAAGGAATGAAAGAGTATAATTTTGGCCTTAAACCACAATATTCATACATAATTTGACCATTTAATTCGTCTTTAAACTTGCCCGTAACTTTTTTATTTTTATCAGAGTATAAGAAATGGTCTTTACTATATGCAGAGGTGCCAAAACAGTCCAAGTCACATTGTATTTCCTTGTAAAAGTCCTCTGTTACTATAGAATAAACAAGACTGTCTGTGTCTGTCATTAGGAACTTTTTATTCTTAAATTTTGACATATAATTATAGTGGAAATCATACATTATTACTTTACTAATATCCAAAATGGTCATTCCTAAATATATTGGTTTATCAAACTTTGGCAGATACGTTAACATTAAAAATAAAGAATAAAAAATGGAAAAAATTGCTTACGAATTGCATAAGCCCGCGAGAAAGAACTTTGTTAGAAGGTCTTTTAAGGTGTTGGGTATAAACGAAACTGTTCAAATAGATTTAATAGATATGCGGAATTATGCTAGAGAGAATTGTGGGAATAAATATATTTTAACTTTAATAGACACATTTTCTAAAAAAGCTTATGCTGCTCCACTAAAGAATAAAACTGGATTAGTAGTCACAGAAGCTATAAAAACTATTCTCCCAAAGGGAGTTAAAAATATTCAATCTGATAACTGAAAAGAATTTTTTAATGAACATTTTACCAAACTAATGGAAATTCTAAATATTAATCACTACCACACTTACTCTACAACTAAGGCGGCTATTGTGGAAAGGTTCCAGAGAACTTTAAAGAATTGGTTGTATAGAGAGTTTAGTGCACAAGGGAGTTACAAGTGGTTGGATTTACTTCCAAAGTTAATAAGGATATATAATAATAAAGTACATAGATCCATAGGGATGAAGCCTAACCAAGTAAGTGCTAAGAACTCTAAAGATGTACATGAAAGGTTAGCATCTAAAGTACAAGTTAAAAAGCCAAGATATAAGGTGGGGGATAGTGTAAGGATATCTAAATATAAACATGTATTTAGTAAAGGTTATACCCCTAACTGGACGGGAGAGCTTTTTACAATAGCAGAAGTTAAGAAAACAAAGCCTGTGACTTATATTTTGAAAGATGAAAATGGCAATATAATCAAAGGAGGATTTTATACAGAAGAATTGTTAAAGACTAAATATAAAGACATGTATTTGGTAGAGAAGGTAATTAGGAGGAAGGGTGATTTATTATATGTCAAATGGCTCGGGTTCCCAAGTAGCCAGAACTCGTGGATTTCTGCAAAGGATGTATTAAAATGAATTTAGAGCAAATTTTAAAAATATATGGGGAAAAATATATTTAAGGCAAGAGTACTGGCCAAAAAGAAAATTTGTGTAGGGTAGGATCGGGCGTCGGTCCAAAAACTGATCCCCATAAGAATAACATGGGAAAAAAGCGCCGAAAGTGGCCCCTCCCTGGCAGTTCTTCTCTACTAACGACAACCGCAAACACTAGTTGTTGGACCCACAAAAACAAACTTGGAAAGATTGTTTCCTAAGGGGATTTTAAGATACGGCAAGTAAATATGAGAACACAAAACAAAATAAATGGGCAAGGACGCGGTAGCGAAGGAAATGACGGGCTTAGAATTTCATTAGCTGTGAGAGGCATGACGAAATAGTCGTGAGCCTAGGGGCGGTCATTACGCTGATGTCACGTCACTGCGGCCCATCATACCGCACTATGCCGCACCGTACCTCGGTTGACCGCACTGTACCACACAATGTCGTGGATACAGTGTGGTACATCACAGTGTGTTGTGCCGTGATATCACCTCACTGCGGCTCATCATACCGCACTGTACCACACACTGTGTGGTACATTGTACTGTATTGTGTCGCGGTCATTACGCTGATGTCACCACACTGTGGCCCATCATACCGCACTGTTCCTCGGTTGACCGCATTGTACCACACAATGTTATGAATATAGTGTGGTACATTACACTGTATTGTGTCGCGGTCATTACAGTGATGTCACCGCACTACGGCTCATCATACCGCACCATACCACACAATTTCGTGTATATAGTGTGGTACATTACATTACACTGTATTTTCTGGCGGTCATTACACTGATTGGTGGGTAGCACAGTGGTTAGCGTGCTTGCTTCACAATCTGAAGTTCGCCGGTTCAATCCTGAGCAAAATCCCGAGAGAATTTTGTGAAGTTTCGATACTGGATCCAGCTGCCATTTGTCATTGGGCTATTAATTAATGATTCTGGCTAAAGAATCAGTCAGTCTTAGTTAGTAACAAGGCATATCACCTATTCTTATCACTCACCATTCATTCATATTCGCCTTAAAATCCGCCCAGGTTGCATCGGCGTCCTAAAGAGATTAAGATATTAAAATATATGATGTCACTACACTGCGGCTCATATAATACCATACTACTGCAATGTTAACATTTATTTAAAAATAGCAAAAAACCTAGTTGTTTTGTAGAACCGTCCATGAACATGATGAATTTCATGTTTCCGACTTAATGAGTTTTCTACTCACTGCGTCCTAGAGTCGAGACACTTCACACGATTCACAGATGATTTACAACCTCGGGGACAACTTTAACGGCACTTGTTCCTGTGAACGAGAGGCAGAGAGGGAACGACTCCCACATAACCCGCGACAGGAGTGCCGGGAACGGTATGGGAAGGTTTACGAGGTGGTATCCGGGTTAACTGTTACCGATGATGGGGGAGAGGAGAGTGGGGAACGGGATGCCGCGATTCAAGGCCCGGCGTTCGCACGGCCGACCTTCATCATTATCGCTCTCCTCGTTATCTTACACCTGTATGGGTATGAAGTCACTGGACAAACGTTTGCAAATAGTCGTTGAGTGAAGACAGTTACTATAAGTTCTGCAGAGTAGGTACTGTGATCATGAAGTGGACACTGTGATCATTCATTTGCCCTATTACAATAACATTGTAATGTGTTGAGGAAAGGAATATTGAAATAAGTAAAACCTGTTTCAAAGAAACGTTCAAGAATGAATTACCTTCTCTGGTTTTCTAAATCGACAGAAAACCAATATCGAAAAAGTGAAGGGATACTTGACCTGTCAAATGTCCAATTTTAGCTTGGTTTACTCAAGTGGTGAAAGTAAAAGTAAAATGACGTGAGGGAATCCAAAGCGATTAGAGACAGTGTCAAAGTCCTTAGCTGTAAACTATGCAAGATCTGTCGTAGAATATATATCCGCATTAGATGATTTTTCTAAAGATATTTAGTAAGCACAAACTGGAAACTTACCGACGATCCCAGTCGGGTTGCATAAGAAGCGAATGTGCACTCGACTGCAGACGCGTTTGAAATTAAACACTCTCGACACGACCATTACTGCCATCTCGGGCGATGAGCGAGTTTGAGGAGCTCATTAGCTGGCGAAGCCCCGCTGGGCGCCGGCGGACCGCTTCCAGATCCAAAAATATTTTCGTGAAGAAAGCAACACGTGCCAAACTAAACGTCAACAAACTGTGACTGACAAAGTGTTTATTTCGCAGAAAAACAACGCTAAGTGGTGGCTTTACATACATTTCAAAACACGCTTCTTTAAACACATCTCGTCAGCGAATTCTATCTATAGACGGTTTTTAGTTTTTTCTGTTGAATGTTTCTCTCATCACGTTAGTTTTGAATATATTAAACGGTGTGTAGTTTCCATACAAGGTACTAAGTATTGGATGTGAGCTATGACTTTAAATGGTAAAATAAACATTCCCAGTCAAGATGAGTTACCTTTAACCTCGGGGTCCTCTGATCTCTTACAAGACTCGGGGATCAAACGAAATATAACAGCAATTACCTGGAAAAAAACAAAAACAAAATCAATTAAATTTCAATGAATTGAACAAAAAATACGTTTACTAAGAAAACACGTTATTTGTAACTTGGATACATTTAAAACATACAACTGAATACAGTTGTTTAATTAGAGCAAATATTCCTTTTATTTTTACGCAGCTCAAATATAAAAGTAACTACTGTATAGTATAATATACTAACTATAGTTCACTATAGTTACTCCATTCCGGAAGTTAGCTTAAAACAGCCGTTCTTGTTGCTGTGATGTGTTTTGTTAATAATGTACCTACAGCTGTTAAATATTAATTTTAAGATTAACATTGCAATTTATTAGCCAGGGATCGGGTTTTGGATGTTTACCAAACCCACAACAGGCATATATTGACGTTAATATATAATAAATATCACACAGAAAACCATTAAGACATAATTCATTTCCTTTAACCTCTACAAACGAATTGGCTTATTATTTTTATAAATGGAAAAATAACTTAACCAGACCAGTTACTTACCACTCAAAATTATTTCAAACTCACATGAAAGACTACTTTGAAATATGTAATTCGATGTACTCCCAACTATTTTCAATAACCAATAACACTAAATGGCAAATTTAACAAAGAAAGCTCTTAAAGGAGCAATAATGCAGAGAGTTTCTCTATTGTCATTAAACGCGATGGTAAGAGAAAAACAAACAACAGAGTAAATATTTGCCGTATCATTTAATGATAGTGAGTGTGCGACGTTGGATGTAATGGAAGGCGAGAGAAGGCTGTTGTCGGCATCAGGGCCACAGAGTAATGAATTGAGTTTAGCATAGAGTACGGGACGTAGAATATATACTACACTACATGTGTGAAAATAAATATAAGTTATAATTACAACTAGGAGTTTAACTAATTGGTTGTATTAACGAATTTCCCTTATAGGAAATAAGCTATTACCGTAGTCGGCATGGTAAGACATAGGCTCGGGACCATGTGTGTGTGTCCGTGTTAATAACTCTCGATAACTCTTGTAAAAATGCTCCGATTTTGATGAAATTTGGTACAAACATGTAAAGCAATATTTATGACTTTAAATTTTAAAACCAGCCGGATCGCTCTATGCTAAGGGGTATTTTGGGGGTGTTTTGAACCCCAAAAATGTTTTTTTTTTAGTTTTTACAAACAATATTTTAGCAAATCAAATTTTAATTTTCACCATTAAATTCAGGTTAAAAAAACAAACAATTTGGTGTTTTGATCATTGCTCTACGTTAATTGGTTACAGAGATATTGAAAGTGCTAAACACAGTACGTTGTCCGATGTTGTTCTTATGGAGAATAAGAACAATAGTATATCTCACTTATTTATCTACTTATCCTGATGAAACTTGGTATTTTGCTTCATATCGTTGTGGTCTATTGATATTTGCACAAAAACTATTTTTTTTCCGATAGCTCCCGTAGTAGCAAACCTACTAGTAGATAAGAACTGAGAAAGAGACCCCGTAATCGGCGCTTTTTTCCCATGTTATTCTTATGGGGATCAGTTTTTGCACCGACGCCCGATCCCGCCTTACACAAGTTTCCTGTACTAGTACCCTTGCCACATTTTCCCCATCCTCTATATTTAAAAATTAACTTTGGATTTGTCAATTTATCTAATGCATTAATAAATCCCAAATTAACTATTACGGTCGAATTAAAACTGCCAACTTACTGATTTTTGCACCCTAATTTCCGTTTTGACCCTTACCATATTTTTCCCAATTTTAAAATTTGCATTCATTTTAACACATCCTTTGCAGAAATCCACGAGTTCTGGCTACTTGGGAACCCGAGCCATTTGACATATAATAAATCACCCTTCCTCCTAATTACCTTCTCTACCAAATACATGTCTTTATATTTAGTCTTTAACAATTCTTCTGTATAAAATCCTCCTTTGATTATATTGCCATTTTCATCTTTCAAAATATAAGTCACAGGCTTTGTTTTCTTAACTTCTGCTATTGTAAAAAGCTCTCCCGTCCAGTTAGGGGTATATCCTTTACTAAATACATGTTTATATTTAGATATCCTTACACTATCCCCCACCTTATATCTTGGCTTTTTAACTTGTACTTTAGATGCTAACCTTTCATGTACATCTTTGGAGTTCTTAGCACTTACTTGGTTAGGCTTCATCCCTATGGATCTATGTACTTTATTATTATATATCCTTATTAACTTTGGAAGTAAATCCAACCACTTGTAACTCCCTTGTGCACTAAACTCTCTATACAACCAATTCTTTAAAGTTCTCTGGAACCTTTCCACAATAGCCGCCTTAGTTGTAGAGTAAGTGTGGTAGTGATTAATATTTAGAATTTTCATTAGTTTGGTAAAATGTTCATTAAAAAATTCTTTTCCGTTATCAGATTGAATATTTTTAACTCCCTTTGGGAGAATAGTTTTTATAGCTTCTGTGACTACTAATCCAGTTTTATTCTTTAGTGGAGCAGCATAAGCTTTTTTAGAAAATGTGTCTATTAAAGTTAAAATATATTTATTTCCAGAATTCTCTCTAGCATAATTCCGCATATCTATTAAATCTATTTGAACAGTTTCGTTTATACCCAACACCTTAAAAGACCTTCTAACAAAGTTCTTTCTCGCGGGCTTATGCAATTCGTAAGCAATTTTTTCCATTTTTTATTCTTTATTTTTAATGTTAACGTATCTGCCAGTCTCTGTCGTTTCAAAAACACCTCCATTGCTACCAATTAACATACCATCACTCATTCTTTGATATACATAGTTTTTTGGCAAATATGCCTCTCCATCTAAAGTCTTAAATCCGCTTAAAGATGTAGGGTCTGCAACCAACAATTTAGGATTGTACATCATCAAATCGATTTAATTATTGTCTTGCATAAATTTATTAGTTTTATTGTTAAACCTTAATGCATGTGATTTTAAACAAATATCAAATTTAATATTGTCTTGTCTAAAAGTTTTAATATTATCGTCATACCTCAAAACCTGCGACATTAAACAAATATCACTCCTATCTTTGCCTTCAGGTACATTCTTTATTAATTTGTCCTCTGCATCCCACATATCTCTATCTAATGTTAATACATTATAATATTTATCCCCCTGTTTTATTATGCTTTTCTCACCTTTTGTTAATATTTGCTTAACAACAGCCACATCATTGGGCAATGTTCCAGGTAAAATGTTTGTTAATTGCTTATTTTTACCATCAAATTTAAGACCGTCTAAAGTCACAGTCTGATGTTTTGTAACACAATCGTTCTCATCAACAGCGGGTTTAACACGAACTAGCCTTTTATTATTAAAATCCCAAAAGTTTAGATCCATTTTTGGTACTTGAGAGACGTTTACAACATCATCGCTTTCTTTACCAGCCAACAAATTACTTATTTTTCGCTTTTTGGCATTCCAAATACCATTCTCCGATTCCAAAAATTCATAATTATTTTTGTCTTGTACAAAGACACCATCTTTTCTTATTAAAGTTTGCTCTAATGTGGGTACATCGGTTGAGCTTTCACCTCGTTTAACATTAGTAATTTTGCGTTTATTAGCGTTCCAATTATTACTCTTGGATTCTAAAAACTTATATTTAGTATTACCTTGTACAAAAACATCACCTTTTCTGGTTAACGTCTGCCCCAAAGTCGATACATCATCAGTAAACTCCCCACCTTTAACACTACTAATTTTATAATTTAAAGCATTCCAACCATCATCTTTTAGATTTAAAGTAGTTTCTTTAAAACTTCTAGCTTCTGGTTTACTATACGGGTTATATACGCGATAAAATTTATCTATCATCTTTTTATTTAATAAACAATTCCACTTTCCCTCAATTCTTCTATGATAGAATCTATCTCATTATCCACTCCAGAATTTCCCGCCAATCGGCTTAACCAAAGCAGTCTTAACCTATCTACAAGCTCATTAGGATCGTCCCAATAAACATAGTCTATTTTATTACCAGTTACCTGCCTTAAACCTTCACCAACAGTCTTAAACAGGGGTTTAATTATATTAAGATATTTAGTGTGTTTATTACTTGACATCGCCGCACCTGTTTTATAACCCTTTAAATGTGCATTTGTAGCTTCCAAAATCTCTTTATAATTTTGCAAATCAGCCTGACTATAGTTTACGGGTTCTTTTAAAGTTAACAATTCCCACAATCCCTTTGTCCCTTTATAAATTTTTTCTCCAACTGTAACATCATCATTGGCAATTTGAACTTCCTGATTCCCAACAAAAAATTTATTTGCTTCTCGCCTAATACCATATGTGGTGTCTGTCATACTACTTCTACTAAGGTAATTTCCTAAATAGTCTGATGCTAAAAGACCAAAATCTAATTTGTGCGGTGTTATCTGTGTTATTCTTGGTATTCTAGACGGGGTCTTTTCTAAAATCATTGGGAGAACTGGCCTCTCTGTTTTTGTGGCTAAATTTTTTAATTCTTGCAAAGGCTCTATTAACGGTTGGAATGTTTGGAACCTCTCTTCAGCCTCTAGAAATTTACCACGTTTTAACGCCCTATATTTTTCTCTTATTTGTTTTGCAGACTCTACCAATTCTTGTTGAATATTTGTTTTCATTTTATTTACATTTTATTTATCTCATTTGTCAAAGGATTATACTCAAACACCTTATCGTGTATTATTAGGCAATATGCAGATGTGTTTGAAGGGACATTTTCTGCAGTTTCAATTTCTAATTTAATATCTACAACCCCCTCTTTGACTGATTCATTCTGCCTAGAACAATCTATTACAATTAGAGGATATTTCTTTATAAAGTCAGCTCTGTTAAACATAGGATCGGGGACGGTGTTGTAGTAACTCTCCCTAAACCTCACAAACATCTCATAAGCTTTAGAGGCATCTCCATTTTCAAAGTCGAGATTTAAATCACTATAAGGATAATATTCAGAGTTTAAAAACACTTTGAGATTTTTCAATTTACAGTGATCAAATTCATCAGTTCTTTTTCGTGCACTGTTGTCCCTACCTGTTTGGAAACCAAATATAATATACCTGGGCTTCTCCAAACTCGAAGACGTCTTAACTGACCATGTATGTCTCTTGGTTTCGGGGTATGATGGGAGTTCGTGTAGCTCCAAACTTCTAAATGCAATTTGCAAATTTTTATTTTGCAATAACATCTTTTGTAATTGAAGCCTCTCCCCATCAGATGGTACCACGTGCGGCATCACCCACTGAATCGATTTAAGTGTAATTTTAGGAATAGGATCGACACCAGTTGGAGCATTAGATGTTGTTAATATACAATTTAAGTCGTTTTTGGATCTTTTCAACACCAATTCTTGTTTAACATTTACTAAAACCTTATTAAAATCCTCAAACACACCCATTAACAGCTCTAACGGGACACAAGTACTAAACTTGCCGCTTTTATGGAACTCCTTTAAATTTTCATCAGAATCAAATGCTACATTTGACAATTTAGTTGTTTTATTGTAAGAGCACAATATTTTCATAAGACTGGAAATTCCCGGATTTCTTACAATATCTATTTCTTTACCAGCAACTTCGTATCTAATTTCGTCAAATAAGAATGCAAATGCATTATTTATAAAATGTCCTTTATCATGATTCTCTATTTCTCCTTTAATATACAGATAACTCCTACATGGGAGTGTTAGTAAATCTTGATTATTTATGCATATTCGAATTTCATCGGAATTATTTATTGCCAAAGTGTTGTGTGGAACATAGGAGTGATTTGTAATTTTAACCAAGCTATCGTCGTATTGGAATTTTCCTGTAACGTCTAGAAAATCTTCCATTTTTATTAATAGAAAATTTTAACTTAAACCCAATTGATCGCAGAAACCTGGCATTTTGCACACTCAGTCCGTTCTTGTAAATTCTCATATCTTTTTTATATGACAAGTAATTGTAGTTTCTTCTTTATTAAAGTCAATTGGCTTGTCGTGTTGATCTGCAAATGTAATGCTAACAACATCTAAACTTCTCTTATTTACAGGAAAGTATATAATATTTCTGGGAACCTCAATAATTTTGTAGCCGGGAGGAGCTTCTGGGTAAAAACTGTGTATGGTGTGTGATTTGTCACCATTCAAATAAGACCCATTCGCAATATTACATTTTACTCTAATCACATTTACATTATTTATGTTGATTTTATTTACGGATTTAAACGCAATATCTGGAGTAGAAAATCCTTTAAATCCCAATAATTCAGACCCCAAACACGGTTTTGTAAAATCAAACACATGGCTAGAATGTAATGTGGCTTTCATAGTTTTATTATCGGCTATAAGTACAAAATCTGGGAGTTGCTTTTGAATTTCCTTCGCAAGCTCAAACACTTCGTATGTACCTTCAGCAATTTCAATTACATTTGCGGCTTTGTGATCGTAATAATACACATCCTCACCCTCGTCTATAGTTAATTTTGTGTCTTTAAGTTTATTTAATTTTGGAACTAGCCCTTTGTAAAATATAAGTTTGACTTTTGTATTAATTAATGCTACTTTATTTTGTATAATAACTTCAACTTTACCATCTAATGCCCGGTTTAATTCGTCAATTGTGACCTCCCCTTTTGGGGTTGTAATTTTGTGCATTTTGTAATATGTCAAAGTATTTAGAGGTTTTTTAACATTAAATATAGAATTATAACTTTGAAAATCTACCAGTCCAATTACATAATCACCATTTAATTCTATAGGAGGAAAGAACACCGACTTCAACTCTGGCTCTGTACCCGTAAATGTTATAGTAAATGAATCCATTTTTATAAACTAAAATTTTTCAGAAATGATAAACATAACATTCCACAAATGGAACTGTTTAAATCTTGTATTTGATCAGTTGTATAGTAAATTTTAGATGGTACAAAATATTCAATTACCTCTTTTGGAGGCTGAATTCCGAAAGGGTCAAAATATATTACAACATCTTTATTTTTACGATATGCTGTCCAATGTGTGCCCCTGTCACTGTCTAAATTAATAATTCCACATTCTCTTACTTTTGGCCTTAGATGTTTTAGCTCGTTTTTTAGGTACACTCCTCGAAAGTGAGGCACGTCTCTTGCTGCCTCTAACAGCTGAAAGTTGTCCATCTTTTTTATTAAATTTTAATCCCATTCCCATTTTTGCCTTGGCCTTCATCAAATTTGTCACTGCATAAGCTGCTGCTTTTTCAGCCAGACTGGCGTCCTTTGCCGAAACCCTAGTCCAAGCCTGGTCCGCTAATCTCATATCTGCCTTGTTCCGGGCGGCTGTATCAGGATTATTCATGTAGAATATGTCGTGCTCTTTACAATAAGAGTCTAGCTTATTTTTTGGAGGTACATTTCTGGCTAAATTTTCACGTATTTTAGTTCCAGGACCACAATATGAATATGACGGTATGTGGAGGGGGAAAGGAAGGTTGTTTATAAGGGTATTTAACAAGCCACGGCCTCTATATGGCTTTAAGAATAATCCCTTACCTTGGACCTTTTTACACTTTCTCTTTGCCATTTTTATTATATAAAAAATGTCATTTATTCAACAAAAGAACAAATTTAAAATAGCACATAAAGAAAATACACCAAAGAAGTTGGGTCTCTTTCCTAATAATATTCGCTGTCTTATAATAGGGCCTAGCGGTTCGGGGAAGACTGTTGTAATTTATAACTTAATTGTAAAAAAACAAGGATTAAAGTTTACAAATTTATATATAATATCCAAATCTTTAGAACAAGAAAAATATAAAAAAATAATTGAAATATTCCGTCTGTGTGATGAAGTTAAATTACACACATATTCAAACTGTGAAATCACACCAAATGATGTAGAATCACACTCAATAGTTGTATTTGACGACATAAATAGTCCAAATATCACACAATTTTTCTCAATGGGCAGACACAAAAATATTAACAGTTTTTACTTGTGTCAATCTTACAGTAAAGTAAACAAACATTTACGTGACAATGTTAATTTCCTAATATTATTTAAACAAGACGATTTAAATTTAAAACATGTGTATAACAATCATGTGGGAAATGATTTTTCATTTAACCAATTTAGAAATCTCTGCCATCAATGCTGGGATAGGTCTAAATATGGCTTTTTTGTAATAGACAAGGAAAGGCCAAAGAATAATGGGAAATATAGATTTATGTTTGACCAATTTTATAATGACCAAGGGCAAGAGTGTTGATGCCATCCAGAATAAACCTCTTGTCGTCATCAAAAGAGAGTACCTTTTTGTTCATCGTTAATGTTTGAAGATGGTGGTTTGTGGATTTAATTCTTGTAACATTCTCATAGTAATCTTCCCCGGTTGCAAGACAGTTTAAGTAATGTTGGTGTCTTAAGAGATGTTTAACTGTAGCGTTGTCAGCTCCCTTTGCCTTTTTAACCTCTAGCTCATTTTGCTTTTCTTTTTCGTATAACCATTGTAAAGGAATGAAAGAGTATAATTTTGGCCTTAAACCACAATATTCATACATAATTTGACCATTTAATTCGTCTTTAAACTTGCCCGTAACTTTTTTATTTTTATCAGAGTATAAGAAATGGTCTTTACTATATGCAGAGGTGTCAAAACAATACAAGTCACATTGTATTTCCTTGTAAAAGTCCTCTGTTACTATAGAATAAACAAGACTGTCTGTGTCTGTCATTAGGAACTTTTTATTCTTAAATTTTGACATATAATTATAGTGGAAATCATACATTATTACTTTACTGATATCCAAAATGGTCATTCCTAAATATATTGGTTTATCAAACTTTACAATTAATTTATTTA
Organism: Allygus modestus; assembly: GCA_963675035.1. Lineage (NCBI taxonomy): Eukaryota > Metazoa > Arthropoda > Insecta > Hemiptera > Cicadellidae > Allygus > Allygus modestus. The sequence continues at coordinate 139,972,776 of OY776117.1, forward strand.
AATGTACAGCATGCAAATTGTTATCGAACATTTTGCTACAGTCAAACCTTGGTTTTGTAACGTATTTTGTTAACTTAGACTCGTCTACAAGATGTATATCACGAAACTTGCGTTGGTTCATAATTGTTCGACCAAAGAGACTGATATTTAACAGTTTGTAAAAGTCTTTTTCAAAATCGTGTTTAGCTTTTTGTCGCTTTTCAATATTAAAATTAATATAGGGCGCAAGCCAATTCGATTGTCTGAATTTTAAAATTCTGTGGTATTTTGTAACTACCAAACCCAGTTCTTCGTATTTTTTTAGTGCTTTATAATGTAAAATATATTTAGTTTTGTCATTTAAATTTGGTATTAATTTTCCATTCATTTTTTCTGGTGCGAGCGGGTAGTCATTATGCAAATCATGTAAACTTTTATCGTATTTTAAATCAACTTCCAAAATAAATCCAAAGTTTTCATTTTGATTGTATTTATAATCTTTCTCATTTGTCCATCTAAAGCCATCGACGGGCAACGACTCGCACATTGCTGTAGAGTATAGCGAGTTACAGTCTAAGTATACAAGATAGGTGCTTTCTTGATTTGGGTCATAATATTCGCCCATGTACTTATTATTGGCTTTAGCATAGCGCGTGGAAATCATACTTACACCGCCTCTAATGGCGTGTTCTATAAACAAATGCATGTCAATGTCACGAAATAATTGTAATTTTATGCCGGTCATTCTAAGACATGCCTCCCATGTTAGTCCAGGCAATGAGTACATGTGGACAGGGTCGAGTTTATAATCCTTTAAACATAAGTCCCTAAATGTCTCAAACACATCAGCCAATAACAACACATCTGTTTTAAGGTATAAATCGTGATATTCTTTTAAATTCTTTATATTAAAATGATTCCATACGTTTTTAGCATGTTCATATTGTGCAGGAGATATACATTCTTTAGTTAGACTACTGTAAAATGCCTCTATGGGTGGGAGAGGCTCTAAAAACTTTTCTGGTCCTGTCATGTATTCGTATGGAAATTCGCCCTTACGTTGTAGTAGTGGATTGTCTATAAATCTAAATGTATTTAAATTGGAAGCTAATTTGCTTAAGGGAAGGGACAGAAAGTTGTAGGAATCCAAAAATACTAAATCATCAACAGAGAATGAAATATACGTTTCCATATCTTTGGCTATGCAATTCAATTTGCGATTACATTTTCCTAAGTTTTGCATTATTAAATGACCGTCATAGTTTTTAAGATTGTGGAAGAATACTGGAATTTTCTTGGTTACTTTATAGTTTAAATTACAAGAGTTATGGGAGGGCCCTCTGAACTCACCTGTTAGGTGGCAGTGGTCGCGCACTTTATCACACAGTAACGGCTGGCGGCATATGTGGCAGCGTGTAGAGTTTTGAAATAACGTCTCTTGCTCTGGAGTCATTACAAGGGGAACATATACTCCCATCTGACTTTTAATAAAGTCATAAGTTTTAAATAATTTTTCGAAAAACACATCCATTACATTTTCACCACTGTACAACTCTTCGTAAATAATTTTAGAATCTCTCACTACAACATAAGCAAATCCAGAAGCAGTGTGTTTGTTAGAGTTTATAAAGCATTCGAAATCTGCATAAATCACAAAGGGAGCTTTAAGTTGATATTTGTAATTCGTAAATTGTAATGTATCTTTTTTAGACATTTGTACTCTTTGGGCAACAAAGGTTTTACAATATGTTATGTGACGTTTCAATATATCTTTAGTGTAAAAATGTTGCACACAGAACTTGCAAAAATATTTCTTATTGTTGTGTTTTGTAGACCGTAGCATTAACTTATCAAAATCACGAATTAAACAATAATGTGATTTCCGACCCTGTTGTAGAAGCAGGAGGTTGACGTGCGTATTACTATTTAGTTTAGTTATTCTCAATGGATATATTAATTGTCCTTCAATTCCATATACATTAACACTTATGTTATTTTGTTTTTCAAATTTATCAATGTCGGATATTTTTACGGGATATTTTATATTTGACATATTCAACTGACCTACGTGGGGTTCGTAGTAAAATACTTGATTTGCATGTTTACAATTCCTTTGTTTTAAGCTTGCTAAAATACTCCACACAAAACATTTATTATCACTATTTTTAATATTTAAAACAGCGTGTTTTGATTTTATATTTTCTGGTGTGGGGATGTATAACTTGGGAGTTAGGGGTTTATACTTGTAAACATGCAGCTGCCAGTATTTAGTATGGTCATATATCCATCCACTACCTTCTGATTGAAATTTGTGTAAAGATGTGTCGATTTTTAAAAGTGAATTTTCAATTTGTGTCTTTAATTGTGCTTTCTCAATTGATAAATTAGTTAAACTTCGAAAGTTAGCGATAGTTTCTTTATCTATTAATAATTCACCATTCTTACTAACTGTGTGTTTGATAAATTTCACTCTCCTAATAAGAATCCATTTTATTGGTAAAGGACATGATTGAAGGGTGTTTAATATATCCACAGACTCACCTTGAAACTTAAACACATTATAGGGTCGCTTGTCACATCGTAGGTGGTGGCGGGGTTTGTTCCGAGTGATGACTCTCTTACACACATTACAAGTATTGTGGTTCTCTAGCATATGCATTTTAAAATTGCTATTGTCAAATATTTGATGGCATTTTTTACAAATTTTAGGAATAACTTTGTGAATGTTACGATAGTGTCTGATTAAATTGCTTCTGTTGGAGCAGGGCGCGGAGCAGATTGCACAGGACAACATTTTGTGTTGAAATGACTGTAGAGATGTCATGCTCTGCTTTTTATAAACAAAAATTACCATTTTAAAAATTTAAATACGATCAAAATATGAAGATTTTAGACAAAAACACAAATTCAAAATTTTTATAAAAACTAAGCCCTTTATCAAAAATCTGGGAAACTACTTTTTAGATAATTGTATAAAGTACCTCCAAACCAAATTTGAATTTTAATCAAAAATGAAAATGTTTTCAAAAATAACGATTCCCTTTTATCTTCAAAGTTATTAAGTCATAAGAACCACTCTAAATTTTTCTAAGTCCAGAGTAAAAAAAGTATATTTTAGCCGAAATTATTTTAACCACTAAATTTTTCTAAGTCCAGAGTAAAAAAAACATATTTTAGCCGAAATTATTTTAACCACTAAATTTTTCTAAGTCCAGAGTAAAAAAAACCATATTTTAGCCGAAATTATTTTAAGCACTAAATTTTTCTAAGTCCAGAGTAAAAAAACCATATTTTAGGCGAAATTATTTTAACCACTAAATTTTTCTAAGTCCAGAGTAAAAAAAAACATATTTTAGCCGAAATTATTTTAAGCACTAAATTTTTCTAAGTCCAGAGTAAAAAAAACATATTTTAGGCGAAATTATTTTAACCACTAAATTTTTCTAAGTCCAGAGTAAAAAAACCATATTTTAGGCGAAATTATTTTAACCACTAAATTTTTCTAAGTCCAGAGTAAAAAAACCATATTTTAGCCGAAATTATTTTAAGCACTAAATTTTTCTAAGTCCAAAGTAAAAAAGTATATTTTAGCCGAAATTATTTTAAGCACTAAATTTTTCTAAGTCCAGAGTAAAAAAAGCATATTTTAGCCGAAATTATTTTAACCACTAAATTTTTCTAAGTCCAGAGTAAAAAACCATATTTTAGGCGAAATTATTCTAAGTACTGAATTTTTTCTAAGTCCAAAGTAAAAAAAGTATATTTTAGCCGAAATTATTTTAAGCATTAAATTTTTCTAAGTCCAGAGTAAAAAAAGCATATTTTAGCCGAAATTATTTTAACCACTAATTTTTTCTAAGTCCAGAGTAAAAAAAGCATATTTAAGCCGAAATTATTCTAAGTATTGGACCACTGAATTTTAAGTTAAAATCTGCAACATTGAAGGTCTTGTTGGTGCTGGGGCTGTAGGATATGAAGTGAGGACCCTAGCCTGCAGCAGCTCTTTATATAGCCGACAATTCACAAAATTAATTTGTAAAATTACGCATCGGTTACTATGCATCGGTCGCTGCAACATTGAAGGTCTTGTTGGTGCTGGGGCTGTAGGATATGAAGTGAGGACCCTAGCCTGCAGCAGCTCTTTATATAACCGACAATTCACAAAATTAATTTGTAAAATTACGCATCGGTTACTATGCATCGGTCGCTGCAACACTGAAGGTCTTGTTGGTGCTGGGTCTGTAGGATATGAAGTGAGGACCCTAGCCTGCAGCAGCTCTTTATATAGCCAACAATTCACAAAATTAATTTGTAAAATTACGCATCGGTTACTATGCATCGGTCGCTGTGTCCTTGGTGTCGATCTTGTAGAATCTCCTTCAAGGTTGATTGTCGCGCTTGTGGCGATAACCGAGTGCACTTCTAAGTTGTTTACATGTGTTGTTTATTTTTAGTGTGGAGTTATTTTTGAACTCATGGATTTTCACAAAGGATGTATTAAAATAAATTTAGAGCAAATTTTAAAAATATAGGGGGAAAATGTATTTAAGGCAAGGGTACTACAGGCTAACAAGGAAACTTGTGTAAGGCGGGATCGGGCGTCGGTGCAAAAACTGATCCCCATAAGAATAACATGGGAAAAAAGCGCCGATTACGGGGTCTCTTTCTCAGTTCTTATCTACTCCTACTAAAAACGTAACAACGTACTCTCAGCCCCCATATTATTCTGATAGAGAATAAGTGAAATGTTATTTCCGTTAATTATGAACATAAATATTTAAAACTTCATATGTGGCTTTACCTAGTTGAGTTACATTTATATTTGTATTAAACCCATTTTTTGTGTTCCTTGTTTCAGCAAACCTGCATACTCAGCTGCCATGTTATTCTTATGGAGAATAATTAAAATGTCATAAATCGTTTATTTATGAATGTATATTTATGAAACTTTGTATGTGGCTTTATGTGGTATTAAGATGCATGTATATGCACTGAAAATTCGCTGAGGACGCAGGTTTGCTGCTACGGGGGTATTAAGATTGCAATCGACAACTTTATACATAAACACAACCAAATGCATTAGTTTAAAATAAGCAGACAGGTTTTCGTTTATTAGTTTCCAGTTTGTAAATGTTTGTAGTTCGAAAGGAGTTGTTTGCAACTATATAGCCAGTAGACAACAATGTATTTGTGCTTACATAAGCTGATTGCCAGATAATAGTATTATAAATCCTTTTTGTGTACTAACCAATTCTATAGTGTGGAAAATACTTCAAAAAATCACAACTAAACAACAAAATGTAGTAAATACCTACTATAGACCTACTGAACTGGTAGGTTACTGAGTAGTTACCGGATTACCAACCTAGAACAAAGCAAGTCGATTGCCTACTCGTATTATCAAGCCTTCCCTATGTATAATACAAACGATATTTGCATTGTTTTTATGAGTATCAAACCAAATGGACCCTTCATTCGATTACTAAACATCTAAAAGCGTGTACATTATTGACTTAATTGCAGGCCTAGAATATATTACCACAGCATAATACAAATCTGCTGAATTTTATTCTAAAGTATAAGACTAACAAAATAATTGTAACAAAATTATTTATTTATTTATTTACCAACAACATGCCAGAGCATGCACTTTTAAGTTGATACAATTAAATTCTTATAGACTATAAGATATACTTAATTAGGATTAAATTTACAATAATTTTGAAATTCTTCTTGATCTATCTTCTTTATCGTTATAATTTGTCTTATGGATTCTTGTAAAAACTCTTCAATGTTATAAAATGGATGTTCTATTAAATACATCTTGAGCATTTTTCTAAATTTCATCATGATTGTACGTATTCTATAATATTTGTTTGGAATTTTTCTGAAAAAATTATTTCCTATATTAGTATAGTTTTGTCTTAAAAATATCTTTGTCATGCTTTTCAATATTTATTTTGTTTCTACTATTATATTTGTGATAAATTTTATTTATTTTTCTGCTGAATTTGAATGTTACCATAATTGCTTCAAACACATACATATTATGGACTGTTAATATTCCAAGTTCTTTAAAATAATTTATATTTTCAATGTTATACAAACTCAAACGGCGGATTTACTATTGATATGCAAAGGCATTTTATTTAGGTATTAGAGGGTATAAATGTCATATTTGTTATTCATTTATAGTGTTAACATTTCTCAAAACTTTTACTGTAGATATTCACTTTTAATTATTTCAATCTATTTAAAGCAATATTGTATTATTGTGCAGGTCTATAACTACAATCAAACCTAAGTTTACCTTTTATACATAATCTACACAAATGTACATTTCTTCTCACATATCAAAATATCCCCCCTACAACACACTCCTGTAACATTATCCCTCGGAGAAAGTAAAACACACAATAGGTTTCAAAAACCTTTCACTATCACAAGACAGGGTATGATTTGGATAGAGAGCTCTCAATTTCCAAACAACCGCAAGAGGGCTCAAATAAACACAAAAACACGTCTGTGAATTGACGTTCATCGTTTATACAGTGGAGAAGAACGTGCGGTCGTGCGTGCGTGCGTGTGGCCAGCGGAGGAGGGCAACTCGACACTGAACTAGAAGAAAGTGGAAATATTTATCCGATATCAATTTACACTGAATACAGTCCAACTTTACCTAGACGTTTCTTTCGTACCAAAGAATATATTTCAACTAGCAGGCCTGTTGTTCAAAACCGAGCAAAGTTGAGTTATATTGCTAATTCAGTAGTTTCTGTTCTCAGCTCATTACCGGTGCATATATTTATAACAGGATCAAATAAACTACATCTCGCAACACTCAAAATATTTACACTTGGACATAAAAACAAGATGGGTCAAGGCCGCCAAGGCTTTTGACGGTCTTTGTATATTTATAGTGTTGTGAGACGTAGGTTATTTTTTCCTGTTAATTGTAACAACACGTATCATGCTGCTCAAGAAATTATTTATATGTTTATACTATAAAATTGTTTTTCTGTATAGTAGGCTGTTTTAGAATGAATTTTAATTCAATTTATATTCATGTTATCATTACGAGTCAAAAATTAACTCCTGAGCCCTTCAGAAATAAGAGTATTGAAAATTAAAACCCACTTTACGCAACTACGGATCGAGTTAATTTATTTGATACATCAATCGTAAAAATAGGTTTGGAAATAACAAAGGAGTTCTGTTCACAAAAATCACCTTAGCGTATTATAGATATAGATATGAGGTTTAGTGAAGTAAGGACAAAGCATTGAACCACGTAAAACAAACCACACGTGTTTGTAAATCCGCGTAAGTTGCAGACGAGTGGATACGGTAGATAACAATGGTCTGAAAGATCTATTGCGAAGAGGAAAGATGAGAGAGATTTCCAGGAATAGGGAGAACGGGAAAAAGTCCAAATACCTAAAATTCAGTCCAGGACCTTGGGTCATCTGGTTACCTTACACAATACAAAATGCATCCATAAACACCCATTGCACTGTTGATTGCAATTGCGCAACGCAACTATGCATGGAGCCACGCCTGCGACGAAAGCTGTTACACAAGGGAGCCGGTAATATAGGAGCGTGCGGACCATATACGGAGGGTATAAGTTATACACTCGAAAGAACAGGAGCGAGAGGTAAAATTGAAAACAAGGAAGGATAATGGTAAATCGAGTGTCGAAGCGTGGCCCATAATAAGCGGAGTCGTGCTGGAGCCGAATGGACGAATTCCTTATCGGTCGATCTTGTGAGAAAGTGAGACTAGGCCTGAGGCCAGCGAACACGCGCAGGTGCGACTGTTCTCACGACCTAGGCCTTGGCTCCGGCCTTAGGCCGAACTGATGGAGACGTAGAATTAGCATTCGTATTGCAGTCCGCTCATCCGTGGAGTTATCAATGTGTCGAATGGATTCGCTTGCACTATCCTTCCGTGACGGGAGAAATTCGAATACTTTATTTTGTAGGTGTTTCTAGCTCCAATGGGAGTTTGGAGCTCTTCTAAACGTTGAGTAGGCCTAACTAATACTACAGTCTGTAAAACTTACTTAGTCAATTATATTCAAATTTGTCTCAATACACTAAACTGTTAATATTGTGTATTATTGAAAAGTAAAACCGATACACAATAATGGTTACACTTTACATTTTTTTTTGCTACCAAGAATTTCTTGGTTGCAACAGTAAACGTAAAGAAATTGAAAAATATTTTAAAGCCAATTTACGGGGGTTAAACATACGGCTTTTATTAGCCATATAGCCTTGTTAACTGCAGACTAACCTTATAACAAGTTTGATTTTGTCACAAGTCACGCACGATCTTTAAAAACGTATCTGGCCCACTAAATGACGCAGTGGTATGAGTGTTAAAAAAGTAACATTTTGGCGTTCAAAGCCATTGGGTGGGGGTGGCATTCTTCCCAACATTAGGAAAACCGTCTCTATACAAGAAAATACTAGTCTGTTCAAGATATTTAATGTTATTGGTCAGAGAAAAATTTCCAAGACTATAAAAGGATATCGGATATATGCTTGAGGACTGCTATTGCAGAACTGACTTCGTAAAGTCGTAAAATTACCAAAAATTAAAATATTTAAGAAATGAAAGAACTCAATATATAAACAAAAATATACAAAACCTTACCTAGAAATATCGAACAGTTCAAATGTTTGTTTTTGAATTCAAAACTATTCACAGTAAATGATTATATTTTAAATAGTAGGTAGTCTAAAACAAATTAAACAGACAGTTTATTCTCTAGAAAAAATGTTTTACAATTTTATTCAATTGTCAAAATAACATCTTTATTAGAATTTCGTATTAGATAAAAAAGGTCTATTAGAATAGGCCTATTTATTCACTATTCCATACGTTACAATCTATAATATTATAAAGAAGAGGTGGTGTCTGTCTGTCTGTCTGTCTGATGTTCCGGGTGAACGCAAAACTACTGAACCGACTGGGCTGAAACTTTACACAAAGGTATATCTTGACCCCATGCAACACATAGGCCTATTTACTTCCTTGAAATCCCCTCGAGCTACGCCCCGTGAACGTCTTAACTTCAATGTTTACATTTCAGAAGAAAGTAAACATTCAGAAACTGTAATGCGAACAGCTGAGGACACTTCCATTTGACAGCTTAAAGAGCAGAAGCAAGAACAGCTGTTTCAAGCTAACTAAAATGCTAATAATTGCATTGACTAAAGAACGGTTAAAGAAAACCCCTGTGCGAAGAACGGGTACGTCAGCTAGTCCTATATAATAATAGCGTGTGCAAGGCAACGTGTAACCACATATTCGAAGTAAACTTCTAAACGTATGGCCTTTTTTCGTCATGCCCATGTATAAGAAACGTGTAACCACCTATTCCGAGTAAACTACTGAACGTAGAGAGGCCAGGTTGGTGTCAAAAGATTTCCCTTAGGCCCAGGATGATGAAAAAATACGACATCCTACATTTATTTAGTTGTAAGTTTGTAAATTTAAAAACACTGTCATTTTGGCCATGTTTTATTTGCAATCATTTTGTTTACCATGTGTCCCCTACTTTGCATCCAAATTCAATACAACAGCTGAGTATATTTTTGTAAACAAAGCAGACAACTATTCCTAACTAATTTTAGGTTTTTGGATTGAAATTTACAAGCTGTAAGGAATGGAAATTCCATGCTGAATGGGAATAGAGTTTAAAATACTGTATAAAAATGTCAGCAAAGGTCAATTCAGATTTTTTTATTCTATATTTACTATTAATATTACTATTTTATATTTCAGATTTTGTACACTTTTACTCTTGCAGCGAAATTGGGTTTTATCACTGCTAATGGAACCAGATTAGATGATTTTCCTTTGATAAATCCTGGGTCTCAGAAAATATGACAGCAGGGTGGTATTCTAGCAATTCAGTGCTGGAATTGTAGTTTTTAAGGTTGTTTTTAAAGTTTTGTGTAATACTGAATCAAAAGCTTTTTTAAACATCGAGGATAGCCATTATACTTCTTAAAGTAGTATAGCGATTTGTGTATGAGTACATAAAAAACATGACTAAGACACAAATACAGTTAAAAATGGGAGAAAAAATGCGAAGATAAAATTAACCTCATAAGGTTTGTGAAGGTTAAGAAGATTGATATAATCCAGTAAACTATAATTAAATTACATATTTCAAGTTTAATATTCCGATTCAGTTTTGTTATCTTAACATTTAATTAGATTTCGATGTCATGTGCTGTAATGGATGAAACTGGATGAAACTAAGGTAAGAAATTTAATGAAATGGATAAGAAAACTAAGGACTATTGACCTATCCCATTAGCATTGAATACAATGGGAAATAATTTTCCATACATTTCTTAGCTAACTAAAATTTCCTGTGCGCAGCTTGCGCATCCCGTTTTGAGAAGCGAAAATAGTAAATATTAAACAAAACAATGACAGTCTGTGAGTAGTTATATGTAATCCTTATAACAGTTGTTTATTTAATTGAATTGAATTAAGAAAAAACACATGTGACATACACCAAATCAAACTTTCATCCATATGGGAAGTCCCATGGGACAGAGCCCTGTGGCCTAAATCGAAAATCTAAAGCCTGTTTGCACATCTGCACTCCTACTAGTAGATGCACTGTTTAGTGTATAAAATGTGGGGGTAAATCATAAAACAAAAAAGCCTTATTGTTTACAAAGTTTGCATATAGCGTATTAATAATATAGATAGATAAATTATGTCTTTTAGTTGTTCTGTCTTTAGACAGTTTGTATGTTAGCAGATGAAATACAATTAAATGTTGGTAAATATGTGGACTGTATTTTTTATCTATTAGTTATAAAAGTTATGTATTAGTTATATTAAATAAAATATAAAAAATAAATATAAAGGTTTGTATTCGTTATCTATGTTTTCTATTAGTTATAAAAACAGTGTTAGGTTAGTTAGGTTAATCTGTATTACAAATCTGAACCCGATGAAGAAACCTTTAAACACCTAATAACACTTAACTGCAGTTTTTAAGAAACAAAATTTGGCTTGAAGTGACACCAAAATGGGTTTAATTCAACATTCAAAACGAAACTAATAACAAAGTTTAAACTGAACCCTTTTGGGCTATTGCATGCAGGCGTAAAATGTATTTCGTAAAAAGACTCTTCTTGAATTTATACACTTTCTAATTAATATTTTAATATGCAAGAGGTTGGGACTTTATTACAATAATATATTTACATTTTGCACGGCGGATTCCTATTTTGTTACATGCAATTCAAAATTAGCTTTTTAAGTATAAATTGTTAAATCATTAAATTTATTTTAAAACTACCGGTAGTGAACAATACTTCTTTAGTTTGTTTAAGCCCGTCATTTTTGCCGGGCTTATAACAGCTAGTATATACATACTAATCTTCTCAAACCGTAGGACAAAAGAGAAACGTATTGAGAAACTTTTACTGTAAGCCTTATAGTATGGAGATTTTGTGATAATTCAAAGAGTGGTATTTGGATTATAATTTAGATTAATAGTGAGTTATTAAAATTACCACCAATTTATGTTGGTCTATCTGGTTATCGCTTTTTATACACTGTACATAATCTAACTTAAGAGGGAGTTGTATAAACTTATCTCTGCGTTTAGATTATACTCTCGTTAATAACTCTCTATTAATCTAAATTATAATACATATATAGATACATATATATTGTATTTATCTTATCATACAGTACTGTACATACAAAATGAACATCCATACTTTCAGCGGCCGCTCTTATCTACAGTCGCCTACAGGAGCACTCGGGCGGAACCTGTATGGATGAAAGTACTAACAGCTGTTATCTACTCCTAAAGCCTTATCCACCAGAAAGCCATCTAATAAACAATATATTCACGAGGTCTTCGGCACGACCGGTTGTAGATATTCAAATCCCCATCCTACTACTCTATAAGGCAATATGGAAGATGGAGACATCGCATCATCATTTTCATAGCTCCGTCATTCTTTAGAATGGGCGCTCAACCTGGGTTATATTCCTGTTTGGGAGCTTAACTGTTTTCTGAACTGTAATTTGTATGTTCTAACACGGAGTTAAAAAGCTATAACCTGGTTCTTCTCCGTCAAAAGACGAGAAAGCATGAGAGCTTTGTAAAAGTAAAGTGAAAATTAAAACTGGCGAATAACTTGTGATTACCGTGTAGGGAACCGTTGGGTGAGAGGAAATTATTTATAATGTGCAAAATAACAGATTGAACTATATGACGGTGGAGAACATATATAAATACTGGGTCTTTGAAATAGTTTATACACTAATCCGGACGTGTATTTTTTACACATGGGATTTTTTTTAAATCGGTGAAACATTTTGTACACATAATATTTCAACTAATTGTAACCTCAAAAACAGATGGAATTTCTATTTCAGTTATCAATGATTACTGATTATACTTTATTTTATTTATCAAACTAAGCCCAAATTGAAATTGTATAGTTGTCATGCTGATTGTTTTTTTCAACTTATTTATATTTATTCATTTTCCCAGTCATATTTACTAACAAGAAGGTATTTTCGCACCTGAGTTGCAGTTGTCTGAACAGTCGTATCGTCCAGGAGGTCAAATTCCAAAGTAAACAAACTTCTTAAATGACTAGTTTTGGAAAATCACTGTAACACTATTTTTGTAATAAAAACAGTATGGGGAGTTTTAAATGTTTTTAAAATGCAATTTTTATAAAATCCAAAATAACAACACGGCACAGTTTACGCTAATATGTTTACTCTAACGACCACTTCTTCAATTAAAACTAGGTTCGCAATGCAATATGCCCGTCTCCTCATTTAGTTTTTAGACTTGGGAAATCTGTAAAGTGATTGATTTTTTTAAAATAACTAATTAATTTTTATATTTAAAAATAGGGAGTGTCATAAACACAAATTTTAAACTAGGTTTATAAACTATTTTTCAAGCTTGTGTGTGTTAATACGTTCAGGATGCAAATAATTGAAACACCGTTACCCCGGTAAAATTCTTTCCAGAACCGATTTAAATCCTCAAAATCCAACCCCTCCATTTGTGGTTTCCTCAATATACTGGAGAGCGGAAACACTAACGCGGAACCGGTGACCCGGCTGGTCGCCTAAACCGGACCAGACACAACTGGTAACGCGGTAACTGGTCCTGTGTCCTGTGGTTGTATGTCACCACCGCCGCTGCCTCCACCTCACCCCAGGTACCTATACTGATACTGATACTGATACTGATTCAGGCCAGGAGTCCGTGCGGACGCTAACTGGTGGGAGAAGATTTAATATGTACCCAAACAACTTAGAGACGTAATGTCGAGATTGCGAACTTTACAGATTTATTGTAAATAAATATTGACATCAAATGAAAGACAAGTGGGGAACACACTGAAATAGTGGATGGAAAAGGAAGGTCTTCATACAGACCTCAAGCAGAGCACTGATGCCGAATTTGACTTAAATACCCTCTAACAGTTTATGTCTAATGTCTTAATGTCTAAAGAATGGAACATATCCTGCTTTCAAGAATGGTCGTAGGATAAATACGATTTTAAACATGTTTACGATGCAAGTAAGCATCTATAAAGATATCCTCATTGTATCGGGTTTTAGTAAATAACTAATTGTTAATCAATTTTAAATAATACTAGCTTTGGAAATAATTAATGATATACGGAACACATTGAAGAATTCAGTTGTTCAATGGTGGTCGACCAGTGACAACAATGATCCAGATGTTCGCCGTAGAAGACGGCTCTGACCATCTGGCCCCGAGTGGACCGCTACTCCGCTCCTCTGCTACACTGCTACTCACGGCCACAGGCGGTAGGGAGTAACTGGGCAGCGGCCGTGCCGGGAGTAGTGAGTAGCGAGGTCACTGAAGGACAATCAGGGACGGCTCGCCTAATTAAACGATCTCATATCGCACGGCGCTGCGGCGCAGGCGCGTTTCTCTTCAGGTTTACATATTTGGAAGAGGGAGAAAGCAAGCCGCGGAGAAACCGCGCGATACAGTTTCGATTATCGGTTAATTGCGGTGAAATGTGTGGGCGAGGCGCGAGCTCACGACGCGGCGCATGGTAATGCGTGACGTCACCGGGCCACGACCGTCACCGCGACTGCGATATAGTGGACAGAAGTGACCCTTCCACACCCATCAACTCTCAGCGTGCATTGATTCTGGGGGACAGTGACGCGGCTGTGGTCAAAATGTCGCGTAGTTTGGAAATGTCAACCGCCACCTACAAAACACCATGTAACACTACAGAAGGACGACTGGAATAAGAGAAAGATGTGCTCCCATGGTGGCGGCACTAGTCGGGTCGCCGAGAGAGGGTGGCAGCGGGTGGAGTGGGGAATAATTTGGGTCGCAGAAAGGGATGGTAGCGGGTGGAGTGGGAAGTGTGGACTTGTAGCCAATTGCACCCCCTCTGAGCGACTTAGTGCCACTAGCAATCAAAGCGGCCGGTGACCGAACTAACCATTTTAAACGTAACTGCCGTTAACATGGTAGTCATCTTTCTTGGTGTTTTATAGTTTTCTGTATCGCCACCAACCAAAAATAGTTGGGGAATGAACGCCATAGCGCTCCGGTCATGGAGCTCCCCTTACAATCTAAGTTAAAGTGTGTCGGTTCGAATTTGAAAATTGTTGCGAATTTTCTAGACAAATTCCAACTGCATCCTACTGTAATTCGATAACTTCGTAAAAATAACTTGGTGAACTAAAATTGTTCAAATAGATCAGAACCCCACCCTGACACCATATTGTACTATTGGCGTGGAAGGCGGCGGAGGTAGAGGTAGTGGTAGTGTGGTGGTGTGGTGGTGTGGTGGTGTGGTGGTGTGGTGGTGTGTATTGGACATATCAATTACACCAGATAGCGCTAGCGGTCTCCACGGTTGACCAGGCGCGGCGATATCGCGCCAACCTCTCTAAAACTACAACCTCCAGGGCCGAGTTTATGGGACAATAGCGGCGACTGTGACCGCAGCGATTAACCAAACGGAGCATAGAGGCTGGACGTATCTAAGTAACACTTCATCCGCTAAAGGGACAGTATAAGGGGGTGGGGCAGGAGGATACGAGGCAAGAACAAGGTCTTCAAGGCTAACATGAAAGTTAATGTAAGTTTTGAGTTGAGAATTTAATACAACTATAGATAAACAGTATCCTAAAATACATCATGTTGGAGAGGGTAAAATAGATGAATTGTAACGATGCGTTGCTGAAATGATGATCAAACCTAGTGTGGCGTAATCAGTAGGCGATAAAGAACTTTGAATCTCCTTGATAATCATATTTATAGGAGGAGGTGATGTTCCTGCAGAGGCTACTGTCAAATGTATCAGAGGTTATGTCATCGTGCGAGTGGTGCTTGAAAGCCGGAGAATTGAGCCTTCCGAGGGTCAAAGTTCGTCAGGTATCTCTAAATTTTACCGTTTAACATCAAATTATTCCTCATTGAAATATATAATTTTACCTTTATTCCTTGGGGCAACTGTTGTTTGACAACCTATTACCCGACCATAAAAAACTATTTTCTCGTAAATTCTATTATATCACTGAGATTGTTGTGGAGGTCTAACATTTATAAAAGTAGAATACAAGCAGCGTAAATATTTCTCATAGTTCCATAACAATAACCAAATCTCCTTTTACTCTTAGTAACGTGATATACTGACTTTCCAAGTAAGAGAGAAATTAAGCTATAAAAATCCCGTTAAGTTCATCAACGACAAGACAATAGATGGCAATGACGAAGATGACGACAGGGTCACAGCAATCCATCTCCAATGGACAATCAACATTAAGTCAGCTTCCAATGGATTACAAACAGCTGATCGCCGTCGTGGGGCCAATGTCAGATATTTCAATTTACACGTCAATGCACCTGATTGATAAAGTTCTCTCGACGTTAACAGACGAGTAGTTCATCAGTGAACAGATTCGCCTCATTGATGACAGAAGCTACCCGTCATCATTGGTTTGATGACCCGTGACCGATTTGCCGTGGGAATTTCATTTTACGAAATGCTACACCGAATAATTTGTTGATATCTCCTCGGCAACCAAGGCTAACTCACAGTCGGGACCACCCAAGCGACACTACCTTAAACTAATTTGTGAACTCAAATCAGGCGTTCACATTAAATTGGTGAAGATGGCCACCTCTAGAACTAAGTTCAGATTTCTCTGAAGTTTTTGAAATTAGCCAAATTACGCATCTCACATTAAGACTACTAGATTCTAAATGTACAGATATCCCTGAGCTCTGCATCCTACGTCTTTTGTTAAATAAATGGATTCTACAATGATACTCTTTAATATGCAAGACCCCATACATGAAACTATAAAGTACACAGCCAGGGCGGCGTGTACTGCTAGACCCTCGGTCAATAAACCTCCCGAACAGCTTGTACACGCCACTCACGTCCGTGAAACAAAGATAGGTAGAGGGTAATTGCTGGAAGTGATAAATCTTGGCAGGTGGGAGGGACAAGAATTAGCACTAGTGTAAAGGCGACTGAGGGTCATAGAGCCGTAGACAAGGCGGTAATGTACGCCGCCTAGCTGTACCAACCTGTTCTTGAATCAATACATTTTAATGTTTCCAACATGTTTCCAACTTTTCATAAATTCTTTTTCAGTAAAAGTGAACTAAAACTAGCTTCATTTAATCTTTAATTCGAAACTACTTAACATTTAGTGATTCTGTTTATTGCATTCGTCAGAACAATTATTTAGATCATAAAAAATATGTTTATCATACAA
The DNA here is from genome assembly GCA_963675035.1 of Allygus modestus. Lineage (NCBI taxonomy): Eukaryota > Metazoa > Arthropoda > Insecta > Hemiptera > Cicadellidae > Allygus > Allygus modestus. The sequence continues at coordinate 139,989,561 of OY776117.1, forward strand.
TTATTGAACTTATATAAGAATTTCCGTATTAGGCATTATTATAAGTGTCATGGGCCTAAGTATTTAAAACAGATACCGGATGCCATCAGAAGCTGTTTGAACGTGTCCTCTGTAAAATTGGATTGGTTTATCACAATTCTAAATACAAATTTGTTATAAAATATTCGTTGTTAGTAAAACTATTAAAGTTTCCATTAAACATTTCCACGTACTTATATTTTGCTTTTATATGTGTCACCTCAACTGAAAAGATTTAATTAATTAATCTGTTATTTATTAGGCTAATACAGAGTTAGTTAAGAAACTTTATTATATTATTATAACAGACGCAACGGAGAGCGGCAAGGTTTTGTTTTCTCTTAATAGACTAAACTCGGTTTCACAAGTACTGCATGCTGTGACAACACAGTCCCCAGAAAAATCTATGCTTAGTGTAATTACGTTATGATTGGTAGAATAAAGCCATTTCTAAAAGTCTATTACAAAAAAAATGTATTTTAAGAACTTTAAGTAGTATGGGACTGTACGGTTAAAGTTAAACATTACTAAATACAAGTAATAATTATAATGAAGTGGGATTAATGGTGGGACACCCACATTCGGCTCAATTTTTTAAACACACCCCCGTAAACGTTTATGTAACAACACCTACATTCCGATCGTTACATTCCCCAATCTCAATGAGAATCAGCATCACATCTGGTTTACGTAACAAACCAGCGACTTTACCCAACCAAAACAAAGGGACCGCGACCCAACCGCACCGACTGCAAGAGGGAGAGACGCGGACCCACGCTCGCCGCTGAGTTATATTATTGTCAAGTCGTGCAGCCGCTGACGTCACTGATCGGTCATCGGTGTTGCCAGTGATTAGCATAAGCTCGACGATCACACCCAACAGTCATTACCCACCCGCTCTTTATGGGCTAATGAAATTTGAAAGGCGGATGCAATATGATACACGGAGGGAATAATAATTCGACCGGCAACCCCGATGATTGGGCCGCGATAATTTGGTAATGGGATAGTGATGGGTTACTTGGACTTGTACAGTACGGTTCAACTTTCTAATGTGTCCATCAACTGTTGTAACGGAAATATCTTGAAAGTTTAACCTAAATCGTAATTACCGAATTATCTAAAGAACTAAGTTCCCAAGTTTGACGTTGTTTATGCCAATATTTACTTTCTAAATTACTTATGATAAATAATTGTCTATCAACCAAAGATTGGCGCATGATATGATGAAAAGTACGACGCCCATTAGTTCCTTCTAATTTTGTTGAACTAGTATTTAGACGAGGTTTTAACAGCATCTAATACGAGGTTTTTACCACAATCGAAAACGTGTCTAATTGTGTATGATATATATACGTATTCTGACAAAAATCAACTATAATTTCGAACTCCCTTTATTAGCTGAATCATACAAAACAATTTTTAGTGGAAAATAACTCATTTAACCTAGATAATATATTATTAATAACCTTGGTGAAAGAGAAAAATAAAAAACAACATACTTACATTCCCATTTCGGCCACTTGCCAACACCGTACAAACAATAATTAGCGTAGGCGAGATCATTTTACAAATTCAGAAGGTCACGCGAGTACAGAAATCTATTTAAAACCCGTTATTACTCTTCCCAGGAAAATTACGCAATTGTAGGCAGAGATGGGCGCGCCGTAACAGAGTTATGAATCATCCCGTCAGGCCTTGAATGCATTAAGTTAAGAGCAGGTCTGCGGACAGGTGGGTCGAGCGCCCTAGGCAGCAGCGCCCACTGATCACCGGTCTGGCGCCCTGGACGTCAGAGAGGCTCCTGTCCCGGTGGTGTCAAGTTACCGCAACTGCAGAGCGAGTAACAGGACAAATGGCGAATTGGTTTATAATTTATGGTGTGTCATGCTTAATGCAGAATCGATATCTAAAACCAGCAAAAGTTTACCTAGGTAAATATTAAGAGATGAAATGTGTGTGCTCATAAATTGCGCTTTGAATAATGCTTTTCGAAAGGATATTTTAAATTTGTCGCAAAGAAATATCATAAAAAGCAATCAACTAAAATAAATACATACTAAGAGTACAAAGCAATATATTACAATAAGCCTTATAACTGGTTATTATAACGGTTACACTGCATTGTACTAAAGTCAGCCGTCATCAATCAAAATCCATTCTGCGCATTGGACTGGGTAATTGGTCACGAATTTACCTTTCGTTACAGGAAAAAAGGTACCTAGATTAAGTTTAGTTTCAGACATAATAGAATATTAAGTATTGGGATTAATACTTCAGGTCTAAATGTTTGTTCAATTTGAAATCATTGCCAGAATCAAGATCGATAGTCCTGAAAATATAACTCCAGAGAAACAATTTTCGAGCGTCAGAACAGCTTCAAATGAGACATTATCTGTAAACAACGTAATCACGAAATACTCAACCACTTATCCCCTCGGGACTGAGATCTTCAATGGTCGTTAAAAAACAACCTACTTTCTCTAGTTACAAAAATGCAACCGAATGAAACGTCGCTCTAGTTTACACTGTTTTCAGCCGATGAAACCACGGCGCACATCTGACATCGATTGACATTTGTCACATGGTTTCACAAGCTGGAATTCCCTGTCTAGCCAGACGGTTATCCGCGTAACTTTCACATCTCAGGAGCAGACGAGGTACGAAGTATTCACAGAGAAGGCTATTACATTCCTCCAATCACTCTAGCTGAGACCGGCTTCAGTCAGTAGGTCGACGGTGAGTTACTTGACAAGGAGTAAAAAAGTCTGAAGCACGCGGTCTCGCTGATGTCACCATGCGTGTGGTCTATGGCTGCGGTCGTGCGTCTGTGTCAATCGGGGTCGATTGGAGTTAATGGAAATGTTGCTGAAGAGGAGAAGACTAGAAAACCCCACGTCATTTAAAATATTCCATTAACAAATAAGTATTTTTGATACAATATTAATCTCGGTATTAAGGTAGACTTGTATTCAAATCATATATTATTTACACGTACTATCTATCGAATAAACCATTTGCTAAATTGAATATGGTAATTGTTTCAACATCTCCTTAATCTATACAGTTTAACATCGCCTTGTTATGTAGGACGCGAGAAGAAAATGAACAATCAGTTTCAATACTACTGTACTTCTGTCCAGAGTGTAAAAATGTAAAAAATCTCGGGATTCTGTCCTGGAACGAGTTTCAGGAGGATCGGATTAGGCGGCAGCATCCAGCGAGGTGAGTATGCCTAATCGCCGACCTTCATTAGAGCGGTCCAGAGCTTGAAGGCGGTGGCACAAATTGAAAGTGGAAAGAATTGAAAGGTTATCAAGATGTTAGCATTCACTCAAGTTATGAAATGAGTAAAAGATTTCGTAGCATATAACAATTTAGATACAAATTATATTATTAATCCAATTTATCTGAAGACTGTTCTACTGGAAGTAAAACTTGTTTTGGAAGTGTTTTCATGGACGCAATTAGGAAGGGTTTAACCACACGAGGTCAACACACAACACACCCACCTATACTGGTGGGTTTACAGGCTACCACTTTGCGGAACCATTCAAAATGTTTCTTAAATGGTATGAGAAACCGTAACAACGTAACTCATAAAGTCGTAACAAAGACGTTCTTCGACTCTTCATCATAACGACCGTTTCCTTAACAAACAAGCGATTCGCCTCGAACTCCGTTCCATCGCGTCAGTTACACGTGATCACGTGACCAGTAACGTGACGTATTGCCCAGCGAGCGACGCCATAAACAGTGAGATATGCCCACTTTCATGGCCGAGCATCTGATATTATAATGAATAGTTGTGATCACCCACTCGTGCTCGACCGCCGCATTTATCGCACCCTGGTCTGATCACTGACGGTCCTAACACGACTGCGACGACGCCCGCGGCGGCCCTGTGACAGGTAAGTGCTTCGTGCCAGGCGCTAACTATTCCGATGGGAAAGTTCCTTCGTCTGCACACAAAACTGGGTGTTATCCGGCGTTCCTACTCCTCGACCGATGCATGATTACGAGTCAAACCAATTATTTTCCGTGGAATCAATGATGCATCATCCAAGAACATTCCTAATAGTTTTCTAACCATCGTTTATCCCATTCACTCATTTATCTTCTTTTTATTATTGATCTTTATATTTATAAATACGAAATTCCGATCAACGCCCAGGCCAAACCATTGCACCTAGAAGCACGAAATTTTGCATGTATACTCCTCTTATAGCATAGGCATCCTCTAAGAAGGGATTTGAAGAAATTCCCATAGGGCTATGCCCCACGGAGCTTTAAAGTTCCAACCCTGTGTTATTCTTATGGACATTCACTTTGGTTTGAGCTGATAAAAATTCTATCAGCTGATTATGATTCGTGGTAGATCCACGGCTCAGCTACAGAATGCAGCACACACACAACTGTCGTATTCCCGGGACCTACTCCCTACTCCCTATACTCCCCGGGAAAACCTACTTTATATTTATTTAAGAGTAAACTTTCCCATTAAAAATGTAAAACTATCCACTGGTGTATATATAAGAAAACCCTAAAATGGAACATTTGTGACGATAAGCTTAGTTACATATAGAATGTTTATCTTTGGTGACAAAATTAAGCAAATATGGTGACCATTTTCCCTCTAGTCATAAAGTCTAGAGAGACCACATGACCCTCTAGTCATAAACGAGACATATGGTCATTGAGGAGTAGAATTGGAACCCTATGGAAACTGAGGGGTTTGCTTATAGGTTGGTTTATGAATAGAGGGAACATGGTGACGACCGCGTAAGCTTAATTCTTTCTAGGAGATTGACATGTGTTTTCACACTCTACATGCACCAAATTAATTACTTAATGAATGCATACTAAGTTCGTTGATTGTAGGCACTGACTTGAGACCGAAATCACTCTAAACAGTTTGAAAACAACTTCATCTTCAGAAAAAATTAAATCAAGATAAGCGCTTTAGGATATTTATCACGCGTGATCGGACAGCTTGGAGGAGTCCTCGAAGAAATTATAAGCCTTACTAAACCTAAAATGAGATTTACCAGAATCAAGACCATTAACTGTGTCCAGCCACATGTTCATTGACGGACGTTATACAGCGCTGTGCATTTTCCGACTGGAAAATAATACTGATCTCTTGCTTACAAATAGGCATTGAAGTTTTTTTCAGAAAACTCTATACATGTTCTTTGAAACAAACAAAAAAAACTTGTTCAGTTTGTGAATAAAGGAAGCCCTCCACTGATTGTTTGAAAGCCAAATGTTATTCTGCCTTTATAGCTTATTATTAATACTACTTTCCATACTTTTGTTACCTTTGAAACAATTAGTCTCACATTATTCTTGGCGTTCAAAAACAAATTAGAAAAATAAGTAAAACGAAATTGGTTTATACACTCTCCCTCCACAATTCTAATGTTACTTGTAGCTTTTAAAAGCCAAATAAAACAAATGAAGGATATTTTTCACCGATTGTCTAAATCTCGAAGTGGTCTGGCACGTCACGAACGACATTTGTAGCCGGGAACACGATATTTTACGCAACGTAAACAGACGAGGCGCTGAAACGCAGCCTAAGGACCGAAGGGCCCGTCCAGGGTCAGGGAGGCAGAAGTAGAGCGTGACGGTGCGTCTGCGACTGCGCGAACGTTGGTCAGCGTTTCAGTCTGCGGCGACTTTCCCCAACAGAGACAGCGACAGGTGCGGCCTGGAGTTGACATGCGGGCGAACAGCAACAGCCACAACACAGTCGTGACTGTATCGTAGACTGCCGCTAGACTCCACAAATAACATGTCATTGCGAGCATTTTAATTAGAGGGGAAAATAAGGTGGTGGATGCAAAACGATTATGAGATGAATAAATCGCAATAGAAAATTATTATTTATTATTTATTACTACTTAGCCTTTTACATTTTAAAATAACAACGCCGTGAGTATGTTTAAAATATGATGCACGGGTAGTAATGTAATTTTATGTTACGGACCTTCTTGTGACAGAAGCATAACGTTGCAACCCTTCTACATGAAACACAAACATAGCAATTTCGTTGTTTAAGAGATTATTGCGGACATTTCACATCACTGATTAGTAAAAACAAGTTTTTTTTACTAATCAGTGATGGAAAATGTCCGCAATATCTCTTAAACAACATAAACTCACCATCACCAACAATGAATTTTAAACAAAGAATAACAATTACGTTATGGAATTCAAAACGTTTTTGGTCTGGCTTAAGGGTCGGTGGGCATCTACATACAAACAAAAACTAAACTTTAATCTATGATATAAAGCGAACCCGTACCAAGAACTATTGAGAAGCTTTACACCCATGACTAACTTGAATAAAATATTAGTTCTGCGACAAATGCTCTCTTAAGTCCATACATTTATTTAAAAATGTCAAGTTAAAACACATTTTTAATATTGGAGTTTTATCAGTTGTTTAGTTTTTTTATGAAACCATGAGACCAAACTATTGGGAAAAGCTGGTTAAATTAATTATAATAACTAGGCTACTTCGATGCAAGGGATGCATTGTTATTACAGTACTTGAATCAAAATCAATAAAATTACAATATTGTTTATCAACTTCTGCATCCATGTTTTAAATGTATGCACATCAATACACAAAAATCACACCTTTATACAATTTATAAAAAAAATTACCAATTAGTCACCATTTAACAAGTGTGATTCTGTTTTTTTTATAGTAACCTTTGAATAGAAGAACGCAATTACAGTAGGCCGTACGCTATTTACATTTATTTATTATAACAAAATTTACAAAAAATAACAACAAATTCTCTTTAAGAACGAGTAAAATTCTCCTATTTAAATATTCGATACACAATAGCGGATAGTGAGCGGTCGAGCGCCATCGGCAATCCCGCGCGTCGAAGTCGAGACAATGAAGCGAGCGCCACCGATTCACAGCCGGGCCGAGATATTGAAAACATCAATCACAGTCATTAGACCCATTGTGAACCGGGCTCAAGACTCATGCTAATTGGGTTGGTTCGAGCTTTGTCATCTTCTACAATACTTGTACTAATCAAAATGCCATTAACGAGTGAATGGTTATGTTACAAAAAAGGCATTGTTAATAACGTAAATAATTAATTGGGTATTTGATTATGGTACTATATAGTGAGTGTAAATAAGCGTACATTGTAAATATTTTGGTAGTTTTACACTAAAACCATTGACTAATGCTAAAACTAAATTTATTGGCCGACAAATAGGTAAAGAGTATCGCTTACGAAAAGTTTGCAACGCTGTTCCAGGCTAAACCAATGCCAAAGAAGTGCACCACGATAGCCTAACGTTTATCGTCTAGAGTTACGGTAGAAGGGGTAGTAAGTTCGATTCTAGGGCCCGTAAATGACTTTTGAGAGGTATGGACCGTCGCCCTCTAATAACTCTTCAGTAAAAATTGCTTTGGCATATATGCGATATAAAACTTCAAGCGGCGAGTCTAAGGTAAGGTCGAGAGTGTCTACTGAGAAGTAAGAAGTAGAGGCAACTCCCCGAACAGAGAAGTGCAGGACAGGAAGTGGTGTCTAACTAACACACAAAACGTTCAATAGAGGCAACTCCCCGTGTCGCGCCGAACAGAGAAGTGCAGGACAGGAAGTGGTGTCTAACTAACACGCAAAACGTTCAATAGAGGCAACTCCCCGTGTCGCGCCGAACAGAGAAGTGCAGGACAGGAAGTGGTGTCTAACTAACACGCAAAACGTTCGGCCGTAAGAATCGCAGATTATCGCAGCTCGATATTGTTACTTTCGCTCTCGTTCTAGCGGCAACCTCGCATCAACACTCCCGTCATTACACGATACTGCCGATCCTCATAGCCACTGTCTACTGCACTGTGGTGTAGCGGTTCCGGGATAATTACACTTTGTGCAAAATGTTACCTTCATCCCGAGAAAGTCGACTCTTGTTATAAACCTAGGTCGTCGGGACGTGGCATCGTTCAGTTTCATAAGCCGCTTTGTTTTATAACTTAAATAAACGTGGCAACCCTACCTTTCCAACCAAAACACTAACATTTCATTTTTATTACATTAAAAGAGTTAGTAAAATCCGAGAGGATGTCCATTCCGTGAGATGGTTTAAATTAGAAACATAAGTTGTGTTTTGTTGAGAAATTTCTGCTTTTTGTGACCTATCCACGTGGTTCATGTACGGTTCCTCCATTTGATGATAATATTACCAATGATTCTTTACTTCGTTATACTAACCTTTATTATGTTTGTAAATATAAAAAAGGCTGAGCTATTTTTTAAAATAGCCATTTAAAAAGGCTTAAACAACAAACTTAAATGTAAACAACTGACGATAAATTTAATTTCAATTCGAAGTAAATTGTTTTACATTTTTAATTTGTTTTATTTAAATTTGATATAACTATAGAAAATGAATATGCAAAATGAAGAAAGACGAGATTTATTTCAGTTTTGCGGTTGGGAGCAACAGAAATTAAAGAAGGCCGAGAACTCAAAACAATACACCCGCATCTATCGGGGGAGGGGGGAGGGGGGATAGATTCAGTATTATTTAATCGAGTTCAGTTCTTAGTTAAGATAAATTCACAAACATGATTACCAGTTAAAACGTTCAAATCAATTTGGAAAAGAGTTGCGATTATAAATTACAGTTACAGTTGAGAGAATTTTAACAATGATTAAAATTCTCTCAACTGTAACTGTAACATGTGACAGCAAGCTGGTCGTTACCCTCCCCCCCAGTCATACGCAGCGTTACCTCATTACTAGACGTACTAATACCACGGACAAGAATTAATCAGAAGTAGCTTATAATGCTGCTAGATTGGGTGTTCGATGTGTCCCCTTGTGGTGGCTTCCTCTTAAGCTGATATTCTCCCAAAAGAAGAAGTAAGATACCTCTGTTTATTCTTTCTCTGTTAACTCTCTCGTTGTAGACTAGAATGCAATACAATGACAACAAAAGTGTTCGAACAGAGCAAAGTGTGCGGAATGAGCCGGGTGATGCAAGGTCCCTGGGGCACCGAACACGAGGCAGTTACCTTTCTGACTTATCGAGGAAGGGTTTGGACCATGCCCAAAAACAATTTCAGTGGCCATTAGACGCGGGTGTGCAGAACCGCGGATTTTTCACTTTAATCGCGATAAAGTCCGAGTCGTGAGAAAGTCCGGGCCTAAAGTCCAGGACTTTACGAGCGCGCATGCGCCGTCGCCACCGCGACCACGACACGCCACGGGAAAGTCTAATTGACAGGTTCTGTATTATATTAATTAGCGACTTCGCTTCCGCCGGTCACAATGTTTATTACCGATTAGACCTCGTGCGTGTCGCCGCTAATGGTGTTGCGAAGAAAGGAAAGGGTCGAACCAGAGACGGTCGCGGGTCGCGAACCGGCCCAATAATTGCCAGAATTGGATTGAATCAGTGTTAAGACTTTACTTCTTAAACGTTACATATTTGAGAGTTATAAAACGTTTAATACGTGTATGTATACGTTACATGTTTTCAGAAATTGTTTGACAGTGCACTCACATTAATTTGATGCCCAACAATCAATAAAGATAACAAAGGCAATAATAACGTTTTTTAGGTACGAGTTAATCGCGAGAACAATAAGAATAAAATTTACCATTATTATGAAGCTATATTGATGAACTACAAAATTATAAAATGAAGCTTGTGAACAGAAAAAAGTTATAATCCCCTAATACAACAATTATTAACAATAAAAATGTATTTATGGAAAAGTAAGTAAATATTGTGGTTAGTGGTAGTTTGTGCTTTTGTGTATTAAAAAGGGTAGTTTCCGAAAAAAATAAGTGCCCACCAATATTAAAGGTACGTTTAAGCGAATTCCGCTATAGGGAAGAAGCTATTACAGTAGTCGGCATGGTAAGACCTAACCCCGGAACCATGATAACTTTTCGTTTTGAGGTCCCAGACCCCAAAAACACCATTCGTCCGAAACTGTATATATATATATTAGTGATGTGTCAAAACCAAAACTCAAATCTCAAAACCACCAAAACTTTGTAAAAGTTTCGGTTTCGAGATTCGATCGGCAAGTTTCGAGAATAAAAACTCAAAACTACCGAGATTTTTGTGTCATTGTTGTTTTTTTTAACAGAAATCACGCCCGAGTGTTGATTAATAATGTGAAGGTCAAAAGCCTACTGTCATTGGTCGTCTACCTTCACCTTTTGTGGATTATTGATTTTTTATTTGTGAAAAAACAACTCTAACCAAAGTTTATAATTAAGCTACAAATAATTGGTTCACTAGTAGTTCTGAAACTAATAATTTTCTAGGATACTTCGAGAATGGCAGTAAGTTAACTGGTTTATTTAGAGTAACTAGATTTATTTTTCAAAACCATACAAGTAAATGCAGTTTCGCGATTTGAGTTTCGAGATTCGAGATTCGATTTTCTAAGTTTCGGTTTCGGTTTCGAGATTCGAAATTTCTGGTTTTGACCATCACTAATATATATATATATATATATATATATATATATATATATATATATATATACATATGTGTGTGTGTGTGAGTGTGTGTGTGTGTGAGTGTGTGTGTGTGTGTGTGTGTGTGTGTGTGTGTGTGTGTGTGTGTGTGTCCGTGAGCACGATAACTCTCGTAAAAATAATCCAATTTTGATGAAATTTGGTATAAACGTGTAAAACTACATTTATGATTTTAAATTCGAAAACCAGCCAGATCGCTCTATCCGAAGGGGTATTTTGGGGGGTTTTGTACCCCAAAAATGGGGTTTTAAAAATTGTTTACATATATAATTTTTGAAATAGTTAAATTTTATTTTTTACCATTGGATTCACCTTAAAATAAACGGTATCAGGAAACTGGCACATACTTTCTCCCTTTTAGCCCAACTTTAATGAATAAATTACTTTTTATTTACTAAATATAGAATACAAAGCAGGGTCGAATGTACAGAAAATCTTGTAAACAAGTTGTTTTAAAAAACATCCACCCAAATCCCTGCTTTGGAGGCACTACAGAATCCATTGCTACACTCGTGGTTTTAAGAGGGGAAATGCCCCTTGGCTCCCGTAGCAGCAAACTTGTGTACTCAGCCCCATGTTATTTTCATGGATAACAATTAAATGCTATGTCTCCCTTAATAATGAACGTAAATTAATAAAACTGGTACATGGCCTAGTTGAGTTATAATGATATTAGCATAAAAACCCATTTTTTGTGTTCGTTGGTGCAGCAAACCTGCGTACTCAGCCCAAATGTTATTCTTAAGGAGAATAATTAAAAATGTATATATCGCTTATTTGTGAATATATTTTAATGAAACTTGGTAATTGGCTTTATGTAGCATTAAGACATTTATATCTCCATTGGAAATTCGCTGAGTATGCAGGTTTGCTGTGACGGGGGTATTTAGTTCATTAACCTTCCCACTTCGCTCTGAAATATTACGTTTGAAATACTAATAATAATAATCTTAACTGCCATTGTACAATATTAAAATTATGTGGCAAACGTCAAATGACACTATAAATAAGACAATTTGTTGGATTTTACTGGCAATGTAGACAAGCTGCAAAGAAAACAAAAAATAAAATAAAGAATGCAGAGAAAATAAATAAAATAAAAGATTAGTAAATATTCAATATGCTACTGCAACTTACATAAAGTGACCAAAATTTACATTTGGAATATGGATTAAGTAAAAAACCTAGTTTGAATTTAATTTAAATTCTGCGCACAGCGAGCCGAAACGCTTAGGCAACTACATAACACGAGACGTTTCCTCCTAAATTGCTGCTGATAAAACCAATAAAGACGACCGCCACGGAGGAACATTGAGGACATATAAACTACAGGACCCTTTCACCTTATGTAAATAGAAGTGTGGGAGTGATTGCCCCGTGTAAGGCGCCGCTGAAGCCTCACAACACAATTCTGAGACCCTGTCGTAACGCGACCCGGTCCTCTACCGCTAATTGATTCCTGCTAGTCAGGCGAACGTATAATTAAAGAGTTTTAAATGTAATACCTTTCACAGTGTAAAATAGCATTGTACGGCTCCATCCCACTTATAATGGTGTTATTGTTTGCTTTACAGGGGCATTTTGTCAGCAGATGACTTTAACACCAGTTCCTTGAGGTGTTTCCTATAGGTTTATGAGCTAGAGCACATAACTTCCTATGGGTATTTGTTTATAACACAACAACTAGGCTGAGTATCCAGATTTAACCGGGAGCCCAATTCGTTTTAGGTTTAATTTTATGGAGAACCTTGAAAATTATATTAAGTGATTCACATTTTTGAAGTAGTGATATTATTAGTCAAATTAGACATGCATACGATTAAATTACAACGTTGAAGGCCAAAGGTGCTGAGTTATAAAGAATTTTTAAAATTGGAATAAGCCTATTAGTGTTCTTTGAGTCTATTAGCTACATAGATTCGTTAAAAATCATTCTAACCTGCCTAGCAGTTCGTCTGTGATCTAGCAACAAACATTTCAGTTTATTATGATTATTTTATTGGGATTTTATATGGTGACAAATAACTCGATATTTACTTCTTCTATTATATTCTCCTTCTATTCTGGAAAACCATTTTAATATTTTACTGACAAATAACAAAGTAAAATAAATTAATAACAAATTTCTTGCATAGCTTTCAAACTAATAAAATGGAACATTATTAACTATTGCTCGTCCACGCAAGCCCCGTATAGTCACGCTTTACACTATCTAAAGAGCACTTCCTGTTTTCCTTATTTCGTCGCTATCTTGTGCGACCCACTTGAGCCCCCCAGTTTTACCAAACAGAGCGACCCGAGGAGGTTCCCGAGGTGTTCCGTTTCGCAACGGCAACGGCACAATCCTACAGCGACTTCCATCAGATCATATCGGCCGTTGCCCAACCAAAACATCCGATTGTCTCGGGAGAAAGTGATGCTCTTGAGGTTATCTCGGATGGCCTTGGATGACCCCTCCCTGGATAAATATTGTTTTATAACACTCCGTAATCTAAAACTGTCCCAGTAATATCCGTGTTCCGTGTAAATAGCTGTGTTTAAAAATTAAGATATGCTCGTGCCTTGGGACTTTCCCTAGTGTGTCCGCTGGGCAATTAAAGCGGTCCCTCCAGCTATTCATTACAGAGGCGACGCTATTATGCAATTTCATGCGATGCGCTTATTAATTGCGATTTACATTAACATTTGATGGACGACGTGCTAAGTTAATTTCACACTGATAAATGTTAATGGTAGTCATTAATTATGAATGTACTTCCCATGTTACGGTAATGTTTGTATTGCACTTTCTACCAGTTCGTGTTTTGAGGAGATCGATCGATAACGCTGATTAAACATGCTTGGTATTTTAACATAAGATGACTCCTTTCGCGGTTTCAGAATTGCCGCAAAAATAAAGTAAAAAGCGCTCTTTGAGAATAATCCTCGAAAGGTTTAACTGCTTTTCTTGGACTAGGTGTCAGTGCATTATAGTTGTCCATCGATATATTACACCTCTTAAAAGCTACATCAAAATCAGGACATTGCAATATTTTAGTACAGTACTGGGGTAAGACGTTAAACCTGTACCAAAACTTAACGAAATACTTTTTTTAAGAAAGTTCCTCCAACCCTATATTTGAGTATGGTGACTTCTCTGCGGCCACTCTATGTCAGTCTTGGGCATCTCACACAATCACAGAAAACAAATGATTAAGAACAACTCACAATGAATAACAAACACATTTTCCAACTCAGTTTCAATTTCTTGTTGCATTAACTGCCTCAAAACTACAAAAAATGACGAAAAACTGACCTGGGAACACCTATTGTTTATTATTTTAAAACAAAAATGAAGGTCAAATGGGAAACTGACTACAAGAAATGCAAACGATTAAACACAATAACTGTGTCACCTCTAGTTATTAGAGGTAATCTCTTTTGGGGTTTTCTTAAAGATGCATAATCACTTCTAATCTCTAGATTAGTTATCAGTTCACTGTCATCAAATTCCCCACCGGTCACTAATGTAATTGTCATGTTAGGGATTTCCGTAACAAATTATTTAAACAAAACAACCAGCGTCCGGTAGCAACCAACTCGTAGTTGGAGTTGGAGCAACGACCTTCCCTGACGCAAGCGGCGAGCGGTGTTGTACCGCGATTAAGCCGTGTTAATTGCGAGAACGTCCCACCTGATGGGGGCGCGCATTGTCTACAGCGGGAACATGAACGGGACAATCGTAGCTCCCTGGGTAATGACGCAACCTACGAGGCCCAAGGCCTACACGGTGAGATGCGGTTACAATTAGCCTGGAGGTTCATCAAATACCGAGACTCCACATACATAGACCCTTGTCGAGAAGCATGTTGTTTCGGCTCAAACAACAGGGTTCAAATTAATGGGATTTTTACTTCCAAATTCGAGTCTTGTCTTTGTCAAAGCGTCAATATGATTTTAACATTAGTCGATAAGTGTACAATGCAAGACATATCATATCAGATAAAAGTTTATATTCAGTTTTAAAAATTAGATAATCATTTTAGTAAAAAAGGAGATTTTTGTGAGCAGTCACCGGTGAAACCATCTCACCATCAAGGTTTATGTGTTATTTGAAAGCACTTAACATCTAGGTGTGCCTTTGGGGGTTTGAAAGACATCCACCACCTTGGCTCTGCCCCTGGGCTTTACAAGTTCTAATGTTAATCTTATGGGAGAATAGAAATCAATCTAATTGAACATTTAACAGCAGGTTTTGAAACTAACAAAACGCAGTGCATAAGCAAGAACAGCTGTTTCAAGCTAACTTCTGGAATGGCATCACAGTGTTAACCAAAAATCCGTATATGAGTTGGTAATTCCAAAGGGAAAAATTGTTGCTCAAATTCGAGCAACTGGATTCGTTATTCCATTTATTAAAAGAATAAGCAGATTTCTACGACAAAGTTACCGACGAAACCGTGCTATCGTAAAGTCTTTAAAATATACATACTGAATGACTTTAGGGTTTTTTGAAAAGATCCCCCTTCAATGCTCTGTCCCTTGAGCTTTCAAAGTTCTAATGTTAATTATGATACAATAGAAATCAATTTAATTTGTGATTTAACCGCTGTTAAAAGTACTATGATCAATCCACAAACGTTACTTCAGAAATGAATGTCTGTAAGGAGATTGAAAAGGTAAGTAAAGAGGCTCTCACAAACTTTCCTAAACTTACGAAAATGATATGTGTACTTGATCACTACAAAACGGTTTCAAAATATATTGCAATTTTTTGTCAATTATAGTTGTTCACCCTTATGTGTAACTGGTTTACATCGTTATACAAATAAAATATGTGCAAGTTAATTGTACATGCTCGGATGCAAATTAAACTTTATACTGCTTCGCATCTGGCCCAGCTGATTAATCCCACTTTCTAGTTTTATATACACTCTTATCCTCGTGTTGTGTAAAGATTACATAAGCCCAGTTATGATTAAAATGTTACAAAGGAATCATATTAGTATAGGTGGTTATTTATCAACTAGCTGTGTACCCATCCCTCGAACGGGTTATATGTCGAAATAATCAATAAATTAAAGAAAATGACAACCCAATTAATTTTAAAATATTTGAATTAAATTTTACATTTTTACTATACAGTTAATAAAAGTTAACGAAATATACTGGCAGATAGGTTGACAAAATGGCTTCAATACAGACGTTTATGAGACCACGTTTGGTTTTCAATGTCCAGTTCTCAACTTTTAAAAGAGCATAGGAAAACTCCTCAAGCCCCTTAATCTTCTCCAAAATACATTTTCAAATGTACTGTTAAGTTGAAGCTCAGTGGTCGGCTACATAAAATATCTTTTTAGAGAGGCGTAGATCTCGTCCACCCACGTCTCACGCATGACAAAGCGTATGTGTGAAATCTCCAGAGAACAACACCGTGACTCTCCATTATAGTCATGATGTTGTTTCTTATGTCCTTTAAGGTACCAAATTTCAGGTCTATTGGTTGGTGTGTGATGATTAACACGCTTATATTAAAGGCCAGTGGGGAAGAGCCCCTATATTTGTATCTGGAGTAGGTATATGTCTGCATTGAGCTATAAGCTATATTCCTACCGAATGTCAGCTCCATCAGTCCAGTGGTACGTGCAATATTGTTAAAAAATTATATTTTGTAATTCGTGGGGCTAAGGCCTTAAACATTGTCGTTACGGGAATAGGCTTGCGTTTTGTTCTGATGTTTTAGTTATCTCCCTACCGAATTTCAACTTAAAAGCTCCAGTAAATAATAATACTCATAAGATTGCCATAGAAGTAAATTTGGGCAGAGCTCTATAGGATTTTTTAAACGTATTTTTATTGTACATCTGTAGCGAAAGGGAACCACCATGCAAACTTTAATCTTCATAGACATTGTCATTTTTAGATCAAGTGATCACTACGTCATGCGTCAGTGAGTGAATGAGTCTGACAAATAAATAATTAGGTAATATATCCAATCTGTATACTTACGATATTTATTACCAATCTTCACTCAACGTTTTAAATAAGAACTACAACAGCTGTTTATGGAATAAATATTCTGAAGTCATATCATTGATTTTTAATTCTGTATTCAAAATCAATCAATGGGCATATCCACACAGTATACTTATGTTATTTATTACTAATATTCACCCAACGTTTTAAATAAGAACTACACCAACTGTTTATTGAATAAATATTCTTAAGTCATCATTTGGTTCAATATGAATAAATGCTTTGTCCACAAGAATAACATAGGACATTAAAACCCCGTGGAGTGGAGTCCTAAGGTAATTTCAAAAAATCCAATTAGCCTAAAACCTTCTAACGCATATATAGAGCATAGAATAAAAGTTTCATCGAAATCAGTGACTGCTTCCCTATGAAAAGCGAACAAAACATGACTAAAACTGCACGAAATCACGTTTTTGAGCAGCTGCCATTCTTTTACCAAATGGCGTATGCCAGTTTAAAATGACCTAAAACCTTCTCACGCATGAATAGAACAAAGAAGCAAAGTTTCATAAAAGTCAGTTCACCCGTTTTCCCGTGAAACGCGAACAAAAACCCGTCCTTGAGCGTTACCGACAGACAGACAGACAGACAGACAGAAATTTAGATAAGACTCGTTTTGGCTTCCCTAGGGTGTAAAACTTGAAAATATGCACAAATTTCATAATTCCAAGCAATGTACAGACAAAACTCTAATTTGATTTATATAGATATATTTCCTAAGTCATCTTTAAATCCTTCTCTTCATTTGTACCCTAAGGAATATTTACACCCTCATAATTCCAAACTACTTGCGTCCTTCTGACACAGATAAGGAAGGCGTGCTAACAACGATACACCATTTGCATAAACCAGCACGGGACAAGCAGACAGACATGACAGCATGCGTCGCAGAACAAAGATATTTATAGAGTAAAAGTGAGCGTGCGAGTGCAGTACTGGCATGCGGCTGGACGGCCTTGATGCGTCTGAGTCCTCACGATCAGGGGCTCGGGTATTGGCGATAGGGACGCTGGGTGGTCGCGGCCTCTGGGATCCGGGACAGCAGAGGTCATGGGGGTTATACGGTGGTAAACTGGGCTGTGACACAAAGAGGGCAACGAGCAATATCGACTAGACAAGCTTTCGTCAATTAAATATACTAACCTGAACAAAGGTTTCTTCATGCTAGACAAATATCCAATTTATGAGAAGGACCCTCCATATTTACCCTGGAACTGGTTGGTTGGAGGAGCCCAGGGAGGAAACGTTTTAGTCTGATAAGCTCAATAGTTCATCTGAGATACAGAGCGAATGAACCTGAGATAGCCCAGCTTGGAACCCATGTGAAAATCAAAATCGAATGCCACTCACGTTATACAATAACAATTCCATTTGGCAAAGTCAATACAGAATGGATGGTGTATGAAGTGGTTCCTCCTTTCTTTGGGAGGTGATTTGCTGTTTTATCCCACCCCCTTTCCTACGATTTGTACACGAGATAGAACGGGCAAGGAATACTGTATACACTGGTTAAAAAAGGACGAAAGGAATTTTTGGACATGAACATTTCAAATTCCCTTACTTCCTCTTAAAACTGCATAATCTATTACCCTATAAAATAAATTATTGTTTTAAAACTATGTAACATTTCCTCAAAAACCACAAATATACTTTTATATACAATTTTATCCTGCATGCGGATCAAGAAAATTCTTCACGAAAGGCACTTTGATAGGTTTAATACAACACGACCTTTGGCAAAATCTTGGCAAAATACCGACGGCGCGTATTTTAGATTCAATCCCACCCGATCGGCAGGTTCCTAAAAGAAAAACTCCACTCATAATTAACGGTTGCGTGGCGAATTCTTGATGGACGAAGTCGATTACTCGCCTCGGCAGTAAATCAAAAAGAAGATCTGCGGAACAGCTGGAGCGCATGCGCGGGGCCCGGCCCGATGCAAGGCGCATGTGCAGCGCTCGGAGGCGAGGAATGCCGGACGACCACTTCCATATACGAGTTGACTCTTTGTTTTGTCTGTGGACCACCAGAGTATGTGATTCTCATCTGAAACGAGCCACTTTTTAGCTGTCGGGAGGATCGCCGGTGTGCGTGGCTTTGTGTAACCAACGATGTCGTTGAAGAAAGAAGACGTACCTGGGAATTACAAAGATCCATTACGATTCTTCACTTGGTATTCCAAAACGATACGAAGTCTCTGTGTACGAAACAAACCATATTAGCTCCCGAATCCGAGCAACAGTTTGATTTAAAACCACTAGATTTGGCTCTGATATGTTTAGCTTGGAAAGGGAGGATAGGCAGTTTTAATGTAAGTTATACAATTATTTGTTTACAATGCAAGTTACGAGCTCTAGCTGGTGATCAGACTGCCAATTATATTACTTAAGCATGTCAACCTGTTTTACAAAGATACTCTTCATTAAATTTTTTCTCTATTTGAGGTAAACCTTTTAAATACCTCATTGGAAAACTTGTTTCAAGACCCAACCTCCAAATATTTTCATGTTTGTACATAAGTTCGCAATCATTATCTTGAAATGTCAGAAATTTTTCATCTAAATGTAGATCCGGTTCGTCTGGAAGAGGAACGCAAGGTTGTCAAGTGTCGACACTGCCGACTCAGCCAGTCCAGAGAGCAAGGCAAGGTTCAACTTTGAACTTCAAACTTGCACCCGGGTCCTGGTCATAAGATGACGTCACGATGTGGGTTGTGTGAGCTCACCGGGTTGCGTCAGCTGATAGTGAGATATGCTGATGATCGCATCACACTGCCCTCAGCCCCAGGACCGACTGCGACTTTCGCTACTTCAACCTGTTGCGTCCGCATGTGTAACGCGCTCCCACAATAGCACCTTCAACCACCTCTGCTTCTGCTACCTCACAATCCTCACAATCCCTTTGTCAAGTTCGATTGCTAGTAGTTCTTCCCATGAATACGTTTCTCACGCCGATTCTCCTTCTGTTAGCCAAGTGTGAATTCAAATGGGTTGTACTATTGCTGAATCGATAAGCATAAGTGACCAATTGTCTGTTTCTTCATCTGGTTTGAAATGCTGTACACTCCAGGGCGGGTTGTTGAAATTTTAAGCGGGAGCAATATAAATAGCTGGCCAGTTATGATAATACCGAGATATTTTTAGTGAAAGAAATGTCCAGGGAAACATTCGCTAGGTCATCCTATATAATAATAACGTGTACAAGGCAACCTATTCCAAGAAAACTACTAAAATTAGAGAGGCCAGGTTGATGTCAAAAGATTCCCCTTAGGACAAGGATGATGACAAAAATACGATATACTACATTTATTTAGTTATAAGTTTGTAATTCGCAAAAAAACACTGTTTTTTGGCATTTTTCGATATCCCTATGTATAAGAAACGTGTAGCAATAGTATGAAGATTAACTATATGATTTAAAAAACTGAGAAATTGTAATTTTTATAAGTTAAAACGCGATGTTTTAGTCCAGAAATGGCAAAAAAGCATGTTTTAACTTGTAAAAATTACAATTTCTCAGTTACTTATAATAATGTAGTTAAAATCTTCATACTATTATTTTTAGGGCAAAATGACACAACCTTTTTGATACTTTCAGTTTTTTTCATAAATATTACGGGTTTTAAGATATTAAGCTTTAAAAAAACATGGCTGCCATTTTGAAATGGTACAAAATAGAACTTTAATACTCCATAACAAAATAGGTCTTATTAGTTATCATGCATGTACCAAGTTTGAACTTGATACTTGAAGAGGTTCGTAAGATATGTTAAATTATGTAAAAATCACATACAGACAGATAGACAGAAAACTATATTTTTAGGACCTATGTTTATAGGAACTTTTTCACTCATTTTGACCTAAATAACCATATTTTAAAATTTGGGAACGCACTTAACAGACACTCTGAATAACAAAAGTTATGATAAGATAACTACCTATAGTTATATAGGTTAGAACTCTCTACCATCTAACGTAGCGAGATACGGGTCTTTGGGGTTCCACTCCAGTATTTGCCTAGGTCAGATGAGATACCTTCGTGTCCTAACTAGTTTCCTTAGCTTAACCTGTAATTTGCAACCGTTGAAATTGTTCTTCACACACAATGTTAAATTTCAAGTTTTTCTTCTATACAAGGCTGCAACTTCGTCTTCGTGACCGAATGAGGTTGAAGCGCAAACGAGCGTTCGCCAAGTGTGCGTCCGGAGGAGGAATTACCATTTTGACTTTCCTCCAGTTTAAACCGAACTCACGCCTCCACCTTCCGACAAATGCCAAAGTTTACCTTCCCAGATCGAAGAGAAAACGGTTCCATTTACCCGGGTCTCGGTTTCTCTTGTTTACCCTCACGTTCCGTCTGTGCATAATGAGAGGAAGCCACTGCAACCGGTGGTGCTGATTAGCATGTGCCGTGGGATCAGCGTGCTGAGTCAACGTGCTGCCGCGGCCCAGGAGAGAGCTGGCATTTACATTGTATCGGCACAATCGGCTGAGGCTGTTTACTGTTCATCCATCGACTGACGGACGGACGGATGGATGGAGGGTGTCGTGACTCCAATCAAATTCTATTGCCATCGCCCGGAACCGTCGCCGTCGAATGTGCCCTGAGACAATAGCGTCACGACGCCTCGGCGGCGGCGGCGATGCGGAAGATACGTGCGGTATGTTCCTCGTCACTGCAGTTACGTACTGAAGAAGTCACGATTGAAGCTGCGATTGATTGGGAAGAATTTATTGCTCAATCGAGAGAGGGAAATGCTCGGGGAAAATGCGAGGTTTTGGGCAACCGGTGGTTAACCCCGTAGCCGAATAGGAGAGTCTCTCTTTTATGTTTACGGCACGAGTGGGAGGTTATGGTTAGGCTCGAGTAAAAGAGTCATAGCTAACGGTTAACAGTACACATCGACTTTGAAAATAAAATTTTGTTAGACAACAATTCAAGTAAAATGTAAAAAACCTGGTAATTCTACATTATTATTAATTGTTTTAAATAAAACTACCGGTATCTATTAAACAGCTATATCACATTGTTCGAATACTTAAGTTTTTCATAGTATTTTTGTTTATATTTCCACACAAGCTTCATCCCCAAATCTCATTAGACGATTAGACGAGGACTTGTGATTGTGCTGTGATATTGATGATTTCAGATTGGTTGAGTTGTCTCGTTTGACACCTAGAGGCATCAGCCCATTGATAATTATATCTAAATGATATAAAGAGGAAGCTGAATGACGGCGGACCTGCCGAGGCACAAGGAATTCTATATTATGTAATATATTTGCGCAATCAACTTGCCCATTTACTAATTTAAATGAAAAAGTAAGATCAACCAGAATTCTCCAAGTACAGTGTACGCTGTATAAGATAGCTGGTCACTTCATTCATAGCTGATCGCTCTTATTTCTCTACCTCTAGTAAGTATAATGAATGAGTGGACTCACCAGAGTGGAAGTACAGATCAGCGATGCGATGCGAGCAGCCACCGGACTCTGAAACCAAACACTGGGATCACAATCTGGTGACACAACTGCGCCAAGCCATACTGCTGACGACCGACGCCGCCACGCCGCATACTCATCCACAGTTCCTACTGACACCGCAGTATCACTGTCAATCCTCATCTGTCTGTGTTGGCTTCTGCAGTAGTAATTTTACCGTTGATTTCCCCATCTTTTATAGAGGATATAAATTAAAATAACCAGTTATTTTACGAAGTATCCAACAGGTGTTCTCTGCCTCTTGAGTTCAGATAAGGCACATTAAAATATTTACTATACAAGTAAAAAATAAAATATTTATGGAAATATATAATTCAACAATATATTATTCCGCCTTTGGAATGCATGTTATAACATGGGAAATCCGTGATACTGCAACAAAATCCTTTCATGTATCATATTATGACCGTTACGATTCAATATGATTGCCCAATCATGTTCAGTATGTTCTTTAAAACTCATTATGTGTCAAAATCGAGATAATGTTTAAAATTCCCTCAAGGCTTGCCTCCATTGACTAATTAATGATGTTTAAATTTATCTAATAGAGATGAGGATTTTATTTGATTATATTATAATAATTAATACATAATATAAATATTTAAACCAGTTAAACATTTCGGCATTCGTTGATTCGTGGTACATAGTATCAGAGGGCATCTTCTACATTATATGAAATGGGTGTCTAGTGAAGGATAAGAGGGAAGGCGGAATATGACATTACACTTCTTTCAGGGTGTCTACATCTTACAGACAACATTCTCCATAAGAAACCTTGAATTCTCTCCAACTCCACCTCCGACTATTCTCTCTCTGTGGTCAAAGACAACAGTCACTCCTTCCAGGCAAACATTAGCCAATACCGATCGGGGGCGTGTTATCGATTCGAGATAACATACCAGTTTGATATTGAACAATTCGATCTAGTTTACTTTTAGACGTAATTGCGGTCAATTAGAGACAGCGTGACGTAAGTGACCGATGTGAGCGCGTTATACCGCGTGTGGGTCGATGTTATCCGCGATAGGAGTGGCGGAATGCGATACAAACTGCACCACAGCCGCCACGCCTCCCGTATCCCTGTACCACCAGCCACTTGTATATTTATGGGCCCGATCAGGTGGCATGAATCAACCCGACATAAACCAGCTGCTGATTGTAACGTGGGCATTTTATCGACGTATCCTGCCCACAAACCGATTTCAATTGACGGGCATACATATTGAAAAATTCACGGTTCAGTTCCTGAATCGTACGTTCTTCCTGATTTCTAAATCTTTGTTACTGAGTGCTAACTGACGATCAGAGTCGGTCAAAGGGTTAGTGTAATTACCATGACTTGTGACTTGCTCTTGGCTGAAGCAGTATCCCACTCATCCGAATTAATTGCTGACCAAACGGATTAGGATAAGGAATAGATACGGAAAGCTGGATAATGCCACAGAAATAACGAGTCGCATGGTAAATCTGGTGTTGGCAGAATTGGTGTTAAAGACGCCCGTGGAGAAGGCGAGGGGACACAAATGAAACAAGAAGTCTGTTACTCCACTTTTTACACCACTTTCTTGGAGTCCAGTTCTCTCTATGTAAATACCCAATAAATTTAGCAAATTAAAAAAGTTCCACAATGGAAACTACTAAATTTGATTCTTGAAGTTTATTTTCACAATAGTTTCAATCCGACTATCGTTAAATTACCTCCAAAGTTCCAGCATTCCAGCGATCCATTGAGATACATAACAATATAATATTTCCCTCACATCCGTCAGCCGAAATAGACAAATGTTGACACGGATGTGCTCAAACAGTAGGATGTAGGGTCGCCTACTTTTCAAGCGAGAAAAGAGGAGTATAGAATACAGTACGTGGCCCTGTTGCACTTGTCGGCGAGTGTCTGTTTAGCATAACAATGACGACATATTGCACGGGGGCCGTTGCCGTTACTGATCCTGCGAATGTAGCAGGTAACAATGTGCACGATGTTACCTGCTATCCGTGGTGGTCATCCGGAGTCCTACAACAGGTTTGACCTTTACAATGTTAATTAGTTGCTAACCAATTCCTCAGGCTCTTACTTATCCCACATACATCCTTGTTGATTTCATTATTTCGAAATTTCCAGCCATTTAATGCAAAAAATAGTTATTTAAATGCCTTAAATGCAACTACAATCTCTTGAACAATGTAAATTAACGAGAGAACGTTGGCGTGCCACGGGAATGAGAGTTAATCTCTCTTATTTATTATATTGAATGGACCTTAAAAACGGCTGATTGAGGAGTCAAGGGTCAGCGCCGTTTGTGCGGGAGATAACCTCGGGCGCAGTCCTGCTTGGCCCCTCATAAATAATACATCCGATGCTGAGGCTCATTTATAAAACCAGTCCTTCTTATCCCACCGGATTACGCTCCCCGTTTATTACTTTACTCGTTTTTATAGCAGTTCTATTAAAGGTGTTTGTTAATGTAATATTGTAATTAGTGATAACGGGGAACCTTTTTAGTCCAAAGGTTATAGAAACGCCCCGCAAGAATCTAATTTTCACGGAAAATTATATGGACTCTCACAAGAAATGTACCGTGGATCGAAATTACGCAGTCTAGCTTTTTAAAGAAAAACATCGATTGACCAATTTTAATTGTTCCCCAACAGGACTTATTGGTTTGTTTTAATGAAAAAGGTATTTTCTTGAAATCCTAAAAGTAGTTATTTATTGGCGTTCCCTTTGTTATAACATGCCTTCCGTTTTTAATGCTGAGAAACATTTGATCTTTTCAGTATTTCAAGGCTTCCTTAATTTTAAAGATCGCTTCAACCCAGTATTTAACCAAAGCGATGCAATCTGACATTATCCATAAGCGCGGGTCTACAGAATAAGCATCAATGTTGAAACTGTAAATTGATATTTTGTGTAAAATAAAAAAAACACGTCGGTTGCCCTCGGCCTTCCCGCGCGTATCCGAACGCCGGGTTCCCAAGGCCGGTCCACGGCGTCCGGCGGTGCTTGGAGACGTTCAGTCGCTGCTGTTTGCTTGTTTACGCAATTATGAAGACAGTTTACGAAACAGCGACGTTCGGCACCGCCTTTGACGCCCGCTGTAGCCTTGGGTCAGCGGAGACGCGTAGAAGACCAAGTGTCGAAACCTTAAGTGATCGTAGTCGCGTCTACAACTATTGTGGCCAGGAGAGACTGCTTATCAAGTTATAATTGTTACAGTAAACATACCGGGACTCATGTGTATTGCTTGGACTATCACATAAACATAACCAATTAGCAGTGTCTGTCACTATGCAGAAATTTAAAAATATAATATTTTTTCATTAAGAGTCTTCATCACCGGAAGTTGCCGGACGCCATCTTGGTGTTTTGTTCCATAAGGCCAATGTTAACTTTGTGCCTCCGTTACGCCTCACCTGATCGTCACAAACAATTAATTTTGGTGTCAAATTAAAGGTTTCGTCGTCCTCTAGGGAAATACAATAGTCGAATTTGGATTTTCTTACAAATTAATGAGAACATGTACAGTGTTTCAGTTCAAAATAAAACTTTTTATTATGAAACTATGATACCCAAATTAAGGAATTCGACATTGTATTTCCCTAGAGGACGACGAAACCTTTAATTTGACACCAAAATGAATTGTATGTAACGATCAGGTGAGGAGTAATGGGGGCACAAAGTTAACATTGGCCTTATGGAACAAAACTCCAACATGGCGTCTAGCAACTTCCGGTGATGAAGACTCTTAAGTCGAGAGCCATAATTTAAAAATAATTAATATCTATAGGTGCTAGACGGGACATTTCGAAGACCAACGGAACGTCCTCGAAAACTTGAAATAACATGACTGTCCCGTTCAAAACGGTGAGTATTGACACCCTCGTTCTTTGGGTAAACGGTTTTGTAATTTGATTTTACAGACCAAACTCTTAATAATTCAAACAACGGCAAACAATTCTATAGCTATAATTAGCAATAATTAGTAATAATTAGTATTTTGTTTTATATTGTTATAACTTCAAATAAACTTTAACATTCTCTGCGATTAACCAATGGTAGTCGAGTGAGCTTTTCGTGCCTAACCTACCA
This sequence comes from Allygus modestus, assembly GCA_963675035.1. Lineage (NCBI taxonomy): Eukaryota > Metazoa > Arthropoda > Insecta > Hemiptera > Cicadellidae > Allygus > Allygus modestus. The sequence continues at coordinate 140,015,725 of OY776117.1, forward strand.
TTTAATTGCTGTCTTATAATATCACCAGGTTAAACTGGCATTTGTTACGTACGCCTAGTATGTGAAGAAACCGCTTGACGTTTAATATCTGCTAAAAGAAATCAGATAAGCCAATTTGAAAGGAATTAAAGTATTTCGCAACATCACGATCAAATGTAGCGCCCCGAGTAAGTCGTTGTCCTTGATCTAAAACACTTGTCGGTGGAAGGAAGTGAAGCGTTTCATAACCCGCGGCACGGCGCGACTCTGCCTCAGGCGAACTGCTCATTAATGTTGCATCAGGGGCAGAGGGGATTAGCTAGATCGGGACGTCTTCATTTGCGAAACTTGGAGCTGACGGTTACTCACACTTCATTGGGAAAGGTCTGACAGATTGCACGGTGAATACACACAGATAGTCTAGTCCCGACTCAGTGTTCCTTCAGGGTTGTACAACCTTACAAATGAAGGGAAGCTGCCACAGATACGACATAGCATACGACAAGCTCTCCTGGTCTTTTTCTGTTTCTCTTTGGGCTGATCTGTTGTCTAAGCTTGAATATCCAAACTCTTGAGGCTTAAAGTGGCTTATCAAAAGCAAGGATGTGTCTACCTCGTTCTACTTTTCCATCCTTGTACGTTCATTTCCTCTAATCTCAAACTTCCCGCGAGCGTTCAAGATATTATTAGTGGTTTTACTGGGGTCATTATGAGATCATTTTTTAGGCTATCATTCTTTCAATCTCAATTCCTTTTGTAAATTCAGGGTAAACGGTTATCTTGTATCGAATCATTTACCTGTTCCAATCCCAAGAGGATAGTGTGTGCCCTTGAGGCGCACCTAATATTGTCTGAGTAAGGGCCCATTGCACCAGCAATGGCTACTTGAGTGAATGCAAATGTGGCCCCAACCTTGATCCACGGGTCAGGATCGAGACCGACCGGAGTAGTGACGTCATCGGCATCTCGCCCGCGAACATGTTCTTGTATCAGGTCGGTACATCTACATCTTCCTTGAACAAGATTCTTGAGTCGACGCCCTGGCCGAGGTTGGCGTTTAGTAAGGAAAACACAAGTTGTTTCATGTTACAAGCTTGATGTGTCAGTTGCTGTGAGAATCTATTAAAGCGTTATCGCATTGCTTATTTTAAAATTTTTTAAACTGACGCGGATGGTCATTTTCAAAAATATGTCCTACTACAGTTTCTAGGAGTCGAAATAAAATCAACTCTCAACATAAAAACTATCGTAGAATGCTAACTAAAACCTAATTTCCTTAAGTATTTCGATTTCATCCATTGCGACCATCAAACTATCGTGATCATGACAGAATTTGTAATATGAAAATAAAATTTAGTTTTAAAGATGAAACAAATTTAAAGTTTAATGTGCCCTTGTGAGATTAAGGGAGATATACTTCGTCATAAAATCACAACCAAAAATCGATGTGTTATTTATCATTAAGTCCCAGTATCAAATTACAGGTCATCCCAAAAGGTGGCGAGATTATAGGTAATCCAAAAGATAGACAAATCTATCCGATTATTTATCTCCAGGAATGCAGGACATCACGATTTATTCCCCAAACGATAAATTTTACATGACCTGAAGATAATGCCTGTATCAAATTGATTACTATGTCAAATCTATTCACATATGTAGAATAAAATCATGATTCAATATAGTTAATAATACGGGATGTAACAAAAACAAGTGGCTCACAACACTTACAAATATATTTGCACTTATACTGAATTCACATATCAGACGGTAAACAAATTATGTTACAAGGTCTGTCTTTTTTATTACATCCGTAAGTAATAACAACACATATAATCAAAAAGTCGTTTAACAAAAGCTACGGAAAAGTGCAGTACTGAAAATAACCCCCAACCCAATGTTATACCCCAACCCACAGTTCCCCAACGAACCGTTCTTAACGAAACGGTTTCTGTCAAATATTCAAATTATGCACAATAGAAATTCGCAATAAATCATCCACCTCCTGCTGGGATATAAATGAAGAAACGGTGAAGTTATTGGCTGACAGTCGTTCACCGGAGTCTGGCATGCGGTAAGGTGTGCAATGAAAGTAGAAGCGCCTTCGCCCACACCTGCTACGAGATTGATAGCTAATCTTTGGACCAATGCCATTTCCAGTCGTGGGTGAAAGGCACGCCCTCTCAACATTTACGTTTTCTTCGCGGTCAAAAGATTTACACCTTTTATTATCACTTGTTGGATGCTATTTGTCGTTAATACCCTTGCATATATCTTGTTATATGATCGTCCAGTCGGTGATAAGAAGGCTCTAACCCTGTGTTTAGTGTTATTGTTCTGTGATAATTGCCTGTTTTATGGTTTAGCGGTTATCCTAGCTGGAAGATTTATGTCTAGCCTGCATTAGCATAGAAATGGTTGTTTATTAATTTATTACTTGCTAATGTTAGTACTGATTGCATAACTAACAAGATTTCTTAGACCTTTTCATATAAAGATTAACAGCTTAACCGTGCCAAGAACGTTTTGAAAACAACCGATAGATAGACACTGTAATCACGTACTGAACATAAAAGGTTTGGGCGATACCTATTATATAAAAAAGAATTTATGATACTTTGTCATAATAATAAATTGATATACACATGTTGAACGTTTAATTAGAAATAATTATTTATATGTTAAGAGCGTATAAGGTCTTTGTCAAAGATACTTCAGACTCGAATTACAAACCCTACAACTGCAATTATTATGGATACCACAAACATAGAGAAATTCACTTTCTACCGTTTTGGCTGAGTTCATGAAATTGAGAGTCATTTAGCTTGGTCCAAAGCAACAATCAATCAGCTGTTTACAGTATAAGCTGTCGGCAAGTAGAAAATTAAGGTGCAGCGAGCGAAAAAGAATTTTTCTCACGCTAATCAGCTGTTTAACGATATGATTTTAGATCGTAAATAAACACTTAGCCGCGGTTCTAGGCAAATCACATTTTTATCAAATCATTGACTATGCAGTTTTTACATCAAGCTTGTTCATTTTCCCTCCTTCAAGCAATGCTCCCGGATAGTGTGACAGACGTGCCACATTGTTTCGTCCGTGTCACCTAATTCTACACAGGTATGGTGTACGAAGTACAAGAACTGAGATTCGTCCCTAGAGCGGGCTCTAATCACATAACATTTGTCGTTTCTACTCGCTTCTCCCCTAAGACCAATGTTGTCTTTCGAAGCTCATCCGTATACTCAACGGATTATCCGATATCGTTGATTTATGAGTAATTTTAGTGTGCCAAAAATTCATCCTAAATCATCTATTACGGATAATCCGTTCAGAAGGATTGGCCTTCTAAGTTAACATTGACCTTTATCACGGAAGAAGGTAGGAACGCGAAATTTTTACGAGAATGGAGCCCCCTCCGAACTGAAAAAGTAAAAAGAACACTACGCGACATCACTTTTAGAGGGTCAACTTTTTGACCTTCACGCTTAAAAACCTACGGTAGAACCTTTAATGTGCTTCGTAAGAAGACGGTTATCAAATTTGTCACGGGTTTAAAATAACCGGTATCAAGGTCAGGCCAAATGGCCTACGCACGTGCAGGCGACATCAAACAGCAATAACTGGGAACATGGACGGGCATAAACTGCCCTTGAGCGTACACTCAATGCCTTGAGGCTTGGGGCTCCGCACGCCGGCGCCACTAAACCTTTCTGTAAATTATCGTGAATATTCATACCAAATAACCGGCGTGATCGGTCAAGACTTCGGAAGAGTGTACAGTGGGATGGCATCAAATAACGTTCCAAGAGAGAGCTCCGGTCACGTACCATTTCCATTAGGTAAGTTTTAACTTCCAGTACGTGTACCTACCCAACGTATATTGGGATATATTGTGATATAACATTAAAACCATTTTTCATGGTTCATTTTAAATAACAAAAAAATACTAAGCTATTTCAATGAGCCGAATTTTGATATCTCAAAAAGTAATTCCAAAATATGTTGCCATTTTTGTTACAGGTTACCAAATTGTGGTATTAACATTGCTGGAACGTTAACGGAGAAATAGGTAGAAGCAGGCGACTGGAGCCCCATTTTAAATCCTAGGTTTTTAACCCCGGTCTCATCTCAGCCTAAACTGTAGAGAGTTCTTTAATAATTGTGAGTGACTTCTTTGCTATGCATAACAATTTATTTTACGACCTTTGATCAGTGTGTCACGTAGTAATTTTATGACTTTTATAGAGGGACAATTTGATTTCATGACACAGTAGTTTACATCCAAACTTTGTTTAGATTATAGACATTTTGTAAAATATTTTTAACACATGGCCAAATAATTAGGATAAATATATATATTTTAAATGTTTTCACCGATGATACAACAAAACAAGCCAACAATAAAACAATGATAACAATAAAAAGCTATGGAGGGTTGTAATGGCGATCAAAAAATAAATTAGTTAAAATCTGCGAGGAAATTGCAAAAATAGTGCAAAACGTGTGACACAGATACCCACGAATCACTTTACCCTGCGTTACCCACGAATCACTTTACCCTGCGTTCTCACGTACATCCGTACAACTTCCTCGGGAGCAACGGGATGGCCGGAAGCGGCAATTACGAAGGGGGTAATTTTTGTGCAATATGGCGTAATCATAAACTTATAATGCGCGCATCATAGTCGTATAACGCAAGGAAAGTGCAGCCAATCATGTGGTAGGCAACGGTCGAGTTGCAACTATGAAGCCATCGGACCCGGGGAAAGTTCCTAACACTTTCGGTTTTTAACATAATTATCGAGAATGGCTAATTAGACGACGGGATGGTGGTAGATGGGCGGTAAGCGGTGGGCGGGCAGCTTTCCTCACTGGAGTCTCGGTGTTCCGTTCTCCCAACCAGTGTTTTTCCCCATAACTGCAAACTGCTGGGAAGTATCGGTATTTGCCACTTTTTTGTTGAGCAATTAACTCTTTGTGGGTGGAAAAATTACTCTGTTTTTGGCGAAACTTCTTAGTGGGAGTTTGCTTGCATAAAGGTCCATGAGCGTCTTTTTACTATAAATTTAATTTCGATCTAAATAATTTTTACAGTTATAAAAACCATTAGGAATTCTTACTGAAATATTTTTCCAGTCCAGAGACAAAACACTGAACCTTTTTCAAATACAGCTAAATATTACGTAATTTTACATCGTACATGTAAAAAGCTATAAAAACATCGAAAATTTATCGTTGATCACTCAATGAACCAGCGCTGCATTTTTATTAAGGAATTTTAATATTTTTGTAACTGCGGCCTACAAAATATTCGAAGTGAACAACCTCACTTTTAGTTAAATTATTGACAAATAATTATTAACTTTCTGAACACTAGCCAACACCAGAAATCAAAGTCCTACGTATTGTTTGGTTTGCAGTGGGGAAGCATACCACACAAACACGCTCCCTTTACTAAACAGGTATACAAGTTTTGTTGTTGTTTCTCTTAGTCATTGAACCTTATTCCATGATAGACATTGACCACTCAGCCACTTGTTTCTTACAAATTCAAGATTAAGTTACATTATGACCCGAAATTGCAATATTTTGGACGAAATAGGCAAATATTACTCTACCTATAGCAAACCTTTTTCTTCTTAGACTCAATTTTCTATGATTCAATTATTTTTTAAACTTATCACACTGTTGGTTTGCATTAAACTTAATAGCTTTCGTCAAATATTGACTTACATAAATACACGACTCGCGAGATTCTCACCTCCAAAAACTGTTGGCACATGATTAGGAGGGCGGAGATCTGTCCTAAAAATTCAAACGTGGGTGCCGAAGAGACCCCTCCCAGATTAGTGAATGGTAAACGGAGTACGTGTGAAATAGTATGTTTGAACGGCTAATTTCATAATTAGAACAAACTTGACGCTTGCAATGCATTTTAGTGTAAATTTCTTTTGCACTAAGTTATTATTATTTACCAATTCCTTATTATGCTAAGCCGCTTTCCACCCAACCTGCAGCTCGCGCGACTCGTCCAATAGTCCTGAACGACTCGCAGTCCGATTGGTGTGTTTCACGCATGAGTAACCTTCCTGGCCTCAATTGCAGATAATTTATGGCTCTATGATGAAGATTAATAGTTTTTGCATCAGTTGATCAGAAAGAGAATGGAACTTTTCTCTTGAGCATCAAATGAACCAGCCGAGTGCACTAATCACGCTAAGTATGTGATTATCCTAAGCAGATTTCTAACAACTACTGACGAATGTCTTGGTGTAGTGGAATAAAATAAACTGAACAACAAAGTGATCTGTTGAAGTAATAGGCTACTAATAAAAATAGGCTTTCTTATTTTTAGCGAATTCCAAATAAAGCTGAGTATTTTTAATAAATCAAGGCTTACGATTCCAAATTATAATTTTCCGTTCGTTGAAACATTCTTTTTATGCTTATTATGAGTATTTAAATTTTAATCGATTTCTCTGAAATGCGTATTCACAATAAGTTTAGCAGCTAACATAAAGCTTTTAGTTCCAGAAAGACTTAAAAATACTGTAGATCCTCAAGTGTGCAGATTTAAAATATGGAAAAAACCTTATATTTACAAAAAGCTGTGCAGAAGGTTGCAAATTGCTTTGATTATAGTATAAAGAATTTGTTTTTAAATTAATGTAGGTATATGTAAAGAAAAAGTAAACTTTTAAACGCTAGAAAAGAACTTTGATCAATTATACGTATTTATAATGATCACTTATGAGTATTTATAATAATCATTAACGTTTTGTTTTTAATTTTTAATTGAATTTTTGGTTTTATTTAACGTTGTCACTAAATTCAGTTTCTTTAGTTAAGCCATCAATTAAACTAAAGTTTAGTGACAACAACTCAACTATGACCTGTAAGATTATCATGTTATCACTGGATAGCATTATGTAATGTGTAAACAACTTGATGACAGTCCGTTGTTTCATAGTATCTCAAACACTTTTCTTTTATTTAAGAAAAACTTTTAAAGTTAGCTCAAAAGGAAATTTCATCTGTTGTAAAATCGGTATCATATCACTGAATTAACTGATCAAATGCAGTACTGTGTGAATAGTAAGTTACTGGGTTACTGTGTTGATATAGCAAATTAATGATATGATATAGCAAATCCCTTCAAATGTCAATATGCTGTACAAAAACCACTTGTATCAATTTAAAGAACAGCAGAGTGTTATGTGTTTAACACATATCCAGCTAAAACGCATCAATAAGCCATAATTACTCTGCAATCCAAATAACAAGTAAAAAACAGTTAGTAAGATAAAACTCGCTTTATTAAATTGCTGATGAGTAAAATTTGAAGCGAGAATTATTAATTATGGTACCATAAGAATATAGCCGAAACATAAAACACTGTCATTACAAAGTTCTAAACAAGAAATGAGAAGACGTATCAGTCAAAAATGACATACTAATAAAGGCGTGTTGATGGATTAGGCTGATTAATACCCATGGGAGCCATCTCTACTTCAATATCATTATTTCACACTATCATCATATATATCATCTCTATATATAATATATATCATCATTAGTTCAATCATCATTTTTTTATCATCATATATATCATATATATCACTATCATCACTATATCATATTTCACACTATCGGTAATGTGTTCACAAACGACTGCAGAAGAAAACCAACGTCAGAAAAAATCGTGGCATGGTGTTGAGGCAGTTTAATAACATAATCCAACATTACCAAAGACTTTCGTTCGAGGAAAGAGATTCGCCCGACAGCATTGGAAGCAACAGACCTGATCAAATTAAGCTCAAGCGTTTAATGTAATAACAAGACTCGCTGGCAAAAAGCGACGCTTTTCTCGCCTCTTGACTCTCGACTGCGGTCGAGCGACAAAAACCGCGGTTCTGATTGGTTTTGCGGTTAAATGGGTTTAGTTTTTTACGCTGGTGGCTAAAACGAACCTACGGAAACATAGTAGGTCGAATTTTCAATCTGATTAAGACATTCAAGGAGGATTTTCCATTTTTTACAAAATTAAAGCTTATTTTAATATCAAGAGTTCTACAGACCAGTCAATTTAATCACCATGGTGGAGAAAGGAGGTACAAATTTATCAAAAATAGTTCGGATAAAGATTTTTTGCTATAATTATTTTAATATTTTGTTTTTGTGTTGTGTGTTTAACGGACCTTAAAATTGTTTTGTAGTATGTGAATGAGGGGAACTAATGAATTGTAAAACTCGCCGGTTTTATCCCAGACGGTAGTGATGGTTTAAGCAAACATTTTATTAATTTGTGTGGATATTAAAAGGAACCAGTACATAACACTTGCACAAATTATCTAGCTTACGTGAAAATTGTTTGACAATTATTTAACTATGGTTAATCAACGAAATCGAGGTAATATGTTTTTTTCTTCCTACGTGAGTAGCATTTGATCACAAACTTTAAGTCATATAGGCACCCGGGAATCGAACCCTTGACCTCTTGCGCCGAAATACAAGACACTAACCGTTAGGCTAAAGAGGCTCTCAAGGTTTTTCCTTTCTATAAGAATTCACTTTATAGGCGACGCGACGACTGCGCTATTGGGGCAGAGAAAGAAATGAACACGTTCAAAGTCGACGGAGGAATGAGGTTGGCAGCATACAGATGATAGAGTAGAACCGGCCTTCCATCATAAGCCGACAGATACTGTAGTACGATTAACTTGATACATCAACCCTGTCACCTTCAGAAAATGTAAATCCAAATGCCAACCACTCCAGAGATACGAGGCCGTACCGAGAACTAGGAAAGATAACATTCGATCACTCTGTCAGGGGATTTGTATTGTCAGAACATACAGAGCGATCGGCCCAGACCTAGAACCACTAGGCGTGACAATGCTGTGGTTACGTCACGTAAACCGTGTCACGCCGGGGCCACTGTGACGCAACCACGTGACAAGGTGATGATGGGACAGAGGCGACAGCGGTCCGTGATGGATCGATGGGCGGAGTGTGAGGCAAACGGCAAACGTTTCACCAATGTCCAACCTAGTTTGCAAATAAAGTCGTCGATCTTTTTGAGAAATATATTATTATCTTAGATGAAATTGATTTAGAGAACTCTTTAATTATTTGTTGGAAACTTCAACAACTACTAAATAATCGAAAATTTGAAACTATTTAAGGAATATTTGTATACTCCTTGAAGGGTTCCATAAGGTTTTCAGATACGCTGGTACAATCAGTGATGCAGGTGACATCAAACTATCATTCTACTGTTATATTCAAAAATATGTTAATTAGTAACCAGTAGTGTCCAGAAGTAACTTTACCATGTTAACGTACATTTTTGTATTACTTGCACACACAGAAAAAAACTCAAGTCAAAACATTTAAAAAAATTCCCAATATAACTACAAAGAAAACGTAAAATTCGTCTCTCTCGGTACAACACGGAAGTAATTAACAACATATTAGTGAGTGATTTATGGTTTTAAATTGTAATTGAATTATTTGCAACATCAATTAATCCAATCTCCCTCAATCTTAACCATAAAAACGTTAATTAAAGGAATCACAGTACACGTTTTTGCACGCAGTTCATTTGTAAATACCGTGTTATCCCAAATAAAACCGTAGCAGGAAATAATTGGTCATCAAAGTAATTTAAAAACATCAGATACAACCGCTGTCAGCATTAAAAGCTATACAGTGAAACGATTGAATTTTAGTGGTAAAATAGTAAACTTAAAGTGTGTTTTTATGATGCTCGCTTGAAGATCAAAATCCAGAAGCACGTTTTGGTGGAAACACTGCTATTTTATAACTATGGGGTAGGAAATGAAGTCAGTGACTGAATAGGATCACTCCAGATAACTATTATAGATAGCGAGCACGCGACGGGGATCGAACCGTCAGGCATTACAAAGGGAATTTAAAAATCTAGGAAAAGGTTCTTTCGACAATACCTTGTTAGCGAATTTCCCCTATAGGGAAGAAGCTATTACCGTAGTCGGCATGGTAAGACCTAGGCCTGGGACCATGATAACTTTTCGTTTTGAGGTCCCCAGATCGCAAAAACACCATTCGTTCGAAACTGTATATATATATATATATATATATATATATATATATATATATATATATATATATATGTGTGTGTGTGTGTGTCCGTGGGTGCGATAACTCTCGTAAAAAAGGTCCGATTTTGATGAAATTTGGTACAAACGTGTAAAGCAGCATTTATGACTTTAAGTTCGAAAACCAGACAGATCGACCTATCCGAAAGGGTATTTTGAGGGGGTTTTGTATCCCAAAAATGGGTTTTTTGGGTTTTGTACATACAATTTTTGAAAAAGTAAAATTTTATTTTTCCCCATTGGAATCACCTTTAAAAGACGCACAATTTTATGTTTTAATCATTGCTCTACGTCAATTGGTTACTGAGATATTGAAAGTGCTAAACACAGTACGTTGTCCAATTTTATTCTTATGGAGGATAAGAAAAATTGTATATCTCGCTTATTTATCAACTTATCCTGACGAAACTTGGTATATTGCTTCATTTCATTGGGGTATAATGATATTTGCACAAAACCCCATTTTTGGCCGATAGTCCCCGTAGCAGCAAACCTGCATACTCAGCCCCATGTTATTCTTATGGAGAATAATTAACGTGTTATCTCCTTTAATTATGAACATAAATTAATAGAACTTGGTATGTGGCTTTACCTAGTTGAGTTATATTGATATTTGTATAAAGGCCCATTTTTAGTGTTCCTTATTTCAGCAAACCTGCATACTCATCCGCCATGTTATTCTTATGGAGAGTAATTAAAATGTCATAAATCGTTTATTTATGAATGTATATTGATGAAACTTGGTATGTTGTTTTATGGTGTATTAAGATAAATTAATATGCATTGGAAATTCGCTGAGTATGCAGGTTTGCTGCTACGGGGGTATTTTTTCCTTGTTTTAGATGGTGATTTGTTGATAGCCAATCAATTGAAAGACACCTATAAACTTGTTATCTAAATTTTTCAGGGTTTGTTGTGAGATAATCAGTTTTTGTTAAGGCAAAGAGCTGTAGTATTTTATTTTCGTTGTTTCTTTACTGGTTGTTAAGTGTCGTATTATTTTAAAAATCCTGGTTGTTTGCATTAACGCAAACTTCACATGGAACTTCACAATGTAAATTTAATAAAAAAAATTCAGAACATTTGATTTTTTCTTTGTTTCAGTATCAGTTTACTTTCTCCGATTTTGGGTTCAACGCCTAAAAATGACAACAAATGTAATGATGAGCCTTCATAAATATCTTCGTGTCAACTCGAGTTACAATATTATATTTTTTGGAATAAGTCCCAAAGTAAACACAACATTCGAGAAAAATTAAAAACAGAATCATGCATACCACGAGTAAGTTAATTTTTAAATCTTTTCGAATTCTGTTATATTTGGGACTCACAACAAATGTACAGTTTATACGACATTCGTTAAAATTTAAATTTTTGCATTTAACTACAGTTATTGGTAAATCGTCTAGTCATCACACTTAATACATTTGTAGAGTTAAACAATTAAAACTATAAAAACATCACTTGGTTGGAAAATTTACTTTAAAAGGAGAAATAATTCAACTGAAAATAAATACTTTACTCACCGGTTCTTCCTCCAACCTGGTAGCAAATATTTGTAATTTATTTTGACCCCTTCAAATAATTACTATAGTAAAGTATATTTTTCCCTTCAGTAGGAGTCATAGTGTAATAAAAACTTACGAGGTCAAAAGAGAAAGTATACTTTTTATATGACTGTTGTTGACACTATTAAAAACGAAAGTCCAAAGAAACAGTTAAATATCTTGGAACTAGTTCAAATATTCGTACTATTTCTTACAACCTAGTTCTATATTTGTACAACCGTGGGAAATGTTTAGTTACCTACTAACTCCACAAAATATTTAAATATCAAGGAAGGATGGACATGGTTATATTCTATGAAAATGGCATTGCAATAATACATAACTGCACGCATTGAAAAATTGCTAAATTATAAAATGCATTAATAATTTTGTGAAATAGTTTAATATGAAGCGTTAAAGATGAAGTTATTATAATTTACGAATGTTTCAGTATGTTCATACAAAATAAAGAAAAACGAATTTAGACTTATCGCAGGTTTAAAATAAGAGTTACAAGGATTGTAAGTTATCGGATATTTATAACTTCAAGGTTTTCTTTTTCTCCTGGGGCACGGAAAACACAAGGTAAAGACTTTTTACCTGTGTTCTCCGTGCCCCAGGAGGGGTTTGATAGGTGGTCAGCTGTTCTGGAGAGGGAAGATATCTCCGTCTTTTTAAGGCTGCAGCTTACTCAGATTTTCAAGGCTGCTTTTGGAAGTGCAGCTTACGCAAGATCACAATATCCGCTGTGGGTGGATTTCTACAATAGAGGTGCACAATCATGGAATGCCACGTTTTACTTTTTCCTGGATTCCTTTCCTTCTAATGACCTGCCCAACGTCTTCTCCCCGGTTCCCGGTGACCTCAACATACTGTGACAACGCTGACCAGCCCAGTGAGGTGAGCCTCTACCCGAGGCGGCCAGACACCCACGTTTCCCCCCTCCTAAAATCCCCCGTCGCCCCACGCCACATTAAATAATGTAAACTGCCCATTGCCGTTCATATTAACAATTCATTATTTACTGCAGCAAACCAGTTCCGCGCGCCTCTGGAATGCGCTTTTGGTCAACAACCGGCCACCAGGTTGCGACACTGGCGCGCTTACAGCCTCAAAAACTCGCCCTATCGCCGGCCGCCGCAGATTGATCCAGGGGTGATGACCGGTCAGAGGCGCGTCTGATTGCCCTTAAACGGTCAAATGCGAGGAAGCCAGATAGGTTTTGGGATTACGGCCGGGTTGATGTTCACTTTGCAGTTATTTCGGGACTATTGCGTCTAGAGTAGGTGGGATTAATCGAAACAGGTGTGTGTTTCAGAACCTCATCATAAAGTTTAAAGCTGCAATTTCCGACGGATTTCGCATTTTGAGCTATTATTAGATTACTGTTATCAGACACTGCTGGATACATAATATCAAATAAAAGTTTATTCTTATTCGAGGTTTATTTTAAAAATAACTATCTTCTTGTATAATAAACGTCCCCAAAAAAGGTACATGTTAGTTGACGGTATTATGTGCCCTAAGCCTCTTAAATACACTATCAATGCACAATCCCACCAATTGTTATCCTATTTTTGTATTGCACTATGAAACAACTAACTTAGATAGGCAGAGCTACTCTTAAAAGTGAAGAATAAATTTGGGTAACGACATCGTTGTTTCCTAAATAAGACACGCATACAAACATGGCTACCATGTACACTGACTTGTGGGTAATCTGTCGTTTAAGACAGCTGTGTGGCGGATTGTCCACATTGTCTGCGTGCGAGCTGGATGGACATTATGACGAGCCACGTCAACGTCAACACGAGACAGAAGGTAACCAACACCGGGGTCGAGTCGCAACAACCGTGGAGAAGGTTGTCATCTTGTGACGTCAGCAGTTGCGTTTCAGCCGACTCATCAGCCCGCTTCCGGTTCCTGAGGATGGTGTCCGAATCTAATAATGGTAGGAAGATTGAAAAAGGCCAAGAAGCAGGAAGAAGCTGGGGGGTTTTGCGAGGATTGCCCCAAATTACACACCATTTGGTATGAAAGAGGGGTACGATTAGTTTCAAAATAACGTTTTGATTCTAAGAGAATTACATTGAGTTTAATCGCTTTAAGAAATTCACGTTTACAAATAAATTTTGCTTCAGGTGAGACCTAAGCCTCACGGGATGTTGTTATAGTATTGGTTTATATCGCTGTTTGAAATTCAGTACGACTTGTAGAATCGAGTTGGGACTACAAAAAAGGCATTTAGATTAAGTGAAATTATTGAAAGTATCGGGGGACCGAGCCGTGCTCGGTGTTTGATTCCGCAGAAGAGGCATTGAATTTGTTTTATTTCAAATCGTTCATTTTCAATATGAGCTCGTTCGCTTCGCTCACTCGCCTATCGAAAAAAGAGTTTGAGTTGCCATTCAAGTAGTTTTAGCGAATTTCCCCTATAGGGAAGAAGCTATTACCGTAGGTCTCATGGTAAGACTTAAGCCCGAGACCATGACAAATTTTTTTTTTAAGGTCCCAAGATGACTAAAACACTATTCGTTCAAATTTATATATATGTATATATATATCTATATATCTATATATATATATATATATATATATATCTATATATGTGTCCGTGAATGCGATAACTTGAGTAAAAAACGTCCAATTTTGATGAAATTTGCCTCAAATGTGTAAAGTGACATTTATGACTTTAAGTTCGAAAACCAGAAAAATCGGACTATGGGAAGGGGGGTTTATGGGGGTTTTAAATTTTCCAAAAATCAGTTTTTTGCATTTTTCAGCCTAAAATTTTTGAAACACTTAATTTTGGTTTTGACCATGTTATAGAGCTTAAAAAACAAATAATATGGTATTTTTAATTATTAACCTAGGTTAAGTGGTTGCGGAAAAAATCCAAAAAAAACATGCTCATAAAATCTCCCATGTTAATCTTATGGGAAAAAGGTTTTTGGCTTTTCCTCAGTTAATTTTACTTTAAACTTCACATTTGCTTTTACCAATCACTTCAGCTCCACAAAACAATCATTTTGGTGTTTAAATTGTGATTCTACGTCCAACCGTTGCAGAGATATTCAAAGTACTAAACACAGTACGTTGTCCAATGTTATGCTTATGGAGAATAAATAAAATTTGATATCTCGATTATTTATGAATGTTTATTGATGAAACTTGGTATGTGGCTTCATGTTGTACTGGTATATTGATATTTGAACAAAAAACAAATGTTTTGTTGGTTGTCCCCGTAGCAGCTAACCTGCATACTCAGCCCTAATGTTATTCTTATGGAGAATAAGTAAAGTTTTATATCTCCCTTAATTATTAACATAAATTAATAAAAATTAGTATGTAGCTTCACCTGGTTGAGTTAAATTGATAATTGCATAAAAACACATATTTTGTGTTCCTTGTTGCAGCAAACCTGCATACTCAGTCCTATGTTATTCTTATGGAGAATAAATAAAATGCTATTGATCACTTATTTATTAATTTATTTTTATAAAACTTGGTAAGTGCCTTTATGTGGTAGTGAGAAACATATACATTCATTGGAAATTCGCTGAGTACGCAGGTTTGCTGCGACGGGGGTATTTTATTTCCATTATGAGATTTGCCATTCAAGTAGGTTTTTTATTTCCATAATGATAAACAGCTGTTTACAATATTTTAATTTATAGAAGCTGATTTAATGGTTTGTTTTTGTTATTCATAGTAACCGGTGTTATGATTTTAAACTCCATAAGCCCAATGTTAAAATTTTCAATTTTCAAATGAGTTGTTTAGAAAAATACGAGTTTTCCTGAGGTAGTGGTTTTTACCAATCGATTTTTTAGACCCAAAAGCCCCTAATCCCAAACTTTCAGCAAAGTCCTTCCACTGGATCTCGAGATAAATTTTGGAAACAAATAGACATAGCTCGTATTAGAGTATAGGATAATAAATTTTAAGTTCCTTAATCAAATGTTGGCAGTTAATTTAGGAAAATAGTTCAAATAATCTGTCAATGCACGGCTGAAGCCAGGAAACCAAACATCATTGATATGAAGGAGGTAGGGTTATTAAGGTAAGATTGAGGGAAGGTTCAAAGACTAAAATCCTAGATAAGATTGTCAGTCTTTTAGTCGTTAATTTGATCGCTTCGGAAATGTTGATTTTAAACAACCAAATGCATTTTTTTCATAAAGAACATAAAATTACGATTCGTATACATCTAAATTGAATTTTCTGTCTTACCTAACTTAAGGTAAATTAATATAGCTTTAAACACATTTGTGCTTGCGACAGTAACTGTACTTAAGGCTAGCTCGAGCGATAAAATCGACACGTTTTCTTGGGAGACAAACCAAACATCTATCGCAACAATGTAGAAACTCCCCAAAAATGCCCATTACAAATATGAAATTCAATGCTCGATGCTGGGCCGCTGAGCACGACATAACCTGGGGAAACAAACGCCTCGGATGTGAGATAACATCCTGGGCCGTCAGAGCGGTGGAGTGGAGAGTGGAGGCGGAGGTTGGTCCTGGGCTGCGACTGAGCGATATTGTGATGGTTAGTTCCATCAGCCCTGCAGGTAGTTGCAGATATGCATCTGATCCGCACACAATGCCTATTGTACCTTCGATTCCCCTGCTTTCCATGCAAGTGGTCAAACATCAGTAACTGGTACTTCCATGGTAGAAAATAGTGCAGGAAAATTAAAGAACTTGAAAATATTGAGAGCAAACTATTTAAAAGAAGCGGGAGCACCTCGTTAATCGACAGTTTTATTTTTAAAGATATTCCTAGCAAAAAATACATTTTAAATCTAACCACAAAAATTTGTTGTTCAAAAAACCTATGAAAATAGTTTGGAGTGTTTCATCTTATAACAATATGGCAATATTATAATGCAAATTTTGAGCTTTGAAACATTGTATATTGTTTATAAGAGACCGCAAAAATCTAAATTTAAAATTGCCTTTTTACTGATTGGTTGTAGTTTAATGGTAAAATATTACTGCAATAAACAATTATAACATATATATTACGTTTTCAATGGATTTTATAAATTTTATTACAATTATTATTATGTCATAATATTGGTTTTGAACATCATCTCGGAATACATATTTCAAAATCAGCTAATTTATTTAAAGACAACAATTTAATTAACTTTTTAAAAGCTATGATTTATTCATTAAAAAAATATTTGTAACAAAAAATAAACATCCTATACGATTTTCAATAACTAGAGATAACTTACAACACGTTAATCGCAAGACAGTTTATTTAGAACTGAATTTTCATTTCGAAACCATATGTCACAACACTGCCGGTTTCACATTACTCCACCTAAAGGAAAGGATAATAATAAATTAATATCTATATGATAAAATGTAAACCCCAGTGAAACACTATTTCATCATTTTAATGAATCATTGTGCGACTGCCAGTCTAAAGTACGTGGTTCGAATATTTGGCACAGGGACAGGGCTCTGTCCTTGCTGCCTTCTCAAAGATCCATAATTATGATTTATGAGGTTTAAATATGTCATTTATTTCCTATTTCCTTCCACACTACCTGGCGAGTAATCTATTGTATAAATTAATTAAACATTTGCCAACTTACATTAGTTTGTTGGCAATACTTGTGAAAAACTAGTATTATTGGTGCAACTGATATTTTACTTCCTAATAATTAATTGAAAACGTAGGTAACTTTCAGCATTAGACAAAAGAGTAATGGCTCGAATCGTACGATACAAATCACTACCTCGTTCAATGGGAAAATGACGTACTTTTGGTGCCTATTTTAAGCTTATCGAATTATTTCACAAAATATAAATAATCTAAGTATAATGGCGACCTGAGAATGACATTTGCGGTCGGAACAGGAATGTGACGATGAGTTTGTTCTAATGGTTGTTGTTAGAGTTGACTTTTCGTCTAGAGATCTAATCCTCATCCACGAGTCACTCGCGGGTCGGTGAACTCACTATTAACAACTCCTCTAGATACTCTTGAGGAGTTCAGCACTGATAACTCGTGTCTGTGTTGCAAGTCTTTATTTACTTTATTTGTTACGGTTAACTACGTTGTAGTAATCGGGTGTAAATACATACCTTTTACTTTCATGTGAACCCCTTTCTGGAGTACTTTGCTAGATACCCCTTACTGGCCTTTTAGTACACAAAAACAAGTTTGTTAACTATTATTTCAGAAGTAATGTATGAATAAGGATATAGCAAATGTCGGCAATTCAAAATTAAATTCATAACGCTTTCACTGCCGAAATAACCGTTTAGCAAGTGCTTGTATAATTCTTTTTCGATAACCCAACTTTAAACTTTAAACTTATTTCGATAACTTTTTCATTTGTTTTTGAACAAACTATCAGTTGAATATTAGACGACTACAACGTTTAATAATGTTAAGAACATTATTAAACATACGTTTAGCACGTATAGCACATAGCTAAACTAAGTTGTTATAAGTTGGTAATTTGTATTTGATAATTATTTTTTCTAAATTGGAGCAGTAATTCAATATTCGTCGAAGAAAACTTGTTTACGAAATATTTTGCCTTGTAAACAAATCAATAGCCAAGCCATGCTATGACCATCTTTTAGGCCTAGTAAATTTTCAGCAATCATTAACATTCTGAATAGAATAGAATAGAATAGGTATAGTTAAGACATAACAGAGGTTGGGCCCACTATAGAGCTTTATATATAGGAAATTAGTGCGGATTTTGTCCCCACTGGTGACAACAAAAAAAAACCCGATTCAGTCTTCAGCTGCGAAGAACACTTATATCGCGTCAAACCCCAGACAAAGCTGCCTGATTGGAAATCTACTATCGAATTATTCCAGGAGAGATAATTAAGCCACTATTAAACATAGCTGACGGAGATATAACACCGAGTGACTGAGTGGGCAGCAGACGAGGTTATCTAGGAGATTTACAAGAGCCAAGGTTTACACTGGAGAGAGCCGGGTTATAGATAAGCTTACTTTGTGGCTCACCGCGCCTGCGCATACGAAGATGTCGCGTCGCTTCGTTAGAGAGAAACATGAATTTCCAATGTGTAGGATGAGCGCATGTGCTTTCTCGGCGCAGAAAGATAGAGAAGGCAAACATATTCCGGCAGAAGCTATTTTAAGTTGTGCGACAGTGCTGGATAATTAAGGTAAATTATACATTTTAAATCAGATCGAATGATTTGGGTCAAATGCCTTCAAAAATATGCTACTGGTTTGAAAATACCGGACGTTTATACCTTACCCTAAATCCCCTTCGGATGTTGGAAATTAAACTCTAAACCAATAAGCCACACTAAGCTGATATAAAAATGTAAGTGCATAATTAATCGCATAATGCATTAGCATGTAGAGTTATTAGTGAATTTCCTTTGGAAAGTGAACTATTAGCATGACCTGCACGGTGAAACTTAAGCCCGGGACCACCATAGAAGTTCCTAACGTGACCCCCTGAACACGTTTTGGGGGGTCGTTCAAAATTTTATATATATATATATATATATATATAGAAATATATATATATATATATATATATATATATATATACGTGTATGTACAACTCTTTTCCCTGGCCACTGTAGCAGGCAACGAAAAAAAATAATAAAAAAAGTCCTGTTGCAGTGTGCTCGCCTCCAAACCCAAACCATTCCCTGGCGACTGTAGCAGGCAACGAAAAAAAAATAATAAAAAAAGTCCTGTTGCAGTGCGTCAATCTCCCCCTCACCAATCAACCCTATCCGACGGCTGAAGAGGGCCCAAGCGCCCTAAAGCAGCCTCAGTGGGCCAGGGACTTTCCCGCCCACTGGAACCTCACAAAACAACAACACTCTAGCGGTCGCATTTTTTGTCCGATTTACTTCAAATTTGGTGGGACGTTCCTTTCTATAACCTGTTGGACAAGTTCGTTGGGCAAAACAATCGGAAAACTCTAAACCCATTTTTTGGGGATTAATCTTTCAAATTTTGAGTTTTTGGGCCCAAAAAGGGTCAGAAAAGCCCCAGATGTAAAATTAATGCATGTTAAAAGATGGGAATTAGAAAGGCGAATGTTTTAAGCCCTCTCCCGTCATTCTAGCATAAATATTTACCGAGTTATTAAAGAAAATGTGTATCGGGTAAACACAGTACGTTGTCTTATGGGGGTTTTACACTAGAAAAGCCTGTTATTCCTTTGTTAGAGTACTTTTATTATCCCCAGCAACCTCACGCCTACTTTCAAGCCTGTCTGGACATTCTCCTAACCTTATAATGCGTAAAATTGTATTCCCAGCTTTGCAAGTAAATGAAACCAGGAGTATCAGAACAGCCAAAAAAACAATGTTTTCAGATTTCAATAAAAATTGGACAAATGTATGTTTTTACACTGATTTTGAGTTTTACAAGTTTTTATGTGGAAATTCACTTCCCTCACGTCAGCGTGCTGCGTGCGAACTCGTTTCAGAGTGTACGATTCAGTTAAAAATGAAGGTAGAAAAACACTATTTGTCTACAAAGAGTTTTATCTCAAGAATGTCGGTTTTATAACTAACCCACGCGACGATTCTCCCGACAGACACTCCAATGGACCGTGAGATGGGCTGTCACACTAGAGCGTCACCCCTTGATGCTGCATCATGGTGAGGAATGTTATTATTACTGGTGGTAGTCGCCCGG
This sequence comes from Allygus modestus, assembly GCA_963675035.1. Taxonomy (NCBI): domain Eukaryota; kingdom Metazoa; phylum Arthropoda; class Insecta; order Hemiptera; family Cicadellidae; genus Allygus; species Allygus modestus. The sequence continues at coordinate 140,036,069 of OY776117.1, forward strand.
GAAAGATTAATATTGAAACTAACTCGTATTAAATTAATAAACCTCTAGAAGGATAAACTATAACATTGTAGCTGTGAACAAACTAAAATTGCATTTAGCTCTTAGTCGGATCCAATTAAAACTCAGAACACTATTTTTGGTGATAACAGAGAAACACTATATAAACGTACACGGCTAGTTTTTTAGCTAGCCTAAACTCATTTGAAGGAACATTGATATTCGTTTAAAGAGCTGGCAGCTATAAGATCTTTTGGGAGGCATTTAAATGTGACAAGAGGTTTCTGAGGACTACACAGGCCACACATTAAATTAATTAACTCTCTTCTGATGATAAAGTTATTATGAATAAATTAATAGTTTTCATGGCTCTGAAAACTTCACTTTAACATACAAATTGTTTATGAACCGAATCCAAGTAACGTCACAAAAATATGATCACTCGAATAACAAAATAATCTACAAATGTATCGGGTAACCCTTCATATTTTAACAATAAGAACTTTTTAGTATCAGGGTAAAACCTGGAAAGGGTTACATCACTAGTAATAACAAATAAGAAATTTAACCGCACCCCTATTTTACTCATTTTAGAAATTATTTATAGAAACCACCAAGATCTAAACGCTAAAATACATTTTATTTACACATACCCTATAAATAAAAACTGACATTACATGACTAGTATTATATTTTTGCAGACTTAAAAGCCATGCAGCTTCTCAGTTCCACCAATTACCCGCCAGCCATTAGCAAATTGATTTCTAACGGCGGCCATTACAGGTGTATTGAGTTTCAATCGTCTGCTGATATCGGCGGATATGAAAGTGCATCAATCAGAGCTGACGAACTCGCCGCGAAAGTTCACGAGATGTCGCCACATGTCACGAGGCGTCGTGACGGTTTGTTGGTTTAATTTCGTTTTTCGTTTTCCCACGAGGCCGAGGGGCGGGTCAGTCTTATATCACACTCTGTAATCTGCCAGTGGCGAAACCCGCAGCAGGTTTCTTCTTCTGAGGAAACTCCGCGTTAATGCAATCAAACCGTCGTGTGGGAGGCGCTTCTTATCCTATCTGTGGGGTGAGGCGGAGGAACACTCAATTGACTGAAATCAGGATTTCTGACATTCTGCCTGCACTCTTGAGGGGGTTTATAATCACTTCTAGAATCGAAAACACAAAAGTCTCCTTTCATTAGGTTTGAATTCAAAATAAGTACAAAATGTACATCAATTTACAATCTGATAAATGAAGTCTACTCCATAATAATTGCACAAAAAAGGACTACGATCTTCATCAGTGTAGAGATCTCTTATGTATGTTCATACCTTACTCATCCCTTTTACATTAAATAACTAGTCGACCCGTTACACTGCGAACCAAATCTTGTCAGCTGATCGGATGTTCTTTTGTTTACATGTTCGCTCCTAAAAAACTATTCCCTTTACTTATCTCTCATAATATTCAAATTTCCAAGAGGTGGTACACTTTTAGACCGTGGGTATATTTTACGTCAATAGCCAGCGCGATAAGCTTTAAAATTAGGGGTAAATCATGGAATTTTATAAAGGAATAAGGAAGATCTTGCGGACTGACAGAAAAACAAGCTAGAGAAATAATGTATGAGACTTCCTTGAAATATTTGATAAATTTAGATCCTTAAATCTTTAAGACAACATTTTTACAATTTATATTTACTGATTTAGAGATTTGCAATTTCTTAATCATCCTTTCAGACTGAAAAACTAGAAGTAGCTATTCTAACAAGTCCTCACACGCTGCAAGGTTATCGCTCCAGTTCCAGTACCGCCCCTTCACGCATCGTCCCGACATGGCGAGTGGGTTTTATTGACTACAAACAAGGACGTATCACCAGATAACGAAACGACGTTATCAGTGGCCACCGCTTCCTCGCCGCGTTGTTATGTTGCGTCACTGGAGTCCTGGAGCTGGAGTCTTCCGCCGCACACTCCAGTGCCCCAGCCCGGCCGCAGCCTCTGATGTACCAGCGCTGCACGGCTGCACATGGTGTTCGGTGAAATCACTTCCGCGTGCAGAAATTATTATCGTGGCATCTATTGGGAACATCATCCCAACAAACCATCCTCGCCTCACTACTTCTATTCCACGGATATAATGTCTCGCAGCCATAGAACTCTATTAATAGGGTTCTATGCTCGCAGCTGATTATTTATTCCATATTATTTTAAAGTTCTTTGAAAACGAACTTAAAACGTCTGCATTGGTTGCTAGACTTTTTCAAAGTTAAATAATCAAATTCGTTAAAAATTAGAACTCTGAATATAAATTAGCTCCTGCTCAAAATCAGCTCCGTCGAGTGGTCTCTTAATAAAAAATACTAGTTTCTTTTAACCTAAAGGATTAGTTCTATTACAGTTTTTACCACCACATAATAATATAGCTAACACAATCATATCCAGTTGCTTGAATTCAAGCAAATAGTTTCATTTCGCGATTATTCTAACATATTAGTTTAAAATATCCAATTACTTTATCTTGTAATGTCATTCCAGAAGCTTTAAACAGCTTTTCTTGCTTCTGTACTGTGTTTTGTTAGTTCGATTAAATTGCTCTCTATTATTCCATAAGATAAATTGGAACTTCGAGAACCCAGAGGGCAGATCCCTAAAGGTGAATGTAATCCAAACCCTCAAAAGATCTTTCAAGGGTTTCAAATAAAACAATAGTTTCGCCGGTAGCCTGCTCACAAAAATTGGCTAGTTATTTTAATAAATTGATTAATAACTGCATTCACCAGGTTCACTTTTTACCATCCCTCTTGCACTGAGTCCTGTAATAGAAGAACCTCCCTCAAAACGCTCAGAGGAGCAATAGGATGCGCCTGCAGTGAAACAGTACTTAAACGCGTTAAACGAAACATTAGCAGAAGTATATTTTGATCTTCTTGCTTTATATTCTGCTAAATAATATTACATGTCATTGAAACAAATGTTTACATTAGTAAACACATTTTCAATGCCGAATAGCAGGTTTAGTTTGCAATTAAATCATAACTGAAATTCAGACGAAAGGATTTAATTAAAAAAGCGTCAATCGACACACAATTTTGGCTTTTAAAAATAACAAGTTAAGTGAGAAGGCAAACCTGTAGTATTAATGGAGAGATTGAATAGTTTTAGGATTAATTTACCTTTTTCCTAGTCTATTCTTAAGTTGGAATTTCAAGTAAAAGCTAAACATCAATGGTAATCAACTATGTTCTTTTAACTTAGATTTCCAGTAAATCTATTAAAGGAATATTTTTAACAATCTACTAAAAATCACTTAAAAACGTCCCGCTAATCCATCTCAGGTTACACGTCATGACACTCCACAAGATCGATCTATCGCCACTATCACTTTGGGAGAGCCAAACTGATGCTAATACGGAATTTTTTGGTATTTTTGATAAGCGGAATACCAGCATTCCCAAGCCGGACGGACGGATCAATAAACACCGGCAGTTGCGACGGTAAGTGGTTGGTGGTTGATGCAACGAGGCGGTCGAGCGCAGCGAACATCCAAGGTCACCCGAGCCGTCGCGTTTATCCGTTCCGCTCCGGGACCTCGCATAAACGCATTAGAGAAACTATTAACAAATAACCAAATCTTTAAAATTGGCATTTTTTAAACATTTTTAAACATTTTGAGGTTTTTATGATGTTTACTACAATGTTGAAAGGTCGACGTTTTCATGTGGAAGTTTTCCTAAATGACAAACAAACCCAGTTATTCGATTCTATGTATATTTTGTATTATGGCATATTTTTACGTAACTATAACGTTCTGTCAACGAAAAATGTCTATTTCGATAATGCGGCCCGTACTTTATATTTAGCCGTTTTCAGGCAGGTTATACGCCGTGGTAGCTAAGATACTATGCACTATTTAATTATTGTTTTGCGATTAACAGTCGATAAAGTGAAACACAAAATGACGGGAAACGCACAGTAAACCAATAACGATAACCGGTGCCTTATGCAACGTCGGGCCGGCTATTTATGTCTGGGGCTGGTTTAGGTTTAGGAAATGAAAGTTTGATAATCGTTTTATGATAGCAACCGCGTCATTATGTCTCTCATTATCTTTTTGACATCTCACTATAATCGAGTTCCTTTCGCCTTGAGTAACTGTGCAGCGCGAAGGAACAAGTATGCGTCATAATAGTTTACAAAGTTGAAGAAGAAGGAAAAGTGTAAATATTAACATTGCGGGGAAGTATTTGTTACCTTATATAAGTTTCTCGTCAAATTAAGTAATATTCTAAAAGTTTATGACAACATGCACACGGAATGTAATGTCAGATTCAGGACTATAGACGCTTATGTGTGAAAAAGTTGAAGTTTATATGTTAAATTAATACAAATTGCTGGAAAAACTCCTAAACGGTTAGATTTAGGGCATTATTGTAAATACAAAAGTTGTTCCTTATTTTGTAAGCAACATTTATAGCGATGAAGTGTGCCTTGCTATATATTAGGCTACCGTTTTCAAAACATAAGCTCCCTAAGAGTTTCATGTAATTCACACCACCGCCATTTTTAAAATGGCGGACTCTGAGATTATGCCCACACTGCCAGGCTGGCACCCTCACGAAAAATGATATTGGGTATAGGACCTACATGATCCCCTAGGGTGTTTTTCTATAAATAAAGTGCACACGGGGAGCCCTCTATAGCAACTGGATTAGACTGGTATGTGACCCGAACTTGATTTTGCTCTCTTATGAGGGTTCCCTACAATATCCCACCGAAATCTTAAGACATAACAATTTGCGAGCTTTCATAACATGGCAACTCCACGCAGCACCGTACTGTACATTGTGCACAATATCTGTACCACTGTCCCATGCACGGCTCGTGCTCTAGTGAAAGGGAGAGTGTTTTGTATTTTGAAGGACTTGTCGACAGGAGACAGGAGTAACGTCGATTTATTACTCAACGAACTCATTGGGGTGAAGCAATTCTTCACAATGTGTTCATAAGTGAGTAAAAGTGAGGGTGGACCGAAGTTTGATTGTGATTGTGTAACAATGATTTTATATGCGGGTAAGTATTGTTACACAACACCTTTCTCTAAAAACGGATACTTCACCTCTTCATGTATCAAAGGAATTATCAAAGGGTAAAAGAGAGTATTTTAATAATGAATTACACGTTGATAGTGCCTATAAACGTAGAAAGAGTTTCATACATATCTATAGAGGGTTTTTTTAATTATGTGTGTCAACCAGTTGAAAGTAATAAGAATCAATAACATAACCAGAAATATGCTCCCAATGTATACCTATACTTGACAGGATGCGTATCTAGTCGGATCACACGATACTTGAACCTTCTACTGGACTAACTACTGTCCCTCCTGAGTTAATTACTACTCGATTACCTCACACCTGACCATTAGTGATACCCCATTTTACATATTAAGCTTCATAGATACTAATGTATAACTATACTTGACAGGATGCGTATCTACTCGGATCACACGATACTTGAACCTTCTACTGGACTAACTACTGTCCCTCCTGAGTTAATTACTACTCGATTACCTCACACCTGACCATTAGTGATACCCCATTTTACATATTAAGCTTCATAGATACTAATGTATACCTATACTTGACAGGATGCGTATCTAGTCGGATCACACGATACTTGAACCTTCTACTGGACTAACTACTGTCCCTCCTGAGTTAATTACTACTCGATTACCTCACACCTGACCATTAGTGATACCCCATTTTACATATTAAGCTTCATAGATACTAATGTATAACTAAATTCGTTTGCAATAGTATTTTTTAAGTCTATCTGCGCTTGACTGGAGACAAAAAGTAGTTCGGTTAAAAAGTCGAAGAATGTTGAATGCTATTTTATCTTCAGGCAAATCTTGACTTGAATACAGTACGAAGAACAATGTAGAATGACATTTAGTAGTAAGTAGTAGTAGTAGTAGTTAGTATTATATACGGTTCGTATTCGGGCCTATGAGTTTAACTATATAAAAAAAAACAAGACGGGGCTCCAGAAGATTTCTGAATTGTATTGAACACTGATTATTTTTGGTAAAGACATTTTGCTCACTGAAATCTGTGGCTATTTTTCTTTTAAAAATAAGTCATAACAAAACGATATCGGATAATCCGTTGAGCTTTAAAACTTAACATTGACCTTCAGTAATTGGGGAAGCAGGCAGAAACTCCAAATGTTTCGTGACTGAAGCCCACTCTTAAAACGCTTTAAGTAATTAATTCCAGTTATAATGTGTTTAATTTAACATGTAGTAGCATACCATTAAAATACAAATAAAATCAGCGAAACGTTTTTAGTTACCCAACCTACGATCTCCTCAAACAACGCTACAGCAGGACGTTTAGAAACCGACACACTACCCCACAAACACCAAGATAAACAGAGACTCGATTAAATCAACAGAAGGCAAAACCACTTGAGTTTTCATTTGTGCAAATCGAATGACAATCCGGCTCCATCACTTTCTCAACTACTGGGAATGAAGAACAAGAGGATGCGCCAGGAAGATCCGCTCACAACACAACGCCACATTTGGAGAGCGATTTCTACATTGAAGTGGTGCCGCCGAACTTGAAGAATCGCAGGTGAACAAATGGCGAACTGGACCGACGACTTGTTACTTTCACAGGCCTTTAACTGAACCATGTTGACATTACGAGATATACCTTTCTATAACGGCTTTATCTCCGATCGAACCCCACATCTACGCACTTTCTACGGGAAACACATGGTGCGGGAGACGCTATCAATAATTACTTCTTGTCCAAAACAAACCAGTGTCCGAAATAGGCGATGTGAAAGTACCTTAGTAAATTAAAAAAGTCTTGTAACCTTTCCAAATTAAGTATGAAGATTGTTCTCCTCTTTAGTTTTAAATCACACTTTATGTCTACGAAACGGCTCGTACAAAATTCATGTCTCGAATACAAGTGTAAAAGTACGGTGATTTACTACAGAGACCGTCCCAAGATAATGTCTGAGTCGAGTCTGCTAAAATCGCAAGGAATACATAGTATGGGCGAGTGTATTCATGTCTCGAATACAAGTGTAAAAGTACGGTGATTTACTACAGAGACCGTCCCAAGATATTGTCTGAGTCGAGTCTGCTAAAATCGCAAGGAATACGTAGTATGGGCGAGTGTATTCATTCAACTTGATCAAAATACATAAATTATTAATATACCGAGAGCTTTGCACTTGTTAACGCCAGGAAATGTGAACTAGACTTCCTATATATAGTTTACAGCATTATATAAAGGCACTAGACGACGTAGGTATTGAGAACTTAGAATAAACGTGAGCAAAGTTTTCAGGGGAAAGATATTATTATAGATTTAGTAGCGACCAGCAAATTATTCAGATCCAGTTACTCAAACCGATATCCCTAACCAGTCACGAGATATCAGACTTTAAATCCCACTCATTTACATGATGAATGATAGATGCCAATTACGTCTCACCTCCGGCGAACTCTAGACCTTGTCGAACTCTACTAGTAGAAGAGAAGGCCGAAATGGAGAATGTGTTTCCTTAAAAGGCTCGATAGCTTGACGCATCAAACCTTGGCATAGGTTGGCCACATTTTTATAAACTCCCTAAACCCCTTTGGGCAAAGCCGGATACGGAAGCAAAAACAAGACCGTAGATGTAAATTTGACCTTGTGGGAGTCTGCGTACTCCAATGCCGCAAACCGGTCCGCAACTGCGACCTACATTCACATCTGTCGCGAGGAAAGTCTCCTGCGACGACGGCGGCATCGGAATGGCACTGAGACTACTGGAAACGGAAGTCGCGAGGCAGATGAGTCGGGGGGTGAAAAACCGCGGGAGAAGATACGGGGGAGAAAGTAGTGCGTCAAACGTCCGTATGTCTGGCTGGATTTCACGTTCAAGTGCCTCTACGAATTCTTAATTGTATTTACCTTTTACCGTCTTGAGGATATGAATGTTGACGTTAAACAACTTTGACGTTTGAATTTTAAAAAGGATTTGAAAGGAAATTTTACACTTTTGCCATATTACTTAGTAGGCCAGTCCCCCTCCACCCTCTCTCCTCAACTACTAATGACCCAAGTCAATACTTCCACTCAATGCATATATTTTGATTTAAAATGGACACAACAGCGAAGTAATCAAGTTAGTATCAAGTACTTAACTGAATAAATAAGCATTCATAAGTAAAGAAATATAAATAATTGAATATAAATCTACAATGTAATCAGCTATTAAAGTGTTATCCCATGACCATTGCAAATATAACAACCATAGGAGAAGCCAACCTTCCCAGAAAACAAGAAGATAATGCCATTCACCAATAAGGCTCTCAAGGGTGTTGTTAACCCTTATACATCATGACGTAGGATAACTACAGCTTCTCAGGCTGTCCGAAGAGCCCGCGGGTCTACTGTTTCACGGTGGAAGCTGAACTGGACGCTGGGCAAGACTGGGAGGGAAAGCCATGATAATTGGGCGATACTGCGTGTGGGCGGTGGTTCTGGGGCTGAATTTATAGTCAAGGAGCCCGCACCTGCAGTATCCGTATCGGCCCCACCGTGGAAGGTTTGGGCTTTGTTCTTGGCAAATTACTATGTCCGATCAGTGATGGATGCGAAGGAGAAAGTAGATTTGTGCGTTACGATTTATCTGCTTCAACTTTGCGGCTGACTATATCGGTTTTGAGAGTCTCCGTCGTTGGCAGATGCCTGGGGCCATCTTGTAGTCTTGTTCCATAATACGAGCGAGGTTAAACAAGAGACAAGCGGGATTAGGCAAGTCTAACATTTTCACCGGATTGTCCAAGAAATTTTGTTGCATAGGCATTTCAGCTAGAACAGTAAACCATTTGAAAACTAGATACTTTAGCGAAAACCCTAATTTTTAAAACATTATTTCCTATATAAAAAAATATGTCTACAAGAAAAAAACTTCCCAGGAGCAATGGTTTAACCACAGAACTTGATTAGTTGATAGATCAATCTTTATCTAAAAGATCAAATTTATTATTTTCAAAAGATAAAAATGTCAACCTTTGTTGTGTGCTGAAACAAGTATTTTCATGTGCAACAACCCGTTCCTTCCTTTACATAATTGTACCAGTTTCTTCAAACATTACCAGCTGTTCGGTACTCTTCGAGAGTCTCTTACGGATAATGGTAATGGCAAGAGCCGAGAATGCCGTTAAATAGTCAAGAGTACGGCTCACTGCACCTAGACAATCCCGGCTTAGCGACTGGCGTCTAACCAAGAGTGTAAGATCACCGACAATTCTTAGAGTCGAACAGAGTTTTGAAATCGTTCAGTGTATTTGTTGAAACTACTTATTGCCCAGGTAATTTAAGGATACTACCAACCAATATGAATTATGTAGTGAAAAGATTAGTTCGAGATGTTCATCCTTTTACATTTCTCCATACTCATTCGGTCGAGTCTTGAAGGTTTCATTACAGAGTTATGATTAATTCTATGGATCAACAACAGCCATTGCGGACACACTAGACCTACTATAGTATAATGACTATATTACTATGATATAATAATATAATGACTGCTTTGACTGCACTCGTCCGCGAAGGGAAGGCAAGAGTATAGTTAAAGACAAATCCCGAACCCACCAAACTGATACCTCCGCATGCTTCATCCAGGATGGCTCTATCTTTACAACACAAAGACGTGCAGTAATTAAGGAACTCCACAGTACTACAGGAATTGGACAAAAGAAGAAAATAAAAGCTAGATTTGATTAGCAACTGTCAAAATCTGAATTAGAAGGTTTTGGCATTCAGAAAGGAAATTGGTCTGTAAAAAGTAATAAAAAAGATCAAATAGGCAAATATGTTGTTTATAATAACAGCAGATTCCTAAAACTGTAGTAACACTACTCAGTGGATTTCCTGAATCTATTGAAACTCCTGGCTGTATAGTAGTCTAAAGCATTCGTCAAAAACTGTGGTTAGGCCTTGTAATATTGCAAGTGTTTAACTGAAATGGAGATTGAACCTATTCATCATTATGGTATACTTGCGCTACTTTGGGAGTCATAGCCCCACCAAAGAACAAGATTAAACCACCAAGTTTGGATATTAAAAAAATACACGTTAATGCAAGGTTAGGATTATCAACTTAAATAGACTCTCGAGCTCAAATACCTTAGGTCATATAATTTCGAGCACACTAACTTATCCCATGTGATTCATAATTCGCGAGGAAATACCTGCATGACATTTCAGCAGAAGTTGACTGCCACGACCGGTTCATTATTCAAGCACAAGTATCGGTATAAGCAATGTTTCGCGGGGTGACAGCGATTGGTTCATACTTGAGTCACGAGCCAATATATTACGATACTTGCTACAATATGTAGGACATCGCTCCTGCCCGGTCCTGACTCAGAGGCCTTCCCACTCACGGCGTGACGTAAACGTTAGCCGCACCGTGACAGCGTGACGTAATTGTAAAATGTGGGTATTTCAAGCAAACTTTGAGATGATTTCTTACTGCTATCTGCATATTTCGTTATACCTTTAATTTTGATCAAGAATGAGATGGGATTATTCCCCAAACAGGTATCTGCCTGTTATTTATTTATTATTATTATTATTTTTTTTTTATTTTAAGTTCAAAAACCTTCTATGCATAATAAACTAAGCACTCCCCTTTAAAGGGCAACGCTCAATGAAAGTTTGGCGAAAGTATGGACAAATGAGAGATTTCCGGCAGTCGGCGGCTATAAGGTCGGTAATGCAAGCGATTGTCGCGTTCCTGTGTCGCTTATCGCGGTAATCTTGTAATCTGCATGTAGATTAGTGCAAGTCCCGCGCCGCACCTTCCCGCCAAGCGTCAATCAGCTGATGGCCGCGCTGCCCGCGGTCCCGCCAAAAGCCACTACGCCTCTGGGGTTGAGCGCGGCCAGTAACTTTTTATACTGTAAGGCGTTAATGAACTTGAGCAAAACGAGGTAACTGTCCTCAGTGGTGTTATTGGTGCAACGCATCGGTGTTGTTAAAAAGCCTGCTGATAATAAAACCATAATATTAAAACGTATATTAATTGGTCTAGTGTTTAATTTACAAATACAATATACTGTACTTCGTAATTATGCAATCAGGAAGGTAATTTGTACCGAGTCTTCCGTAATGATCAACTTATTGTGTGGGGCCGTTCCCATAGATGGTAGCTTATAGGACACAAATGCATATGACACGATACTACTGATTATACTATCAACATCAACAGGCCCAGGATTATATTACGTAAGAATACGCTGTTTTTTAGGTGATTTAAATTCATCTTTCCATCGCTATGAATAGTTTATTGTAACGGTAAAACTATCCAATCTGTTTCAAAAATCTCCATTTAATTAAAGGCATTAAGTTTGTTCAATGAAGGTAATAGAATCAGTTACAATAACCGCCCACCCTTCCACAGCACATTTATAAATCATGAAGACCTCGTCCACTCCTAGATAGAAACTCGTCTGATGGGTTATGAGATAAAACAAACCATCCCATAAATACACCCGAGATTGTACTATCCAATTACAAAATTGCAGAGCAATCGCTGCACAAGTACAGGTACTTAAGGTAATAACTCCTGCAGTAAAAAGTTGACAAACACACACCAACTACTCGTTTAGCCCAACTGCCCGGAGGCAGCGAAGCGTGTCGTTGATGAACATTACAGCTTTTTTTCTCCGATAATCTGTCACGACACAGAACACAACACAAAGGCGCAAAGTGAGGTTAGGTTAGGTAGGCCGCATGACATTGGCAAGGTCGCAAGCAGTGTCGGACTGTAGGCGCTATGTAAAACAGCTGCTTCAAGGCCGGGTGCATTCCACTGCCTTCTAGATCCAGGCTATTGTTAGTCGTGGTTCAGTTGATTACTATAATAATGGCAACTTATCTCGATTATCTATCGATATTACACCGTGAAATTATATTTAATGGCGATTAATACGTATCTAAACAAAGAAGCATGCGTATAAGGTAGTTTCAATGGGTTTTCTACGTTATGTAAAACAAATTGAAATCTTTGAACTTGATAATGGGTTTATATTAAGCGTAGTAAACGGAGTGGAAGGTTAACCAACTAGAAACGTACAACTAAATACATTTTTTTTTTTTAAATAGCCTCACTTAAGTCATATTTAGTCGATATATTAAGTAAACTGTGGCTTTCAAATGAAAGCGTTTCGTACAAAACTGACAGATAGCTAAACATTATTTTATTTATTTATATTTATTTAACTATTTTTACTTGTTTATTTATTTTATTTCATAAATGACATCGATTAATGTTTGATTATTTGTACTTCATTCATTGTTTAATAGTATTTCAATATTGGAGTCTGAGATAAGTTTTATTTATTCGTCTGATATCCGTGTAAGGTGAGAAATGTCAGTATAGGGGATCCATTTTTGCCTAGAATATGTTAAATTCATCCGATCCTGAGAAGTATTCCTGGTACAACTACTAATTAAATCAATAATTATGGACTTTTCATTCAAGAATATAGTTGAGAGGCAAGAGAGTCCCCGACATTTTAAAGTTCAAAGGAACATCATACCTAAACGTTGTCAATGCCAACAATCAATTTAAACAGAATCTTAACCATTAACTTAGAAAGTGGCACAAGAGCGGCATCCTTTACAATAGGTGCAGGTCGCAGGAGTGTCAACTCCACCGGACAGGGGACAGGGGACGGTGGTTGTCACTGAAGCGACGACGTGCACTGTGATGCTTCCAGGAACTTGGCCAGCGAACGATCGTTAGAGATACAAAAAGGAGGTTCCTGGGGTCTAAAACCGGCGTGATTCCGACCGCGACCCGACCGTTCATGTGACTGAACACACGAGGTGGTCCAACAGCTCCGCCCGCGACTGCAGTGGACGTCTCTTGACTGTATCCGAATCACTTGATATCAAGAAACATTTGCTGGCGTCTCTACCTCCTTCGCCTGTTAAGCCAATGTTAACTTTCAAAATTCATTTGCCTCAAAGGATTATATCCAACATCGACGATTTATGACTGCTTTAGAGTAAAAAATACCTATCGATTTCAGTGAGCAAATGTTCAATATCACAAATAATAATCATTTAATACAATTTCAAAATATGCAACATTTACAATTTTTAATGAGTGTACTAATTTTGATACTATATCAATTCTGCTCACTGAAATCGTTAGGTATTGTTTTGTTCTATAAAATGAACCATAACTCAACGATTTCGAATAATCCGTTGAGGAGGGACGGGCTTTGAAATGTAACATTGTCCTTATGGGGGAAGAAGGTAGAAACGCCAATTGTTTCGTGATCCTTTGTACCATACGACACTATCATTTTGTTGCACCGACTAGACTCGTCGCGGCGCGTGAACGTGAGAGTTGAAGGACCGTGCGTGTGTGTGGTCCGTGCACTTCCGCCCACACGCACATCCACCTGCAGCCGCGCGGGAAACGGAGGGCAAACAATGAACTGCAGGGCGATTAGCATGCGTGTACCCAGCAGTTACGGTCTAAACTACAGCTGGAATGAAATGTCAAGTGTTCCAGGTACGGAACATGAATGCTAGACATACATTCATGTCCACTCCTTGGCTTGAAGTAGAGCAAAAATGAGGCGGGTAGGAATGAATTAGATTGCGGAAGGAGAATAAAATGACAAAGGATATTCCACAGTGGGGAAGTAACGAGAGCTGTGTCAATATGTACAGTGAGTTCCACTAAAGTATATATTATTCAGTAGTGGGCATAATGATGTCAAAAGAAAGAACTACTAGAAATTAAATTATGAGAATATGCATGTAAATAATATATATATAAAACGAATGGTCAATTTAAATGCAAGCCGTGAAACAAAAATTTAACTTCGATGTACAATTAAATATGGATTTCAATGGATTCAGGGTTTAATGTCCAAACGCCAGTACAGTGACGCTGGTAACGAATTAATCACTCTTTCTTTGTATTCGTGAACTTCCAGCTTCAGAATTCACACGCAGGAAGGCACGGTTACAAATCAAACAGCTGGGATTTACCAATCTCAGTTTTACAGCATTATCATGTCATGAGCTGATTACAAATACAAAAATTACTGAACTGACAACACAACCGGTGTCCTATATACTAGCGATAGCAAACTTATAACAAGTTACAAGGTGGAACAATTATGCCGGTTTGAGCACCAGGTATACTAAGCCAATAAGGCAACAGCAATAAAACAATAACGTGTCCATAAATGGGAACAAAACTATCAATTTAGTCTCAAGACACTTTATTAGACAGTTTACATATATTAGGAAACAACTGAATTATTTCCATAAAAAGATCCAAAGGTCTCAGTGCGCAAAGTGTCACAGTCACAGAGACCTCATAATATGAATGGGACATTTCGAAGATTTTAACTTTTACACAAATCAAAAAACAAAAATCTATTTATCGGTATGGATAGCCCACGAACTGGAAAAGGCGGCAAACTATACTTTAATCAATTTATAATTTACTACTATAGCAAAGCCACAACGCCGAGTGTCCGCCCAGTGAGAAGCTGGTGATTTTGTCGGCGCAGCTCGGGAGATGTTTTTGAGTAGTTTTTACAACTCATAATTACCCCCCATTCCACTTATGGCGCCGGGGCTGCCGCAGGGACCTGTTTTGGGATCTTCTTTGTTCTTTCGGCCCGAGCCACCGAACAAAAACTACCTTGTTCTCCTATTATCTACGGTGTTCATTTATCAAACGTGGAATAATAAAACGTGACACTGTCAAGGAAACTATCTGGGCAGTATGTTGTTCAGAAATGAAGAAATTAGGATGATACGAACTATTACCAATACGTAAAAGTTAAATAAGCTGATTCAAAGAATGCATGAGACTCTCGCAACAATTAATTCTCTGAATTGGGACCAGGTTTGTTAGACCGCCAAATGAGTTTTTAGCTTGAAATTTCAAGATCTTAATCAGTTATTAATTACCAATGCTAACTGCTACAAGAGTGTGAAGCTCTTACGTTGACGTTATAAAAACCTAATGTATGCTTCAACCTATCCTCCTCAAGCGAAAAGTAAAAGAAAACAACAGTCTTTAAATGTCGTATGATGACATTGTTTCAGGTACTGGTTCATTTTCAAGATTTCAGTTCCCGCTCAAATGCAAAGTATAATTTGAAAAACTGCGCTTAACTTAATTAAGGCATGCACCTTTTGAATAGCAAATTCAGATACGAGCAACACATTCGATAGATTCGTTGCTCTTTGGTCTAACTTTGCAGAGAATGGTGACGGAAATGTTGGCGAATTATTGGACTTTAAGGTAATTCGGTTAATATTAGATTATTATACCTCAGAAGGTCTTCTCAAAGACAACGTCATATGACTATAATAGAACTATTCTTAATTTTAACCACCTAGCTGCAAACTATTTCTTGGTAAACTGGGCACAAAGTACGACTAATTGAACTCTAGCGTCAGTCTGATCGTGACGAACCGCAACATGGGAGTAAAGAGTCGGAAGTAAATGCAAAGCTTTGACAGTTTACATCATTCAATCATACAATTATCTTATTGATTAAACCCAACCATTCGGATGTTTTTTTGAATAACATACTTGCCACAAAAGCGTGTCCCTTCTAAAGAACCTTGGTCAAAAAATACCTGGTAAATACTGTACTATTAAATGCAATCCTGCTTTCTGTAAACAAGGTTGGTAAATGAGTAAAAAAAATATAAAATAAAATAACGTGGTGTTTATTGCTAAAATATTTAAAAGCTACTAGGCCTATAAAATATTCGGCAACAGTCAATAAAGTGTACAGTTAAAACTTTCACTGTGGTATACGAATGACGGAAACTCCATAATAGAAAAAGGGAACGAGGAACGTCTCTAGATTTAAGGAGACCATCACGAATCTAGGGCAAGCCCGACAAACAGTGAATCAAATTAACTGGGAATCACAATAATTTCCTTGCTGTTTGTTTACATCCAAGATACTTTCCCTAAACGGCCACCATTACCCCCACGTGAATGGAACATTCCATAAACAGACCTGCTACCCGCGGCACCGCGCCGCAATAAAGGACGATTCCAAACAATAACAGAACGTCTAACAGTCGGACTTTCTCTCAAGTCGACCTTCCACTCAGGTCGTTCCCCAGATTTATTTTATTGTTTCGCTATAACAGATTTTTACTGCTTTTCCGGGTAGTGTACCTTTTATCAATGGTTTTGCGGTTCCCTTCCGTAAAATGACAGTGTGGGTTGCTTTTAACATTTTGGGCGAAAATTTGTGTGATTAAAACGTAATATAACAAAGCCCTCGGCCTCAGTGAATCAAGTAAAGTTACAGTTTTGCCCCATACAAGAGAGTATAAAATAATTTCTCTGCAGTTATATTGTATAGTGTTGTTTGTCGTAAATATAGTACTACCGGTACTGAACTTTATAATAGTTTTATTGAGCGGTCGACGAGATTTTATGATAAAATACCTCATGAAGCAAGATATTTAAGTGACGCTAAATTTAAGGAAACTAGTTCAAATTATATATTTAAATTATGCCCTTACTATGTAAACGATTTGTTTAGTGATGTTGACTTATCATTTTAGACTTTGTAGTTTTAAGAAATCATGTGACAATGCCGCTTTTTAAACTTGTAACGGCAATAAAGTGTTCTGATTCTGATTCATGTTTCACTGCCGAGGCGTGAAATTAATTTTTAAATACCAAATGTTTTATGAGTCCTCTTTGACTTGACTAGCCTCAGAATTAATATAAAATAAGTTGTAAATGGGTATTATTTTGCACCCTTCATAGAGTAACTGTTTATTTAACAAAATAGAATATATAAATAGCTCTGCACCTTGTAAACGGATTGTTATTTGTAATACACATTAACCACTAAACTGAATGTAAAATGTCTCATGCCAATTCGCGCATTAAAACGTGTTGTGGTTGTGAGCTCGTTGATTTTTTCGCTGTAAGATCAGTACGTTGACAAATATTTAAGAGAGAATAACCAATTACATTTTTTAATTTTTTTTATCTACGCCAGAGCCATTTTGTACTTAATGTTGTTAGAGGTCAAAGATCCAAACCTCTCAGTGTCATATGGATGTCCCGAGAATTGAACCCGTAACCTCTTGCACCGAAATTATTGTCGAAATCCAAGACGCTAACCGTTCAAGAGCAAGTGCGTGAGCAAGCATTGGATTGTAAAAGAATGTTGACCATAAAACAACGATTACTAATTTATTTTTAAGAAGTTTGTGAGGAAATTCTGCATCACTGCAATTAGATAAAGGAGTTTCACAATTTTTTTTAGAATCTTTTCCTATGAACAACTCGGGTTGGATTTAAATCAAATAACTTACAATTATGCAAAACCAAATTTTGAAAAAAAAAATATTACACTGATATATGTTTAAAGTATGTGTAGATACACTTATAGTAAAAACTATTTGATTTCAGTTAAATTTGTGTAAAAGTAGTTTGAAGAAGCTCACGTGGCCTAAAGCATGAATGCTTATGGAGTTTTTCTGTTCAGATATGTTCTTGGCAGTATTTCGTCATCGACTTGGCACCAACATTGGCTAGATGGGCGACGGTTTACATGTTTTTATAGTGCTGGTTAACCGTTTTACCGCCAGCCCCAAACAAGGTTCGTAGATCTTTCAGACAAGGTGTGCTGAGTCGATCTATTTAAGGTTTTCTTCTTTACCGGAAGAGACCTCGTAAAAACAGCTAGAAGGTCACGTGATCACCAATCCAATCTGCAGTGTTGCTGGAAACACGATATTTATCGTACGAGTACCATATTTTCCTCATCAGTGTAATTAGAATTAACATTGTTTAACTGCTTACATTCTATGATAAGCTGTTATTTTATGAAACTAATATATTGTTTTGATTTATTTGTATTATTATATTAATCGATTAAGGGTTTAAATGTTCTTTCTGCATGTCCAGTGACAATTTAAAAATTGCTGTACCATTATTATACCCTTAAGGTTGGCAACACTTTATGGTATGTTGTTGATTTATGAATCAGCTGGACGACCTCGTAAGACATCTTTGCTGCGAACATTGCTCTTATGTAAATAAGCACACCTGAGCCCCAAAAAGGTTGTTCACCCAAATTTGTTTAAAAAATATTCAACCATTGACTAAATAGATACTGACTAGTCAATGTTCCATCCTAACCCACAACACTCCTGACCCCAGGGTGTTGTTCGCATGTTCCATCCTCTGGTCCAATTACCAACACAATGGACCAGTCCCAGTTCTCACAAGGGTAATCAGTGTTTTAGGTTAATTCGCGGGGAATTCCTATCCTATCAGCCGGATCCACTAACAGTGCGCGTTGTTGCAATAGACACTGATTTGTGAGATCAACACATCGTTCTTACAATAGACACTGCTTTGTGTGATCAACTCATCGCTGTTTCAATAAACACTGTTTTGTGAGATCAACACATCTCAACAAAACTGTTACAGTTACAGTACAACACAGTACAATAAACACTGATTTGTGAGATCAACTCATCGTTATTGCAATAGACACTGATTTGTGAGATCAACACCAATTCCACAAATAAATTTAAAACACTGCGCAAAACAAAAATAAATCTCTTCAACGCGGTGGCCACATTTTTGCATAAGTGTTCGAACGGTTAGTGATGACGACTCTTGTTTCGTCTACTGATTTTGAATATCTATATTTATTAAAAAATATGTTGGTTTGTTTGTTTATATATGCAGTGTGTTCATTTCTGTATGCTCACCACTGGGATCTTGTAAACCATAATAGTTACAAGGAAGGTTAATTGAGCAAAGTAGTGCGTAATTATAAACTTAATACGAGATCGCACGCAGCTCGCTGACGTGAGGGAAGTGGATTTGCATATACAAAACTTTTAAAACTCAAACCCAGTGAAAAACATACATTTATACCAATTTTAATGAAATCTGAAAACATTGATTTTTTGGCTGTTCTGATGCTCCTGGTTTCATTTACCTGCAATGTAAGTAATACAATTTTGCGCATTATAAGGTTAGGAGAAGGTCCATACAGGCTTAAAAGTAGGCGTGAGGTTGCTGGGGATGAAACAAATACAACAAATAATGAATAACATGCTTTTCTAATGTAAAAACCCCATAAGACAACGTACTGTGTTTAGCCGATATACATTTTCTTTAATAACTCGGTAAATATTTATGCTAGAATGACGAGAGAAGGCTTAAAACTTTCGCTTCACCAATTCCCATCTTAATACATGCATTAATTGTACGTCCGGGGCTTTTCTGACCCTTTTTGGACCCAAAAACTCAAAATTTGAAAGAATAATCCCCAAAAAAGGGGTTTAGAGTTTTCCGATTGTTTTGCCCAACGAACTTGTCCAACTGATTATAGAAAGGAACGTCCCTACCAAATTTGAAGTAAATCGCACAAAAAATGCGACCGCTAGAGTGCATACATATATATATATATATATATATATATATATATATATATATATATATATATAATTTTGAACGACACCCCAAAACGTGTTCAGGGGGTCATGTTAGGAACTTCTATGGTGGTCTCGGGCAACTTCTATGGTGGTCTCGGGCTTAAGTTTCACCGTGCGGATCATGCTAATAGTTCACTTTTCCATAGGAAATTCACTAAAAATGGCGCACAGAAATCGAAAATATTCCACCAAACTCGTTTGCTACGCTCAAAAACCGTTTTTGACCAAAAAATACCTTTCTTATTATTTTTCAAGATACAAAAAAACATGACAGATCAAAGTTGCGTGAAATTGTCCGTAGAATTTGAATATGTAGCCTAAAACCATTGCCTATAAATACTGAAGTAGACTTCTCATTGCCATTATAAAATGTGTCCCTAGTTTTGTGTATGCCAGGATTGAAAGAGGTCGTAGTTTAGTCAATGCTAAAACTAAATAACATACTCGGTTACTGATATAAAATAGTCAAGTCCAAAATCTTTAATGCAAATATAGTATTTTTATATTTTTATTTGAAAGACTTATTTTTCCTGATTACAAAAATACCACATATGTAGTATTTTGTTCATAATTGATCAAAAACCGTTTTTAGTTACCATTTGTTGGATATTTAGTACTGGCTCCAACATAATAGTATTACATTTATGTTTTACAGCTGATTCACATAAAACAGCTGATTCAGGGAGAAATCAGCTTTTTTTAAATTTAAGAAAATCTTTAAGATTTAATTTTTTTTATCACATGCTTTTACAACAATTTTATTTTCTTAGGGCCTACATAGTTTAAAAAGCTCATTTCTCCCTGAATCAGCTGTTTTATGTAAATCAGCTCTAAAACATAAATGTTTTACTTTTATGTTGGAGCCAGTACTAAATATCCAACAAATGATAACTAAAAATCGGGTTTTGATCAATTATGCACTTATTTTATGAACAAAATACCACATATGTGGTATTTTTGTAATCAGGGAAAAAAGTTCTTTCAAATAAAATTATAAATATACTAAACTTGCATCAAAGATTTTGGACTTGACTGTTTTATATCAGTAACCGAGTATGTTATTTAGTTTTAGGCTACATATTTAAATTTTACGGAAAATTTCACGCAACTTAGATCTGACATTTTTTTGTATCTTGAAAAATAAGAAAGGTATAAGCATTTTTGTTTTTGGTCAAAACGGGTTTTCAGCGTAGCAAACGAGTTTGGTGGAATATTTCCGATTTCTTTGCGCCATTTTATTTAGTTTATAATTACGCACTACTTTGCTCATTTAACCCTCCTTGTGACTATTATGGTTTACGGAATCCCAATGGTAAGCATAAAAAAGAACACACTGTATATTTGAAATTTATGGACTCGGACACCGTTGGATCGTTTACCATGAAACTTGGTATATATATATATATATATATATATATATATAAATTTCACGGAGAAGGTTTTTAAGCCATCCATTTCGTCCTAACTCAATTGGGTTCCTCCCAAGAGGCCCAAAAGGGTTCCCAAATAAACCTTATGGAAAGATATTGTTGTTTACATACAAGCTAATGACATGTTTACTTGAATAGGCGATCTCGGTGATATTGGTTTTAGCTGGTAATAGTCAAAGGCATGACAACGGCTACCGGGTAACAGCTAGTTCTGCCTAAGTGTGTATCAAAACCAAAATGTATTCAAAAACATACAGTTTTTGAATAAATTTTGGTTTTGATACACGCTTATGCAGAACTAGCTGTTACTCGGCAGACGCTGTCATCCGACAACTATAACACATGAGTGTTAATAGGGGCTCCAGTCACCCGCTTCTGCCTGCTTCTCCCGCAAGAACAATGTTAACTTTCAAATACCGCCTCTCCTCAACGTGTTACAAGAAATCATTGATGCATAGAACATTTTATAGAGCAAAATTATACCTAGCGATTTAAGTGTGCAGAATTTTGATATCCCAAATAATATTCAATATTTTTGATTTGTGATATGGGGTAACCTGTGACACCAAAATTCTGCTCACTGAAATCGCTAGGAATCTTTGCCCTTTAAAATGAGTCTACAATCAACAATTTATGATAATCCGTTGAGGAGGGACCACGTATCAAAATTAACAATGGCCGTATAGGAGAAGCAGGTATAAAGGCGAAATGTTTCATGACTGGGGCTCACTTCAAACCTCTAAACCCCAACCTGATGGTTGCCCTATTACTCCGGTCTCTTCACTGCCTCTATCCCCGCATTATCTCGCCGAGGCGACGCTATCAACGCGAGCCACCGCCGCCTCCGCGCCGCACAAGTAGCGAAAATAATTACGCCAATAGCAGCCCGGCCGTGGTTAGCATAACCGGTCCGGGCCCGAGCCGGCGGCCCTCCATAGCACAGCACACAGCAGGGCTGTCCGAGTCCTTACTGCGAGCCCGCATACCCCAGTGGGAAAGATATAAGTGGTTGTGCCTAACAGATAAGACGCCATAAGGCTTCCCATCCCGCTGTTCCCCACGCCATAACAACGGCCAGACACTAGACACTAGACACCATCACTCGAGGATTCACTAAAAATATTTTCCCGTTAAGAAGCTATTGTGGACATTTGCCATTACTAAATGAGAAAAACAAGTTGGCAATGTCCTTAAATGTGCAAGAATTCATTGAATAACATAACAATAATAACATAAACTTGCCATCATCTACAGTGAATTTTAAACAAATGATATTGTTTTCTATGCATAAATAGTGACGGCCGGCGCCGGCGTTAAAAACCTCCTAAGTTGATATGAGTTGTCTGATTCTAAATGTATCACTCTAATAATGTACTGTATTGCTTACTTACTGCTCGATCTTGAGTAAATGTTCTCATTCTTCTGAATTTACATCCCTTTCAACCTATTGCGCATATTGCGTTGAAATTCCATAAGTCATGTTCCAGTTTTACATAAGGTATTTTATCAGTTATTTTTGTTGTGCTTTGTTTTGTTATTTTCGGCGTGTGTGTGAACTCCAATTACAAATTTAAGGTGTTAATAGGAAAAGGTCAAAACACTGGTCTTCTTACTATATAACTTCTACCTTTTGTTAGATTCATCATTAATCAATATCACAGTGAAAATGTCAGCTTGAAACAGTTTCGAATAACCTTCACAATCGTTAATGTATCAACATCTGTTAAATAGGCCTCTATATTTTTGATTTGTGTGTTCTTCCTTTCAAGATTTGACGTCTTGTGGGGTGGAACTCCAAAGATGATTATCAAAAATAAGCAGAGGTCCCGGCAAATCTACGCCCCGACCTTAATTAAATAAAATCATCAATCATACAAATCGGTCCAATGTGATTCCTTAGACCTCGTCATTGCAAAAGCTTGCTAGCTTGCCTATCACTGTACAAGTTACAAGAGGAACTTATGCTTGAAACCGAGCTAAATTATTTACAAGTACTAAATCCTACAGATTGTGTTGCCATTTCAGTACTTTTGTTCATAATATGTTCATATTCAACTTATAACATAATGTTATAAGCTGAAATACTCTAAAACTGTAATATACTGCAAAACTGTGTTAATCGCATAAATAGCTAGTGGAACTGAACAAACACATTATGGATATGGCCATCTTTAATAGCCAAATTTCTCTATGTGCATTAAATTTTAGTATTCTGCATTATCCAAACCTTCGTTGAGTTTGTCTAACGATCGATTAATTAACAAGGGTAATTATCAGCAAATCTCAGAATGCTTTATGTATTTTTTTAGTTTGTAAATTCAACCTTAAAAATGTTAATTTTTTACCATGTGCTTAATGTACTTACATACATTGCCTTTTTAATTGTTGCCAATATAAATAAAGGATTTGATTGCGTTCTGCTTGCTGCTTAAAATGTGGCACAGAAGTAACATTCGCTCCTTATATACCACTGATATCTTTGAAATACACAATACTTTCCATTCTCGTTGTTCTACTCGATTTGCTAAATATTGTACGTACTGTAGATTGTGATTGTACAAGACTTTTGGGCATTTTAAAGACAGTCATTAAAGACCTTTTTTGTATTTCTTGATCAATTAGTTTCTTGTTGATTATTCTTTACTTGTATAAACTGATTCTTGAGAAGAAGTGTAATACAAAAGCCTATTAAATATTAATTTTGTTTAAAATTATTTTATCTTCATGGTCGAGCTAGGTAGAATAATGATCATAAAATAAAGTAAGGTCATGCCAACGGCATCAAAATGAATTAACGGAATATTATAAGTGACACCAGTGACACACAAGTAGCTGTTTGTCATATTAAAATACCTGTACAATCTCAACTTCATAGAGAATTTCAAACTTTGGTAATAGATCTCGTAGAACAAATTTAAATTTAAAAGGGGTTTAGTATAATGTAGTTATACATAATAAACAATTCTCCGAAAAAATCAATTTTCGGTAACAATTATATCAACAAACATGTTAATTTTACATAATATTATAACCAAACATAATATTCTTTCTCAGGCAATATGATATAAAAATTAAGAAGGTATTGATTATAATAATATCAAAACCATGTATCTTACCTGTTTTGGTTATATTATCCTTTTGAAGTACAAGAGCACAAGACGAAAAAATGACACGAGCGAACTAACAGTATAAACCTACTTGAAAGTGCGCGGCGACGCGACTGACTCGCGCCTCGGACGGTAGAGCGCGCGGCACAGCGCCACCCCCTCTGGCCTCTAGCGGGGACACTGGGAACTAACGCCGACACGGGGCAACTGATGAACTCAGGGAGTCAACAGTGGCATAGGAAACAGTACAGTATCAAGAATATAAAATAAAGCTATAAATCTATATATAAGAGTAGATTATTTATGATTACCCGTGCTTCGCACAAAGATTCAGGAAAGAACAGCTGATTGAAATTCCTGCTGCAACTACATCTGTTTCTGATCCATTAAACCTATTGCCCATCTACATATTTAAAAAGATTCCTGATTTTTGTTAACTCACTTCCTGAAGTTAATACTTAACCGATTTTGATGATTATTTTTTATTTAAAAGATAATTTCACGTTCTAAGTCACTGTCGAGCCAGAATTTCGATTTAGGCCCCAGGGCTCCGCCCCACGGGACTTGCAAGTCCCCATGTTATTCATATGGAGGAGAGTTTTATTTGGTTTCTGTCACATGTGTTTTTTCTTGATTCAACGAACAGCTGTTATAAGGGTTATATCAGCAAAAATATTGCGGGGGAGCAGCTCGTAAGAATCGAATTGTAACTTTAATTACGTCTGAGACAAAGCCCTAAGGGATTGCCAAGATGGGAATAGGACTATATGTAGAGCAGATAAATTATCTACCTACATGCAAATTTTCAGCTCGATTGATTCCGTAGTTTTTACGTTAAAACGGGACGTATAAGTCGTTAGACAGACAGATGGGCACCACTTTTTTTATGAATGTATAAGAAGGATAAATTCTCATTTTACTTGTTAAGGGATCCACACATCCGACACGGTCCAAGTGAAGAATATCCGGGAGTAAACATTATTATTAAGGAGCCGACCATAAATAAAGATCTAAGTAATTTTCAATTATGGGGGAATCAGATTGAGACCTATTATTTTAAAAGGGTACGTACTTAGTCCTATAAACACTCCAAGATCGTCAATCTCTTTTAGATGTTAAAAGTATAAGTAGCTACATTGCAATTATAACATTATTTTAGTTGTATATGAGTTGTATATGAAGTTGATACATAGTTTTAATCAATCAAAATATATTTTACAATGGACAAAAATGATTTGGAATTATTACTCTCATTAAAAACTAAGTAATATTAGAGATGTTAAAATAAACAAGCGGTATCTGGACTCAACATACATTCTCCATTTTATCCCCATTTTAATCATTAAATTACTTTATTTTTACTATATGTATATATAATCCAAAGTACGGCACATAAAACCTAATTTTTTCAGAAATATTCACCCAAATCAATGTTTTTAGGCACTATAGAATCATTTTCTACACACAATTGTTTTAAGAGGGGAAATATCCCCTCCACTCCCAGAGGTAGGTGGCAACATTTCGCACATCCTCTGTTGGCCAACGCTAACTTGACCTTCATACCAAGTTTATATGAAATATATCAGTTAATAAAAGAGCAGACGTCATTTTATACTCTACATAAGAATAACAACGTACTGCGTTTACCGCTAAATGAAAATTTCAAATTTCCCCGGAACCGTTGGACGAAAAAGAACAATTCATAATACTAATTTATTTGTTTTTTTAGGGGCATAAGTAAATTTTATTTAGAGTTTATAATTTTATAAAAATCCAAAAAAACTTAATTTTAGGCTCTTTTAACCCGTATAGTTTATGATCCCAAATCTTACCAGAAATGCGGGTGATGCTTTATATTAGGGACCTAAAGCACTATAAAGCACTCAATTTTCAATAACATCGCTAGAGCCGTTTTTATAAATTAAGATTTTTCATGATTTTAACGGGTTTTGAGGGATGATTACCTGCCCCTGAAAATCAAGTAAAAATGTGAACAATTTAAACTCCTGGAGATACCGTAGATCAGTACATATACACCAAATTTAACCAAAATCGTCCCAATAGTGTGGTCTCTAGGTCTGTGTACACAGACAGATAGACAGACAGACCAACAACAACAATCTCTAAAATTACTTTTTGGGGTTCAGGGAGCACTAAAACGAATATTGTCACCAAAAACTCAAAGCGGAAAGCTTTTACGAAAACAGATATTTCCTCCCCATGTACAGGGAGAAAAAGTAACGAGTTCGCACGCAGCACGCTGACGTGAGGGAAGTGAATTTCCCCATGACAAAATTTAACAAATCAATAATGGGGAAAGACTTATTCCAATTTTATTGAAAACTCAAAATTATTTAATTTGTTGGCTGTTCTGATGCTCCTAGTTCTATTTACCTGCAATGCTGGCATAACAAATTTTGCACATTATAGGGTTTGGAGAACGTCCAGTCAGAATTGAAAGTAGGCGTGGGGATACTGGGGATGATAAAACTACACCAACATATGAATAACGGTATTTTCTAATGTAACATCCCCATACGACAACGTACTGTATTTAGTCAATATACATTTTCCTTAATTGCTTGGTAAATATTTATGATAGAATGATGAGATAGGGCTTAAAAGTTTTGCCTAATTAATCTCAGTCTTTTTACATGCATTGAGTTTATACCCAGGGATTTTCTGACCCTTTTAGGACCCAAAAACTCAAAATTTGACAAATTAAAATCCCCAAGAAAGGGGGTTAGAGTTATCCGATTGTTTTGCCCAACGAACTTGTCTAACTGATGATAGAACGGAATGTCCCTACCAAATTTGAAGTAAATCGGACAAAAAATGCGACCGCTAGAGTGGAAACACACATGTGCATATATATATATATATGCTAGTATATTATACTAGGCTTATCGCCGTTGGAGGCGTCACCCCCAAACCCCCTTTTGGAGTTCGCTTCGCTCACTTCCACTCCTCAGTCAACTCAAGTTTAAATCAAACTCAATTATTGTAGTTCATTAACCAAAGAAAAACTACACATCAATGACCTTTGGTAAGCACATTAACATCTAACCATATCGGTTCGATATCAAAACATTTTACCAACCGGCTGCTTGTTCGTTTCATCGAATGAACTCCCGACTACGATGGTTGTTTCGAGGTGTAGGCCTATAAAAGCAAAAAGTAAAGTGCTCACTCAATCAAAGTCAATCAGATATAAATAAAAAGTTGTGGTACAATGTTAAATTGGAGTTATACAAACGGATTTATGTGTAAAAAATAACAACAAATTATACTTCAGTTCACGACAAAATTATAGTAACCTAACCTAACCTAACTCCGCGGAGCGCTGTATGGTGGATGTTCGTTGTGCAACATAATTACAAACGAGTTTGCACGCAGCACGCTGACGTGAGGGAAGTGAATTTCCACATAAAAACTTTTAAAACTCAAAATCAGTGTAAAAACATACATTTATTCCAATTTTTATTGAAATCTGAAAACCGTGTTTTTTTGGCTGTTCTGATGCTCCTGGTTTCACTTAGGCCTACCTGCAAAGCTGGGAATACAATTTTGCACATTATAATGTTAGGATAAGGTCCAGACAGGCTTGAAAGTAGGCGTGAGGTAGCTGGAGACGATAAAAGTACTCTAACAAAAGAATAATAGGATTTTCTAGTGTAAAACCCCGTAAGACAACGTACTGTGTTTAGTCAATACACATTTTCTTTAATAACTCGGTAAATGTGTATGCTAGAATGACGAGAGAGGGCTTAAAACTTTTTCCTTACTAATTCCCATCTTTTTACATACAATAATTTTACATAGGGGGCTTGTCTGACCCCAAAAACTCGAAATTTGAAAGATTAATCCCCAAAAAAGGGGTTTAGAGTTTTGCGATTGTTTTGCCCAACGAACTTGTCCAACTGATTACAGAAAGGTACGTCCCTACCAAATTTGAAGTAAATTGGACAAAAAATGCGACCGCTAGAGTGCAAACACACACACACACACACACACACACACACACACACACACACACACACACACACACACACACATATATATATATAAATTTTGAACGACCCCCTAAAACGTGTTCAGGGGTCACGTTAGGAACTTCTATGGTGGTCCCGCGCTTAAGTTTCACCGTGCAGGTCATGCTAATAGTTCACTTTCCATAGGAAATTCACTAAATAAATGAATTTGCAAAAACAAAATAAAGTTAAATTAAACAGAAATTGCAGACCTCAAAAATTAAGCATCGACAGTAGGATTCAAACCCGTGACCACATAATATTGAATCATATGACAACATATCCACTGGGCTACTGGGCTAAATTCATTCGATAAAACAAACAATCGGTTGATTACATTTGCGATATTGAACCTCCCGTGTAGGCGATAATGTGCTCACCTTGTTTTGTAACAGCTGATTTATATAAACCTCAAGTGGGAAAATTAGTATCGCCTACACGGGTGGTTTAATCAGCTGAACATGTGGTATTATCCAAAGATAGCGAGATTTCATTATGCAACTTTCCAAAACTGTACACATTTAAATGGGCCAAAATACTCAAAATTACTCCTTCTCTGATGAATAGCGGCTAAACGGATGATCGGATCTTAAATATGACGGAAAATAGTTGGTTGGAAATTAAATTGTCTACAACTTTTGTGTTTAACATTTTTTGCCATTTCTTACCGTTTCCGTACAAAACGTGCTCAAAGTGGAAAAATTGAAAAAGTGGAATTTTCCCCGCCCCAAAAATGCCTCAAAAACTCAAAAAAGTTAACTTTAGACAATTTTTCCGACAGAATATCGTCAAGAGCTTTAATTCAAGTATGGGGTTTGGGGGGTTGGGTTACGGGAATTGCCTAATAGTTTGTCAGTGAATGGATGAAGCCGTCTAGCTTTATATATATATAATTTTTAACGACCCCCAAAACGTATTCAGGGGGCCACGTTAGGAACTTCTGTGGTGGTCCCGGGCTTAAGTCTCACCGTGCGGGTCAAGCTAATACCGTAGTTCACTTTTCCATAGGAAATTCACTAAAAATACACCTGTAAATTAAAATCATAAACGACATTGCCATGCTACAATTATGCATTAAAATTCATATTAACACGAACTATCGTTAAGTCCAATATTCCCGTATTTATTTACAACGCAATAACCAGTGAAAACTGAACACTTTATAGACAAGTACAACAATGAACGCTGCCGTCTCAATCCGATCAAGTCAGCTGATCAGCTGGACCGGACGCGTCAGCTGTCTTGCAATGCACCTTCAACTCCATTGTTGTCATTGTTGTTTCCAGTTTCCGTTTGGCATTGCAGAAATTGTAAACTCGTCAAAGACACTTCCAAGAATAAATCAACTCAAATACCAACTAAGAGTGAACTTTACATAAATTAACCAAACAACAGAAGTTTATTGACTTTAAACACGTTATAGTAAATTTCAAAGAATGGATTTATGTGAAGTTTTATCGAAAGCGTGTACAGATGTCCTCAGGACCAGTGTTGATGAAAACTTTCGGAGAGCATTCATGGACATTCTTGGGGTGAGTGTGTGTTGGAAATTTCATTTTCTGTGGTATTAAAACGAGTGCTATATTCCTAATGAGCAATCAATAGTTTAAGGTTTATGATAATTATATTAACCTTTATTCTAGTAGCACGAGTTTTTAATTAGTTATTAAATCAGGAGCATCAGTGCAGTAGGTAGATAACTTTAATATGTCAAGGCGATTTTTGTGAAGAAAACTCCTCCGTTATTTCCGAACCAACTTTAAAGATTTAGGTAGAAAATGTTTGCCCTGATTGTTAGTTGTGCATAATGGTTTTCAATTTTCAATATTTTCATTCTGAAGGTTACGGGACGCTCGTAAAGTTAAATTGTTGTCCATAAGATTAAAATGGGAAGTAGTTTTACTTGCATTTCAGCTGTTAATACCTTATGGACAGGTTATTAGCAATACTAGATGTTACAAGTACGGAATCCAAATTTCAGTTTGCACCATTGAATTCACCTTAAAACAAAAACAGTATTATCATCATATATATTAATGCGCTAGGGATTTTTCCTTTACAGTCATAACTCGATAATGGCTGGATGGATTTTAATGTTTGAGGTGTCAAATTAAAGACATTTTTACGTAGATTTGCCAATACGTCTCAGAGTTTTAAGAATGTATCACATAAATACAGTAAAGGGCTGAATTTTCCGAACAGTGGCGCTATGCGAGACGGAAGTCTTAACTACGTGTTGATTGAAAGTACGTTTTCCACATTATTCTCAGATAATATCATCCGCTTTAATATCAGATGATTTGTTATGTTTGTTTACAACTTTCTTTGGGTACAAACTTGCTCGAATTCGAGCTACAGGACAACTAGTTATGAATTATTGTTTGTTCTACGTAAATTGGGTAGACACTGAAAGTGCTAAACACAGTATGTTGTCCAATGGAGAATAAGTAAAATTTGATAGCTCACTTATTAATGAAACTTGGGATGTGGCTTCATATGGTTAGGGTTCATTGATATTTGCATAAAAATCATTTTGTGTGGTCCCTATGGCAGCAAACCTGCGTACTCATCAGCTATAATGTTATTCTAAAGAAGAATAAGACACATTTTAAGCTTATATCTTGCTTGTTTATACATATATTAAGCCTAGTAATACTTGGTATATGTTGCTTAATCTTCTGGTGATCCATTAATATTCGCATAGAGCCCCAATTTTTTAGATCCTTGATGCATCAAATATGCGTATTCAATTCTAATGTTTTTCTAATGGAGAAAAAATAAAAGTCATATCTCGATTATGTCATTTCAAATTCCTTGAGTCTGCAGGTTGGCTGCAGCGGGGTTATTACGTTTTTTTGCATTGGATCAACTGAAATCTGAGTTAAACCATTTTTTTGCTGTATGTCTGTTGCTCTGATGGGTCAGATTTGTATCGCTCTTCACAAAGAAAATGGCAGTACTGCGAACTTGAAATTACTATTGTCCATTGCCAGTGGAGCTGGGAGAAAATGTTTTGTGATTTCTCGTCATTGCACATCATTAGGGCTCTGCCTCAAAGCTTGCCAATTTTGCAACGTTAATTCTATTTACTAATCGTAATCTTTCACTACTGAGTGAACCATGCTTTTTTTAACAAGCATTTATAGTCAGATGATTAGACATAATATGTTTTGCTACTACTCTACAACGGTGCTAAACCACACAATATTGACAAGTTAGTGTAACTATGGCCATGGGACACTTGCATCTCCGGAGAACGGCATTTTAAGCTTAATTTTCTAGGTTATTATATTAAAGACGAATTTTGTGTATTTTTCAGTCTATCACGCACCTAAAAAATTGCATCATGGTGTCAAAATATGTGTAACACTGTTTATATTAATCTTGAGCTGCTGACGAGGGACGTAATTCAATTTGTTACAAACTACAGTAGTGATTGAGCAGATATTAGGTAGAAAGGTAGGAATCTCATATCTCATATCAAAGGATATGGCCCAGCCGGGCGGCGCCGTACAGTGGCCGGTAGGCAATGTGAGTGGAGTAGTCAAATTGCGTCGCCCGGCCAGCAGGGTTCTCTCAACCAGCTTTAATAATTGTTACAATACTTTCAATACTTGCAATAATACTTTTCTTTCGATGAAACATATTAAAAATTAATTTATTACCTTTATTGTATATTATAACTTATTATTCTTCCTTTTAATCTATAATATGATTTGTAACTTTTATCTACATATAGTTTGTAATTTTTCTAACAGATCGCCACTGTTATTTCTGAACTGTATTCAACCTTTTAGGTATAGAAAGAATGGTCTCGATCCATTCTCGACTTAAATCAATCTTTGCTTGATTTCAACCAACATCTTCCCTAGTGCTACAATAAGTAACTTTTGTGTATTTTTTCAATGTCATTTTTTATTGCAACAGGTTACAAATGCTACGGATGCTAAAGAAGTTTTAACAGAGAAGCTGAACAAATTAAAGGATAGACCTCAGCGTATCTTGAATGTCACCTCTCATAAAACTTCACCATATACACCAAATAACTCGAGTGCTGTTGAAGGACAGGTGTGTTGTTTCAATTAGAACTACATTATTGAATAAAACAAAACTACACCTCTACGTGGGGGAATAAGTCACTTGTTAGAACTTAAAATCTGATCATGAACTCGTAATATCCTAAACTTCTATTAATTATTAAGTTTAATAAATATTTTTTTAAATATATATACTTCATGTCAAAAAAAACTTTCAGGACTTTGAGATATGACTCCTCATACAAAAATAAAGAAAAACGTTTATATGAAGTGATGTCCTAAATCGCTTAGTTTTCCGTCTATCTGTCTGTATGTGATTTTACTTAATACTTTATGTCTTGGGGAACATCTGAAGATATTAACTTCAAACTTAGTACATGAATTGCATCTAATAAGACTCATTTTCGTATTTAACATTATGTTTCTACTTTGTACCATTTCAAAATGTAGACCATTTTTGTTTTTCAAAGCTAAATATCTTAAAAACCGTAATATTTAAGTAAAATTGTAAAATTCAAAAAGTTGTGTCATTTTGTTCTGAAAATAGTTATAAATAACTAAGAAATCGGGATTTTTAGTAGTTAAAACATTTTTTTTTTATTCCAGAAATGGCCAAAAAAATTATGTTTTAACTTATGAAAATTACAGTTCCTCAGTTACTAAAATTTATATTGTTAAAATATTCATATCATTACTTTTATAACAAAATGACACAACCTTTTTGATCTTTACAATTTTTTCCTAAATATTACGGTTTTTATGATATTTAGCTTTGAAAAACAAAAATGGTCACCATTTTGAAATTGTACAAAGTAGAAACTTGATATTCTATACCAAAATGAGTCTTATTAGATTTAATACATGTACCAAGTTTGAAGTTGATATATTTAGATGTTCTTAAGATATAACGTATTAAATAGAAAACACATACAGGCAGACAGACGGAAAACTAAACATTTTAGGACATACCTTCATATAAACCTTTTTCTTTATTTTTGTATGAGGAATCATATCCCAAAGTCCTGAAAGTTTTTTTAACACCCTGTATGTACAGTGTGTTCATTTTGTTATGATCTTCATTGGAATAATTCACGCAACTTTGATCTGACTTTTTTTGTATCTTGAAAAATAAGAAAGTTATAAGCAATTTTTGTTTTTGGTCAAAAATGGTTTTTCGAGCGTAACAAACGAGTTTGGTGGAATATTTTCAATTTCTTTGCGCAATTTTATTAAGTTTATAATTACACACTACTTTGCTCATTTAACCTTCCTTGTAACTATTATGGTTTACCAGACCCCAATGGTGAGCGTGAAAAAAATTAACACACTAAATCATATATTTTCTATATGTACAGACTTAGAGACTGTAGTTTTTGGTTTTTCAGTATAATAATACTTGTACCAAATTTATTATTCCAGTGAAAGCCACAATCATAAAACCTATAGAAAAACGAACCAAAAGTATATTCAACATTCAGCTGCCTCTTCAAAATAATTAGGTATTTGATCATTATAGCTTTGGGTGCATGGTTTTTGATGTCAACTCTCCTTCAACTTATGTAAAATAATAAATTTGTGTATTTTATAATTTTAATATTTTGTCTGAGACAGTTTTAAGACTTTAATTACAAATTCAGTTAAGGAGTTATCAGGAATGGATAAATTGCATCAGGCACTTCCGCTTTTCCTAACAAAGTGTTCTCCTTTAACGCGAGATCTTTCCCTTAGCTCTCCCATATGAATGAATGATAATAATACTTTATTCATCACCAACTTTCAGTTTACAAACATCATATGACATATATATATATAAAAATTACAAGCAAGTACACCTAATAATAGAACATACATTTACAGATATTATAACATTAACCTTGCAAATATCTTATTCCAACACACACAAAAAAACAATAAAACATTTAGTTTGTAACAAATAAATTAGGAGCCTCCTAAGCAGAGCTAGTATTGAGGCTTCCATCACAAGACAACTAAATACAGTAGTATAAATGGCTACCAAATGGTTAGTTACAAACATATTATTAAGATAAGTTTATATTATAATTTTAAATTTACAAGCAAGTACCTATGAGACAACGATAATAATAAATAGCATCACTACTTTACAATAATTTATATGTATAAGTAAAATTTAACTCTATTAACATATTAATACCCAATAAATTAAACAACAGTCTGAAACAAGTAATCAATGTTTTGTTGAGTCATTAACCAGGATTTTAGGTTCTTACAATACTGAGCATAAATGTCTCTATCAATAATATAGCATGAAGTAAGATTAAAAATGTGTCATGCATTGAAATTAAAAAACTGGTCTATACAATGTGAGTTTGGGACGTGGGGCGGGTACTGAATTACAATTATTATTTCTGAGATTGTACCTCAGTGTCTGCACCAAGTTGTTTTCATTGCTACAGTTTTTGTAAAATAAACTAAGAATTTTGAAAACATATAAGTGACGAAGTAGTAAAATTCTGTGTGTAGTAAACAAAGGCCATAAATGTTCAAGTCGGTTCTTTTTTAAATAACTCTAATAATATTTTTTGGAAAGTGACAATAGGTTGAATCGTTGAAAGGTAGATTACGCCCCAGAAACTCAACCCATGTTCCAATCTTGAACTAACTAAAGAATAATAAACATACAGAAGAACTTTTTGAGGAAAAATATTTTTCAGTGAATAAAATTTACGAAGTGCACCAATTCTCTACGGAGCTTTGATACATGTCCCTTCCAAGAGAGATATGAGTTTATTAATAGACCAAGGTACTTTATTTCTGTTACATTTCCAACAGTAGGACAGCTACAAGCCCCACAGCAATTTGGCTGGTGGTTAAAAAGAGATCCTTCAAACGCATAATCCTGTCTTAAGCCAAAAATCATGTACTTGGTTTTTTCCCTCAGAACTAAATAGTTTTTATCAAATAGTTTTTTTACCTTAACAATATGAGATCATTTTGCATAACATTTCTGATTTACCTTAAATTTGCTCCTGAGTACATTAGGGCAGTGCACAGAGAAGAAAAAAATATTTTTTCTTCTCTGTGGGCAGTGTCATTTGCAACGGCTGTAAGCTTAGCATTGAACTGAGCATTGCATATCATTAGTCATTTTAGTCTAAATTTTATTAGAGTCATCTCAAATTCGATTGTTGCAACATTTCTCTGCCGTGTGCCTTAGTCTTAGTCATTATTGATGTAGTGTAAAAAATAATTGTAATGCTATGCGAATGTACGGGTAAACTTGGAAGTCCGTGAGTTGGACGTAGTCATAGTAGCACAGTGCCTGACGTAGTTCGTGGCTTGCCGCCCTTTCTCTGTAGCATAATCGTCTTGTCGCTAGTACAGAATGACAAATGCATTATGACTGTTTTGAGGAACTGCAGTGTGAGAGACTGCAAGCGTAATACATTAGTCTCTGATTACTAAGTTTGTTTGTTTGTTTGTTTGTTTTTACCTTTAAAAGGGCGGCACACCATCATCGTTATCAGTTTTCGTCAAAATGTTACACGTTTCAACATTTCTTTTGTAAACAACTTATTAATTTTCGGTAAATTTGCCGCCCCTAAAGACTTGCCGCCCTGGGCTACAGCCCCTATAGCCCCCCCCTAAATCCGCCACTGGTGGAACAACACCGAGCCCAACACCCAACACCGAGCCCTGGGGGATTCCATGTTCCAAATAGCCTTTATAACTAACAGCATCATTACCTATTTTGTAAACTGAGGTCTTTCTAGCAAGTAGCTGGAAAACCATTCAAGTGTCAGCCCTCTAACACTAGCACACCACATTTTTTCAAGAAGTATTTTATGGTCGACTGTATCAAATGCTTTAGTAATGTCAATGTACAAAGCAGTACAATGCAAATTTTAATTTAAAGACCTACAAACTGGACTTGAGAAGTGCATCTTCAGTTGAGAGACCTTCCCTAAAGCCAAACTGATTTCTGCTAAAGAAGGATTTATTGTTCAAGAACTTACAAGTCGTTGTTTGATAATTTGTTCAAAAAATTTAGAAAATGATGAAAGTAATGATATTGGGCGGTAGTTTGAGGGATTTAGTTTTTCACCCCGCTTATACAGAGGGATAACTAACAGCAGTTTTCAAACAAGTAGGAACATACCCTTTACTATGCTTAAATTAAAAAGATTAACTAAAACATCAACCATATTTAAAATTATCCTCTTTAAAATATATGTGTTAATTTCATGTAAACCAAGGGCTTTACCGGCCTTAAGTCTTCGGACGATACTCAACATTTCATCTCTGTTTGTTGGTAACAAAAATAATGACTTTTCTTGAATGGGGTTTCTAAAGAATTCATCAAGTACATCAGAAGTTTGAAGATTGCAAATACTATTCTTAAGCACGTCTGGGATACTGAGGAAAATAGTATTAAAATATTTAGCAATTTATCTTGGTTCTGTCATAACTGTATCATTGTAAACATTTTTTTTTTTTTGGTAGAGGAATCCGCCTTGGAATCTTTTATTATTGTATTGTATTATTATTGTAAATTCCACTGAGCTCTAGAGTCACCTGTGTGTTTTTGAAACTGAGACATGTAGAACTCCTTAGCGTCATCAATCTCTTGTTTGAGTCCGTCCCTAAACCTGATGTAGTGCCTTTTAAGCCTGACATCATCTGGCCTTAAACGCGCACACTTAAACAAATTTTTCCTCAGTTCACATTTCAAGCAAAGTCAGTCAGAAATCCAAGGTTTGAGTTTGTTTAAATGTGTTTTTATTACAAACGTTTTCTTGCACCTATTGATAACAGACTGCAAAATATTAATAAACAAATCAAAACGTCAGTTTGGAAGGCAAGAGTCCAGTCAACATAACTTAGATAATACCACAGTTTTTAATAGTCCACTACAGTTTTTGTCAGTACTGGGTCATCTACTTAAAAATTTATATCTAATTAGACTAAAGAGCGATCTGTAATATTCAAGTGATAAACCATTCCCCGGAAATATAACGTCTCGAAATTTGCTAAACTACACAACATTTTGATATATATTAGATATTTATTATTACATATTAATTACATATTACATATTATACAGAGTGTTTCCTAATTAATGTTGATAACCTCAGGATATTGTTCCTTATTTCAAAAGGAACGTAAATCATCATATAACCAGGGATCTATTTCTTTTCATTTACTGTCTGTCTATCTGTTTGTGATTTTTACTAGAAAATTTATATTTAAAAAACGGCTGGACTAAATTTAACAAAATGTTGGTTAAATAATCTTCTTGGTAGACTATTTTGTAGAAAAAAAATATTTTGTCATAATATTTTCCCGTTTCAAAATGGCGGCCATTGAAATTTTTTAACCTCAAATATCTAAAAAACTAGAAATTTTACAAAATACTTTCTAGAAAATAAAACGTTGAACATGTAATTATAAATCCATGCTTTAACATTGAAAATCAGGTTAAGATTAACTGAACTATGACTGAAAAACGGAACACATGGCTAAACTTTGCTATCATTTTGATTAGTTACGATAGCAACATTTTGCGTTGTGTTTCAGTTTTCAGTCATAGTTCAGTTAATTTAAACCCGATTTTTCTGTTAAAGCAGATATATATCTGCAATTACATTATATAACTTGTTATATTCTAGAAAGTCTTTTGTAAAATTTCTAGTTTTTTAGATATTTCAGGTTAAAAACTTTCAATGGCTGCCAGTTTTAAACAGAAAGATTTTATGGAACAAATTGTTTTCTAAAAAAGAACCTACCAAGAAGAGTATTTAACCAAAATTTAGTTAAATTTGGTCAAACAGATTTTAAAATATAAATTTTATAGTAAAAATAACATACAGACAGACAAGCAGTAAACGAAAAGAAATAGACCCCTGGTTATATGATGGATGATATACGTTCCTTTTGACATAAGGAACAATATCCCGAAGTTAGCAACATTAATTTGGAAACACCCTGTATAGATATATAATCCATATATATCTAAAGCTATTATTATTGCTACTAGATCAATACACCTAGGCAATAATATACAATCCTATTTTTCTTTATCATTAACAATGTAACATCTAAAACACCTTTAATATAGTATTTCACTTGGTTTTTATTGCTCTCAATAAGGTCAAAATATCATTTTTTTTTTAATTGTGGTTTTCACCACGTTAGAACTTCAGTAATCAGTTAACTTGTTACAGGGTAGAGGAGTATCCTCAGACAGACCGGCTGAAGCTTTGGTCTCTAGACACGATGCCGCTGGGCTCCAGATGCAACATAACTCCTACGAGTCAGACAAAACTTCACTGAGCCAGCCTATCAGACAAAATGAAGAAGAGGTTGACTATGGTTTCTTGGATAGTCACTTAAACGTTAAGGGTGGTAAAAACTGGTCTACGACAAAGGTAAATTAGCGCTTGTAAAAAGCCTTAGAGTTCATGCATGTTTGGGGATTATTCAGACAAATGTCGAGTAGGTGACAGGATTTTGGTTGTTGTTTGATATAATTATTCAACATTTTATTTTCAGGCTATGGCTTTTATCAGAAGCTTATTTTGTCTCAAAAATATTGGACCAGATTTTATTGACCGGGTTGAACGTTACTTTTATTGTTACTTGCATCATTAATTTTATCTGAAGTGTCTCGAAAAACTAATGTAATTAACAAATGACATCTGCAGGCTCACAGACTCCAACGGCAACTACATCATAAATATGTAATACTAGCCATTACCCGTCGCAGCTTTGCCTGCGTTAAATACAAAGTGTTAATTAGTAAGATATTATGTTAACTGATTAAGACTGGCGTCATATTTCAAGGCGGCAATTTCAAGGACCCTCCAAGTTTCTCTGGTGCTCCCTTACAGCAGTAGCTCGTCTGTGAGCTTCAGCTTCCTCAACAGTTTCTGTGGATCACTGCTCTGCCAAAGTGCCAATTCAGTTGCTCTCAAACTGGCCTGTTACTGAGTTTGCTCTTCACATCGTAGTTGCTTGTCTTCAGCTCTGAGTTCTGCCTGCCGTAGAACTTGTTGTTTTGAAGCCTTCCATTTCCATTTATGCTTAAGTTTCCTCAGCTTTATAATATTAGTATGGCTAGTATGATTTAACACTTGCCATAGCTTCGTATTAAATTTCATTATTATGTGTTGTTTTTTTCTGAATCACTTTCGACTATAATAAAAGGTTAAAAATACCTGTAGTCTGCCTCGTGATCCTCGTAGTACAATAAATGACTAAGCGTTTGGACAGTAAACTGTCATCTTCAGGTCAGCAAAGAACTAGCAAATCTTGACACATCACTGGGACGGTCGCATCATAGTTTTAAAAACGAACAAAAATCACATAACACAAACGAACGAATAACATGTAGGCCTACTTACTAACCACGATCGGGGTACCGGTGACAAGCTTGCATGTCGTGTGCCGAGTCTCAACTGGTGGAGGGCGAGTGTCAGGAACTGACCTTTGATCCCCGGCTACCTTTATCATGACATTGCTCTTTGTCCAATTGTATTAAAGTTTTGAATAATATGTTAGCCTGGAGAGTGCTACGGTCATTTAATAAATGCTGCGGGTGGGTTTTGGTAGTTTTATATATTTCGAATTGCTTCAGAGCAATTAAAATGTGTAAATTCTATTAAATTCTTCGTATTAAAATTAAACACAATGTTTATTACCCAATAACATAGCAAATCTAGTCAGTCTTCCTTTTTTCAGTTAAGAAACTATACAGACCGTTGATTGTACTGCGATTCGTCTGCATAAAGCCACCACCTATATGAAATAACCATTTGGGAATGTTTGGTTTAGGAATGTACTTTATCAGCTTAGTACTCTAAAATAAGTTCTGTATGATGACAGTTATTTATTAGGTCTCAGATCTCAGAACCGAACATGACTGTACAAATACTACTTGAAATTAAGTCAAAACTTACTATAGAATACAAATTACCATTATTATATAAAAGTATTTTTAAGCCAGTCTGGACTATAGTGTGCAGCTATGGGAGTCAGAGAGTAACTGAAACCTAGAGATAATCCAAAGATTCCAGTCAAAAATATTATGAAAGATTGCTAAAACACCTTGGTTTGTAACCAACAGAACCATGCATCATAACTTAAAACATCCCAACAGCTAAAGAAGAAATCACTGGTTCAGTGCAAAATATACTGTTAAATAAGAAACTACCCAATTCACCTTGCTATGAACTTGCTTGATAACTCAACCAATGTGTGCAGATTTACACGATACACTCTTGGTCTTGTCATTCAGACTTGTTTAGTAATTTTTATTCAGATCTGACATTAAGTAAATGTTGTTCAACTTTTGTTTATATGGCTTCGGTCAAATAAATGTTATTTGTTGCAGCAGATAACACATTAGATGCATTAGATGGTTTCGGGAATTCAATTTAGAATTAACTACTCAAAAGTACTAGGTTTTCCAGTTTTAATCCAGTAAAATATAACACTAGCAAAAATTTGGTATTTTTTTAACACGTTTCAACCGACGATACTTCTGGTCCCATAAACAACAATGACTATAGCTTTACCGTCATGTAACATCTTTCAGATTGCTGATGTTTCCTCCAGCAAAGTAGCAGTCGATTTTGCCGCAGCACATGAAAAAACTGGGCTTGAAATTAAAGCTAACTCAACCACGCCAAACCACACTGAACCAAGTCAGTCTATCCTAGTTGAGAATGAACATAAAAAGGAGGATTTTGATTACTGCGATTGGTTTGAAGACAACAGTTTTTCAAATAAGGTACCAGTACCATGCTAATTCTATAATCATAAACTGTGGCTTGCCAATTTTAAAGCCATCATACAAAAATAAATAATGAATATATATGAGCTGGCGTTATTGTCATAATTAAAATCCTGTTAGACTCAAACTACTTATACAGGGTGTCACAAAAATGCGTAGCGCGCTATGCAGAACCGGATTCTACATACAAAAACAAGTCGAAAATGTACAGTAACATTTTTGCGATTTCGGATTGGTTTAGTCGTAATCCACCATTTTGTATTTTTTTGAAAATGATTAATAATTCAAAAACCCTACGAGATTTTTTTTGAAACTTGGTATTAACTTTAAGTTTCTGGTTTTTAACATTTTCCAACAACAATTTTTATTTAACTTATCAAATTTCAAAATGGCGGTCATTTAAATATTTCAAAATCAAATTCTATGAAAAATAGCAACTAAGACAAAATTGTACAAGACATAAAATTTAAAGCACTTTGTAATCCAAATCTAATGACATTTTTACTGTAAAAATTGGTTAATAAATACAAAATTTATAGTAAATTTGTTATAATAAATTTCAAAATGGCGGCCATATACAAATTTCAAAGCCAAATTCCTGGAAAACTAGCAACTAAAACAAAATTTTACAAGACATAAAATTTAAAGGACTTGGTCAAATGCACTAAGAAATTTGACTTTGAAAATTTTATATGGCCGCCACTTTGAAATTTATTATAAAAAATTGCCATATCTTTTTTGTTTATTAACCGATTTTTACAGTAAAAATGTCATTGGATTTAGATTACAAAGTGCTTTAAATTGTATGT
The DNA here is from genome assembly GCA_963675035.1 of Allygus modestus. NCBI lineage: Eukaryota > Metazoa > Arthropoda > Insecta > Hemiptera > Cicadellidae > Allygus > Allygus modestus. The sequence continues at coordinate 140,077,813 of OY776117.1, forward strand.
TTTGTAAAATTTTGTTTCAGTTGCTATTTTTCATGGAATTTGACTTTGAAATATTTAAATGGCCGCCATTTTGAAATTTGATAAGTTTAATACAAATTATTTTTGGAAAATGTTACAAACCAGAAACTTAATGTTTATACCAAGTTTCAAAAAAATATCTTGAAGGGTTTTTGAATTATTAATTATTTTCAAAAAAATACAAAATGGCGGATTACGCCTAAACTAAGCCGAAATCGAACAAATTTTACTCTACATTTTCAACTTGTTTTTGTATTTAGAATATGGTTCTGCGTAGCGCGCTACACATTTTTGTGACACCCTGTACAATCCTATGTTATTAGCGAATTTCCCCTATAGGGAAGAAGCTATTACCGAAGGTCTCATAGTAAGACTTAAGCCCGAGACCATGATAATTTTTTGTTTTGAGGTCCCCAGATGACAAAAACACTATTCGTTCGAATTTATATATATATATATATATATATATATATATATATATATATATATATGTGTCCGTGAATGCGATAACTTGAGTAAAAAACGTCAGATTTTGATGAAATTTGGCTCAAATGTGTAAAATTACATTCATGACTTTAAGTTCGAAAACCAGAAAAATCGGACCTTGGGAAAGGGGGTTTATGGGGGTTTTAAATTTTTCAAAAATCAGTTTTTTGCATTTTTCACCCTAAAATTTTTGAACAACTTAATTTTGGTTTTGACCATGTTATAGAGCTCAAAAAAACAAATAATATAGTATTTTGAATTATTAACCTAAGTTAAGTGGTTGCGGAGAAAATCCAAAAAAACCTGCTCATAAAATTGCCCATGTTAATCTTATGGGAAAAAGGTTTTTGGCTTTTCCTCAGTTTATTTTAATGTAAACTTCACATTTGCTTTTATCAATCTGTTCAGTTCCACAAAACGATCATTTTGGTGTTTAAATCGTGATTCTACGCCCAACCGTTGCTGAGATATTCAAAGTACTAAACACAGTGCGTTGTCCAATGTTATCCTTATGGAGAATAAATAAAATTTGATATCTCGATTATTTATGAATGTATGTTGATGAAACTTGGTATATGGCTTCACGTAGTACTGGTATATTGATATTTGCACAAAAAATTGATTTTTTGTTGATTATTCCCATAGCAGCAAACCTGCATACACAGCCCCCATGTTATTCTTATGGAGAATAAGTAAAATGTAATGACTCCCTTAATTATGAACATAAATTAATAAAACTTGGTATGTAGCTTCACTTGGTTGAGTTATATTAATAATTGCATTAAAACCCATTTTTTTGTTCCTCGTTGCAGCAAACCTGCTTACTCAGCCCCCATGTTATTCTTATGGAGAATAGCTAAAATGTTACATGGCGCTTATTTATGATTGAATATTGATGAAACTTGGTATGTGGCTTCGCCTAGTTAAATTATATTTATATTTGCATAAAACCAATTGTTTATGTTCCTTGTTTCAGCAAACCTACGTACTCATTACCAATGTTATTCTTATGGATAATAATTAAAATCGCTTATATGTGAATATATTTTTATGAAACTTGGTATGCGGCTTTATGTGGTATTAAGACAAATATTTTGAATTTGAAATTCGCTGAGGACGCAGGTTTGCTGCGACGGGGGTATTTTATCTTTGGATTTTCAGTTAGCAGACAAAGGACTCTTTTAATATAATGGTTAAAATGGTTTTTGTTGCTCCCAATAAGATTATAATGACTGGTTTTAATAAAATTGTAATTCTCACTGCGTTAGAACCTCAGTAATCAGGTATAATGGTCAAAATGGTTTTTGTTGCTCCCAATAAGATTATAATGACTGGTTTTAATAAAATTGTAATTCTCACTGCGTTAGAACCTCAGTAATCAGGTATAATGGTCAAAATGGTTTTTGTTGCTCCCAATAAGATTATAATGACTGGTTTTAATAAAATTGTAATTCCCACTGCTTTAGAACCTCAGTAATCAGGTAACTTGTTACAGGTAGGAGGAGTTTTTTCAGACAAACCAGCTGAAGCTTTGGTGTCAAGTCATGATGCCGCTGGGCTCCAGCTGCAAAATAACTCCTACAAATCAGACAAAACTTCACCAAATCAGCCAACCCGTCAAAACAAAGAAGAGGGTGAATTTGATTTCTAGGATATTCACTTGAATGTTACAATTGAATAAACTTAAATGTAGCCAGGACCTGGATTTATTTAAGGCCTCCCCTCAAATAGGGTCATCAGATATGGGCGGCCCTGAATTTCAGAATTTAATCAGATATGTCAGACAACAATCATAATTAATTGAAAGTTAATTTGTGAAAGTATTTTTAAACGAGTTATTAATTTTCACCATTTAATTACTGAGGATTGTATTGAATATTTTTTTCATTCAGAGAAGAGAAAATATCTCAACTAGGAACTTTATATTTTATGAATATAATAGGCTACTATTTTAGTACATATCAATAAAAGAACTTAAATTTAATTTGGTACTTGTTATTGTTAGTTTGTAAAGTTATCTTGTAGAGGGTAAGAGGTCGTGTTTGGATATCGAATGAAAATATCGATATTGATATCGATAGTAATTAGGGGTGTGCGAGTAGTAATTTTTTGATTTGAGACGAGTCGAGTCAAGTAGTGCCAATTATTTTCGAGTTTTGAGTATTTTCAAGCGAGTATTTGCCACCAGTTGGTAGTTTAAAATAGTGTAATGGGATTTGGATACCACCCTAGATTTGATAATCTTAACATGGTTTCTAACTAATACATGAGTAGCAATACAAAGTTTTGGCCAGTACAATCAAACTGGATTACATATTGACAAATAAAACACGGTTTGACATTCGTTTCCGGCCGATAAAACACGGTCTGGTTGTCATTTGGCCAATATCACCTGGTCCAGAAATCGCTTATAAACAATATTAGATGATGAAATCGTTAGTTACGGCCGATATCAAGTGGCCCGGTCGCCACTTTTGCCTATATTATGTATTATATTATGTCGTCATTTACGGCCGAAATTACGCGGTCCAATCGTCATTTTCTGCCGATTTTACGTGATGCGATCGCCTTTTGCGGCCGTTAATACGCGTTTTGGCCGGTCGCAATCGTCATTTTCGACCGATTTTTCGTGACACGATCGCCTTTTGCGGCCGTTACTACGCGTTTGGCCGGTCGCAATCGTTAGCGATTGTGCGGAAATCGGCGGGAAATACTCGGTCGAACTTTTGAGTATTTTTCAAAACTTCGAGTCGAGTTCGAGTATTAAAATACTCGGCCGAAAACTCAAAGTTTCGAGTACTCGCACACCCCTAATAGTAATATTGGGCAGGGACTATCGATACCCCAATAATATCGAGGTAAAAATATCTATATTGTGTAAAATATTGATATTAAATATAACCTGCTTTGTAGGCCAACAAAAAGTGAAATTTGTTGAAGAACTATATAAAAACTAATTTTGTACCCCTATCTATGACACACAGACTTAAAATGGCTGTTTTATGATCATTAGCACTGTCATTGTGGAAAATATTAGCTTTTTAACCAAACTATAATTATAGCATGCTGACTCCTGATTACTGCTTTAACACCGTTTATCCAACATTATTTGTTAAATTAATATCGAATAAACAATTGTTGGAAATAAAAATGGCATGGACATAAATTGTAACCTAGTTGCCTTTTAAAAGGATTTCACAATCTTAAATGTACGTTCAATTCATCTCGTTACCTTATACGTATTTTGTAGCCTATAAATAGTATCGGGCCTACTCTTAACTATAAATTATTATTTTTTAGTTAGGTGTTTAAAAATATCAGTATGCAAGATCATAAAATATAATGTTTTTTTACGATACAAGAATATACAATTGGTGATATGATTGTTACACAATGAAATACTTCAGAATTAATAACTTATTTTAATTATTATTGCATTTTTTATAAAAAAATGCATATAATAAAGATATTCTACTAATTAAAAAAAAAATAAGAAACCGTTTGCTGAACTAGGATACATTTTATAATAAAAATAAAAATATTTTTAATTTAGTAATATCAATATATATCAGAGGAAAATATTGATACTGTAAATATATCTGGTGCCAAATGTCAATACAAAAAATATTGAATATCGGCCTTAAAATATTGATATTATCGATATATCGAATATCGATACCAAACACTAGTAAAAGGATGGGGGCTGTGTGGCTGTCAGTATTTTTAAAGTAAGACACGCGTTAGTTGGCAAAAACAGAAATAAACAAACTACTACATTTTTACCTTTTTACGAACTTAAGCATAAAATTTAATGTGACAACATAAGGAAATAGAAATTATTGGAATATTAATTGTCTCAAGAGGGATTTTTGGACAAAATTTAATTTTGATATGAAAAAATTATATCTATTCCACTTTTGACAGTAACAAGTTCTGTTCAAATTTAAAAATACCCCCGTCGCAGCAAACCTGCATACTCAGCGAATTTCCAATGGAGATATAAATGTCTTAAATACTACATAAAGCCACTTACCAAGTTTCATAAAAATATATCCACAAATAAGCGATATATACAGTTTTAATTATTCTCCATAAGAATAACATTGGGGCTGAGTACGCAGGTTTGCTGCAACAAGGAACACAAAAAATGGGTTTTTATGCTAATATCAATATAACTCAACTAGGTGAAGTCGTATACCAGTTTTTATTCATTTATGTTCATAATTAAGGGAGACAGAGCATTTAATTATTATCCATAAGAATAACATGGGGGCTGAGTACGCAGGTTTGCTGCTACGGGAGAATTATGCAAAAACAATTTTTTGGAGCAAATATCAATAGACCTCAATGAGATGAAGCTGTATACCAAGTTTCGTCAGTATACGTTCATAAATAAGCGAGATAAAAAATTTTCTTTTCCTCCATAAGAATAACATTAGACAACGTACTGTGTTTAGCACTTTCAATATCTCGGTAACCAATTGACGTAGAGGAATGATCGAAGATACAAAATTGTGTGTTTTTTTAAGCTGAATCGAATGGTCAAAACTAAAATTTGACTTTTTCAAAAATTATATGTAAAAAATTCAAAAAACCCATTTTTGGGGTACAGAACCCCCCTAAAATACCCCTTCGGATAGGTCGATCTCTCTGGTTTTTGAACTTAAAGTCATAAATGCTGCTTTACATGTTTATACCAAATTTCGTCAAAATTGGATCATTTTTACGAGAGTTATCGTGCTCACAGACACATATATATATATATACAACACATATATATACATATATATATATATATATATATATATATATATATATACAGTATCGAACGAATGGTGTTTTTGGGGTCTGGGGACCTCAAAACGAAAAGTTATCATGGTCCCGGGCCTAGGTCTTACCATGCCGACTACGGTAATAGCTTCTTCCCTATAGGGGAAATTCGCTAAAAGTCATTTATATAATAAACAAGTTAAAATTGTCAAGTATTTTTTGTATAAGCAACTTGCAATATGTAATTTATTTATATTTTATACTATAAATACATTTTCTTTATAATACAGGTTTTACTTCATAAGTTTAGTTATAATCCGTTGAATTTCACAAACAAAACAATGGCAAATACAACTTATGTTTAAAGAAACACGATCTAACAGTGTGAGCAAATAATTGTAAACAAGTAATACATCTAGTAAATAATGCTTGGAGTGTTTCTAGTATACAGAACTTGCTTTTTACACTACGGTACCAAATTTGTGGTGGTGTAGATTGTTAGCTGCATTGATAATGCCGAATAGTGTAGCAATACTGACTCCTCTCACTTCTTCTCGCCTCACACAAGGTTAAGAAAACCTTAGTGTCGTTGAATATAACTGTAGTTAAGCAAAGCAAATAATATCCTACTCTACAGACTATCAAATCCAGAGTATGATACAGAGGCAATCCAGAGTAGATACATACTATTTTCTTGAGTATTGATACCGAAGGTAATACAACACCAAGGAGGTAGCAAAGACATAACATTTTATAACTAAAATTTTTGAATTTTCTTCATCTGATTGCTATAGTCATCAATCCGGTCACCAGCCAATCTGAGGTGAGATTATCTTTGTTAACTGCAGAATGTTTTGCCATAAAGAAATGATGAGATTGATCAGAAAAGAGAACGTAACTTTAGTCGTGTCACGTAAATCTCAACCTTTGAAAAACACACATTTAAATTCTTCACAAATGTTGCTAGAATTAATGTAATTGGTATTTAACATTTTTATGGTTGGCAGTTTTTGTTACTAAAGACAATGCTGCAAATTTTATCTCGAACATACCACTGAGTCGAAAATGGCAGCCAGGGGAGTTTACATAAGTGCTAATAGTAAATATTAAAATGGTTATTATTCCTGATATAGAGGTCCTTCCGAGGTTCAGTTTGTGGCAATACTATGTAAGACCTCTAAAATAATGTATAACGTGGTCTATGCTTACTATAAAACATGCCAGATTTCCTTTGAGAGTAGTCTTATAGATAGAGGAAGGCTTGAAATTTTTTGGTAAGCATAAACAATATTATACAAATTTGTATAGCTCTTGCATTTCCACAAACTGGAGCTTGAAAGGACCTTTTTATCAGGAATAATAACCATTTTAAGATTTGCTAAACTTCAACTGGCGACCAATTCCAACTCAGTGGTCTGTTCGAGATCAAACTTGCGGCATTGGTTTATACTAACTAAGACCTTTAATTTGATGTCATGTTGACCTAGGCTGTCTTCAAAATTGCCTTCTTACTCCTAATTGCAGGTCCTCCTGATGTGATGAATAACTAATAGTAGATTTTTATGAGTAGTATTTATATACCGGTACCATGTTTTACTGTTTTACCTATATAATGGTTACAAAAATATTGAACCGGTCCAGGACTTTTCTACCACACTATATTATGTGTACAAAACCCACCTTTGGATAATGTGATCTGTCTGACGTTCGAACTTGTTCAAGTAAATGCTACTCTACAAATCTGTGCCAAATTTCCTGAAAATCGGACCTTTTTAGCCAATTTCCCCTATAGGGAAGAAACTATTACCGACTTTTAAGTTCGAAAACCAGCCACGTCGCTCTATCCAAAGGGGTTACTTTGGGGGGTTTTTGTACCCCAAAAATGGGTTTTTTGAAGTTTTTATATATAACATTTTAGTATATCCAATTTTAGTTTTCACCATTGGATTCAGCTTTAAAAAACACACAATTTGGTGTTTTGATCATTTCTCTACGTCAATTGGTTAAAGTTATTCTTATGGAGGGTAAGAATAACAAACCACAACCAGACCGCTACCCGCTCCGTTTCTTCTTATGGAGGGTATTGTGTTATATCTCGCTTATTTATGAACGTATACTAACAAAACTTGGTTTACAGCATCATCTGGTTGTGGTCTATTGTTATTTACACAAAATAATCAATTTTTACAGGTGATTCCCGTAGCAGCAAACCTGCGTACTCAGCCCCCATGTTATTCTTATGGAGATAATTAAAATGTCATAAATCGTTTATTTATGAATGTATACTAATGAAACTTGGTATGTGGCTCTATGTAGTATTAAGATACATTTATATTCATTGGAAATCCACTGAGTACGCAGGTTTGCTGGTACTGGGGTATTTGCGGGTGTTATCGCATTACCGATCACCAAAAAAGTTGCAAATTCAGTTTCCCATATAAAAACGAGACGATGGAGAGTCCTCAGTGAGGAACCATCGCAGCGATGACTACGCTCAGTAAAAATGTCTGGAGAGTTGTCTCAGCTCCCCACCCTGCAACCGCAAGTATTACACCAGCAAGGAATGCCCTCGTTCCCACTCCGTATATAACAACAGCAGTTCTGCCAATTTCCAGCGTTCAACATAAAATTTCAGGACCCTCAGAAACTATTGTTTTTAGAACCATGCATGGAAATTAGAATAACCTAACCTATCCTAACCGCCGCAGTGCGCTGTGTAAGTTTTTTATCCATTATAATACTGTAATTTATTACTTTGATAGATAATGTGCCTGAGGTAAAACACTGCCTATCACTCCAAAGTTGCATCGCTTTTTATAAAATAGCTAACTTTTATTCAATTTATGCTTTAAAATTTACAAGTTAATTAAAACAATTTAAATAATCTCTTTTAAGGATATAATTATTACCAGTGTGAAATTACGTTCAAAAAGTACAAAGAACGGCAAGAATAGTGGTTTGAAATTATCATATTTTTATGAATATCTTTATTGTGTTTCTTATGTTGGCATCACTGAAGGGGAGGGAGCAACCTTAGTCAGAGGGCTTAGTCTGTTAGTATAGTATTGGTAGCGGCAGGGGGCGTGAACACCACGTATTCCCCCGCCAAACCTTCAGGACTGAGTGGAGTCGTCGCTGCGACAGTTCCAACATGACCAATTCTGTGTTCCCATAAAAACATGGAAGAAATAGTGTTTAGTGCAATTACATACGAGTTTCCAACAAAAATTGTTTCATATCTGGAATCTTCAGATAAAAATATAGCCTATCAGTTGCAATACAAAATTTATATGTTTGCCAACAGTACACTATACCACTGTATGTACTTTTATCCTTCCACAATGCAACCCATGGTAATAACTTCTTTCCCATGGAGTAAATTCATTAAAATTACACTAAAAATACAAAATCATACTAAAAAACACTTTAGTTAAAATACTTTTTATTTGCATTAAATATATATTTATAACTTAAATACAATTAACAATACCAAAACAACAATATTTTCTTAATAAATAAGCTCAACTACATAATTAATGGTTTATTTATCAGTTTTAGAATTGCTTTCATTTTCCTTATCTAGCAAGGCAGATCTGATTCCTACTTTCTCCAGCTCCTGGATGAGATCTCCATTCTGATGCATCTGTAGTAGAATATCACAACCACCGACAAACTCTCCGTTAATAAACACCTGAGGGATGGTAGGCCAGCTGGAATATTCTTTGATACCTGAATATAACAGAGCATAATTAGACAAATTATAAAGACTAGAATATCCTATGGCAGCTTGCGCATCCCGTTTTGAGAAGCAAGAATAGTAAATAGTTAAATATTAAACCAAACAATAACAGTCTGTAGATAGATATAATCCTTATAACAGCTGTTTCTTTATCTATATATCTATAGTATTATAAAGAAGAGGTGGTTTCTGTCTGTCTGATGTTCCGGGTGAACGCAAGAACTACTGAACCGATTGGGCTGAAACTTTACACATAGGTAGATCTTGAACACATGCAACACATAGGTCTATTCACTTCCTTAAAATCTCCTCGGGCTACGCCCCGTGAAGTCCTAAGTTTCAATGTTTACATTTTAGAACAAAGTAAACATTCAGAAACTGTAATGCGAACAGCAGTGGACACTTCCATTTGACAAATTAAAGAGAACAAGTAAGAACAGCTGTTTCAAGCTAACTAAAATGGAAATTGCATTGACTAAAGAACGGGTAGAAAAAAACCCCGGTGCGAAGAACGGGTACGTCAGCTAGCTATAAATTAATATTAATGAACAAAAATATTAATGTGGCTTCATCTGGTTGTGGTCTATTCTTATTTGCACAAAAAACAATTTTTACCGATACTTCCTATAGGTACCCCCCCGATTTTATATTTTGCTCCCCCCCTTCGATTTTATATTTTTATTTTATGCCCCCCATTTTATATTTTAGCCCCCCCCCGATTTTATATGTTTACCCCCCCCCACCGATAAAATATTTTTGCCGCCCCCCCTCTTCGATATTATATTTTTATTTTATGTCCCCCCATTTTATATTTTTCCCCCTCCCGATTTTATATTTTTTTGCCCCTCCCAATTTTATATTTTTGCTCCCCTCATTTTTATTTTTGCCCCACCCCCAATTTTATATTTTGATCCCCCCCTCATCGATTTTATATTTTTATTTTATGTTGTCCTCTCTCTATTTTATATTTTTGTCCTACCCCCCCCCCCGATTTTATATTTTTGCTCCCCCTCCCTATTCTATATTTTTGCTCCCTCTCCCCGATTTTTATAACTATGCCCCCCCAGATTTTATATTTTTGCTCCCCGCCATTTTTATTTTTGCCCCCCCCTTCCCCCCTCACCGATATTTTTATTTTTTTTTTACTTCAGTTCTTTTATTTCTAAAAGCGAATCCAAAGTGTTACGTGTACCGATTTGGAGTCGCAAACCACACGCCGTTTACTACCCTTCAAAGTTCCTTGACTTAGCAACAGGACCCAAACCATCTGCCAGTTTTTTTGTTAACTTTGGTTTAATTGTACATTAAACGTGTAAAATGTAATTTTAATATTTTAAAATAATGTAGATTGCTATTTGCTTTAGTTAATCTACCATTTATATACAACCTGTATGAAGGATAGGTACACAGCTAGTTTAATTTAATTGAATAAAAAAAAAAAAAAACACATGTGACATAAACCAAATAAAACTCTCCTCCATAGGAATAACATGGGGGCTTGGAAGTCCTGTGGGGCAGAGCCCTGAGGTCTAAATCAAAAATCTAAAGCCAGTTTGCACATCTGCACACCTAGGTAGGTAGGTTTTAGTGGTGGTAAATCTTAAAACAAACGAGTTCGCACGCAGCACGCTGATGTGAGGGAAGTGAATTTCTGCATTAAACCGTACAAAAATCTAATAAAGAGTTTAACCCTTTGAGTGCCACGCAACGATATATCGTTGTGCACGGAACATCCGAAAAATACTTCACAACGATATATCGTCGTCGGTGGTCTTACCGAAAAATACATTGCAACGACATATCGTTGTTATGGAAAATTTTTCTTACGTCATTACTTTTTATTATTTCTTACAGGTGATTTCCAGGATAGTTTCTAGCTCTATAAATCTAGTAGTTATTTGGTGAAAATCTTATATTTGAACAATGTTTATTTATCTGAAAAAATATAAAAAATTTCCCGCATGTATAATATTATGTACCTATTCAAATTTTTTATTTTGTATTTTTTAGATATTATATATGTGCATAATATTATAGCTAAACTTTAAACTGACAAAACAAAAAAGGTTTCATAATAATATCTTACCAAATAAAAAAGTTATTGATTTTATGTACAAAACCCTTGCAAAATGTTGATTTTGTGAATCGTTGTTATAGACAATTTTTCTTACGCCATTACTTTTTATTATTTCTTCCAGGACATTTCCAGGATATGTTCAGGTAAACATATACTCCATAAATGTACGAGGCCTAGTTAGTCTGCTTTATGAAATAAAATTGTAATAAAACTTAAACCCTTGAATAAAGTTAGGCTACTGTCTTGTGTACTAATTTGCCGTTTTTATATTTTTTTACATTTATGGAAATAACTTGTCCGCCTAAAGCCCAAATTTAATGAAACTTTCAGGAAATATTTTGGGAAACATGTCCTCTATAAATCTAGTAGTTATTTGGTGAAAATCTTATATTTGAACAATGTTTATTTACCTGAAACAAATAAAAAAAATTAAAAGAAATTTCCCACATACGTATATTTATTCAAATTTTTTATTTTTTATTTTTTAAATATTATATATGTGCATAATATTATAGCTAAACTTTAAACTTACAAAACAAAAAAAGTTTCATAATAATATCTTACCAAATAAAAAAGTTATTAATTTTTTTGCAAACCCTTGCAAAATGTTGATTTTGTGCCTGGCACTTTTGGGATATACTGTGTTAAAAACTCTGGCACTCTAGGGATATGACGACCGAAAAACTCTGGCACTCAAAGGGTTAAAACAACACTAGTAATATTTTTTTGGAAAATTGAAAAATATTATTTTTGGCTGTTCTGATGCTCCTGGTTATATTTAAATTCACTATTAGGATGGCAATGTTGTACATTTATAAGGTTAGGAGGAGGTATGGTCAGGGTAACAAGTTGGTATAGGGGTATTGGGGGTGATAAAATTACATCAAGATATGAAAAACAGTCTCTTCCAGTTTAAAATCCCCATAAAACAACGTACTGTATTAGAGAAATTAACATTTTCTTTAATAACTCGGTAGATATTTGTACTAGAATGATGAGGGAGGGCTTAACATTTTTGGCATTTTACGTACAATCATTTATTATGCAATATTTTACATTCGGGGCTTTTCTGAGCCTTTTTGGGCCCAAAAACTCAAAATTTTAAAAATTAAAATCCTCAAAACAGGGGGTTAGAGTTGTCCGATTGTTTTGCCCAACGAACTTGTCCGACCGTTTACAGGTTCCTACCAAATTTCAAGTAAATCGGGCAAAAATTGCGACCGCTAGAATGTGAACACACACACATATATATAAACTTGTTAGCGACCCCCCAAAACGTGTTCAGGGGGTCATGTTAGGAACTTCTATGGTGGTCCCGGGCTTGAGTTTCACCGTGCGGGTCATACTAATAGTTCACTTTCCCCTAGGAAATTCACTAATAAAACCTTATTAATAAAGCTAGATAATAATGAAAAGTGTTTCCCATGTGCGCATATATAGAATCCCCGTTGATCTTTTATAAGTGTTAAGATATTAAATATAACGAAAACAGCTATACAAAAATACCTAAGAAAAATAAATCTAGCGACATAGGCATTCACGGTCTGGGCGTCGCCCTAACTCAGTTGGTATGGCGCGGCGGTGAAAAGGGTCAGGGTATGATCAGGTTTCAGAACTGAGGTATCAATTTGTAAGGCTAGGCCTGTTGTAGGATATTTCGCCACAGGAACCACATTAGGGCCTATATTATGTTGTCATTGGCTTTACTTTTTGCCATTGACTCTTAAATAACCACTTAATAGTTTTATTTTGTCATTATTCTTGGTAACGTCAGAAATAATTACTGCAAAATTTTTATCATTTACTACATAAAACACTAATCCTCAGGTAAACAAAGGCTGCTGACTTGTGTGTGGGGGGGGTGGAATTTTGTAAATTTGACAAGGTGAAAATTAGGTTACAAACTGTTTGAAGCCTGCTACAGACTTTATTATTAGTTCAACCAAGATACTGGATCAATAGTTCCATTAGGTTTTGAGGTGGCTTTGAACGAGACTGTACTTAAGCTTAGTTCCAGATTGGCATAGCAACTGAAGCAGTTGTTGAAATATAGTTTGAAAATATATTAAATTAGGCCCTAATTCAAACAAGCCGAAATCGTTAGTTATTTTAATTCACATTTCACTTTTTTATTACTTACTGACAGTGTTACTTATTTATAGGGCCCTTTCTAGGCTCCGAGCTCTCCTCGCTGGCGCTCGGGTTAAGGTGTTGCAAGGTTTTGAAAATAGGCCTATTCAACTTTTTCGAGAACTAAGACCTTATAATTTTTTTAACTCTCTTGGAATTTATACTTTAGAACAAATTTTTTTTAAGTTAGATGTTACCTCACACACTCTAATTGACATAATTTTCCATTACAAATTTTGTTGTCTTGTGTTTTTTTTTAAATTTAATTATGGTTTGAACAGTTACAAGATGCGTCTCATGTTAGTCATCTACAATAGAAACTTTAAATTTATCAAATAAAATATATATATATATCTATATGTATATATATATATATATATATATATATATATATATATTGAAAACTATGTAACCTTATTGTGATTATATAGCTTTAATCTATCACGTTAATCCGCTAGGTAGCCTTAAATTATAGCTGTATCCTAATATATTTTGTAAAATAAACACAGCTGGTATATTTAAACACTTATTCTTTTGTTAAACAGACAATTGCTTATCAAAAATTCAAGTAAAACTACCTATACTTTAGGACATGGTACATACAATTGATGCTATGTTTAAGTTAGTTACTAAATTTAGATTAGGAATTACAACACAGTTGTAGCAGTACTTTCATCAAACTTTTGTGAGTTTGCTCATCCCATTACGCAAATATTTGAACGTACCCCTAGTAACAGGGCCGTACTGAGGGGGGACAACTGCCCCGGGGCCCGGGCATGTCTGGGGCGCCCGGGTATGTCTGGGGGGGCCCCGAGGAAAAATACCTGTTGTCTATAGAAAAGGTCACCAACTGGGACCTGGACGGCAACAAGGGCCCACACCACCAGGCCTGCCCAGAGGCCCGTGAAAGCTAGTATGGCCCTGACTAGTAATATATAGCCTAATAGGTAGATTTAAAAAGATAGGTATTATAGTGTGTTATACACGGACTTTGACTAGCATCCTGCTACTGCCACTATCACAAAGTGAGTCGCACTGGCATTTAACCGCAGAGTGGCAAGACAGCTGATGAATTCCTCGACCCCATTACCCCATTACCCTGGAATCCCACCAGGCCCCCCTACAGATAAGTTAATTTATTCTATAAAAATATGGAATTTCCTCTAGTATTGTAAATTGACTCAAAATAAAGAAGGTTTACACACCTTTTATGTTGACCATCCTTGGTTTACTAACTTAGCAGGTGACTAGTAAACAAAGGTTTAAAGTCGGAAAGGTAACTTATGTAAACTTGCTTTATTTTTATAACTTTTCCTGAAAAAGATTCCTCTTGAACTAAGTTATAGGCCTAGATAAGGTTGCCACATGGAAGTGTGGGAAAAAGAGATTTTAGCGGGCGACCCCTGAAAAAAGAAGAGATTTTGTAATATTGGAGGGTGTCGGGTACCCCTCCCCCTCCCCCGGAAAAATTGTGTTGAATGACATGTATTAAAAAAAGCTTTTTATCATATAAAATCAATTATAGAATCAAATGTTGCGCTAATTTTATATTTCTACAGTTCCCAAATTTAATGGGTGTTAAAAAAAAAATGGAAAATTAAACTTTGCAGGAAAATGTATTTATTATTATTTTTTGTTTGATTTAAATCATAAACCACACAAAAATATAAAAACAAAAATTTAAAGCCTAAAACAATTTAGGGTCTAAGAACTTAAGGTACTTTGGTATTATACGGATGCCACTATTTTTGGAGGTTAATTTTTACCGGATACAAAGGATAACTACATAATTCGAAAAACGTACTTTTATTGACTTACTGTAAAAATTTTACATCATTCTGATGAGCGGTCTTTGTGTTGTGCCTCCCAAAAGCCAGCGATGTCCGCTAGGATCGTGTTGAATGCGTCGCCGCCGCTAGCAGCCACACCCGATCGCCACATGTACTCCGCAAAATATACAGCGCGCTGCGGCAGTTATGTTAGGATGGGTTATCATAAAAATACGTACGGTTTCCTCTTCATTTCGAGGTAAATCCCACACCAAAAGAACGTCACTCATTATGAAAACAAATGGAACGTAGTGCACGGCAATAAATCACTCATGACACTGACCCAGATACAGGCGGTGACAGCTGATGCGCGCGCTCCGGTCAACGACCTGACCTTGGCCTATTTGGAGGGGGTTTGGCGGCCGGAAGTATGACTCATCAGGTATCATTCGATTTGTAACGAAACAAGGAAAGTCCTACAATCATTTTTATGATAACCCATCCTAACATAACTGCCGCAGCGCGCTGTATAAGGGTGGCATCCGTATAATACCAAAGTACCGAACTTAAGTTTTACCTACTTTTCAGATTTACAATTTAATAAACTGCAGAGAGCCATAAAATCTTCATAATGAATTTAGCGTTCGATGACGGCAAATAATATATGTAAATGATATTTCCCGCCAAAATAAAGCCAAAGAGAAAAAGAGGTTGGAGTTACAGGGAGTCAGATTTAGTGTTGGTAATCGTTGCAAGGTGATAAAGTAGCAAACGTAAATACATTTTTGTTTACAGATAGGATATCAACACCGAAATTTGTTTTTTATTCAACGCACTTTTGGAAAAATACGTCAAAAAGAAGAGATTTTTATAATTTTTCATGGAAATTCCCCGTATCTAAATTTTAATCTCCAAAATCCGTAATCACCGGGAAAATCCGGTGGTATGGCAAACCTTATTTGTTATAGAACAATGGAAGGTCATATTACAAATACACTAAGACAGGTTGACAGGTTGGTGAGGTTGGGCAGAGGTCGGGTTAAATAGGTAATCGCCGTGATAACAGGACACGGCCACTTCAGGAAACATCTCCACACTCTTGGACTCAAAAATGAAAGTCAGGAGTGTAGGCTTTCCAATCAGTCTGAAGAAATTGCCAAGCACATCATACTGGATTGCAAGAGACTCGGGGCAAGGAGAAGGGCTCTATTTGGTTGCAAGGAAGCAGGTGATGAATGGGACGTCTGTATTGGGAAACATATCCTGGATCTCGTAAAGGGTACAGGCATTGGTTTGCCCAACTAAAGTACTAGGGACACACAATAAGCTTCGGTCGTCGTGTGAGGATCTTTGACTCTTTGGATCTCTGAATCCGTACCTTCAACAACACATAAACATACAAACGTAACACAGGTTCCTAAGGATACCATAAACAGAACAATAATTTACTGGCACCACTAACTTTTTCAATAAGCAACCAGATCTTGAATTCATATCACCCGAAATAGCTGCCGCTCTGGTCTTTGAAGTAATTGTGAATTATGATGGGTTAAAATAGTACAGCTTAGACCTAGCTACCAAATTACGGTATTACTGAGCAATTCTATTGCTAAAATAATTTCAACAATATTATGATCAAATACAAACCTTGTCGAATGCTTTCATTTGTTAAAACATCATGTGCGTCATAGTTCACAGCATGCATTCTAAGGACCTGCACAACAGCATTGCTGAAGCCACATCTTGGCTCACTGGGTACACCCTTCATAAATACGACCACTTTGTTCTTCTTGACTAATTTATCGATTTCTTCTTGCACATTTTTGGCAGCGTCAGTTGAGAATTTAAGTAACTGAGTTCCAAACTTACTATAGGTGAAATATCCTCTGCGAAGGATATTCATAATGCAAGTGATTTTACTTATGGTACACTAAATTTAATTTACCACAAAATATGTAGGCCTAAGTGGACTTATTACATGTAATATAGGTATACACAGAAGGGTTTATTAAGGAAAAATATCCTAAAATTAATTTATCTCACCTAGAACATACTCAACGTTCAAACTCCAGCCCATCCAAGATTAGGATTAGAATAGAATTAGAATGTTATTGGACAAATTGACAATAATTTTGGCTGTCTGGTCGTCTGTTTGTTGCTTTTTTTTAATAGAAAAAACCTTATGACATGAATCTCTTTTCACTCAAGTTCAATATCGGAGTACTATAAAAAATTAAGGTAAACATGCTTAAATTGCTGGGTTTCGCCCTTCATTGCAAATAATGCTTAGAGCCAGGGCCGTATTTAAGCATATAAGCTCTATAAGTGCGCACCACACACATCCACACCACATACAAAAGTCCTCGTACAAACAAAAAATACCCCCGTCGCAGCAAACTTGCATACTCAGCGAATTTCCAATGGAGATATAATGTCTTAATTCTACAAAAAGCCACTTACCAAGTTTCATAAACATATATTCACAAATAAGCTATATATACAATTTTAATTATTCTCCATAAGAATAACATGGGAGCTGAGTACGCAGGTTTGCTACTACGGGAGCCTTTGGAAAACAATTCTTTTTTGAGCAAATAACAATAGACCACAACGAGATGAAGTCATATACCAGGTTTCGTCAGTATACGTTCATAAATAAGCAAGATATAACAATTTTCTTTTCCTCAATAAGAATATAGCATTAGACAACGTACTGTGTTTAGCACTTTCAATATCTTGGTAACCAATTGACGTAGAGGAATGAACAAAATACCAAATTGTGTGTTTTTTTAAAGCTGAATCTATGGTAAAAACTAAAATTTGACTAAGTCAAAATTTATATGTAAAAATTCAAAAACCCCATTTTTGGGATACAAAAACCCCCAAAATACCCCTTCGGATGGAGCGATCTGGCTGGTTTTTGAACTTAAAGTCATAAATGTTGCTTTACACGTTTATACCAAGTTTCATCAAAATCGGATCATTTTTACGAGAGTTATCGTGCTCACGGACATATATATAATTTCTTCCCTATAGGATAAATTCGCTAAAAACTCACCAATTTGGACCTGAACGGCAACAAGAGCCCACAGCTTCTAAATCCGGCCCTGCGTTGAGCCCTTTTTTCCAAATAAAAACACGTATCTGATATGTAACATAACTACTACGATAGCCGCCTTTTAAGGCGGCTATGGTTCTACATATCCTCCCATAAGATCATAAGATAAGTAAGGGTATAAGACCCCAAAATAAATTGACCCCAATGCATCAATGATAATTTAACAAAAGTGTTTATTTTGTTGGAATTCTATTAAACAACACTGAAATAATGACAGTAAATGGTAATGCCCGTTGGAAATGGAATAAAATAACATTGAAGTGTATGTATTCCCTTTTAAAGATTTTTTCCAAATTCATAAATACATATTTCAATTAGATGGAGAATAATTCCAAGAGTGTAAAAACCAACATACTAAATACATGAGCTCTTCATACACATATGTTAATCTCCAAGAAAAATGTAAGCCTACATGATGGCTACCATTTCCCCTCTCTGTTCCCATGCAACACAACTAATCACAGACCCACAGACTGTAATTTTGTAATCTACAATTTATGTCCATTTATGTCCAACTATTTTCCATACAGAAAACATAACAAGTTTTCCTGAACGCCAAATATTTTAAATTAAGAATTGTTTTTAAGATTAAATAATTTAATTAATCACAAGGAAGAAAAGTATATTTTGTTAATACAATTTTTATGTCAAACATATTTTCGACTTAAGGTTCGTAGAGCTTTCAGACCAGGTGTGCTTATTTACATAAGAGCAATGTTCGCAGCAAAGATGTCTTACGAGGTCGTCCAGCTGATTCCTAAGTAAACAACATACCATAAAGTGTTGCCAACCTTAAGGGTATAATAATGGTACACCTATTTTTAAATTGTCACTGGACATGCAAAAGAAAATTTAAACCCTTAATCCATTAATCTAATAATACAAATAAATCAAAACAATATATTAGTTTCATAAAATAACAGCTTATCATACAATGTAAGCAGTTAAACAATGTTAATTCTAATTACACTGAAGAGGAAAATATGGTACTCGCACGATAAATATCGTGTTTCTAGCAACACTGCAGATTGGATTGGTGATTACGTGACCTTATAGCTGTTTTTACGAGGTCTCTTCCGGTAAAGTAGAACATCTTAAATAGATCGACTCAGCTCAGCACACCTTGTCTGAAAGCTCTACGAACCTTGTGTTCGACTAACCATAACATGGTTATGTTCTCGAAACCATTGTTTTTCTGTGCCTCTGTGGTTTGTTTACAAAAATGTTTTCCAGTGAGGCTTCACTTTTTTACCCCAAACGAGAGATCTAGATGTGTTACTGTTACATATAGAAAGATCGTTGGTAAAACCATTGATTTAAATACCAAAATCAATGGTAAAACCAAAAACAACCAATTAAATTATGAACGGAAAAAATAGTCGTGCAACTGAGCTGCTGAAACTGACGTACAAAAAAAACCCTTTGCTTTTGATTTCAATGATTTCGATTTCTTACTTGTTTGTTGTGTCTTGTTCTGCTGTTATGATCGTACAACAGGTTATGTCTTCAATATTTGTCTTCGTTTTCGTAATCTTGTGTTCTTTAACATCGACACATTCCTTAAAAAATAAGGATCAACCTTGTAAACAATATGACACATGTAAATGCATTTTCCCTACAGGAAGAGGAATTAATTTAGCCCCTATCAACAAAAGTCTGAGGTTAGGTTCTATTACATAATAAGTCCGACTAACAGCATAGGCATATTGAATGCTTTTTAATTGTATAATATAATTGTATTTAGCTTATCTAAAACAATATTATATGTTTTGGGCTCAGATTACTTAAGATCATGTGGTTTTGGAGCCTACTTGATTAGGTACTCAAGCCATCTGTCATGTTTAATAAAGCTATAGAAGACCCTAGTCCACATAACTTACTTTTTACAAGCTTTTCGCTAAAAAATGCTGGGTATTTTCTGTGAGGTATGTTTCAGACAAATACTGGCGGTTGTGAGGTTAAAAATGCTCTATAAATTGGATTTTTAATAATGATTAAAAAGTCGGGCTATTCAATAAGTTAGGACTACATCTATTATTGACTTAATGTACATCAGGTTTCAACTGAGCTCTGAACTGTGCCAGAGGGGAAGTAGTGGTCGAACAGCAGTGGAGGGGCATGGTTCTTACGGAAGCAGCCACTTCCCCCATCTTTCTTAAAGCTACTATAGACCACTGTAGTAGACCACTGTTTCCTCATTTGGAAACAGTACTGCCAATCAGTGTTCCAGTAATGTTTCAGTAAGACAACTGACGGCCTGTATATATATTGGTTTAAAATACCTGAAAATCTATTAGGTTGTTATGATAACTTTTTTACTGTCACATAGACTATATAGGTATCCTCTTAACTGAGCATAGGTAATTTTTACATATTTTCAACGTCCTGGATGTTGGCAGTTCTCACTGCACTTTCCAAAAATGTACGGTTTCTTAGAATTTGCACTGAAAGGGTTAATTTATATTTTAATAGTTCTATACATGGACAGTTCAAAATCTAAAATATAATTCTGATTTACAGCTTTCATTATATATGATTGTCATACTGGTGCTTTTTATGCATGACCTATATTTTTTGTGCATCTTTGCGAATTGCAAATGTACTGTCCGTTACTAGGACAGATAGGGCTACGGCCTATTGTAATTCCTTTCAGCCTATGTAGCTTAGTAAACCAGGCCTACATTCGTTTTGGATACTCTCAATCGTCACTACTTCAAAGGTGACTATGCTTCTTAAAACAATGCATGTCCAATATTGAATGAATCAATCGTTTTACATTTAGGTTTTGATTTTTTCAGTGTTGAAATTGCAACTAATGTT